>LR990110.1:22776947-23976947 GCA_905147225.2 Euproctis similis
TAAAATACAAACATTTATGTAACGAGGTTCGTGAAAGCCGACCAATAGCGTACGTACACGCGGCCAAGTCGAGTGCGGCCGGTTTGTGTGCACTGAAAAACATTATTGCAAACGAGTCATGTGAGTTGACTGCACGTCCAGGCGCCGCCAACTCACGACCATGACCTTCACCTGCCACACATTATTGCAAATATTTCTACCACACAATAATACAGACAAACACAAAAAAAGACACGGCAATAAAAAAATTATAGCGTTGTCACCAACAGTGTTGCAAATTGGACGGAAGTTACGATCTTCATCAGTCGAGACAATAACACAAAATGACTATGGATATTATAGATTTGTAAAAAAAACACAAATCGACTTCAAGTACATCGAGTGTGAAGAGGATGCGATTCAGGTTTGAGAATTGACTGCCAGAGGCCGTGGAAATAGATGGACTGGAACTAATTGTGTGAATACCAAGAATAGTGAAACTAATTTATGAGTATAAATAAACTAGACAGACATATCCATACTTATAACATAATTTTAGCAAGATTATGTATCCAGTTATATACTTAAGTGATATTGTATTGTAGATATTGTGTAGAACAACTAATATGAGAATATTTCAGAACAGAAGAAGAAGCAGAGTTTTTGATTGGCATGTCTGTATAGTCTTTGATTTTCATAGAGATCTAACTTAAAATATGAGTACAATTTTCATGGGGTTCTCACAGTTCGATTTATTTTTGATTTGGGTCTTAGCGTCATTAGAAACGCCACGCGTGCGGAGCATATACCAACAACTAGTATAATATTAAACAAGTAGATTAGATACTTCCGTGTTTAAAGAAACTACAATGCCATATCTTAAGACGAAACTGTGAAAGTGAATGTCGTTTACAGCTTCATCTAAAAGTCAATAGTAAACGAGTTTATTATAAGATATAGGCTATTAATTGATCAAAAGTCGAACTGAACACATTCTCCAGTGACCACAAGGTCGTCTACAGACGATGATGGATCAAGGTCGTTGTTCTAACAAAACACGACACTTAATATCGTAAATAAAACCTCACGTACATAATATACATATGTCTGTGTGATATAAGATATGATTGAATCGAAAAAAACCCGAACCACAAAATTGTGACGACGAAACATGTTTCGAGATTCAACTATAAAGTATAAGTTACCAATACGGCACAAAAAAAAACAAATTATGATTTCAAAATTATCGTGTCTAACTAAAGATATAAAGTCCTGACAGATAATTTAAAAATAATACAAATAGAAGCCACTAGAATATCTCGTATCCCAATCTTTTCTGACACCAATGACTTTCTGAAAGTTATGCGCTGTCAATAAAATATCAAAATTGTGCTTATTTTATAGATATTATAATGAGCCTATTGAGGATTATACATGTTTCTAATTAACTAATTGCCGCTGCCTGCACCCTTTGGTGTTAGGGGCGTGAAATAAACATTGTAATAAAACTTTACTAATTTTTGTGCTTCTCTTTTCTAAATAATTATTTCATTACTTTTTGTAGCCACATGAAACATGATTATGTGTTTAACTCGAACAACTTCAGAAAAATGTAGCTTGACGTTTTTCTGCTTAACAAGCTGTAATTGCGGATTTCTATTTGTGTTATGTTATGGTATATTAATAATACCAGTGGAAAATTTAATTAACGAATGTGTTATGGCAAGAGAAAGGATATATTTGGCATCTTTAATGTATTACATTATGTACATACTCAAGTGCATATAAACAATGTCACGTGTGGTCCGACTTGGCACAGATATTGTGCCATTTTAGTTCAGATACACTGCAATGTCCCGTGCCCTGTTTAAATATAGAACTAATCGTTTTGTGACTCAATTCCGAGATGACAACAATAATATAGAATCGAGTTTAAAACTAAAATAACAAGCAAATGGGTCAAACTGACAATTACCAAGTTGACATTAAAAACAATTCTGTTACATTTATTTAACAAGTTACTACTACTGTTACGTAATAGTGTCATGATTTTTTTTAATATCTTAAATTATTCTGTTTGTATTTAGTATATATTACAACTATTACTCGCAACGAAGATAAAACTTCATATCTATGTGAAAGATTAGACTATTTATTGACAATCTTAAGTCTAATTTGGGACACACATGGTTTCCTTACGATAACGAAAGGCAAGCAAAGATAATCATTGATAATTCACAACAATATGGCGTAATTATGATGAGACGACAAAAATAAAAAAAAGTAATTCTAGGAGCGATTATTTCAATTGCTATTAATTGATAATAGAAATTGCTATTGTGTTACCTTTTGTGTTTCACTTTTTAGATATCAACAAGTGAGAGTAAGAGTAATAGAGTCACGCAGCTTGCTGGATTAATGGGCTGGCTCGACCGGTTAAATACCACGACCTCAGAATATCGACGTATAGTGGCTCTTGCCGCATTTCGCTCGGTGACAGAGGTATCCGGAGGCCCAATCCCTTTCCTCCTGCCCTTCCCATTCCACTTCCGACCCCTTACGTATCCCATTATAAAGACCGGCAACGCAACTGTAAAACTATGTATTCCGGTGTCAATGGGCGGCGTTTATTACTAATCATCAGGTGACACGCCTGCTCGTTTGTCGCCCTATACCATAAATAATAATAATAAAAAAAGACAACTAACTTTCCATGAACAAATAGAACTAGTTCTAGAGGAAGGCGATGTCAGGAGCCTTAAAAATCGACGAGCGTGTGTGACGACACTTATGACAGTCGAAGAAGCGAGTGACGCGTGTAAACGTGTCTTATGGCGCTCTATATCTTTGCCTACCCCGCAAAGGACTTGGAGTGAAGTTGTAATAGGTTGTTCGGAAAGTCATTTCGTTTTTTCCCGTCAGAGGACTTAATTACGTTTTTTCGAAACCAACTTCACACTTAAGCCGCATAACCATTTTATGTCTTGAGAGCTGATATTGCAAGGCTTGTGTGTGAAAAAGTTCTATTAATTCTACACAGTAGTTTTTGGTTGGTGCCCTTTTAAATATGGAGAGCAATAAGCAGCATTTTCGTCATATTTTACTTTTTTACTTCAGAAAAGGTAAAAATGCTGTCCAAGCGAGAAAAAAATTGACGGATGTGTATGGAGAAGGCGTGTTAACAGTACGCCAGTGCCAGAACTTTTGCAAAATTTCAATCCGCCAATTTTGATGTCGAAGATGCACCACGGTCTGGAAGCTGACAAAGATGCGATAAAGGCATTAGTTGATGCAAATCGGCGAATAACCACACGAGAGATCGGTGAGAGATTAATATTTATTAAAATAATTAAAATATTTATTCATTATACGAAAACTGTCTTTCATGTTCCCCAAAAAAAACGAAATGACATTCCGAACAAACCAATATAATAAGTGAGAGAGCGGATTTAATTAAAGATTATAACATTAGTCTTGGATAAACTTTTCAACGTACCAATGCCACGTGCCACGTACTCGAGTACGGTGGTAACGATTTTCTCAGAACTCAGCTGAGACGTTGTCGTGGGCATGCGCACTAGACCCTCAAGCCACGTGGCTGTATCTGATCACTTCTAATTAAATTTATATCCCGTTCTGATTAAAAAGCGACAGACTATGGCTTATTCTTTTGAAAGTGCAAAGTTGGCATTAAGTTCTTTAAAGCTTCAGAAGATTAAGCTGGACGCGGACACTTTCATATTTTTCGTTAAAATGCAATCAATAGTTCACCGACCTGGTCTTACTGAAATAAGACATAGGACCTCCCTAAATTTATCTAGATGAATACTCTAGTTCTACAGGATATTAAGGGTTTGAAGACAAGTATTTTAGATGTTCTATCAAATACGTAACTAACTAAAGAGTGTGGAGGGGACTCCTGATGTTGTAGGTAGTTGTTCCAAGTGCTGAATAAAGATAGGTGGATTCGATTCCCACCCGAGTTCAACCATCTGTTAATGTTTGTTTGCCGTCAAGGTGATTTTATATATGAAGGTGATTTATATACAATAATACATATTATTTAGAATATCACTAGTTCAATAATATAAGTTTAATTTTATTAATGATTGGGATTCCTTATTAATAGATAATACAAGAAAAAAGGCTACACAATATCAAATTCAGCCTTTAAAATTACTATACGATAATATAATCAAATATGTATTAATTATTCAAGACTATTAGAATAGTGGATTTACTGTAGTTTTATAAATTCCAGTGGGATCGCCATAAAATTGATTTTCGGGCATGCGCAAATAGCGTCGGACTATGCCACGTGTTAAAACTCCGTTGCATAACCTCAATGCTAGTACCTTAATTTCACGTCAACTCTTCTATCTAGTAGGAAATGATGCGCACTAGTTTCTTGCCAAATTTATTACAGTTGAAAATCGAAAGTCAAATTTTAAATGCCAAAAATGCACTTTCAAGTAAATAAATTTATTTTAAATCAGTCCGCTAATTGCTAGTTGGATAGTACAACGAACTCGCAAATTTTGTGTGTAAAAGTAAAAATGGCGGCGCATGCAATAAAAACGCTAATTAATTTTTCATTCTATAAAATACAATAAAGAATCCTATTGGAATTCTGTTAAAGGATATGAAATATTTGTTATACATACATGACTTATTTAATAACTTAGGAACTTTAAGAAAATATTGGCATATATTCACTACCCTGATACCAAAATATTTCATGGTCATGTATCAGCGGTACCTAATTTAAATACTATTTGTATTTTCCCAATGGAAACAATAGTGAGTTTAAATATAATTTTAAATATTTTTGTACATTAACTACCGACCGACATTAACTAAAGACCGACGAAAATAAAGCTACTTTGATTTTAGTGTACATTAACTGTACAGGATAAAATAATAACCTGAGTACATTCCAAGTCTACCTAAAGACGACTAAATGAATTATCTCTCAAGTGCATAATAATTACCTTAACGCAGATATCTTAGAAAGGGTATGAAGGAATCAACCAAGATCAATATATATGTGTGTGTATTTGCTTCAATTATATTATTAAACATATTGTTACCTAAATAAGAATTATTTTCATAAGTTATAATGAAGTAGGTATATATAACTTTTATTAGAGAATATTTCCAGCTAAATAAAAATGGAAATATTTTTTAAAATGACAGTCGGGACTGCAGACACATTGCAGCAAGCAGTCAGTCGTATTTTTATGCGATAAATTATCTAACAATTTTAAAAAGAAAAATACAGACTCGCCAGTAGGTAAAAATCTTACAAAACAACCGCGTAA
Source organism: Euproctis similis (assembly GCA_905147225.2). Classification (NCBI taxonomy): domain Eukaryota; kingdom Metazoa; phylum Arthropoda; class Insecta; order Lepidoptera; family Erebidae; genus Euproctis; species Euproctis similis. The sequence continues at coordinate 22,782,248 of LR990110.1, forward strand.
CAACCGCCATTTTATAGTTCCAGTTTCTTTGAGTAATCTTATTATATACGTACATTACATATACATAATGTATTTAATTAAGTACATATATTGAATATGGATAAATTCAGATTACACCCAGAAATTCTACTACAAGTTTTAATATAAGTGCAAATTTATTAGCCAACGTTTTCTTTAAGTAACACGACCTCGGACGGTTTTACTTTGATGCAAGTACAATATTTGAACAAAGCAACAAACTTTATTCAATTCATTATCATCATACTCGTCGTAGGATAATTAATATTTATTAAACACAGTGAATTTATTCATAGCATATGCTAATATAAATGTGTACGAACTATTCCATTTAAAAATATTGCAGAACATTATTCGTTTTCGATTTTTTTTTATCCCAGTTCGTATAGAAATAAATTACGCGCGTAAGGGGAGAATAGTTTTAAATTTCCAGAAAGTGAATCCCCGCCATAATGGATAAAAACGTAGACGCCCGTCGCCACGAGTCCGCCATGCCGCGTCGCAAGCATTCCTCAAATATGGATACCTATTCGCGGCTTAACTTTCAATTGACCCGAGCTACATTTAAATTATCGCTTTACCACAATAAAAACAGTTGTATGTCTTGACGTAATTTCAGCTAGCACCATATATTAATAATGAGCCATGTGGCGCACACGTCGGCGCGCCACGGTTTGTCTTGTTAGAAATTCCAATGCGGACCTTGTACGATTAATATTTGTTCATGGCACTTTACAATATAATCCATTTATATTTATTAAAGACTTGACAAAACCACAAATAAGAGAACTGAATGTTGATAAGAACACAGATTTGCTGTATATCCATATTACGATAGAGATATCGCGGGGTCGCATGTATTATGCGACGGATACGCGCGGCAGCTGCGGGGCAACTAAATACGCGCGAGGAAGGGTGCGGTAGGGAGCGGGGGAGGCGGGAGGAGCGACCGAGCACGGCGTGCCGGCGGGAAGTGAGGAGAGGGCAGAGGCGGGCGCGGCGGAGGGGAGGTGGCGTCGTCTGTAACGCGTCTCTACATCGGCCGCTAGTAGTAGACTCCGTAGAGGCCCACCATGAATTGTGCAACGTCAGCAGCTGCGCGTGCGTACTCAGTACTCCGTACACCGGTGGCCGACTTCACCACAAAAAACCTCGATCCAACACTCATTGACGTGGCCGATTAAGTGAGCCTCTTGTTTCCACACAACTCTTATAGTATCGCGATTCGCGGCTCAGCTTCAGGATCATGGCAAGATGCTAATTACGTACTGAGAATATATTCTTAATTAAGAATGATTACAACGTTGTTCGACTATTGCTAAAAAAGCTAAATAAAAAAAAAATGCTTAAAAGCAATGTGAGCATCCCATAACATACTAGTAATAGAAGAGTAGTATATCAGTAATACAATACCTGCAAGAAGCTCCACAAAGTTGCAAAGCTGACCAAGGACATTACGCTGATAATAGTTACCCAGTTATCTGCCTACAATGTATGACGAGATCTCTTGTTTACAATTATTATTCACACGTGATATAGTTTGCGACAGAGTGACGTCGGCTTTTATGGGATAACTCTGCATTAGAACATTGAATAGCGCGGATGAAGTAGATAGGTAGAAGTAGTAAAGAAACTTAATCAGTCAGTTGATCAGAGGTTTTGCGTTTGACTTATTGGAAGTTTTATCATTGCATATACCAATAGAGAATCAACCTCGGATGCATGCAATTTTCAAATACAACACCGGCTTCGAATCATGGCTTAGTTCAAGGACTTGTTAATCTCGTTAGATATCGAAGTAAGGTCAGTATAACATAACAGCTGAAACCGACTCCAATCCAAAACCTCTCAAAAATAAATCTGAATAATGCTAAACAAGGACACTGACCATCTAATCAGTCAACTCTTAACAACACAATGGTAATCAATCAATTGTACGTGACAAATACTTCGCAAAAACTCTCAAGTCTCAAGAGATACATTGTAGAAAAACTGACATCATATAATTACACAACATAAGTACTTACTTAAACATTACTTGGTTGATTTAAATGTTGGGATGGGCATGCTCCGATTGTTCGGACGTGTAGAAAGAATGGATGATGAAAGATTGACTCAGCAGATATACAGTGCTTAAGCGGAAAGATGTAGGAGACAACGAGCCACGATAAAATTGAAACGTGTCCTTGAGAAAAGCGTGTTTAATAGTAGTAAGTAGCAGCAGTAGTAAGAGTTAAAAAAGTCAAAAGAGCAAGTGAGGTGTGTAAAAATAGCGCTCTGTTCTCCCTGCCTAACCCGCAAGCGACTTGGCGTGAATGTAAGTATGTACTTGGCTGATCAATCGGCAAGTACAAATTGTCAAGGACAACTTACACAACACTAGAAGGAATGTTAATACAATTAGCAACATCGATAAGAATAAGCGCGGAGAAAGAATTATTATTAACCAACCTTCAGTAGGTATTGCTCAAAACAAAATTATAGAATATTTAGTTGAATGAGATCGCATTTCATCCTCCTACAAATTAAATGGGTGTGTTAAGACATAACCGGAAAAATATCTTCCAGGATTGGTGATATCAATTATTCATGGTCTTGCAGAAGACAGACAAATGACATCATTATTGGTTGTGTTATGTCCGCGATGTGTATGGACCACCGTTTCGTAAGTCAGTATCCTTTTTTTTTACGCGAGGAATGCTTTATGCACACCCCCCGCCCGGCAGGGGGTAGTGTGGGACTCCCAAAACAGTAAACTGCAATCCGATCCTAGGATCGGAATGCAGTTGCGGCGTTGGAGTGGCCCAGGACAGTGCATCAGCCCTCTGGTCCACCCCGCCGTCGCCCCCTCTCTGTCACGAGGGGGAGCTCATCCTCGGGGAGCCTCGGTGAAGCCCCCCCCGGGCGGGGCGGCTCCCACCGCGCGCTGTAAAAAGGCGCGCGGCCGATGGCGCCCCCGACGACCCTCCCTGGCCGCACCGGGGGGTCATCCTTCCCGGGCCGCGACCCGGGCGCACACGCGGGGTGTGCGCCCTCGCGGCCCGTCAGCGGCGGCGATCACTGAGCTCGCCGCCGCCGCCTTCGAGCAAGTATAATCCTGCTACTTTAATACATAAATACTGATGAAATTTCGCATAAAATCGAAGTAAAGCTAAGCGTTTCAGTTTTAAGTAATCGCAGTAATTAGTAAAATCAACTATAAAAAAATCAATTACAATTTAAAGGTCAAAAGATACAAATTAATAGAAATCCCAGAGAGACTGTCGCAATTTTTAATTAAAAGTTATCTTTTTGTAGTCTTTAAAAACATTTCATACGATGTGAAGTACCAGGCTAACATAATAAACGAGGAGTTATTTCTAATAATGCACTACGGTAAGTGCTTCAAAAAATTCCATGTTTCTCAATGCACGAGTTACGACACGTAACATTATCGGTGAGACTTCATGAAGGTCATGGTGGTGGTACAGCGGCAGTCGCCATGGTGACCAATCACCAGTTACCAGTTGGAACAATGAATGCGATAACAAACAATGTTTATTACTAACTACCTTACGGCAACTAGAATGTTCCAATAGTCGTAAAAATCAATTCACGATATCGACGAGTTTATTTATTTGAAACAAATGTATGGTAGTAAAATTGCGATGTGGTTTGGTGGTGTCCACGTTAGTGTTACGAATGTTAGATTTTGGAGAGAAATGTGTATAGGAATATTTCTTTACAACATTCGCGGATGCGAGTGTTAAAATACAAATAAACGCGCGAAATATACTAAATAGGTTTGACATTTCGTGTCCGCCATCTTTATACCGACTGCCACAAGTGTCACAATACAGCTCAAACACACTGAACGCACAATTCGATTCGAAAAGATTGTTAAGGTTGAGATTGTTAATTGTTAATTACTTTGTAAAATTTAACTCTATAAGTGATCAAAAAAATCATGAGTAAAGGACATGTTAGCGAAGTTTGGACTTACATTTGTGAAACTAAAAGTGTAAAGTGCAAGTTATGTGAAAGAAAATACTCTAGCAAAGGAAGATCCACTAGTGCAAAGCGAAATCATTTAGAAGCTTAACATAAAATCGGACATGAAGACTTAAAGAAACGAGAAAATGAAAGGCTATGCTTATATTTTGCCTTCTTCTTCGCGGCAATGTACTAAAAGCGACCCAAAGCAAATAACTTTAAATGAGTTCGTGTGTTGTAAAAAATAGAAAATGGGATAGCAACAACCCAAAGTCCTGCTGGATTATTTAATTAGTGAAATGATCGAACTAAAGGATTTCCCAGTAAATTTTGTGGAAAGCGTCGGAATTGAAATGTTAATCATTAAAATATTTCCTTTGTATAATTTAATAACTCGGCAACATTTTACCACATTTATTTGCGAAAATGTGTATACCAAGGTAAAAGATAAAATTTTGGAATTAATAACATCATTTGAAAAATTGGCACTGACAACAGTTAAGATAGTGATTTTTGCTCTGCGGTGACAATAAGTTTCACTTGTCACGGCATTATCAAACAATTTCATCGAAAAATAATGGCTTTAAATTCAGAAGTATTTTAATTTAAGTCGCACCAAATTTAACTAGTCGTACAGGAAGGCCTAAAGTTACATTAATCTGTCATGGCAATCATAAATGAATGTAAAAAGATAGCCAAACAGCTATTCTAATGTAGCTCAAGACGAACTACAAGAAAGACTAGAACAACCAAAGCTGAAGATAATCCAGGATTGTTTAACATGATGGAACAGCACCTTCTTAGCAGCACTTAGAACGCATTTAAAAAAAAATCTCTGTGCAAAAGGAGAAGAAGCATAAAGGCTTCTACAAATAACAATTTCGCACAACTAACTTCTGACGAATGGACAACTGTGATGAAAATAATTACATTACCTTTCGTAAAAATGACTTTATCCTCTGTGCTTCTTTTATTGGCCACCCTAGAAAAGGTGGTAGTAGAACTTGATTCTGACGAAGGCATTACGACAGACATTATTATCATTCCAAAACAAGAAATGACTCGCAGATTTGCTCACTTAGAAAACGACAAATTATTACGCAACACTTCACCTTATTTATTTCGAAAATTTGGGTACCGAGCTAAAAGATAAAATTCTGGAATTAATAACATCATTTTGAAAATGGGCACTAGATGGGGTGTCGATAATACGGCACGGCATTATCAAAGACTATGATCGAAAAAGAATGTTTTTAAAGTCAGAAGTATTTAAAAATGGCCGGCATACAGGGGATAACATGGCTGTCAAGTTAGAAACTATGTTGGCATCATGGGAAATTCCCCAAGAAAAACTAATATGTATTGTCAAGGATGGCGGCACAAACATGAAAAAAGGTGTTTCATTGTTAACCATTAAAAACATTGATTGTATCTCGCACCAAATTTAACTAGTTTTAAAGGAAGGCCTAAGTCACAGGAATCTATCATGGCAATCATAAATAAAGTATAAAGGTAGCCACACGTTTTCACCAATTTAAAGTAGCGCAAGACGAACTTACTAAGCTACCAGAAAGACTAGATCAACCAAAGCTGAAGATAATCCAAGAGTGTGTAACACGATAGAACATATATAACCTATATGTTAGAACACATTTTTAAAAAAACAAAAGGTTCTCTGCACCTTTATGCTTCCACCACCACAAGATTGTACAACTAACTTCTGATGAATGGATAACTGTGGAGAAAATAAGTACATTGCTTAAACCTTTCGAAGAAATGACAATTAAACTAAGTGCAGCAAATATTTCTCTATCCTCTGTTCTTCCATTATTGGCCACCTTAGAAAAGGTGGTCGAAGAACTTAATTCTGACGAAGGCATTGGAAACATTATTCTCATTTTAAAACAAGAAATGACTTGCGGATTTTCTCACTTAGAAAACGACAAATTATTTGTTACAGCAACTTTTATTGATCCGACATACAAATTGAAATTTTTCAAAAATCATTTAACTAAAGAACAGGTTATGAAAAATATTTTGGTTAAGAGGATATCATCATGAATCCTAGGCGCGTGCCAAAGAAATTTAATTGTTGGTATCGCCTTCATTGAAAAATAAATGTTCGATAAAAGACCAGGTCTTTTTCTTATGGGATAAGTCACCTGATGGTAAGCAACTACTCACCGCCCATGAACAATGTGGTGCGCTACCATCCTTTAAGAAAGTAGGAAAGGAAGGGGAAAGGGGATCGGGCTCCAGATACCTCTCTCACTGAACGAAACGCGGCGCGAGCCTTTTCACGCCGAAAATCCGAGAGGTCGTGGTATTTCACCGCTTGAGCCGGCCCATTCATGCAGCAGACTGCAAAACTATACCACTGTTTGATTTTATTAATAATTTAATTATGTATACATCGATGACTAATAAAATTATGCCGGATATCTAGCAATATGTTATGCCACCTGTTGTTACCACATATTGGGGGGTAGAAAATTAATGGTCTATCGAGCCATAATTACCGACGACGGATTGGATATACATAAATGTTACATTTATACTTTTCACTTGCAAACTTTATTAAGTAAAACATATACAATTCCGCCATTTTCGAGATATTACTTTTTTATAATGTTATGTGCGTCTGTGAATTTAGTCCTAGTACCTAGACGACCAAGATAATAGGACCTGAGGGCCAGATTATAATATTATGTATTTTAATATACAACCGTATTAAGTCTCGGTGGTCCAGGGCTCGAGCTTCTGAATCAGGAGGTCCCGGGTTGGAATCCTGGCTCACACCATTGAATTTTCGAAATTAATTTCGAATGTTATGTGTGATACATTTCAGTGACTAAAAACTTTGTGCCCGGCATGACAATAGGTTCGCCACCTATTCCATTTGGGACGTAATCATAACGGCGAGTCGAGGCCGTAACAGCCTCTGCCTACACCTACGGCTAGAAAAAGGCGTGAAGTCAATGTTGACATGTTGACAATAAATATAATTGCGCATAAAGCGGCAATGGATGTGACGTATTGCGAAAGTGTATCCCCCCGTTATCTGTTCACAGTTGCCCGCACCGAGATGGCAGTAGGTGGTACTACTATTTCCAGCCCACACTGTCGCCCACGATCTGGCTGAAACGAAATATCTCATTTCTGTATTACAATTTCGATGATAACACACCCGCCCACATTGTTACACGTAATTGCTTTTATGTACCGACCTCGTTTCTATCGAAAACTATTTGATATTAAAAAAAAATGTTTTTACGTACACATATTTTAATTGTCGATGTCATTTCAAAACACTTCAATGTATTATGGGTTTGGGAAAACAAGCAGGCGTCTCCTTGGTGAGCAACTACCGCCGCCTATGGACACTAACAACACAGATCGTGTTACAGTTGCGCTGCCGGCTTTTGAAATGGGATAGGGTTCCTTCTCCTAATTCCTTTCAGCCGCTGAAATATCACCTTTGCCTTAAAAGCACCAGTAGTTCTTGAGTATTACTTAATACAAACAAACTTTATCTCTTTTAACGGCAGTACGGGTGTGATCACGTTGGTATACACGTTGTTTAGAGTTGTTGACAGTGTGACAAAGTGACTTTGTTTTATACTATGTAATGACTAGCTGGTACCCGCGACTTCGTCTGCGTACTTTTAATTTGAATATTATGGAATATATTAAAAGAACGGTATAGATTTGGGTACAGCATTTGGTTAAAGTAGAGTAGGTATATTTTAAAAATTAAAAAATATCATCCTAAGAGACCTACGTACCAAGTTTCATGGTTAACATCAAAAATGACGAACACCCATACAAACTTTCAATCTCTATTTCACCCCGACAGTGGTAAAAATTTCAAAATACTAGAACAAACGATTTTTTGTTTCTTATTTAGTGCCTAATTACAAAATTTAATGTTTTTATCTTAATAAATGACGAACTTCATACAAACTTTCAACCCCTATTTTATCTCTTCATAGGTCGAAATTTCAAAAACGCTAGAGAAAATGTTTAATTATTTCCTATCAAGGGCTTAAATATAAAGTTTCATGGTTTTATCTTTTAAAATTAAATAATCCTATACAAACTTTCAATCTCTATTTTCAATCTTCATCATAAAAAGGTAGCCTATGTCCTTTCTCAAGCTCTAAATATTGTCTGTGCCAAATTTCATCACAATCGGTTGAGAGGTTTAAGCGGGAAAGCGTAACAGACAGACAGACAGAGTTACTTTCACATTTATAATATTAGTAGGGGTAGATACATGTATAAATAGATAAACTATGATGTAGACGAATAACCACCAAGTACACCAAAAAAATCAATAAGTAAATTAGATGATAGTAACTATACTTTGTACGCAATTAAATAAATATCCTCTGATTAATAATAATCAAGCTTACTAAGCGAAGGTGTAAGCAGACTGTTGACTACTGAACTTACTTAGCTACTTAGGAACATTAGCACCACTTTAGGTAACCTAAAAATCTATATTATTTCTAACTAAGTTTCTATAAGAATAAGCTGTCAATAATTATGCTACATCGCAAACTTCATCATTATCTGCCTTATCCCCATGATTTCGGATCGGCACACCGGCTTTTTCTCCACCACACATTCCTATCATTCGTTTCTTCTACACTAACACCCTTCTAGGTTTTCCTCTTCTCTTATTTGGTTCCACGTTCAGATTTATCATTCTTTTCGCGGCATGTCCCTCCTCATTACATGCCATATCACGCAATGCTCTCCTCCTCTTAGATACTCAATCCGTATTTTATCAATTTTCGTAATTCACACACACTTAAAAATGTGTGTGAATTTTTTATAATCTATTTCAACAGATTCTAGATCTTTCATACTTAATTAATATTCAAGATAACACAAATATATATAACTTAAAATTCACAATTCCGTTAGCCATAAACTGCTAAACAAATTTAGATTAAATCTATTCACATATTATTTTTCATCTCACATGGAAATATTATTTTTTGAGTAATTTAAATATGACAACGTGTGCTGTGAATATTAATTGCCAGGCTGCTAACTGCAGGTGTAAAATCAAAGGTCACTAGTGACTGCATTTGGCCTATCCGAGTCACTTCCGCTAGACTTCCGTAAACAGCACAGCCTTGTATGAATGGCAAATCCGTGTTATTATACAATAGTATATACAATTATACATCTTGTAGATCTTAATATGGTAAAAACGTTGACTGGCATAATAAAATTATATTCTTTAGCAGATTTGTATACTAACACGCAAAAAAAACAACAAAAAAAGGCAGTGTGGCGTCTTAGGCGGACACATCTACTCCACCCTGGCAGCGTATTCTTTTAAGGCCAAATGTAAATATGATCTATCTGGTGCCACGATATTTACATTTTTTTTCATTGCTCCACTCCCAAGCATCGCTTGATGACATAATAAATTATTCAACATTCTAATAATAATGTACCCATCATCAAATTGTGTGTACAAAATGACACCATATACAATAAAGTAGGTCAAGCGTAATCAAACCTTACAGCCAATATGGTAAGCAATATAAATAGGCAGTTTACGTGAACCACAGCGCGGAGAAAGTGTCGAAATTTACAAAAAATAAACCTACAGTTAACTTTATCTATCAGGAATTATCTAGCTACTGAGAATAGCATCAGCAATGTGGACATTAGCGATAGATTCATTATAATGTCTCTGTCTAATCCATACTAATATTATAAATGCGAAAGTAACTCTGTCTGTCTGTCTGTCTGTTACTCTTTCACGCCTAAACGGCTGAACGGATTTTGATGAAATTTGGTATGGTGATAGATGATTACCTAGAAATGGTCATAGGCTATAAATAATCACGCCATCGTTCTTAGGGGGTAGGCAGATAACTAAATTGAGTTAGTGATATTTAGTCGTTTTTGTTGGGAGTTTTGCTCTTTCATACGATAGTGGGACATTGTTGCAGGGGGACTTACAGCCGGGAGAAAACAAAAAAACTTATGCGGACGAAGTCGCGGGTAAAAGCTAGTTAACTATAAATGTTTTATAAAAAATATATGTTCTTACATAAAAATATCCAGTCTTCATTTTCAATCTGACAAACCTACGCTCTGGTGACCATCCACTTTCTAAATCCCACTCAAAGTCTTTTGTATTTTTGAACAAATAGGTCCAATGTTCTCTTTTATTCACATAATTTTTATACCTTCACCCTTATCATATATGAGAGCTTTTCCATATATGGTATGGAAATTAGAAATATGAGTATAGGGAAGTCACCTGGACACATGACGGTGAAAGCATCAAACACCGAAGGTATGCATGAGTACACTTGCCTTGGCAAAATATTTTATACTTTGTGTGTTTAGGCATTCTTACCTATTGACAGATCTATTGCAGACTCTGCTCATTCCAATTGTAACCGTTCACAATGGTATCCGTGCGTTTCCATTTATTACGGAATTTCCGCTTGTATAATATAAGAAATTCCCAGACCCACACTACGTTTTTCTTTAATTTCTACGCATATATATTACAAAACTATGTTCACACAATACAAATTTAGCCGAGCCGTATAGATAGAGACTTGTAAGTATACCTGGTCAAGCTGTTTATGACATAATGTATTCCAAGAAAATAGATAGCAAAGTACCGTAATTCTTTAACATTTAATTTGAATAAATTAACAATCATTGTATAGGTATATATTGACATGAAACGTTTAGACAATCGCTATACTGAAATGAGTGTATTATACATATTAAAATAAATAATTGTGCGCATGTCAATAAAATTCTTCTAAAAAATCTAGAAATCAGAGCATCCAAGTCTTTACATTCTCATCTTAAGATGACTTCAGTGGTTTAATACTTTGCAGTGGCAATTAGGTCTCGACGCTTCAGATTAATTTTCGAGCCTGAATTAAAAATATATTACAGGTGACGAAACCTATTGCCGTACATCGACAATCATTAATATCTAATACGATTATAACTTCCTGAAACTCATCAGTACAAGCCGATATGTAAAAGCGTGACATCTGAATCTGACGTCGGGATGTAGACCTTGAAAAATATGAGAACATGAACAATTATAAATTACAACACTTGGTGAGCATCAAATAATTTTCGTCATCAATAGTAAATTAATTGTACACATGGCCATAGTTCAAACAACTCGATTTCACAACAATACTGAGACGGTTTGTCTCGCAATCACGTCCGCTGCGACTTCATTCATAATGAAATAATAATAAAAAAAACAAGAATCTCGAGCGAAAGTTCCGGAAAGGGCCAAACTAACCAGGCCAGATAGACAGCCGCGTGAAGGGCGTCACGTAGGCTCACCAACGCTCGAAAACAACACACTAGGGCAAGGCCACGAACGGAATTTTTCTAATTGCCTGTTGCTGGCCGGTAAGTATGTTTTATTTACAAACTAGTATTTATGAAGAAAAATTTAATTATTAAATATTGTTTTATTAGAGATTAATTCGTACATACATATAATATATTATGACGAGGGAAGAAAGTCATGTCACTAGAAGAGCGAGGAGAATGAATGCGGATGGACGTAAATGTAAAAGAACACCGAAAAAGTGATTGATGTATTTTGTAGGACTGGATATGAGTATGAAAGGTGTGTTGAGACGGGACGAGTGATAAAAGAAGATGAAATGAAAAAGGATGAAATATTTTGTCGACCCCAAGTCACTACTTGGAGTAATCACGACACAATAAAACCGTGTTTTTATTTTAACATACGAATACGACTCCAATATTAGTGCAACCCTTTTTTACGTCACAGCAAAATAGGGTTGGCATATTATTACATTATTAAAATTAACCGTTTCCTTTGTGACCCAAAAAAAAACCGCCGCGACAGACTGTAAAATGTCCGTTGGCGCGACCTTGAGACGCGGTCAGGGGGATAGGGCCCGTCTGGGTCGGCTCGTAATTTGATCGACCCTCTGGTAAATATATTATTGTATAGGTAAATACCCGGACCAGTAAATATGAGAGTACCCTACACTCAGCTAAGATTAACGTTTAATACTTTCGAGTCTGCGTATTGAATTTCTTATCTTCAATATACTTTTATTTTCGCTCGTGACATCAACAGCATTGTAAATATCAACCAAGGAATTCTTGCTTTTGTAGAATTCATATCCTTTGTTTCTGACGATAAGCTTAGTGTTACTTGGCACCGTCGAATTTTTCAGATTCATGAGTTTTACTTTATTGGGAGAATATATTTTTATTCCCAAATAATTTTTTGTTATTAAATTTGTATCCAGTCAGTAAATTGAAATCTGTCTTTTAAACAGCATCGTGGCTTCAAACTACATTCACACGAATGAACACAACACTACTTAATTCCTAAGAAATGTGTCAAGCAAAATACAATATTGTATATTGTATTTTAATACACTATACAACGTTTAGCGATAAACCCTGAAGTCATAAAAATGAATCATCTATAAATAACAACATTGTTAGAAGCTATTTGTAACTTATGTTTCTTTTTTTTTCTTAGTTCTTGTAAGTAGTTGTTATCAGTATATCGTATTTGTCGAAACTAAAAACTAACAAGTGGCAATGAGATGTGTTAGATGCCATCCATCATAACTTTATCAGACTGCTACAATAGGTTAGAGGCAGAAAACATTTCAGTGCCCTTCGTCTGATTTATTTAATTAAATTACAGCACGAAAATATACGGATACGGTAACGTAATTAGATTAAACAGGTTTCTTTTGAGACAGGGTAATTAAAATATTTTAGGGGCTTAGTAAGACATTCTATTCGTTACATCATATGAGCGGTAATTTATAAAAATAAGAAGTGAAATCGAGCAGGAATAACAAAACAAATAAAATTAATATTAAAATTTACGAAAAATAATAACCAAATGTAAATAAATCGTAATATGTAACGTGAGAATGCGTCAGGGAACTATATTGGATCCAAAAGTATCATTTTAATTTTTTAAGTTGATCAATGTGACACATTATGTAACCGACAAAAGCTAAAACCGTATCAAAATATACGATAACATGCGATATTTTATAACAAACCATTGTTCCGGAACAAAGGTATCAAAACAATATGTTCGTATACAATTATAAATATGTATTTCGCATTGACGTCACGGCAGACGGATAATAACAACAGCTTTATAAATAAAATCAAAGGACATTGTCAACAAATATAAAAACGAAGTGCATAGCAACCTGAAAAATATAAGTCAAAGAACATATAGGAACTTACCGCCAATCATGTATGCAGTTTACACATTTGTGACTTACCTGCAAGGAAAAAAGAGATCAGAGTAAGTGAAAGTCGTTTTCATTCATAATGTTTAGTTAAGTTTTATAATAAAACTTCATCAAAATTGCAGAATATTTTATTTTACACAACGACACCAGAGGAAAGGGTACATTTTAGTGTAACTGTGTATCTTTAGAGAACTTGTAAGATAAAGGACTTATATGTATATTTTTTTAAATAATTTTAATTCCATTCGTTTCGGTATTCCCACGGGATGAGCTATTATTTGGCTGCATAATTTTATATTCATACATATAGACAAATAGGTATAATATAGAAGTGTTTAGAATTACTTATATTATTGAAAAAAAAAACGGTATTACAGAAACGGTGTCATAAAGCTACGAGCGCGTTGCGTTGCATAGAAACTAAGAAGATTGTTTATTTACAGAATATTATTGGCATCGTTTAAAATAAACACTTAAAAATATTTGCCCTCATTGCAGTCGCTCGACGTGATTACTAAACGACTTACGCATTTAATGGTACATAAATAAAACAGCAAAACGATTACAGCAGTTCTTAACTTTATTACCCTACTTGACCATTTTACTGAAGCAAATAAATATAACAATAATTGTAAGAAGGTACCTATTTATTTATATAACTAACCTCAATTACTAGCATTGCAAATATTTGTAATATATATATATAACTTCACGCAAAATCCCTTGCGGGGTAGGCAGAGAGAACAGAGCGCCATAGGGCACGATTCTTACACGCCTCACTCGCTTCGTGTACTTTCATAACTCTTTTCATGCACGCGCGTCGGTTTTTGAGGCTCTTAACATCACCTTCCTCCAGAACACGTTCTATTTGGTCATGGAATGTGTGTCTTGGCCGTCCTCGACTCCTACATCCATCCGCTTTTGCATTGTATATCTGCTTAGTCAGTCTTGCATCAACTATTCTTTCTACATGTCCGAACCATCGGAGCATGCCCTTTCTTACTTTTACACCGACACTCTCTTTCAAACCAACTTCCTTCCTTACAACCTTGTTTTCTACGCGGTCAGCGAGAGTCACTCCGCAGATTTTGCGTAGCGCCCTCATTTCTACCGCGTTTATTCTACTTTCATGCACACTCTGCCATACCCAGCTCTCGCTTCCATAAGTTAGCGTTGGGATCAGGACTGCATTGTGGATTGCTAGCTGGGCTTTTCTGCTAACGGTCAAGTTACTTTTATAAAACTGTATAGGTCCATACAAATATAAATTACTTTAGTAAACCTATCTTTTCTATTATGTGTTATATTTTAAACTGAAAGCTCCTTCGATAAATACGACCCCGCTTAAGAAAAAATGTTCTAGATTAGACAAAGTTTTGTATCCCAATGAAAGTACAAAAAATATTTTATTTATTGCCTGGCGCAAAACAAAGTACTCCAGGTCGCTATTACTAAATGTAACAATATATTTTTAGACTAAAATATTATTTTTTTAGTTTCCGTCAGAATTATGTGAATTAATAATATCAAAAAGTTTACTTTCACAGTTATAACGATTATAACAATCAATTGAATCTGTCTAACGACAATCATTTCCTCCAGCAATTGCGCAAACAAACATGCAAAGGAAAAAGTTGCATTGAAAAAAAGAAAAACAATATTCTTATCAATTCTTGTTGAGTCATTTTCAGTTACGGACAGGTTGTTTTTATAATAAACAAAATAAAAAAAAAGTGTGATAAACATCCATGACTGAAAACTTTGTGCCCGATATATGGCAATAGGTTCCCCACCTAATAATCCATTTGGGACGTAAACATAACGGCGAATCGAGCCTTAACAGCCACTACACAGCCTACACCTTCGGCTAGAGAAAGGCGTGAAGTTTTGTTGTCAATATCTGTTGAAAAAAAAAAACCTGAAAGAAGGAAGCGCAGATTAATTAATAACATTACAAAGTTTAATTGAATAAATGATTACAACATCAGTCTCTGACGTGGATAAAACGTTGGTTAAAACTATATATTTGGTGATAAATATTTGTAGTTTTTTGTCGCTTAATATAAACAAGTTTTCTGTAGTATTTGATATTGCATAAAGTTGCAGCCAATGTTTGCTTGTCAAATATTATATGATCGTCTGAACTAGTCTCAAGCTTACTTTGTGATGTTTGTGACCGAAATTTCGGCTTCGGCCACCTTCGAGATCTTCGGCCTTCTGGGCCGAAGCCGAAGGTCCCGCCGAAGATCCGAGAACAGTCGGATTTAAACGAACTGTTACAAAAGAGTGAGTGACTGACGGACCAGACTGCACTTAGTGCACCTTTATAACCGAGAGGAAAGCGGCATGAGCCACTTTACGCCGATATTCTTCTTTAGCTGTGGATAATATTGAAGAAAATCATTAAATTACTAATAGTTTATAAACCTTCGGCTTCGGCCGAAGGTTGTGGAGATTGCCAATTAATCGGCTCGGCTTTGGCCAAAAATAGACCTTCGGTCGGACACTAGTGATGATAGAGTGAGTTGGTATAGATAGATATAGGTACTAGAGACTAACTTAATATTTGTATTGAATGTTTTGTAACTTTAATAGCAGTGTTGACATCTTGTAGGTGTTTTTATAACGGCCGAAACCAATAATCAATCCCAATCCGAATTTCGCTATCTATCTAGATCAATATTTCAATACATTTCTACTAATGAGCGTGCCAATAATATAATCAATCCATGGATTGATTTTGTTTGGGGAATCGATCGACAGCTACACAATAATCTTAGATTGGCTTGATTATAGGTATCGGCCGATAATCAATATAAAAGTATCCCTATTCTAGCCCCAAACATATATAGGCCACTTTGAAGCCATTTGTTTACTTCATTAAACAACTGGTATAAATTGTTTTAGTTAAATTATGATTCGTGTTTTTGAGAAAGGCGCTAACACAATAACATATGTTTCTATGCCATTAAGAAGATAGTAAAAATAATGCATGAATAATGACTGAACATGTGTACATATTATTATGTCGTCTCGGTGGCCTGGAGCACACCGCTTCTGAATCAGATGCGTCGAGTTTGGAACCTGCTGCTTGCTGACATCAGAATTCTTTCCGAAACTGCTGGCTTATTATGAACTCTTAATTCCAGCCAGTTTACGCGCTGCCTTGAAAATTCGTATTTTCAACGACTAATTTCAGGTAGTCGGTGACGAGTAGTCACTGTCAGATTCACTCTAAAATTATCAACGACTAATTCCATTTAGTCAGTCATGAGTAGTCCAGACTAGCAGAAATTAGTCGTTGGAAATACGAATTCGCTAGGCAGCGAGCAAGCTGGCTGGAATTAAGAGCTCATAATAGGCCCCTGATGTGTGATAAATTTTGTAGACTGACAAAATTGTACCCTACATGTCTATTTCGAATGAATAATAAAAAGGATTCGGTGAGTCGTGGCATAATTGCCGCCGCTTACACCTCCGGGTATAAATGCCGTGAACTTACAGAAGAATAAAAAATGTTTTTGCATCGTAAGTTATACTGGTAATTATTAGTTTGACTATTGTATTGTGTATTTCCTAGGCGGTAAAAAAAAATCTGTTGTCATTCTCAAATTTAATTTTTAACATTTTGATATCGTTAGCGTCAATGCATTAAAATCGTTTTATAATACAAAATTCATTTGTAAATTATAAATCATAGTGATGCATCTGTGGGCGGTAATAACACGAGTTAGGTTACCTACCAGTTAATAATAGCACAAGTGTATCGAGTCATTATGTTATCAGTAATTCGGTGACCAATAAAAATATCGCAATAACAAATATTACATAATAACATTAATAACACAACGCAAAGAATGCCCTTCGAGCCGCCGAGGTCAAATACAATGTTTATTCAATGTTTATAATATGTGTTTATTTAAACAGGAGATGACATTTTTCTTTTATATTGTGGCAAAAAAATCTTAGCCAAACAAAAATTGACTTGTTAGCGTGCTAAAAATTAAGTGGTTGTGGTTCAAAACAGATTAGTGGTGTGTGATGAGGACTTCTGTTCAGAAGTTCCAAGATACAAAGAGCCTGGTGATTATTTCGTAACTTTAGTCCACATTGGACATTATAATATTTAATACACGGGTGCCATCAGTGACTAACAGAGGGGTTGTTTTCGGAAAAGCCGTAGTTTCTGTATGGGAAAAGGAGGCAAACGAACTAGCTGATCACTTGGTGGTAAGCTCCAGGAACTACCCACTGACACGACAGTAGCGTTACCGACAAGATTAGACTGGGAGGAGGATCCTCCGGACATCTTTCTTTCTTTTTTATTGGGATAGGAAGCAAACAAGCAAGCAGGTCATCCGACAGAATGCAAGCAGCGCCACCAATAGACACCTGCAATACAGTTACATTGCCGGCCTCTAAGGGAGTGGGATGAGAAGAGATGGGGAAGGTCTCTAATCGGGATACCTCTCTCGAATACAACGCGACATTTGCCATTTTACGTCGATATTCGTATAGGTCGCGATATCGCGGTCTAATACTGTATTTTAAGAGAAATAAATAAATACTATTATAAAACTGTACAGCAAGCAACTGTAAGCACAACCTCGGTGCCCCAGTGGTTGAGCACACGGTTTCTGAATCCAGAAGTTACGGGTTCGAATTCTGGCACACACCTATGACTTTTCAAAATTAATTAATTTCGAAAGTTTTATGCGATAAATATCGATGACTAAAAACATTGTGCCCGGTATGGCAATAGGACGGCGAGACGATGCTTAACAGCCGCTGCATACACCTTCGGGTAGAAAAAGGCGTGAAGTTAACAACATAACATAACTTCACGCCTTTTGTTACCCGAAGGTGTAGGCAGCGGCTGTTAAGCATCGTCTCGCCGTTATGTTTACGTCCCAAATGGAATAGGTGGCGAACCTGTTGCCACACCGGGCACAAAGTTTTTAGTCATCCATATTTATCACACATAATTTTCGAAATTAATTAATTTCGAAAAGTCATAGGTGTGAGCCAGTGTCAGGAATCGAACCCGGACCTCTGGATTAGAAGCCGAGTGCTCGACCACTGGGCCACCGAGACTATGCGTGAATTTATGTTATATAAAAAAATACTATTATAATACTGTATAAACACAACCTCCTTGTAGGTGTGGACTCGTTGGCAGGTACTTTGACCGGTCCACTAAAAATAACTCGCAGACTCGATCGTAAACAACATTGTTGCTTGCTTGTCGTGTAGGTAGCAAAAATTTACGTCCGTCAATTTGAATAAATGAACATAAACATACATAATTCATTTTTCTTAATACACCGTATGCTGTATATATGTGTTCGAAGGAACTAGGGGTGCATTTGGCTGGTAAAACTAACGACTGTCATGCAGAGGTCAGTAGGTTAGGTCCCGATGTACAAACAGTTATTAAGC
Organism: Euproctis similis; assembly: GCA_905147225.2. Classification (NCBI taxonomy): domain Eukaryota; kingdom Metazoa; phylum Arthropoda; class Insecta; order Lepidoptera; family Erebidae; genus Euproctis; species Euproctis similis. The sequence goes on from LR990110.1 coordinate 22,800,967, forward strand.
AACAACAAACAAACAACTATCTATAGATATAGATAGTTGTTTGTTTGACGTTTTGTACTTACATACGTACATAACTTCACGCCAAATCCCTTGCGGGGTAGGCACACGGAACGGAGCGCTATAAGACACGATTCTAACACAGCTCACTCGCTTCGTTGACTTTCTTAACTCTTTTCATGCACGTGCGTCGATTTTTGAGGCTCCTAACATCATATTCTTATTATAGACTCCTTACATATTAATGGTAGTCCACCAAAAAATACAAGACTTTACAGCTCAAAAAGATTTATTTATAAGATTCTCAAGTGAGTGACTAGTGATTCTGAAACTACTAAAAGTTCTTAACTTGTAGTAGCACAAGCTAAGAAAATATAAGAAATATATGATTAATAGTAATCTTTATTTCCCTTTTTCAACGCATTGGGCGTGAAAGACCGGTGTAGCATTACGTTGTGGTAGAGCCAAGCAGTCCGCTGCATGAGTGGGCCGGCTCGACCGGTGAAATACCAAAACCTCTCAGAAGTTCGACGTAAAGTGGCACATGCCGCGTTTCGTTCGGTGAGAGAGGTACCCGGAGGCCCCCTACCCCTTCCCCATCCTACTTCCTTAAAGGCCGGCGACGCAACTGTAACACTACTGTACTGAGGGTGTTCATGGGCGTACCGCCTGCTCGTTTGCTCCCTATCCCATAAAAAACAATGTCGCAAAGCATGATGATAAACTTTCTGTAAGTACTACTTTTGGCAATTATTTATTTATTCAAGAAAGTACTTAGTAGAAAGCTTGTGTTCTTAAAAAACTGAAATAATATTATTTATTGTTGACACAAAGTAACTTCACGACTTTTTCTACCTGAAGGTGTAGGCAGGGACTGTTAAGCCTCGACTCGCCGTGATGTTAACGTCCCAAATGGAATAGGTGGCGAATCTATTGCCATACCGAGCACAAAGTTTTTAGTTTGGTGTGCGCCAGGATTCGAACCAGCGACCTCTGGATTCAAAAGCCGTGTGCTCGACCACTGGACCACTGAGACTACTATGTACATAAAAAGTATAAAAACTACTATAAAAGGCTTGCAAAACAACACCAAGGATAAATTTAGTGAACAAGGTCGATTTTATCATCAGAAAAACACACTTCTCTCTCCGCACATCAACGGCTGCTGTCCACTTTTAGCTCACGCTTGTTGCAGATGAGTCACGGCCGTGTGTGCAACGAGCTCGTGTGCGCACGATGCGCGCACGCACCGAGGCCGTCCCCATGTGTTGTGTTGAAAATAAAAAAAAAAACGAAGTACAATCACCGTGCAAAACGGGTTGAGAGGAATATTACTACAGAAAAACAATCTTACGAATGGAAATAAACTCGATTAAAATTTTTATGTCATGGACATTTGTATGGCGTCTGATTGCTGTTTATCTGTGTATTAGTATGAAAAAGTATATATGTAGTGATATTCGTTATCTAGTTTTCATAACATAAGCAGTTAGTTGCTGAGCTTGGAAAACGTAGATGGCGCTCTGTGTATTGCGTCCAAAAACACTGTTATATTTCTATGTCTAAGGGCCCATTCAAGTATTACATAAGCAGATTTTTTTAAAAATATTTACCCCCCACCCCCCTTGTTAGCAATAGTCAGCAAATCTGTTACCCCCTCCCCCATAATTACGTAAATATTTTATTTTAGGTCATAGGGATTTTTGGAAAATCAAATAACTACTGATGACGTAATCATCATCTGGAACCCCTCCTACCCCCCATGTCATCCAAAATAAACAAAGTAAAGACCCTCCCGCCCCGCCCCCCTAGCGTGCTTACGTAATACGTGAACGGTTAATCAGTGGCTGCGTTTTGAGTTGAAAATTATGCCTTTGTTTATTTCGTAAGACTTCATACATCTCTGAAGACGAATTGGTAATAATCTCTTCTCGAATGAAGTTCCGACTTATACCAACCGATTTATATTGTAAAAATAAATAAATTGTAACCGTACTATATCTAAACGTTAAATTTAGAGATACTAGTGGAAAAATAATACGACGAAATATTCTTTATCAGAACAAAAGAATAAAAGATCCATTGTTTTAAGAAATTTTATATGTCTCTTTTGTATGCGCATCGCGTATAAACGACTGCATCCTTTTTAAAATTGTTTTCACCGCGGTATAGCTACAGGTCTGACTTACAATACAAGATTCACAATACATTTTTACTACGAGAATATTATTACATAGTATAAAACAAAGTCACTTTCCGCTGTCTGTCCCCTTATATGCTTATATCTTTAAAACTACGCAACGGATTTTGATGCGGTTTTTTTTTAACAGTTCGAGGGTGTCAATGGCGTGGTTTTGATCTACGAGTATAATTCATATGATTTTTATTTTATTGATTTAGCACTTTAATTGTAAACGCTGGCCGAACTCTAAGTGATGTATCAAAACAATGTTCTACATTATTATACACCTTCAGAAGGTCTACAAAAAAGTCCGCGAGGGCATATGTCTATCTCTTAGGGATAACCCACAATGACCGAGAAATAAGTGCCTATTTATGAAGTAATTTTAAACATTACAGCATTAATTTTCTCTGGCGTGACATTTCTCTCATCTGGCGTGACCAGCGTGACCGACATAGCCCGAAAGGTTAGCTCGCTAAAGTAGAGATGGGAAGGCAACAATCGTTCGACGAGTCGATAACCGTTGGGGAATGGATCTCGAGTGGCGACCACGAACTGGTCGACGTGAAGTAGAATGTCCTCCCACTAGGTGGACCCACGAACTGGTCAAGATTGCTGGGAGTCACTGGATGCGACACATTGTCCACAAAGTGTCACAGATATTAGTACAAAAATATTTAAAAGCACTTTTATGCCTATGATAGGATACTATGTATAAATCCAAATATGTCTACTTTACATACAATGTTAATATCGCAGGAAAATTAAAACTGTACATAGAATATCTTTTAGAATACTAAGGGCATCAGGATCTGCAATAGATACCGAACGCAAAAATATGGTTTTTAGAATTTATGTCTGTTCGTCTATATGTTTATTACGAGTATACTCGTAAAAGTACTTGCATGCTTTATTTACAATTTTGCATGAATATTACCAAGAGGTCGGGTAAACACATAGGTTAAATATTATCCCGCTATCACTAATTGAGGGTTAACAATGAACCTTTGTGATGGTGCAGACAGTTCACACAGACGAAGTCGCGGGCAACAGCTAGTTTTTTTCTATATAGACATAAAATTTAGTATTCAGTGAGAGGTTTATGTGTATGAACAGATCGTGTCGTCACGACAAATGTTACATGACGATTGAAAGCAATAAAAATAAATAATTAGTATTGTAATAGACACGAACACTATTTAATATATCTAATTATAAAAATACAATCCGACTTACGTGGAACAATCCCGTAATAGCATACCTATTACTGGATTTTCTTAAATTTTAAATTTGACATCTGTGGGCAAGGACGCATTTATGTACATTTATTCTATGGTTATTTATATATTGTTGTTATAGTCTCGGTGGCGCAGTGGGCGAGCGCACGGCCTCTGATCCAGAGGTCCGAGGTTCGATTCCAGACACTGGCTCACACCAATGACTTTTCGAAATTGTTTTCGGAAGTTATGTGTGATAAATATCGATAACTGACAAACTTTGTGCCCGGTATGGCAATAGGTTCGCCACCTATTCCATTTGGGACGTAAACATAACGGCGAGACGAGGCTTAACAGCCGCTGCCTACACCTTCGGGTAACAAAAGGCGTGAAGTTATGTTATGTTATGTTATTTACAAAAATATGACCAATGACAGTTTTATTACACGGAATTTTTAATGAATATTTATAGAAAAAAAAAATACTTTGTTCCTTTTTAAATTAGATGAATTATTATAGGTAAAATAGTAATAGTAGACTCTGAAAAGATATATCTAAAAACCACAAAACATTTTCTCCTGAAAAAAAAAAACAGAGTTTTGCGATGACTGGATTATTACAGTTTTGCGATTACTGGGTTATTGCTCGGGGACGTCGACATACATACTTAATTACATATGTATGAAAGAAATTGCATTTATTTTGGACGTAGTCTATTCTATCCTCATTATTATTAAAGTTAATGTAAGTTTGTTTGTAACAATTTCGCGCCAAAACTGGTCAACCAATTATCATGGAATTTTAAGGATCAGAAAGGACACTTGCTATATTTCGACAGATATTGAAAAAATGAAAATCTACTGCGTTATTTGTGAATGTCAGGTTATATTTATTGAGAGTACACAAGTAAAGACTATCTATGTTCTATCTTGAGGAGACAGGTACTTGGAGACAGATACAATAGGCGGTCTTAATATATCTGGACAGTATTGTTGGCACTGTAGTTTACTTACTTAGCTTGATGCTAAATCCCTTGTGGGATAGGCAGAAAGACCAGACACGCCATAAACACACTTACCAAAGTAGGTTTTTTTTTACATGTTCAACCCATCGCATTCCTTATTATTAAAATTGAGTTGAAAAAGAGTGTCAGTGGACACTGTACTTTAAACACTGTACTTTACACAACTGTACTTTATTTACAATAATAAGAACAAATAAGTTAAATACATTATTTACAATTGAAAAACTACCTGAAATCAAATTTCTCCGCATCTCGGTCTACTGGCAGCGTGCCCAGAAGACTGGCCGCATTGCCACGCTGAATGGCAATGCTAATTCTCTGTGCGAAGAATAGACCAGCCCTCTGGTCGCGAGAGGCTTCGATCATCCTCTTTGCACGAGCACTCGGACCCCATGTCCCCAAAGTCTCGACCCGAAACGGCTCGAATACATAATCACCTACAAGGTTTCTGTATTTGTGCCGCTTGAGATTTTCTGCCGAAGCAGCAGCAGCACCGGCCACCTCTACCGTGCCTGGAAGATGCGGTGTCGACGCAAGTAGCGTCCCACACCAAAGGCCTACCCATCCTCCAAGGCAAAAGAGACATCCCGTCGGGTCTCGAACGGTTTGGTGCGCGATAATGGCAAGAGACCCGAAGGGATGTCTCTTGCCATTATCGCGCACCAAACCGTTCGGTTCCAGAACGGCTGGTACACCGGCGGTGGCAAGAGCACGACGGATAATGTCGTTGATGTTGGCGTGACGGGAAATGCGGCCGGCGCTCCTGGCGCATGAGAGGCCATGATGTCCCTTGCTGTCGACAACCTCTCCGCAGCGACATAAATGCGAAGAAACACAGGGAGCACCTAAACGAAGGCAAGTTGCGATACGGAAAGTCGTATTATCTAATAATGTTCCTATATTGGGCGATGGCAGTGCCGTAAGCCAAACACCGGACTCCCACTCTCCCACAGCCCGCAAACGAGCGCGCTCGGCATCTTCTACAGAACCACTAATAAGTGATTCTTTTAAGATAGCGCAGAGCGGGTCGTGCCACTGTCTCTGGGAAAATGGGTTGGTCGGTAAATTTGAGTTAGGACAAGCCCGTTTCCAGGCATTTACTGCGTCAGTCTTGCATAACAATTCAGAATTACCCAGTGTATGAGTGAGAATTTTCCTGGTTAATTCTTCTGTGCTATGGACTGAAGACAGAAAAGCCGGTAAACTTACATCAGAAATTTTTCGAATACCCAGACCCCCTAAACGAACTGGCAGGGATGCCTGTTGCCATGCCCGGCCGTTTAGCGATACATTAAGAATTTTACTAAGGGTGGTTTTTACAATATCATCAATTTTTTTATAGTTATCTTTATGTATAAACATATACAAAATACTCTCACCGATAAAAAAGTAAAAATAATAAATACCGATAATACGTAGTACTGCACTCAAGTACAGTGGAAAATATGACCATGAACCAGAAGGTGAACTCGACATTACATTATTTATTGCTAACTATAATATAAAAATCCTTTGTTTTAATGGTATTTTCAAACATAACATACCGTAACTGTACTGACGTTAAATGTAATAAATGTAGTTTACGACAAAAGCGGTATCATTTATTTTCGCGCGTAAAATAATTCCCATGCAGTTTGAAAATTATGGAGATTTTAAGAAAACCTATAAATTTCGTCAAACTGTAGTCAGATTGGGGTGATTGTGGTTGATTTTTATTATTTTTCTTCATTTAAACTTTAAAACTCTATATATTGCATATCCAAATGACAGTCAAAAATAATGACACAGTTGCTCCAAGATTCCTAAAATTAAGACAGTTTTTCAGAATATGTCGACTGGGAACTTGTTAGTTTCTAGTAAAATATTACGAGCCCCGTGGTGCATTGGTACTACCAACTGCAGAATTGAGGTAGGCGGGTTCGATTCCCACCCGAGTGCAAATATTTGTTACAAGCATGAATGTTTGCATGGCGTCAGGGTGTTCTCTGTGTATTTACTTAATACCCGTTATCTATTATCCGTATCACAAGCGCTTAGCTGCTTAGCTTGGAACTAGAGGGCGCTGTGTGTATATAAATAAAAAATAAATAACTATTGCGGTCTCGGTGGCGCAGTGGTCGAGCACACGGCTTCTGATCCAGAGGTCTGGGTTCGATTCCAGACACTGGCTCACACCAATGACTTTTCGAAATTGTTTTCGGAAGTTATGTGTGATAAATATCGATGACTGAAAAACTTTGTGCCCGGTATGGCAATAGGTTCGCCACCTATTCCATTTGGGACGTAAACATAACGGCGAGACGAGGCTTAACAGCCGCTGCCTACACCTTCGGGTAACAAAAGGCGTGAAGTTATGTTATGTTATAAATAACTAAACCTCAAGTTACCCGATTTTTTCTAACTAATTTTACTCAGTTAAAATTTTTTTGATTCACATAAGTTTTCGGTAAGTTCTTAATTTTACGGCAAAATCAACAAGAAAATTATACCGGCCTTATGCCCCTCGCAATAAGGCCCCGTCTACACATTTTATTCTAATAAGGATAATACGTCACTACAGCAGCTGAGAAAAAAAAACAAAAGGCCGCCATAGTTATACTGCTGCAGTGCTTGCCAAAGAATAACTGGGACACAAATGGCGATCAATAAACACGGATAATACTAACGTCACATGCTGAACTGAATTCAGTTGGTTATGATCAAGAAAACATATCTCAGAGAACTTATGCCACTAACTTTATGGAGATTCCAACGGCACTAAGTAATTAGTTATGACAAACCTACATAACTTCACGCCAAATCCCTTGCAGGGTAGGCAGAGAGAACAGAGCGCCATGAGGCGCTTTTGAGGGTGAAGGTGTATAATAATGTAGAACATTGTTTAGATCTATCACTTATGGTTCAGCCAGCGTCTGCAATTAATGTGCTAAATCTCGAAAATTATTACTTTTTATTTGCTACAGTAAACACGAATCATACATAAGGACAACCCCGTTGACACCATATATCTAATAAAAAACTGCATCAAAATCAGTTGCGTAATTTCGAAGATCTACGCAAGGAGACAGACAGCGGAAAGCGACTTTGTTTTATACTAAGTAATGATATAAAAAAGGTGTAGACGCCATCCCAACGTACATGTACTCATCACTGGATACTCAAGCAAGAACCGAGCAGGGGCGACCTTTAATACATACACACACACACACACACACACACACACATACATACATAACTTCACGCCAAATCCCTTGCGGGGTAGGCAGAGAGAACAGAGCGCCATAGGGCACGATTCTTACACGCCTCACTCGCTTCGTTGACTTTCATAACGTCTCACTGAGTCTTTTACTGACTAGGTCTACATACATACTCCGTACACTTCCATCTTCTAATTTCTCGCATTTTATCCTTTCAAGCTCTCCGAAATGGGTACGCACTCGCCAATGTCTCCACTTCTTGAAAAGGCCCACGAAACGGCTTACCACCAGGTAGTGGTCCGTATCAAGAGTGGGGCCTCTGTAGGCTCTTGTATCCCTTAGAGTATTTCGGAGACGACTATCTATCAAAATCAAATCTATCATACTCTTTTGCTCATTCCGTCTCCACGTATACGTGTGAATATCTTTATGACGGAATAATGTGTTAGACACAAGGAGGTTCCGTTCCAGGCATACGTCCAATATCGGTTTACCAGCATCATTCACTCTCTTGTCACCATTCGGACCAAGGACAGCCTCCAGGCCGTCTCGCTTGGTTCCGACCCACCCATTAAGATCACCACACAGAATTACCCTTTCATTTCCCTCAACCAGATCCAGAATATCCCTAACAGTTTCCCAAAACTCCTCGAGTTCGCGGGGATCCGCGGAGCTAACGGGAGCATAAGCTGCGACCAGGAAAACTCGCGTGATCCCCAGTTTTATTCGAACCCAAAGATGTCTTGGGCCTACCAACTCATAATCTTTCACTGCGGAAGCAAAGCGGGAGGAGAGAACGACTCCAACACCCCCACTGGCACGGACGTCCGGGTCCACTCCGGACCATAGGGCTACCATGCCACCGGGGAGGTCCTCGGTCTCACTCCCCCTCCGCTTTGTCTCCGTCAAACATAAGGCATCCAAGCATCTCTCATTTATTACATCCATCATCTCATTCATCTTTCTTGTCATACTACCTCTAACATTCCACGTGCCTATACGGCACTCCCCTCTCCTCGTCTCGCCAGGATTGGTGCTGGGTAAAGAGTGGCGGCCCCCTTCGCCGCATACGCATGCAGCCGCACCGACGGAGGCTAATCGGTGCCCGTCGCTTCCGGGGCACGCCCTAGCAGCCCGTCCGGCTGAGTTTGCTTCGGTCAAGATTGCGTCCCACTGGGACGGCAGGGGTCGCGACGTGCACGCTCTTGACATGACCCCCTTGACCTTTAATCTCACATAAAATGCGCCTTAACTTAAAATAATTGCAATCAACACAATAGCAAACGCCTGATGGAATTTAATAACATTTACCTTTAATGTACAATTGTAAGGAAGATAATATAGTATGTGTATTTTACTATTTTATTTGTAAGTTGAATAGTTCGGCCAAAATGCAAACAATGTGGAAAACGTGGGGAGTGACGCTCGCGAGCAAACTTAAAACCAACGATGTTGAGGGTAAAACAGAAGCAGAAGACTGTGTAAAATGAAAAAATAACCAAGCAGATATACAGTGCAATATCTTACTGACGATGCATTGAACCTGCAGCCATAGCCTTCTGCGCCATAGTGCTAAGAGGAAAGTCAAGTAATTCTGATTATTACTAACAGACCTTTGTAGACGAACCTATTTATACATCACAAAAACGAACATTTTTATCCTGCAAGATATAAATAAATCCGCAAATATTTGATCAAGAAATCGGAGTGATTGTAGTATTTTTAAATATAAAGAAAAAAATGAATAAGAACATTATTGCTTCACTTTATAACTCATGAAGAGTCACGACATATTATATCACTGTATTTGCTAGTAGAAAATAGGTTGTTAAACAAGTCAAACCTCATCTAACTGCTACATAATCACTCTTTCTCCGTCATACATTAATATTAAATACTAAAAATGCTTTGCTGTGTTAATAATATTCTATTAATTTTTATTGATTTGATAAAAAAAATCAATAAATGTTACGCCATCTATGCATTACATAACAAATTAAAAAATATTTTACACCAGCACTCCTGGCGAACTTTGTTTTGCATCAAAAGTAATAAAATGTAAATTTGGGATTAATCATGTTGTCTTTACTACATCATACATGAGTTATAGTTAAAAACCACCCCATTGACAACCTAATCTATTAAAAAAAACCGTATCAAAATCCGTTGCGTATTTTTAAAGATATAAGCATATAATGCAATGGTTCCCAAACTTATTTTGTCTACTGCCCACTTTGAGAATAAATATTTTTAGCGCCCCCATTTTTTCTCCTATTAAAAACCACTATAACTTCAAATTAAACTAATTAATTATTGTGACTTATGTATGTATATTAATTTCTATATTCAATAAAATAGGACAGATATATATGAACTGTCTATCTATATTCATACGTCTCTTACCGCCCTCCTTGAGACCTGCAGCGCCCACAAGGGGGCGTTATGGCCCACTTTGGGAAAGACTGACATAAGGGGACAGGCAGCGGAAAACGACTTTGTTTTAAAATGTGTAATGATTTATGCAAAACAAACATAATATATAATTTGTATAATAAAAATAGGTCTCGGTAGTCCAGTGGTTGAGCTTCTGAATCCTGGCATAACTTCCTTTTCTACCATGCAGACAGCAGGCAGCAGATTTTACAGCCTCAACTTGTCAAATTGTTATGTTACGTCCCAAATGAAATTAGGTGGCGAATCAATTGCCATTACACTGGCCACAAAAATGTCCGATATTTATCAAAAAAACATAAATCCCCAAAAGAATTCAGAGAAATCATTGGTGTGAGTCCGGAATCGAACCAACGACATCTGACCACAAGCTAGGAGCTCGGACCAACAAACCTTTAAAAATAAAATGTCTTAAATAAAAAAAATACCTTATTATAATGTTTTAGCGAAAAGTAGCTAGTAGCAGTTGCTATTAAAAAAAAAACAATATTTCGTAATAACGTATTTAATTACCTAGAATGTTATTAAATTATTATTTCTAAAATATATTATTATGCACAGATCTAGTTTTAGAGGTAGATGTAGGCTTCAGAAAAAATATTTTCTATCAAAATGGAGTAGCTTGTCAGTGTTAACCTCTATTGAAGTCACAAGTCTTTGTAGTGTATTGTAATAATTTGCACAAGTGTATTGCATACAAATATTTGAATATGTATTTATAAAGCACATATATTTCATAGCACAAATATTCTTACACAAGAATTAATAACGAGTTTGATGAACTCAAGGTTGTATTCTTACATGTGAGTAAAATGAAGAATTATGGATGTCAAGGAAGTGAGCGAGATTAGCAAAATTTTGTGCCTAATGGTGCTGATTCCTTTCTGCCTACTCCACAAGGGACTTGGTGTGAACATTTGTTTAGTTTTAAAAAATCTAAAAAAGATATCTACAAACACATAAGGTTTCCATCCAAAGTGATTGGGATATATATACATAACTATATTGATATTATAAGTATATTAAAATAATGTCTTTTATAAAAAAAAAGTATCACTTTTAACTTATTTTATGCATATTTTTTTTAAATTTGAACCTAGAATCTTTCAAACAGTAGTTTATAACAAAAGATCATTATAGGAGGGTAAGATAAAGATCTTACCCTCCTATAATGATGGTTTAGATACTTATGGGTTAAAAGAAGAAAACCGAACTAATTAACTAAATTTATGAGAAGTTAGGAGGGTAGTTATTCTTTTTTAATATCTGAGTGTTTTATAGCTGAAAATAAAAAAATAGAAGTACCTACTGTGTTAACCCATTTCTTAATAGTTATATTAAACATTTAGCTAGATTTCATTTCAGCGGTAGATTGCAGAGTTTACAATCTGACACTAGTCAGCTTTAAAGTTCTGATTATATTTAAAATACAGTCTTTATATAATATAAAAATCTTCTGTGGTTCTTAAATGGCTTGGTCAATATAAATTTGCATGTATATTTGGGTAGGATCTGACACGGTTTAGATTCACAATTGGATCTGAGGAGTAGTACTATTTTTGGCACAAGGTCTTTGATTCTTTATATGACAGAGTATATTGAGTTTAGCAGGTGATATACAGTTCTTTAAATATATATTTATTAAGAAAATAATATAATGTTGTTATATCCTACTGCAATTAATAATTCGGACGACTCACCATAGTTCCTTCTGTCTCATGTTGTTGTCCAGTTAAATAATACCAAATGAACATATTTAATTTTTTTAGGTAGAGGCCCTGAAAAAGCAGTGAATACTGAGTGTTAAGAAACTAAGCACTGTAGAATTCAAAACAAAAAAATAAATCATATTGAATTTGCTTACCTGGATATGGTTTACAGTCACAAATACACAATGTTAGAAATATCAAAATATTAAAGCAGTATTCCTTAACCACTCGCGTGACACAGTGAAAATGGAGTAAAACATTCTTAAATTCTCTTCATGGAACGAGGGTAGTTGATTTTTTAAAAACATTTAACGGATTAATAGCAGCGTCAAATTATTTAAATGGCAACATTATTATAATAAATGTTCATACTTTAGTTTCAAATAAAATATTACTGACATATTTAGAAACAATTTCTAACATTTGCAATAAAGTTCTTACCACAAACCAGATTTCTTTGTATTGTATAGAATCAAATTTTGCCCTGCTTCATAGGAAAATCATTGGTTTTTATCCAAAGTATGACTATGACACAAATGTTGGCTAGTTTGTTTTTTTTATGTGTAGTAGTGTGTATTTGGTAAGTCTGATTTTCTTTGTTTTCTTTTATAATATGTAGTTGTATAGTTATCATAACATGGCCTTGTGACGCGACCTTAGCTAACTAACAAAATAATCATGTTAATGAGTCTACTAATGTGTTCAAAAAGCAGTTCTATAAAAAACACATTGCCTGCAAGGATCATAAGGTCATTAAGCTTAGGAATCTTTTTTTATTTTCGGGGACAGCAACCGACCTTGTGATATAGGTAGCTGCCATAATACTATAGAACTGGTACCACAATTCAATTTGGGATTTATTCAGGTAATCTAATTATGTTTAAGCTACAGACAAAAAAATAACGAAGTAGCAAAAGTACTAATCAACATTGTCATTTTGGAACTAAAATATACGCAGTTTATTAAAATGTACATACCTGATCTCAGGGCCTTCTGTCCAAGAACAATCACCGAAATCCAATCACTAGAGGAATGTAAACTAATTGTGAGAATAATATGAAAATAGATAATCAACACAACAGGAAAAAAAAAACAAGATCATCCGAACGGAACAAGAAAGCAAAAACATTCAGAAAGAAAGACGCGAAACAAGGACAGCAACATTTGTCTTATGAGGTGAAATAAATCTATGAAATGAGTTCGCAGATCTCACTGTTAAATGTCTATCAATGTCTATTTCCACATGAATTCACGTTTAGTACGTACTACTAATGAAAAAGAAGACCAAAGCTTGTAAGGTCCACCAAGAAAATCTGAATTAATGCTAATATTGATACTTTCAATGGAAACCATCAAAGAGATTATAAATACCAAATGCCTTAAAAATAACTACCTATAACAAATCCAACAGCTGTTTAATACTCAATATACATTTATTCAAAGAGTTCAGAGTCAACAGGCCTCAGTCTGTGGTCTCAGTACTGACAACGAATCAACGCGAATTTTAGTGGTAAAACACAGGTATTATTGTTCACGATATAATTAATTAATAATACAAATACCTAACTAATCTTGAAGTTTAGAGATAAAATTACTTTTCGTCTTATCGGTCATAGAGTTAACCAAGAGTTAACGTCATAAAAATATGTATTGATATTTTAAATTTATTAATGTTTTAGATGTGTTATCCTCAACTATCCATCCTGCCCCTCTTTGAATGTGAAATGTTCTTTTTTATTTAGAATTAGCTGTTGCCAGCTACTTCGTCTACGTGGACACCAGGAAAGCAGCAAAAATACTCTGCCTGTGCCATTCTAAGGGTTCATTGCTCATCATACCCAATTAGTAATAGCGTGATAATATTTAGGCTATGTATGTGTTGAGCCGACATCTTGGCTATATTGATGCAAAATTGAAAGTAAAAGGATGCAGGACCTTTAGAGTTTATCCGTAACAAACACACAGACAAGAATTCTAAAACCATATTTTTGGGTTCGGTATCGATTGTAAATCTTCTCCCAAAAAATCTAAAATAAAAAAAGTGTAAAATTTCAACTTTCCTACAATTTTATTATATTTAATTAATATGATCTTTCTCACAACCCATCCATATTTTCTTAGGTCTTCCTCCTTCTACATTCAGATTTATCATTTGATAATGAACTTAGGATTTACGTTGAAGAAATTAGATAGTTTTGGTGTGAAACATCTATAGGCTTGGTTAAATCTAATTTTTTGTATGATACAGGCCGTGGAGACTTATCGCCACGATAGCGTGCCGATAAGTCTCCACGGGACGATAGACTAGCGTGGCATAGCTATCGTATATTTCGTCTTAGTAAGGCTATCCACGGAACGATAGCTATGCCACGCCCGTGACTGCTCGGGCAACTTTTTAATGTATGCTTGGCTGAACTTGCCGTCTTTGTAGATTCCTAAATAATAATAATATGTTGGACACAATACACACAGCGCCCTCTAGTTTCAACTAAGCAACTAAATGCTTGTGTTATGGATACTAGATAACGGATATTAATACATATATACTTTTCTTTTGTAAATACATACTTATAATACATAGAAAAACACCCAGACGCCACACACATATTCATGTTTGTCACAAATATTTGTGCTCGGGTGGGAATCGAACCCCCGACCTCATTGCTGCAGTCGGTAGTTTTACCAATGCGCCACGAGGCCCGTCAAATGTTTTGGTTCTAGACGCAGACTCAGATAGTAATGTCTCAATCAACTTGGCACAAAGATATTATGGCAGTATAGGTTCTAAGCTATAGCCTGTCCAAGTCGGGGAAAAAAAAAATGTCATGAATGCTAATCACTGTTGCCAACCCTACTGTTTTAACAGTAGATCTACTGTTTTTTAATTGATGTTCCTGTTTTTTGTTTTAACATATGTGTTTGAATTTTACTGTTTTTTCAATATGTGTAGAGAGACACCTGTTTCCTCAAGAAAATATTTTACTTTATTATTTCTATGTTATAAAAAGTATGTAACTGGGTAGTATAATAGACCATAGCCCATATGCTAGTGACAACTACAGTTGAAACTTTAAATTTCTCTAATACGTGTGATACCTCACACGTATTAGAGAAATGATGATGATGAAATGACCGAAACGCGGCATGAGCCACTTTACGTCGATCTTCTGAGGGGTCGTGCTATTTCATCGGTCGAGCCGGCACATTCATGCAGCGAACTACTTGGTCTACCACTGTTTAAATTATAATATATGTGAAAATTATGAAACCTGCCTTTTTGAACCCATCTACTGTTTTCTGCTGTTTTTAATGAGAGAACTGTTGTTTTTTGATTTGTTGGGAGCAACACTGATGCCAATAGAACAAGGCCACAGAACAAGGCATTTGGTAATTTGGTAAATTTTGATATTTTTATTATGTGAGTTGAGTTGTCAACTTGGTTACTTATTATTCTTGAACGAAATTGAGATAAATATTTTTCTTATATTGTGTGACATTAATATCTACAAAAACTGGTTTTTCTTAGACATGTTCTTAGCAACATAAAACAAATGTTATATGTATAAATAAATTATGGCATGGGTATGTTGTTCCTATCCAACGTAGGTAGGTAACTACCTACGTACCTATAGGACAGACAGTCCATCTAGTCCAGATATCTGTCAGTGTGGTTGAGTGAGTGAGGTATACAAACAATAACCTTTCGACATTGTGAATAGAATAATTACGTATAATTTAAACCAAAACAGCGTAATACAAGCTACAGTGAATACGATGGCGAAAGAGGAAGATGATGACAATCTGCCCGATAAAGATGCGGCGAAAGAATTCTATGTCAAATACGAACCAAAAGAAATAATTGGAAGGTGAGTTTTGAGCACAGTTTAAAATATCTAATATGGTAATTGTGTTAGTGCCAATTATATGGGAACGAAATAAGGTTAATAATAGGTAGGAGTACTCATGCATGAGTAGTTTATTACGTTACGTTATTTTTATTATAAGTCTATCTATGTGACCTTGGTGATGAGACATTTTTTATTATCAAAATGGCTTGAAACAAATGGAGTCTAAAGGTTCTATTGCTAAATTAACGGCAACTGGAAAGATTTATTTTCGTTATTCCCAAATTGTTAGTTGATTGACTTAATTATATGATCTACAATAAATTAAACTCTACACATTACACAGTAGAATTTAGTGAATGAATTAGCAACAAAATTATGTTAAAATCATACACAAAATCCTAATGTGTAATAATTATGTTATGCATCAGGTTAGATTAGGTACTACACATACATAACAAAACTCAACTTTCAATTATTTCTTTCAGTTCGTATTTTGACCAAGAAATAGTTTAACCAAGGAATAGTTAGACCAAAATTTGATTCCAGTGTAATACTTGATCAAGGTCACACAATAACAATAATATGAAAGTACTATAACATTAAAACAACTTTTTAGGATTATATCGCGATTATATATATATATATATATATTTATATATAATATATAAATATATATATATTTTTATATATTATATATTTATATATAATATATAAAAATATATATATTTTTATTAATAGTCTCGGTTGCGCAGTGGTCGAGCACATTGCTTCTGATCCAGAGGTCCGGGTTCGATTCCTGGCTCACACCAATGACTTTTCGAAATTGTTTTGGGAAGTTATGTGTGATAAATAACGATGATTGAAAACTTTGTGTCCGGTATGGCAATAGGTTCGCCTACACCTTCCTTCTTTTAACTAAATTTGGAAATATTGTTCAACAGGGGAATCAGTTCAACAGTAAGGAGATGTATAGAGAAAGAGACTGGTAAGGAATATGCTGCTAAGATAATAGATCTTAGTCAGGAGTCACAGGACGGAGTGGACACCCATGTGATGAGAGATGCCACAAGACAAGAGATACAAATACTTCGTATGGTTGCTGGCCACCCATATATTAGTGAGTGAGTTGTTAGTACTAAAGTTAAGAAATTTCCTTTTACTTAATATAGAGTGGTGATAACTATACAGATAACAGATACTAAATTAATAATTTCTGAAATAATCTCCACAATAAATTTATATTTAGATAATGGGAGGCCTGGGAAATTTCCTGCTATTTCTCTACATCCACAAGACTCAAGCCTTATTAGTTGTACAATGGGTTAGTACCGAGTGGATTGCCTAATTGTTTCCGCTAATGTTGCTATAGAGCACTGACTCGCCGCAAGGATTTAAGGAAATTCCTTATATTATTATTAACCCACAAAACTAATATTATAATATAATTAATACAAGTTTGTATCATTTAAAATTTTCACACAATCATTCTCAAAGGGTAATAATATTCTTGTTACAGTCGAGCTCCAAGACGTGTTTGAGTCGGAGACGTTTATATTTTTGGTATTTGAATTGTGCAAGAATGGTGAGCTATTTGACTACCTGACCACTGTGGTGACACTTTCAGAAAAGAAAACTAGATATATTATGAGGTGAGTATTTTTGTCTCTATAGTTTTTTTTTTATTATTCGAAGCCGCGACTTTCGGATTCTGAAACGTGGTGTTCGACCACTGGACCACCGAGACATTTCATAATAAATATGGTCTATAATATCTATAAGCTATAACAAAATTAAGCATTTTAAGCAGACAAGCTCTCGACCTCTAACTAGTAAGGAAGTCAAACTAAAATGGTATCTTGGAAAAAGTTCAAAATCCTGTGTTTCGCTAATTACAATTAATTATTATTATATCAATCAAAAAATCTTTTACGGAACCCTCATTTGGTCTGTTCCTTATTCGTTTATTTGCCCGCATTTCACTAGTCTGTCGGGACGGTTGTTTTATTTATAGCGTCATAAGCGTACTGTTGTTTTTTTTACTTTAAATTACACAACATATGAAGCAACACGTGCTCATTAGAGTGCGCGATTAATAAACTAGATCACCAGTGTGATGCAATTAAATTTGAAATTATTATTGACTGGAAAAAAATGTTACTAATTAATATCATCTATCCATATAATAAAATTGTAAGAAAGTTAAAAATTTACATTGAATATTTTTATTTAAATATATCTACAATCGATAGGGAACCCAAAAATATGGTTTTTACAGTTTTTGTCTGTTTGTTTGTATGTTTGTTACGGATAAACTCTTTTAACAGTGGTAGAGCTAAGCAGTTCGCTGCATGAATAGGCCTGCTCGACCGGTGAAATACCACGACCTCTCAGAAGATCGACGTAAAGTGGCCCATGCCGCGTTTCGTTCGGTGAGAGAGGTACCCGGAGGCCCACCCCCCTTCCCCATCCTTCCCTATCCCTCATAGGTCGGCAACGCAACAGTAATACTATATGTGTTGCTGGTGTCCATGGGCGGCGTTGGTTGCTTACCATCAGGTGACACGCCCGCTCGTTTGCCCTCCTATGCCATAAAAAAAAAGTGCTGCATGCGTTAACGTCTAACTTTGCATAAATATAGGCTAAATATTATCAGGCTATCACTAATTGGGTATGAATCCTTATAATGGCACAGGCACGCAGACGTAGTAGCGGGCAACAGCTAGTTACATATATGCTTCTTTCGTTATTTCATCAAATCAGGTTTCTAATTCAGTTGGTACTTTTTAGGTGCGTGATATTTTGTCATTTCGAATCGCGACTTAGAGAAAAATGGGCGTCTGAGAATAGTTTTTAAGTCTCATCTTATCATAAGTTTTGGTGGTCCAGTGGTCGAGCACCCCGTTTCTGAATCCAGAGGTCGCGGTTTCGAATCCTTACATTGGCTCACACCAATGACTTAACGTACGTTACGTTAATTTCGTAAGTTATGTGTGATACATATCGATGACTAAAAAACTTTGTGCCCGGTATGGCAATAGGTTCGCCACCTATTCCATTTGGGACGTAAACATAACGGCGAGTCGAGGCTTAACAGCCGCTGCCTACACCTTCGTGTAGAAAAAGGTGTGAAGTTATTTTGATCTTATCATAATTCGAATATAATACTTATTTATACATACACAACTTCTCGACGACCCCCTTCCGAGGAGGCAGAGAGCACCATAAGGCACGATTCATACAAACCTCACTCGCTTCTTTGATTTTCATAACTCTTGCCGTGAGCGCTCGTCGATTTTTTAAATGTAAATTGTGCAAGTCGAAAAGCTGTAAACCGATGGTCAAGCTGTCATCATCATCATCATCATGAGCCCAGATTAGTCCACTGCTGAACGTAGGCCTCCCCCTTAGCGCGCCATAACTCCCGATCCTGTGCCAGCGACTTCCACAAGCTGTGACCCACGGTAGTTGATTAGTAATTTTGTAAGCGAAAATAACATCGAAACGGTCATTAGTTTGGAAACGAAACGTGGTATAACTTGAATATGTTCAATACGCGTGTTACATGCAATCTAAATTTATTCTGTAAACGTAAAGGTTATTAAACTTATAATAAAACAATCACTAATAAATCCTTTGAAATATTAGGTCGGGGAAAAAGTCTTTTCGCATAACGTAGGTATAAACTTATTATAAAATTTCTTTGACTGTACTATTTGTGTCTGGCTGGTTTTGGTAACATTAAAAAGGTTACATTATAAAGAAAAGAAAAAAATAAAAATAAAAGTGTGTGTCCGCTCCGACGCACGACTGGAGTTTACTCCTCAAGAACGATTATAAAATAAAATAATAAATATTTACTGTCTACAAATATGAACACATTTCTTCGTAATAGAGAATGGCGTATCGCTATAAAGAGTGTTTCTATAAAGAGCTCAGGACATTGTATGGAGTGCCGACTCTTATTTATATGCTCTGTGACTATAAAGAGCTCAGGACATTGTATGGAGTGCCGACTCTTATTTATATGCTCTGTGACTATAAAGAGCTCAGGACATTGTATGGAGTGCCGACTCTTATTATTATACATTGTAAATCGATTCTTAAGGAGTAAACTCCAATAATAAATATATACTAATATATACTATGTACTAACATATTATATTAGAAACAAATAGTAATTAGTTAACAACGCCATCTGCTGGAATTAGTTAACAACGCCATCTGCTGGAATAGCTTTAGTGTTGTTGTCGTTAAAGCAAGTTAAGTGCTCACAATTTAAAATAATTCACATTCGCCAATAGATGTCAGGAATTCCAATAAAAAAGTAAGTTGATGTTTAAGTTAATTATCGATAAAACACGATAAAATGAAATTTTCTAAAAATGATTCCTAGCTAGATCGATTTATAGCCCCCGAAACCCCCTATATACTAAATTTCATGAAAATCGTTGGAGCCGATTCCGAGATTCACACACTTTTTATTAGGAGTACGATGTTGGCGATGCTACTGTGGCGCCCCTCGTTTCATTACCAAAGATCGAAAAATATTATTGATATTTCATTATTTTATTAGTATGTAATTCGTACTTAAATATAATTTTCAAAAAACACAATTTATAAAAACACAATTTATAAATAATATAATTTTTTTTTTTCTCCGCCTGCAATACGTACTTACGTATATGTATGTATGTAAAAAACAAACAAACAAACAAACCCGATCCTAGAAAATGTGTCGAAATTGGTAAAGAGGACGGTAATTAGACGATTATACATACGGCCCTCGTGGTGCATCGGTAAACCGCACTACCGATAACACAAGGTCGGGGCGGGTTCGATCCCTCGTCTGGGGGTGTTTTTTTCTACATGTTTTTACGGTATTTATTTACAAAAATAAATATTTACTGTCTACAAATATGAACACATTTCTTCGTAATAGAGAATGGCGTATCGCTATAAAGAGTGTTTCTATAAAGAGCTCAGGACATTGTATGGAGTGCCGACTCTTATTTATATGCTCTGTGACTATAGCGCATAACGCATTTCGTGTGACACTCACGTGACTAGTACGATTTTGGTCCCCATAATTTTCATACCCCGGGCCTATATATGTAAATCGATTCTTAAGGAGTAAACTCCAAAAAGTTGTTTCCCGCTATTTTTCATTTGTTTTTCTCTCCGTAAAAATGAGTGAATCTAATGAAGAAATTCGATACATTTTAAAATTTTATTATAAAAAAGGCAAAAATGCAACTCAAGCAGTGAAAAAAATTTGTGATGTTTATGGACCTGATGCAGTGTCAGTTAGAGTAGCACAAATTTGGTTCAAACGTTTTCAGTCCGGAAATTTTGATGTTAAAGATGCACCTCGCTCTGGTCGCCCTGTTACGAATAAAATGGACGCCATTTTTGAAAGAGTGGAGCAAGATCGGCATATTAGTAGTTACGATGTAGCTGAAGAACTGGGAATTGACCACAAAACAGTTTTGACCCATTTGAAGAAAGCTGGTTATACAAAAAAGCTTGATATTTGGGTGCCACACGAGCTCACTCAAAGAAACTTAATGAACCGTGTACTCATTTGCGATTCATTATTGAGACGTAATGAAACCGAGCCGTTTTTGAAGAGATTGATGACTGGCGATGAAAAGTGGATCACGTACGACAAGAACGTGCGAAAAAGGTCGTGGTCGAAAGTTGGCCAGGCTTCACAGACTGTGGCCAAACCTGGCCTAACATGAAATAAGGTGATGCTGTGTGTATGGTGGGATTGGAAGGGCATTGTTCATTATGAGCTTTTACCGTCCGGCAAAACCATCGATTCTGATCTTTACTGCCAGCAACTGATGAGGTTAAAGGAAGCAGTCGAGAGAAAATGGCCGGAATTGATCAACAGGAAGGGTGTGGAATTTCATCACGATAACGCTAGACCACACACATCTTTAGCCACTCAGCAAAAATTAAGAGAGTTCGACTGGGAGGTCCTAGTGCATCCACCATATAGCCCTGACCTTGCGCCTTCAGATTTTCACCTATTTCGGTCTCTTCAGAATTCTTTAGGTTCTGTAAGGTTGACCTCAAGAGAGGACTGCCAAAACTATTTGTCCCGTTTTTTTGATCAGAAGTCCCAAAGTTTCTACAGTAACGGGATAATGTCTCTGCCCACAAAATGGCAGAAAGTTATTCAACAAAACGGTACATATATATTGTAAATAAATGTAAATAAACTTTGAAAAAAATGTCTTGACTTTTCATACAAAAATACGAAAATACTTTTTCCCCAACCTATTATTACTATTTGTAGGCCGAATATTACATTTTTTGGAGGACGCAATTTTATTATTACGACACGTGGGGTCCAAAAAGGGGGTGCAAACACCATTCCCGCGATATCTCTGAGATAGACTCAGAGACTCGTCCTACAAAAAATTCGCAAATAGAATGTTGTAGCTATTCGTTATAACATAACATTTTTTTTTACCCAAAGGTGTAGGCAGCCGCTGTTAAGCCTCGACTCGGCGTTATGTTTACGTCTCAAATGGAAATAGGTGACGAACCTACTGCTATACATCGGGCGCAAAGTTTTCAGTCATCGATATTTATCACACATATCTTCCGAAACGAATTTCGAAAAGTCATTAATGTGTGCCTGTATTCGAACCCACGAATTCTTGATTCAGAAACTGGGTGCACCACTGGACTACCGAGACATAATCTAATAGTACATCTATTAAAAAGAGAGGCTCCCGCTTACATAGGTTTATAAGTTGTGCTCACACTCGTCTCGGTACAGACTGCAAATAAAGTTGTAACTTTTTTGTTTTATTTAAACGCTTTTTTAACGTTTCAACACGCATGTGTTTTATTTCATATTGAATTTACCACATTTCTTTCATCACCATCACAAAAAACAGATTACACAGATACTCTTAAAAAGAGTATTTTTTTCCAGTTTCTGTAAAAAACAATCATGTTGCTCCACTCCTACTAGTCGTAGCGTGATGTTACAAATAAGCATTAAGAATTTGACGGTTCAACACAAACTAGCGCGTTCAACCAAATGTTATTTACCGCGTTAAAATTATTATTAAAATATGTAAATATATTAATGTTGTATTTAATTAATATTTTTTGTCGACCGTACGTACAAGATAAATGCTTTTGCTGGTGCGAATATAATGTTTTGACCCAGTACAAGATTAACTCTTGCTCTGTCATATTCTCTTGGTACTTTATGTGACATTGACAACTAGGTTTTTATCATTTTAAAGTATTTATTTATGTTCGTAGTAGTTTTAAAATATGGCTGTCGCTGTGTTGTTGTTGAAGAACGATTTTGAAAATGAATTCCTGAAACTCAAGGAGTATTTTCAGTGAGCTGAGTTTTCTTTAATTTTAGACTAGTTTTCTTTGTAAATAACTGTGGTGAAGGTCAAGAAAATTTAACCGAAATAATTAAAAATTATGTCTACTCGTTATCTTAATAAAATGTTGATTATTTGGAAGCGATGTTTTTAAAAAAATGTAAAATACAGTTTTTGAAAAAAATTCAAATACGCGATAAATAACATAAAACCGTATCATATTATTATTATAACTATCTTAGTATCAAGGATTTGTAGTATTTTTTTTAATTTATATTCTTTCATGGACCATGATAAAAACAAAGAATGAACATGTGCGTGTAATATTATCAGTGTCTTCCTGTTATAATTAAAACAATCAAATAGATCTTCCTTATTATGACATAACTGTCAAAGATCACTCACCCAACTTTGAACGTCACAACAGTATTTGCATTTATCAACGGATCGTTCATTATTTAATTTATTGGTTAATAGTTTAAAAACTAAATCGATATATTTTGCGGAGTACAAATTATTAAAAAAAAATACACTATGCTATTCCGGAATAAACAGCGTAACAGTGTTTTTTACAGTGGTAGAGCCTGCATGAATGGGCCGGCTCGACCGGTGAAATACCACGACCTCTCAGAAGACCGACGTAAAGTGGCTCATGCCGCGCTTCGTTCGGTGAGAGAGGTACCCGGAGGCCCACCCCCCTTCCCCATCCTTTCCTATCCCCTATCCCTTAAAGGTCGGCAGCGCAAAAGTAACACTGTATGTGTTGCTGGTGTCCATGTGCGGCGTTGGTTGCTTACCATCAGGTGACACGCCTGCTCGTTTGTCCTCCTATCCCATAAAAAAAACAGTGGTAGAGCCAAGCAGTTCGCTGCATGAATGGGCCGGCTCGACCGGTGAAATACCATGACCTCTCAGAAGACCGACGTAAAGTGGCTCATGCCGCGTTTCGTTCGGTGAGAGAGGTACCCGGAGGCCCACCCCGCTTCCCCATCCTTTCCTATCCCCTATCCCTTAAAGGTCGGCAACGCAACAGTATCACTATATATGTTGCTGGTGTCCATGGGCGGCGTTGGTTGCTTACCATCAGGTGACACGCCTGCTCGTTTGCCCTCCTATCCCATAAAAAAAAGAATAAACTAGCTTCTTAAGCAGGAAAATTATTTAAATCGATTAATAAAATATTCATCAGTTCATTCATCGATAAAAATATAGCATAACTTAACATAACTTCACGCCTTTTGTTACCCGAAGGTGTAGGCAGCGGCTGTTAAGCCTCGTCTCGCCGTTATGTTTACGTCCCAAATGGAATAGGTGGCGAACCTATTGCCATACCGGGCACAAAGGTAAAAATATAACATCTGTTTAAACAGCTAATTTCTCTATTAATTAATAACTAGCTGACCCGGCGAACTTTGTTCCGTATCAAAAGTATTTTGTACAGCGTTTACAATTAAAGTGCTAAATCTCGAAAATGATCACTTTTTCTTTACTACATTATACATGATTTATACATACAAACCAAAATCCGTTACGTAGATTCAAAGATCTAAGCATATAAAGGGACAGACAGCGGAAAGCGACTTTGTTTTATACTATGTACTGATAATGCTATTGTTAATTCCAGACAAGTGCTGGAAGGTGTCCGACACGTGCACAGCAAGTGCATAGTGCACCGGGACCTGAAGCCGGAGAACATCCTCTTGGACGATCAGCTCAATGTGAAAATCACCGATTTCGGATTTGCTAAGGTGCTTAAAGACGGAGAAAAATTATTTGGTGAGTTGTCCAATTTATTATTTGTATAGAACCGGTGTAGTAAGTCGACGGAATTCCGTTCTTTGATAGAGGTATTCACCCCCATTGAGTGGCCCACTGCTTTTAATAGATTGGGTTTGGAAAGCGTGGACCTCCAGTCCCTTAAACGCCGGCAACGCCTATTTTACAATCTGGGTCGCAGGTGTCCACGGGACCCGCTAGCTCGTTTGCCCCATATCCTATAAAAATGGGGGTGGAACTGTGCTCTTTTAATACTCCAATTTCCACCTCTCCGTCCATACATTAATACAGGCATTTAGGCATTAACCGCGTAAATGCTAGATAGTTTTACAGATGATATAAAAAATGTATATCGCTATAAAAAAAAATTGGGTATGGCTGAAAATGAAGATATTATTTTTAAATTGTTTACAGTGTTAAATTAAATATGGCGGCGATAGTGATGTTTCTGTTTAATTTACATTATTATCTCAGTAGGAAGTACAATAAAATTTGTTTTGATTTCCATTCACCAGTATGAAAACTCTTTGTTTAATTTTAGATTCTAAACAATTCTGACGTGGTTGTTCATCATTACGGAAGGATAGTTTTACGAAATAAAATATCAATGATTGACGTGACGTAACTTTGAATATTTGTTCACTAATATTAAATGTATTATTTTTCTTTAACACTTCATTACAAAAACTTAGCGCTGACTTAAAGATACTTTTAACAAGAAAATGGTCAGTGTTCTGCTCCTATGGATAAATGGGCTAACAATTTCTTTATGAGAAAGACGGGCAAACGAGCAAGCCTATCACCTGATGTTAAGTGACTAGCGAAGCTCATGAATATCTGCTACACCGAGAGGGTCACAGTAGCGTTGTTATCCTCACGAGATACATATCTCACCTAACAAATTGTTCAATGTATTAAAGAGAGATAGAGTTCGAATCCAGTTACAGACCATGGACATTTAAGAAATCCTATCGGATATTACGTCTATTTAATATCGATGACTAAAACTGAGGTACGTCACTTAAATTGATCAAATATTTAGTTTTGAGAAACGAATTGATTAACTATTCCGCCGTATATTAAGGTCGTGATGGTACAGCATCGACAATCTCCGTTCTCTCTGCCTACCCCGCAAGGGATTTGGCGTGAAGTTATGTTAAGGTACAGCAAAAAACTACATACTACTTAGATACGCTTAGTGT
Source organism: Euproctis similis (assembly GCA_905147225.2). Classification (NCBI taxonomy): domain Eukaryota; kingdom Metazoa; phylum Arthropoda; class Insecta; order Lepidoptera; family Erebidae; genus Euproctis; species Euproctis similis. Next base: position 22,826,934 of record LR990110.1, read on the forward strand.
GGTTTCTTTGTACGTCGTAACGGTCTGACTACTCCACATCGCCTCGCATTGTGTTACTTCGAGTTCGTACAATAGGGCTGGTAGGTAAATGTTTCAGTAATTTTCACCGGCTTACTTAACTATTGTATTAAAAAGTTCCGGTTTTTTCAAATTTAAATTTTGTGTTTACACGCCTCTTATGTTAACGACAGTATGCTGTAGAGCCCGTGTGTTACTCTGTCTTAGTTGATAATAGCAAATTGTGTCCAATTTAGCATTAAACATTTTCAATATAGATATTATACTTTTGAAAATCAGTAGCTATATGTTTTCCTCGATTTGCTCTCATTCATGATTCAATCTTCGCTGCCTTTTGATATCGTGGTGATATATAGCATTTTCCTGCCTCTATCCTACTATAAGTGGGATTGGCATGACATATCACCTTTTTGAGCTATCGATGCTGTCAAATGTTTTGACTGTGGTTTTATGTTTTATTTTATTTATATTTATATATACTCTAAATAAAAGATGTCGCGTCAGTTGCGCTCGACTAATATATTTGCTTAGTTTTTCTTTTTAGGACGTTGATGTTAATTTGCTGTGATGGTCGAGTATTCTGGCTGCTACACCTTTTATGCACGAGTCTACTGCTTTGTTTTCAGTAGCGATATTAATATTATTGTTATTTATGTCTAATAGTTTGAAAAGAGTATTTGGCACATGAGTTTCTTGCCCGATTCTTCTCATGATAGCCCCTACACTCGGAATCGGGCCGCTCGTGGCGATTGCGTCCGTGTTTTCTTGTTCCACGGACGCACTTTCCTCAAGCGCTCGTGTTAAGTAGTTTAATTAAAATAATAAAGTAAAATTGTACTTGTTGACTATTTTTAAGTGTCTGTGAAGACCTATGAAAATAAAGCTTATTTTGACTTTGACTTTGACTTTGACTATGACCGGCCGTCTGCCTGACGTCAACCCTCCTTGGGAATGTTTTCGTTGGTGATTTATCCTCCACCAGGAGGAAATGGCAGCAACAGATGATGTTGGCCTCCTTCTTCCTAATTGCCTGTATTCCTCTTATTAGTTGGTCGTCTTGTCAGGTGAGAAAAAAGAGTACTGTTTCTACCGACGAGAAATATTGATGGGACCGATACAAATTGATAAATCTGTACGGAATGTCTGTAATTTACTCATCCACTGTTGAGTTTTACGAGGAGAAAATTGGACTGATCAGAGAGACCACTCACCACATAAGTTTCATCAATAGTGGATATGAATCCAAAATGGGATCTTAAAAATCTTAACCCGATCAAAATGTGATGCGTGATCAAGGTGATCAAGCACATTATTTAGACTGACAGTTGCCTTTCTTATAACTTTTAAAATTAATCAATTCAGTAAATATTATCTTATACTTATAACTAACACAACATAACTTCACGCCTTTTATACCCGAATGTGTAGGCACTAGGCAGTGGATGTTAAGCCTCGACTCGCCGTGATGTTTTCGTCCCAAATGGAATAGGTGGCGAATCTATTGCCATACCGGGCACAAAGTTTTTAGTCGTCGACATTTATCACACATAACTTTCGAAAATTAATTCCGAAAAGTCATTGGTGTGAGCCGGGATTCAAACCCGCAACCTCTGGATTCAGAAGCGGGGTGACCACTGGACCACCGAGACTTTTACGATACTATAACTAAAGTTTAAAAATTAAAATTTCCAGAGTTGTGCGGTACACCCGGGTATCTGGCACCGGAGACTTTGAAAGCCAACATGTTCGAGAACGCGTCGGGCTACGGACAAGAGGTCGACCTGTAAGTATCATTATTACATAGTATAAAACAAAGTCACTTTCCGCTGTCTGTCCCCTTATATGGGCATATCTTTAAAATAAGTTTCGGTTTCGGCCAAATTCGGCCGAAACTTTTGCCGAAACCGAAACTATTATCTTACTAATTCTGACTTGTGGTTATCTTTGTTGAGAGTGTAATAGTACATACATATCTTTACACTAAGTCTCTGTGGGGTAGACAGAGAAAACATAGGGCTTATGGCCCTTTGTTTCTTACATCCTTCAGCCACACCTTTCCAGCACGATTCTTACATCCCTCACTTCTTTGACTTTCAATCAACATTGTCAAACATGCTCACCGGTTTTTAAGACTCCTGGCATCACCTTTTTTGAGGATACGTTTTATTTGATCATGGAAAGTGGTTGCCCTCATCGACTCTAATATCTGCTTAGTCAATATTGCCTCAATCATTCTTTCTACGTGTCCAAATCATCGGAGTATACACTTCCTTAGTTTTTACACTGACACTCTCTTGCAATCCTATTTTAAACCTTCCTACCTTATAACTTTATTTTCGACGCGAATGGTGAACCTCATACCGCAAATTTTGGCAGTGACCTCATTTCAACTGCTTTATCATTATTTTTATGCACCCTCTGCCATGCCCAATTTCATAAGTTAGTTTTAGGATCAGTACTGCACAGTAAAAGCGAGGTTACGAGGTATCCACCCAACGCTTTATTTACACTGTTCTATATAACTTTACTCTTCTTTCTACATTCCCGGAGTACCAGTAATTCAAGTAATTATTATTATGAGATGAGTATTAGGGCCACGCAGTTTGCTGGAAGAATGGGCCGGCTCGACCAGTTAGACCTTCGGCAGATATGACCAGCCCATTGTCATTTCAGCGAGCTTATTTTACGAGCTATGTTGGTTACCTCAGTTCTCTGGCGGATATACTCATTCCTGAGTTTATCTTTCAGAGATACCCCGAGCATAGCTTGCTCTATTGCTCGCTGAGCGATTTGAAATTTGTGGACTAGCCCTACCGTAAATGTCCACGCTTCCGTACCGCAGGTCATTACCGGTAAGACGCACTGGTCAAAGACATTGTTCTTCAGGCATTGCGGCTTAGGCGAGTAGAAAACTCGACGCATATTGCCGAATGCGGCTCAACCAAGCTAAATCCTCCTGTCATCCTCTTTCTTAAAGTTTCGTCTACCTAACTGAATAATTTGGCCTAGGTAGACCTGCTAATTCCTTGAGGATAGGAGTCCCGGCGGATTTTGTGGGTCTCTGTGGTCATCATCGCTGTACACCGCCGGCTTGGTCATCCGTGTGGATTAAAGGACCCCACAAAAAGATTCGATCTCTGAAAGAGTTTTGGGCTTAGAGGTGACGACACGTCCATCCGCTGTTTTCAGCTTCGTCAGATGGGGCCTTCCAAGCTGCTGAGCAAACATTTTCGACCCCTTGTTGCGGTCGATCGGGTCGGATTGCTTGGGTATTCGATCGACGAAGATCGGGTGGAGTTTCTCGCCTTTGCCTCATCAGTACGACCGTCTCAGCAGAGAGTTTGGACTCCTTTTTCTGCGATCTCGGGAACCGCCTTTGAGACACTTTCCTCAGCGTGTTAACCACAGTGTCGGTCTTTTCGTCCACATGGCCTGTGGTTTCCAGCAGGTCAAATCTTTTGACAACATGGATAGTTCGAAAGGATGACATGTTGTGCCGACCCTATTTAAAGTGGCAAAAGGGCAGGAAAGTGATGATACTTTTTAGTTAAATAGTACCTCAAAAGATATTAATGATTATTTTGAGTACAAATACAAAACAAATTATTTAATATTAAATTTCAAAATACCAATAGGTACTTAGTATTTTATGAAAAAAAAAACAATTACCGATTTGAATATTGGTTTTTATCTATTCCATTTTTTACCTATTTCTTTAGGGATGTAACGATTCGGCGAGGAGATGCTTAACAGCCTCTGCCTACACCTTAGTATAGAAAAAGGCGTGAAGTTATGTTGTTGATTGGAGCAAATATTAGTACATATACCCATTGTTTTTATTTTTTGTTCTAATTAATGCAAAATAATGGGGAAAATGCATCAAATTTTAGTATTTTATGGAATTTTAAACTTGAACACGTGAGTTTCGGTTTCGGTTTCGGCCGAAACTGAAGTGACGGCCGAACATTCGGTTTCGGTTTCGGCCGGAAAACCAGTTTCGGTCGGACCTTACTTTAAAACTACGCAACGGATTTTGATGTGGTTTTTCTTAATAGTTAGAGGCCCTTTACTGCATGAAATTTAAACGAATATTTTCGAAGATATTGCAGTATTAACATAGCGGGACAGCAGTTATTACTTTTGATGCGGAACAAAGTTCGCCGGGTCAGCTATACATTTACAACCACGTATCTTCACGCCGAATGCCGTGCTGCGTAGACAGAAATCATTTAATCACTCACTGGACACGATTTTTTTAAATGTGTATTCTTTAAACATTGCAGGTGTATAATTGTATGTTTTCGTATTTCAGTTGGGCGTGTGGAGTCATCATGTTCACATTGTAAGTATTTTGTAATAAATACAAATACATGCACCAACTTTTTTTCAATTTTTGGCTAATATCTGAAATGGCTGGACCGTTTTTATGGGACTTTTATTAGCAGGTAGCTGGTGTAATAAGGAATAACTTGGCTGTTTTTATAGAAAAAAATCTTTTCTTTAGACATTGTTTCGTGGACGAAACAAAGTGCACCGGTTCAGCTAGTGTATAATATCAATTATATCATTAATATGTAATACATTACTCTAAGATATAGAAAAAAAACTGTTTCTTCTCTGGACTACATAATTTACATTTTCAACATAAATGAGGTTGGTAGGTTCGATTCCCCATCGTATTACAAACATTTACGACAAACGGCACCGATGTTTGCAAAAAAAAAAGTAAATTAATGGCGCTGTGTGTACTGTGTCTAAAAACTTTTTTCTTCTATGGGATCGACTGCTCCCTGTCCCTTAGAAAAATAAATTAGCAATTAGATCACCCTTGACTAGCGCCGCCCATGTACACCTGCAACACAGGTAGTGTCATATAGGATAGAGGGAGATATCTCTTCCGGATATCTCGCTCACCAAATTAAAACCCGGCACGAGCCACTTAGATATATTGAGGGGTCGTGGTAATTCTCCGGTCGAGCCGCACCATGCAGCTGCGAGGCTCTAGAGCGGTGTTAGTTATTGTTATTACTATGCTTACAGACTGGTCGGGTGTCCGCCATTTTGGCATCGCAAGCAAATGGTGATGCTGCGGAACATCATGGAGGGCAGATATTCCTTCACTAGTCCAGAGTGGGCGGATATTTCAGGTCAGAAATTTTGCACAGATATATAAAAAAAAATGTTTATACAACTTCACTCGTTTTCCCACTCGAGGTGGTCGGCAGCGGCTGTTAAGCCTCAACTCACCGAATTCTTACGTCCCAAATGGAAAAAGTGACAATACCTATTGCCACACATCAGCCTAAATATTGTCCAGTCCTCGATATTTATCATGCATCATTTCCTGGTCAAGTCTGGATTCGATCCCACGACTTCTTAATTCAGAAGCAGTGTACTCGGCCTCCAGAGAGACAACTACTTTTATTATGTATGAATATTTGGCATTTCTTTTAAGTTCCGCAATATATAAATATAGTTTTTTTTTTTTCATTTCAGACGACCCGAAAGATCTAATAAGACGGTTCCTTGTTGTGGAGCCGAATGAAAGGATTAGTATTATGGAATCTCTTAAACATCCTTTCTTTAACACCATGGTGAGTTTTATTATGCCCCTGACATTTATGGTGCCCTAGTACTTGTACTTGCAATATTAGCGACATATTGAATATTTTGATACTTGTCTAGTCGATTCTATTAATTAAATAGTAGGCTGCAAGCTGCAAGCACTGTGCTCATTATTTGCACCGAATTTCACATATTATTTTAAACAAAGCTACTTCGTAGGTAATAAATATACCAGGCAAACAGTTTGTGATTAATTGGATTATTATAAAAACCGCTGCTAATACATAAATGGCTTATGTATGACATGAGTTATATAAAGTCAAAGAAGCTAGTGAGGCGTGTAAGAATCGTACCTCATGGCGCTTTGTTTTGTCTGTCTACCCAGCAAAAGACTTGGCGTGAAGTTATTTATATATGCTGATATTGCTGATATATAATTTTCTTTACCGCTTTGTTAGTTCTTTTAATTTATATGAGGCTATTCTAATCTGTATAAGCAAAAGTAATTATAATTTTAACTTTTAATGCACCAATTTTTCTAAAGTTCAATCCTTTTTGTATTCTTCGTTATTTTCAATATTTTAAGCTGTTAGTTACCTTGTACTCTTTAAATGAAATATTTAGTCTATTATGTCTAAAACATTGGCGTCAGTTTGTTCTGTTATTATATTATATAGTTATACCCAGTACCTTTGAAAAGATTCGAGTTTCTGGTAAACTAGTATAGTCCAAAATTCCGGTACTTTTTAAACATAGACCCATGCATACCTTAGACTAACAGGATTATTTTAATGTTGAATATATTTGAATACAGCAATAATTGCTATAAGAGAATTGAAATTATTAACCCATACTCAGCCGCAAACTATTTGCCTAGTATGAACACAGCGTTTGATTTCTTTGTCGCTATTACACTCTATCGCTTAAATCTTAATTTATATTTAACAGTTTTTCAATGCTTACTTATTAATAGAGCACTTTAGATTTTATAGTATTCAGCACAAAACAAATACTATTGTATGGACACAATGAGAAACATATTTTATTTTGCGTCTGTTATGTGTTCCCGTTTAAGCTTATTTTTCTATACCTTCACGCCTTCAACAACCGGAGATAAAGGCAACATTTCTTCGTGTAACCGAATTGTGCTCTCGCGGGATATGTGTCTGGCCAAATTAATTCAGACATCAAAATTATTGTTGTGAGCCAAATATCGAACCCAGGACTTTCTATTAAGCCACAGAGATTCCAATATTATATTATGCTTAACTAGGAGCACATAATTGTGAAGCGATAGATATATATGTATACTACGAACACGATAACACAACGTATTTCTGCGCCCCTGGTAGCTGTGGGACCAGGACATGACGCCACTCAAGAAGACCTTGTCCAGCACCAGCCGCAAGATGTCTAGAATCGACCAGCTGGCAATGGTAATAAATGTTTGTGGAAAAAATATCATTGTTGGATGTCACTGGTTTATAGATATTAATTACGGTATATACTTAGTTCATTGAAGGACTTAACATCAAGTACAAGTATTTTTACTACACACTATTATTCTTGATATTAGTTTCTAGAACTTCTTTTTGTGGGGATATTTGTAATAAAAACTTTTTAATTATTTATAAAGAAAAACCCGATAAATTTATATTATATATTAACAAAATATCCATTAAAAATAGTTTATAAATACGCGGGGTTTACTTATTAACATGTGCCTTTGAGGAAAATGCCTCCATGTATCAAGAAAACCAGGACGCAATCGCCACAAGCGGTCAGATTCTGAGTGTAGAAGTTATCATGAGAAGAACCTATGTTCTAAATATTCTTTTTAAACTATGTGTAATATATAACAATAAGTACAAGAATAGCTCCAAAATCTCTATAATCTTTACAATAGTATAACGTCGCTTTCCGCTGTCGGTCCCCTTATATGTTCATATCTTTGAAACTACGCAACTGATTTTGATTCGGTTTTTTTTTTAATAGATAGTGGGTGTCAACGGGGTGGTTTATATCTTTAATTCATGTATTATATAGTAAAGTAAAAGTGATTAATCCAAAATTTACTACTATTTTTGATGCGGAACAAAGTTACGGGTCAGCTTATAAATATATTAAATTTCTAGAAACTAGTATTATCTTATTACAAAAACATTCGTTTGTGCCGTAAACAAATAACATATTTTGTGGGGTTTTTTTATTAACACATATAGTTCTAATTATTATAATATCTCACTTTAAATGAACTTTTCGAGTGGATTTGGTTTTTGGTAATTTCTAACCACACTACTACTAATACTTTATACTAATACATACATGGTTTTATACACAGACATATTAAAATTAGGTTTTGGTTGATATTATATTATTTTTGCATGACTTGCATCAGCTTTTATTGCACTATAAATTCTGTATATGTTTTGCATATGCAAATGTTCAATCTATATTATTTTAGCATGTGTTATTATTTAGTTTGTTTTTTGCATACTTAAATTATTAGACTCAATAGACAATGACAGAAAATAGTTGGCATAAAAAGAAAAAAAAACATGGGTTATCCAAAGATTTAACCAAATTCTGGTAATTTTTGATTTCCTATGTATCCGTGAGAGTGATGCGAATGACTGTGGATGGAGATATCGTTAAAGGAAAACCGAATAAGAGATGGCGTTTGTAGTATAAAAGTTGATCAGAGTATGAAGGGAGTATGGAGATGACAGAGAAATGAAGAGAAGACAAGAAGAAGAATAATGACAGAGAAGAGAATGGAGAAGGATTAAATATTGTGCCCACCCCACCCAGATTGGATGCAGGGCAGGAAAATGATGAGAATCGATTTGGTAAACATGTTTAAAATCATTTAGCTCAGACTAAAAAGATACTTAATTAATGTGTTTATTACAAATAGACCGGTTAATAATCTCTAGTGACAGTTAATGGAACCTTGGGGTTAAGCAAAATGCTGCAGTTTATTAGAAATGTTACCAGGGTATCATGAGTCTACAGTGGGTCGCGTGTGTGTGTAGGCTATAAAGTGCGGCGGGTTCAACGCCCGCGGCAAGCTGCGCGTGGCGCTGGTGACGGTGCGCGCGGCCGTGCGGCTGAGGCGCCTGCCGCACGCGGCGCCCCGGGCTCTGCCGCTGCACGACGCGCTGCGGGACCCCTACACGATGCGAGTGTTGCGGAAGGTAACTCATGCCCAATCTCACATATCAACATATGCGGCGTGACCTCGTTCTGAGACAGATGCACGCCAAGCTTTTCTTGTCGCCGGCTTGAAGTGCATCTGTCTCTCTTCTACTTGAGTGAGCGATGCGTCCACGTGGACAGCTGCTATAGTATAATAAATTACAAGTAATTAAAATTGTAATTGAAAGATGAAACAATTCCATCAATATTTTCTTTGAAGTTGTCACGTTCTACTATAGTTAGTAACAACTTACTACCTATAGTAGAACGTGACAACTCAGCAACTCAGCCGTTGGGCTGATTTGTTTATGGGATAGGAGGGCAAACGAGCAGGCGTGTCACTTGTTAGTAAGTGACGAGCGCCGCCCATGGACACCTGCAACACCTGCTGTGTGTGACAGTTGCGTTGCCGACCTTTAAGGGAGTAGAATGGGAAAGAATGAGGAAAGGAGGTGGGCCTCATTTGAAGTAAAACGTTCGATCGGGTCCACACGGGACAGCCAGTTGCACCCGAGCGAGAAAGATACAGTCAGCTGCTCTTGGCAATTGTATCCCTATATTTCGTATGATCTAAGTCTTAATTATATGTATTTTTTCTGCAGCATGAAATAATATAAATTTTCATTACAGGTAATAGACGGTTGTGCGTTTCACGTGTACGGCCATTGGGTGAAGAAGGACGAGGGACAGAACCGGGCGGCACTGTTCGAGAACACGCCCAAGACGGAACTGAAGAGTTTGTACGTGAGCAACCTTAGCCGATAGCTGAGGCGGCTCTCTGTCGGGAGACAGCACCTTCGAATTATTATCTCCTGGTACCTATTGACAAAGTGAGTCTACCCAAATAACAACAATCCAAACAAGAATCCCTCTATCCCTTGCCCATCCCTTGGAATTTGTGAATATTGTATAAATCTATACAAATACTGACTACCCCGGCAGTTAGTGTTCTTTTTTCATGGGATTGGAGGGCAAACGAGCAAGTGGGTCACCTGATGGTAAGCAATTACTCGCCGCCCATGAACAGCGTGGTGCGTTGCCGTCCTTCCAGGGAGTAGGGGTGGGAAAGAAAGGGAAATGGAGATCGGATACCTCTTACTGAACGAAACTCGGCACAAGCCACTTCATGCCGATATTCTGAGTGGTCGTGGTATTTCACTGGACTAGAATTCAAGACTCTACCACTGTTCTGTCCGAAGTTAATAGTAAAAATTAAGTAATAGTCTCTGTGGTCCTATGGACGACCTCACCGCTTCTGATTCAAGAGTTGTGTGATAAATATCGATGACTGATATCTTTGTGCTCGGTGTATGGTGGTACCACCGCCTATTCCACTTGGGACGTGGCCGTGGCTGCCAACCATTTTGGGTAGAAAAAGGCGTGACGTTATTTTATGTATGTTGTTATGTTAAGTAACTAATTTTTAAACTAATCTATCATTCAAAACTAGACACCATTCTTTAAAAAAAATTTGAATTGTTGAAAACTTGAATTACCGTATCATCGCCTGCACAAGGTACACAAGTCTTTTTTGGGAATGGGTGTACAGTTTTATAATAGGATACCTGCGCATATTCTGGATTTGTCTTATGATCGCTTTAGGCGGGCTGTGAAGGGTCGTCTCTATGGTGGTGCATACTACACCATCAACGACTTCATGACTGACAAGTCGGAGTGGGACCGTCAAGTTGCTTGCTCAACGCGGATTTTGTAGTTTGTGTATTGGAATTTGTTCACTTTTTCGGAGTGGAGGCGTTCTGTAATAACTTCAGATAGCTTTTTAATTGTAAATTTGCCTTGATATTGTGTTCACATATACAGGGTTAATTTTAATATACTAATACTATTCTACACATAGCTCCTTTGTGTCATTCTAAACAACTTTTCTTTTATCAGTTTTACAAAAACCTAAAACTCTAGTAAAAAAAACGATTTTTAAGATTTAATTGTACCATCTGACACTTTGTAACTCTGTATTTTGTACTAAACGTACCTATTTCACCCGATTTTCATTCAGAGTAGCAGCTCTGTTTATGCATCTAAACAAGAGAAGCGAGTTCCCGCGCTTTCTACACGAAACTGCTTTTAATTCACATACCCAATCGGATATCGTGTAGATTACGAAATTAAATGTATTTTTAGGCTAATACACTTAAAATTTAATGTATTCAGGAAATTTGAATTATTTACCTACCTATTTAATATTTAACCACGATATTAAGCATTCGAGATTATTCAGACATACCAACTGCGACTAATTACATTTATTAAATACTTGCCACCGCAAGTCGAACATACTCATACATAAAGTTAAAAAACATGTCGAAACCGATCCTGCACATGATCGCGGCTCCACACGTTTACTCCAACTGAATGGCATTCGTCATCACTTTACCAATTCGCACACAATGAGATGACACGCGCGGTACATCAAACGTCACGGGCGGTAACTTAAGGGCGACTAACATATGTTTGGCTAATGACCTACGGGAGCAATCAAAGTACAAATGCCGCGTGACCTTGCCCCGCTACCCCCCCATACCGTTGTCACTCGGTGCGCTCAATGCAATACGTAGACTTAGTTATTATTTTACAACTACCGATTTTAATTATTTAAATTTGTTTGAAATGAAAAAAAAATTAAAATTGTGATTTTTAAAAAGTCGTAGAACAAAAGTGTTAGGTAATTACCTACAGAATATACCCTTAGCTAATTATTAGTATATTTGAAATAACCCTGTATAATAGAAACTTTATTTTTTTAATTTTTTTATTATTCGCCACAATATTTGCACAACGTTACCACTCTAATTAAAATGTGTCGCGTCAGTTGTGCTCGACTACTGTGATCGCATAAAATTTCTTAGTTAACATTAGGACGTTGATTTTAATTTGGTTGGATCTTAATTGTGATTGTCGAGTATTCTGTTTGCTACACCTTTTATTCACCAACCTACTGATTTGTTTTCAGTAGTGATAATAATATTGTTATTTATTTCAAATTGTTTGAAAAGAGTATTTGGCACATGAGTTTCTTGCCCGATTCTTCTCATGATAGCCCCTACACTCGGAATCGGGCCGCTCGTGGCGATTGCGTCCGTGTCTTTTTTTGTTCCACGGAGGCACTTTCCACAAGCGCTCGTGTTTGTTTTTTTATTTAATTTTAAATCATATGTTATCTGTACTTGTTGACTATTTTTAAGTGTCTATGAAAACCTATAAAAATAAAGTTATATTGACTTTGAATTGTTAAAATCGGTCCAGCAGTTTGGAAGTTCACAATAATGAACAACATGTTTATGGAATGAGCTCCTTGCCTAGGTTTACCCTGAATGCTACAGTATGGAGTCCTTCCAGCGGGAGGGGGTAGCTTTTTAAAGGACAGGCAACGGCCTTTGGTGTTGCAAGTGTCCATCGGCCTTGGTAACAGTTTACCATCAGGCTATCTTTGTATTTAAAAAAAATATTTTTTGTCTCCAGGATCCCTACGTGTACCAGGATAGCAGAACATGGAACATGTACGTGTATATAGATTCTCATTTAAAAATGAAGGGTAACATAAATACGTACGAGTGATTTAGAATTAGCCTTAGTTAGACAGTACCGTAGTTTAATAGTGATGTACAATAGATATATTAGTTCAATTCCTACATTAATTAATTATGTATTATATATAGTTGCCTGGTAGCTCTCATGTCGGTGACAGCGATTTATTATCAACTAGCTGATCCGGTGAACTTTGTTCCCCAGCAAAACTAATAACTAAGTAAATTTTGGATTTAACACTTTTTCTTTATTAAATCATACATGAATTATATATAAAAACCGCCCCGTTGATACCCCCAATCTATTAAAAAAACCGCATCAAAATCCGTTGCGTAGTTTCAAAGATCTAAGCATTTAAGGGGACAGACAGCGGAAAGCGTCTTTGTTTTATGCTATGTAATGATTACCTGCTTTTTTCGTGCGTGGTTAAGATGACCAAAAACTTTCGTTATCCCGATTGTGGTACGCTATTATAGTTTTCATCGCTAATTATTTATATCTTTTACTCACTTTTTCTTTATTGCAACTAACATATTTTTTTAAATACTAGTAAATTTACTAAAAGGTAATGACGGCTTGTCAGAGAATGACAGTTTTAAATTAAATGGTTGCAGTTTTATGAGATGCTTTGCACTCAGGAATTAATAAGGCACGTCCAATTTATTAATACATTTTTAAAATTACTAATCAGACTTTCTCAATAAACCAACTAGCACATTTTTTTTTCCAATAGGAAATAATAGTAGTGAAATGGAAATTCTTAAAATGTTCTCCATTCTATATTTGCTTATTAATTTTAGTTTTTAAAAAAAACGTAACAATAGATATTACACAAGACAATATTAGCTAATAAAAAATAATACTTACGAAAATTGGAATATATTTGATTATATATTTGAGATGGAGCATTTCAAAACGTCAGAACGATCTTCTTTTTAATTCTTTTAAGCTAAGAATTACTATCCTGACAATTATGTTCTTTATTATGTAAGTATGTTTTGAAACAAAACAATACTACCTATTTCTCATTATAGCTAAAATATATATTTCTTTCTTAACAACACGAGCTAGTACTAATTCCATAAATAAACAAAAACATTGCATACAAGTCCAATAAAACAAGTCTTGTTTTGTTGGACTTGTATGCAATGTTTTATTCAGTTGTATTCAGACATAGACAATGTAAAATTCTTTTTTTGAATAAAAAAAATAGCAGACACTGGCAACTTCTATCTTTAAAATATACAACCAATTTTTTAAAAAAAATGTACAAGTGCGAATGAAACACCAACACTGCTACTGCTACTATTATGATAAATTTTGTAGTTTTTTTTTCTTTTCTGTCATTAATTTAAGGTCTACCTTTGTTATGTGTAAATGTATTGTGATTTTTTTTTTATATAGACATTAGACAGACATTGATCAAAGCAGATTTTACGTTCAGTTAGTGTAATGTATTTATAAATAAATACTATTTTCATAGGATTATTATGATATGTGATTTTAAATAAAAGAAATTTGTAATATATAATTGTGACTTTTTTGATTATACTTAGTCATGCCATAAATATTGTAACAAAGAAAAAAAAAATTTTTTAATTGCAAATAACATTTATTACTTTTACAGTGTGTTACTTTAATACATAAATATAACACGATATAAAATATAAAAAGCTTATTCGAAGTGGTCTCCATTGGCTGCAATACAGGCCTTAAACGTTGAGGCCAGTTATCAATAGAAACACGCACTCTTTCCGTAGGAAAATTCTTCACTGCCAATCGTATGGATTGTTTTAGGGACTCTAAATTATTATGACGTTTAGAGCAAGCCGTACTATCTAAAACTCACCACAAATCATAATCCAGTGGATTAAGATCGGGACTAGACGACGGCCAGTCTTCAGCTCTAATGAAGTCCGAAACGTTCGCTTCCAACCAAGATTGCGTGGACCGAGCTTTATGACCCGGTGCCGAGTCTTGCTGAAAGGACCATACTTCGTTATTGAACATGGTGTTGTTAAGGGGCTTGACTACCTTTTCAAGAATGGTATCTTGATACACTTGTGCCGATGTTTTGATACCTTTTTCACAAAAATATGGCTCAGTCACTCCTTCGTAGCTAACACCCCACCAAACCATCACTGAAGTCGGATAATGCCCACGTTGCACTCTGTCAACTAATTGGGAGGCTTCCTAAGAGCTTTGAACATAAATACGGTCATTTTGTTTGTTAAAATGTTGCTCAATTGTAAAAACTTTTTCATCCGTAAACAATATTTTTCTGTGACCTCCCTTTGCGTACCGCTTCAGTAGTTGTTTAGATTTTAACACCCTATTCTTTTTTAAATTATCAGTTAATAAATGACCAGTGCGCCTCTTATAGGCTGCAAGTTCTAAGTCATCTTTTAAAATACGCGACATTGTTCTAGGTGCTATCTTCATCTCCCGAGATAAAATCTTTTGCTTGCGGACAGGATTTCTTCGAATTCTTTCCCTTACTGCTTTGACCACCTTTTTCGTACGAACACTACGTGGACGGCCAGGTCTTTTTCTGTCACAAACAGAGGAGGTCTCATTGTACCTATTAATAGCCCGGTACACAAACATTTGACTAATACCAAGTGTATGGAGAGTTTTAAAAATTGCATTTGGCTCCATACTTACTTTGTGTAATGCAATCACAGCGATTCGGTTCTCTTTATCACCCCACTCCATTTTAATATCGCAAAATATTGTACAATGTATTGGCGCCAAAACGAGAAAACACAATGAACAATCGTATAAAAATGACAGATTCAAAATTCAAATGTAATATTTTTTCATTTTTAGTTGTAACAGTATTTATGGCCAGACTAAGTATATTTACCCTGTTCCAGTTTTATTATTTCACTTTAGTCATGAGGACAATACTGCTAGTAAATTAACCTGGTGTTTTTAAATAAATTTAATTTGTTTGGTTTTAAGGCAAACGTAAATGAGTTTGCAGTAACTCAATATGCTGTCCATGAATTACCATCTGGCAAAATGGACTTAGATTAGGCAAAGACATGTATTAATTAATTTATACAAATCAAGAGGAATGATAAATATGTTTAGATCTTTTACTCGCAATGGTTATGAATCTAAACGGCTGCGCTGATTGTAATGATATTTTTTTATTGTATTCGGACAAAGGGATGGTCGTTTATTCGCAAATAGCATCAATAGGTGGCGTTAGGATCGAGGCTGATAGACATCTTGTACAATATACCTATTTAGTTTAGTCAACAAGTTCAAAAACGTGTTAAATAGAAATAAAGCTCCTAAAAATATGTGCCATAGCTCATTCGATTCGGAATGACGTCTAGAAAAATGTTTTTTAAGGGTATATTAGCACATAAAAAATTGCAATTGTTATTAACAAAATAAGATAAAAAAAAAGGTCTTTAGTTTTTCGTTAATAACTTTTAAAATAATGATATTTAAGGAATTTTGAAAAAAGATCCGAAGAATTTTGAAAGAGGAGGAAATTTCCAATAAAAAAGTCCTAACTCTTGGAACTCTATCTATATTATTTATAATTTTTTTTTAACGCTGGATATAGGGCTCCGCGATGGCGTTACGGCATAGGCGCGCCGTCTAAAAAACCGGTATATCACCTAAAATATTTTTTTTTCAATATTAAATAACAATTTAAAAATTTGAATAAATTATAGTGTAATCTAGACACTTGAAGAAAAAAAACCTCGGTGAAAAAAAATTTTTTTGACGATTTTTCAAAAAGTTACACCATTATTAATTAACTTTTTTTTTTCCAATCTCTGTTTTTATAAATTACGGCATAGAAGTTTAAATAATTAGTCTATAATTTTTTCGCTTCGTGGACCTCTTCTTATTTAGGTACTTAATAAAGTTATGCAAAAAAAAAAAATTAAAGTTTATTATTTTGTTAATTAGAATTTTTTTAAATTAACTAAGAATGAAATTTCTAAAAAATGTTATCAAAAAAATTTTTTTTTTGGTAATATCTTATTGCTGTTTTTGCATCTAATATAAGTATTAATTAACATTGGAAAAAAAATTTTTACGTCATTTGTTAAGAAATTGTTTATAAACAAATTTTAGGACTATTTTGGGATTAAAAAAAAAATTTTTTTTACTATCTTATTGCATAGGTGAAATGATGATTTTTTTAAAAAAAATTTTTTCTTAAATAAATTTTTTTATTGTTTATAATCGTTTTTTTTATATTTCAATTGTTTAAATAATTAGTTAAGAAATTATTTTATTCTTAAAAATCATCATTGACCCTTTTCAATGGAATAACAGAAAATTTTTTTTTTTTTTATAAATAATTTAATTGTTTATTAACTTAACAATTTGTTATAAACAAATAATATTAACCGTTATATTTTTTTTCGAAAACTTCAAAAAATTACAAAAACAACCATATTATAACAGTTAAGAAAAATTTTTTTTTGTATTTTTTACGACACTTAAATATTATATAATAATGAAATTACAGCCGTTACATAATTTGTCAAGTTAAAATTTGTTAATTTTATATTATTTAAAATTAATTTTTAAAAAATAATTAATTTCAAAATTCCTTAAATATCATTATTTTAAAAGTTATTAACGAAAAACTAAAGACCTTTTTTTATCTTATTTTGTTAATAACAATTGCAATTTTTTATGTGCTAATATACCCTTAAAAAAACATTTTTCTAGACGTCATTCCGAATCGAATGAGCTATGGCACATATTTTTAGGAGCTTTATTTCTATTTAACACGTTTTTGAACTTGTTGACTAGACTAATTAACTTAAGCGCAAAAAATATCTAAAATAATGCAGCATCCATATTATTCAAACGTAAAGGGGATATTAGATAAACTGAAAATATATATATGTACATTTTAAATATCCCTAATTGTCTGGGCTGCAAAATACTTGCGATTATCAATATTTGATGTGTTTTTTATTATCAAAGAGTTATTTACTTTATTTTAGAAAAAGCACTACCAAATTTGATGTTATGAAAATGTCAAGATCACAAATTTGCCATATAATAAATATATTGGTATGTCGTAATGTGGACATTCTCCGGTGAAATTCATCATCATCTTCCTGGCCTGTTCCCATCATTTGGAGTCGGCACAACGCTACCATACCATTCGCTTCTTTCACGATTTTTGTGTATTCCAGATGAAATTTAATGTCTATTATGTGCAAATAAAGTGTTATCTATCTATCTATCTAACACTTCTGCGATTTAGATTTTTAAATATATTCTTTTAATTCAGCCATAGGAAAAAAGATTACGTAATGATTACAGTATATTGATAGGTGCTTCTCATGACACTATCAAGAGAAGAATTCGCTTAGATCTTAGAATACTGTTTCATTAATCAATTTCATTATCATCATCAATTCATTTTTTCTGATGTCATGGATCAAATCAATTGTTACGTGTGTATCTGATAAAATTTCATTAGATTGCGTCAGCCCCGAAATTCTCTACGGCTATTGCGTTTTCAGAATCAGTAGGGTCCACCCCTACATGCAGTGTACCAGCACGCTGCTAGTAATCATACACGTAGATAGGTACAGGATGAAATTGAAGTGGATTAAATTCAAAGCAATTCCATTGCTACTATATATCCCCTCATTCTTGGAGTGCTTAATAAAATCCCATTTGATATTAGTGTTTTCACTCCTGCCGACCTGGATCCGTAGTCCATTTAGAAATGGAGTGGTAAGAATGGCTTTGGTCTGTCACAGCCCATTCTCCCTTGTTTTTCGTATTTATTGGGAAGATTTGGTTAGCAGGACTACGTTTACGTTTTTATTATTGATTCTCTTGATAGTTTAAGCACGTCTTTGTTTTCAAATATTTTCACAAAATTTTCAGCGTGCAATAAACTTTGTAAAAATAAAATCCTTTATTACATATTTGTTTACGTTGTGTTCTTCTAGGTAGATCATAATCTTCCTGCCCTGTTCACAATTATGACTCGAGGTCGGCGCAACAGGTCTTCCTTTTCCCAGTGTTCGTTCTTTAGAACGAGAATTTTAGTAGGGATCTTTAAATATCTCACTTATTTCACACCAATATTGTTCCCTAATCATATCATAGAATGCGATAGGTATTAATTTGAAACACCATTCTGACACAAACTTTACTCGGTACCTACTACAATAATCGTAGAACCGGTATCTATATACCTTTATAACATTGAACTGTTGACGACTAACCCGTAAAAAAGATAACTTTTGGAATAAATGATTTGTTTTGAACAAATCTTTACTTGAACGTTGAACACTTACAAAAATAGTGTTTAAATTTCAATTCATTGAACCCAACAAGTCGTTAGGTCTTCGATAACCGAGGAAGTGAAAGTCGGTCGAAGTTACGCACGTGCGCCGCCTCTAAACTCTACCGGAGAGCGGGCGCATCAAAAGATGAATAGCAGCAGCACTGGGTATTATACAAAGCAACAATAGTCGACAGAAACTCTAGTAATTGGAAAATGTGTCGACGTTGCTTAGAAGTAGTTAGCGACACAGGAAAGAAATGTGATAAGTGATAAACAAATTGTAGTAGTGGTCGTGTCATGTGGGGTTGGGGAGGTGCCGGCGCCCGGCATGCATTAGATCGCGCTGCAATGACATCGATCGCGCGCACGCCACGGGTCGGGGGGCGGGGGGCGAGGGCGCGGCGTGGTTGGTGGTGCGCGGTGGTCACGTGACTGGCGCGCCGCGGCCTCATTGGTCGCGCTCGCGGTGGCCACGTGAGCGCCGAGAAACACGCGTGGCGGCCAGTCGCGGCGCGACAGCGGGCGCGCCTGTACCGCGCGCGACCCGCGCCAACCGTTTTCGATATGAGCCTTCTCGACACACTGCTAGAAGCGGCACGCTTCATCGAGCTGCAGGAGCGTCGCCTTCAGGGTGAGTACCGCTCGGGAGCACCTCGAGCTGACGGCGCCGGCACGATGAGCGCTCGCCGCGGACCGGTCGCCGATTCGCGAGCGTACAGTCTGCGGCGCGCCGGTGCAGCGAGCCGACGCCCGACGCTCTTGACCTTGAACAGCACGCAGCCGCTCCGCCCCCCGCCCCGCGAGCCCTCCGCCATGCGCTCCCGACTCGCGCCCGCTTCGCCTCACGTAAACAAAGGAAGCCTCGAGTTCACTATACTGTGTCGTTCGCAACTTACTAAACCTCCGAAGTCTTACATTATAATATTCCATTACATATACGCATTCGCTAGCCGCTGTTGTCTGCTGGTATCTTATAATGTATACCATCGAAACGTTTTATATGAACATGAAAACAAACAGTAACTAAAATCTAGCCGCGTATTTTCCTGCTGCCAGTGAACGTTGGATTCGCGTACGATATGCATACGTGGATCGAGTTAGTCAACATAACGCATGACGCATTAGTGGAACGAGTCAGGCGCGGCGGGTGTGGGGGGCGCTCGACAGTTTGGTCAGCTGATCGACGCGTGTGCAGGGCGGGCGGGGCGGGGCGGGGAGCGGGTACGTGTGATTGTGCGCTGTGCACGCACACGCACCACTAGCCGTCGCGAATGCGCTTCACTGTGTGCACTATTGAAATGATTTAACATCAACATCCTCTGTATAGTGTTCACACATTAGTTTTTCTAATGTTTACCACAAGCAGTATTTTAACGAGCATAAGGTACGGTTGCGTAACGGTGAGTACGTCTGCGGCCGCACATAGCCGCGTATTGTTCGCGCCTCTACAACAAACTCGATGAACTCATTGTTTTATTGTTCATTATCTGCTTATCTATCTGCACGATGTATGTATGTATATATGTACATACTATGTACTTATCGTGTATGTTACAACTAACATATACAATACTTAACTGTCGCGTACAGATAATCGCGTTGAATGAACTACTTACAATGTTAATAAGGGATTGGCTGAGCCCAGTATAATAACTAACAACATTAGATTGCTTAGATTAGACAACATTAGATTGATTGCTTAGTACAGAACGTTAAATATAAATTAAATTAAACCCATTTAAAGAAAAATCTTTATCTATACATACATGTACCTATTGGGCCAATGTGACTTGTGAAAGTATATAAATTCTTAAACTAGATATGAAACCCTGATAGGATGTTTTCCCTATTCTGTTGATGATCAGGAACATGCACCTTTTACAGTTTTAAAATTGATAGTCTTCTTACATTAATATGGGAGAAGATATTGTTTTTTTTTTGTTTTACTGATAGAAATCCCATTTCTAAAACCCTAGATGTGTCGAATACTTCTTCGTCTGACATCCAAAACATATTTCATTTTG
Organism: Euproctis similis; assembly: GCA_905147225.2. Taxonomy (NCBI): domain Eukaryota; kingdom Metazoa; phylum Arthropoda; class Insecta; order Lepidoptera; family Erebidae; genus Euproctis; species Euproctis similis. The sequence continues at coordinate 22,847,583 of LR990110.1, forward strand.
ATTTCATAGCTACACTATTGCCATAAGTTTTAGTATAACATACATCACTTTCTTGCTAAGTCGGGTAAAAATGATTTATGTCTCGATTAGGTACATGAAGAGTTCAAAGTGGAACCTGCAGCATAGTAGCTTTAACACAAGTTCCGGGGATCCATATGCACCAGACACCCTTATTGACAGTTTGACCTCTTACCTAAAACATTTTGGATTAGCAATTCCATACTTTGATCGTGAAATAAATCAACTGTTTTAACAGAGTATCACTGGACTTAGGAGATTGTCTTGTTCAATATTCAAAACTTTGAAACAAGAGTTATTTTTCTGACGCGGTATAAACGTGGGGTTCCCCTAACTAAATCGTAAAAAAGAGATCTCTGCATGATACCACATCCGTCCGTTTTAGGGAGTTTTATAATGGGGGCAGACAGAGAGAGAATTACACAATACGTACATACAGTAGTTGAACATCTACAAAAAAAATATTAGTTTCCGCTCCGACCGCTTGGTCTTTCTAATGATATTATATCTTATCTATTTTCATACAATTATGTAAGAAAAGAAGTAGTTTTAACTGTACTCTAAAAACGGATATAAATCCATCCAATAGTTTCGGAGGTGACAGAATACAGACAGACATAAATATATTTTCTCTTTTTTGTGTTTTGTTAGTCTCTTTATATCCTCCAGATTATAACTACATAAATGTGAAAACAGTAATTTTCTAAGAATTTAATAAACACTATTTGACCCCGCGAACTTTGTTTCACCTCAGCCAAAAAAATAAAAATGGTTACTGTGGGGTATCCCTAATAGATAGACATATCCCTAATAACTAATAATATGATATATGCCTTTTCAATATCCGGTCTACCTTCACCTGCTTTAAAATTTAATATCTGGAGATGACTTTAAAGTATTGATTACAAATTAAACATTTCTTTTTGTCTGTTTATTTCGTTTGATCTCTAAAATGCCGGAGATGTGTTTTAGTGGAACCTATCTCTATAGTTTATTTATTACTAACTGACCCGGCAAACTTTGTTTCTCTATACGATGAGCAAATATAATATTTTTTCTAATATGAAAGTAGCCTAATAAAGCATTAATATATCAGCTACCTGCTAATAAAATTCCCGTCAGAATAGGTCTAGCCATTTCAAAGTTTGACCAGACCCAACAGACAGACAGATGTTGTAAAAAGAGCTTGTTTAAATAATACAGACACTGCAATTTTATTTATATGTATTTCATTCAAATATAAATAATCCTTGCAAAATTAAAATTTCCGAAACTATGTCGGAAAGAATACGTTCACAAAATTTGTGTACATACGATTGTTATCATGTTTGTTCGACTCTTTATCAGCAACCGCTCGACCAATAGCTATTGTACGTTTATGGAATTGCCGTTCAGTTTATTGCCGCTTTGCCAATAGCATCATTTCTCTTTGAAACGTACAGCTGCCCTTCTCCTTTTGTGGTATAAATTATTGTAATAAAATTATAGTCTACGTTTTTGTATGGCGGTTGGGGTTCTTTTCCTCAGAATAACTTTAACGGACTCCTTAAAAGGAAATTGTTGGTTAATTTTCATGTTAGCTTCTAGTACAACATCACATAACTTCACGCGTTTTTTGTACCCAAAGGCAGCGGCTGTTAAGCCTCGACTCGTCGTTTTGTTTAAATCCTAAATGGAATAGGTGGCGAACTTATTGCTATACCGGGCACATAATTTCCAGTCATCTATATTTGTCACACTTAACTTTCGAAAATAATTTCGAAAAATCATTGGTGTGACCGAGGATTCGAACTTCTTAATTCAGAAGCAGGGTGCTCAACCAGTGAAGCGCATAACATAATATGCTGTCAATAAAATAAATGACGACACAAGCTGACGCATATTCAATTTATCAGCTGTGCCGTTGTTTTCATAACAACTTTCAATAACAATACATGCATTTATAACTTCACGCCAAATCCCTTGCAAGGTAGGCAGAGAGAACAGAGCGCCATAAGGAACGATACCGACCCACCTCTCTCGCTTCGTTGACTTTCATAACTCTTTATGCAAGCTCGTCCATTTTTGAAGCTCCTAACATCACCTTGGTCAATTTGGGTTAATTCCTAGCTGTTGCCCCCGACTTAGTCTGCGTGGACGTCATAAAGCAGCAAAAATACTGTGTCTATGTATATCATAACAGTGGTTGAGCCAAGTAGTTCGCTGCATGAATAGGCCGGCTCGACCGGTGAAATACCACGACCTTTCAGAAGATCGACGTAAAGTGGCTCTTGCCGCGTTTCATTCGGTGAGAGAGGTACGGTGAGAGAGGAGGCCCACCCCCTTCCCCTTCCTTTCCTATCCTACTCCCTTAAAGGTCGGCAACGCAACGGTAACACTATATGTCTTGCTGGTGTCCATGGGCGGTGCAGGTTGCTTATCATCAGGTGACACGCTTGCTCGTTTGTCCTTTATCCCATAAAAAAAATTGTAAGAGTTCATAGCTCACCCCCAATTAGTGATAGCGTGTTAATATTTAGGCTATGTGTTGATCCAACCTCTTGGCAATATTCATGCAAAATCATTACACAGTATAAAACAAAGTCACTTTCCGGTGTCTGTCCCCTTATATGCGCATATCTTTAAAACCACGCAACGGATTTTGATGCGGTTTTTTTTAATAGTTAGAGGGTGTCAACGGGTTGCTTTAGATCCATAATTCATGTATAGTGTAGTAGAAAAAGTGATAATTTTCAAGATTTAGAACTTTAATCGCAAACGCTGCCTGAACCCTAAGTGATAAATCAAAACAACGTACTACATTATTATACACCTTCAAACTACTACTTGACCTCTTACCTAAAACATTTTGGATTAGCAATTCCATACTTTGATCGTGAAATAAATCAACTGTTTTAACAGAGTATCACTGGACTTAGGAGATTGTCTTGTTCAATATTCAAAACTTTGAAACAAGAGTTATTTTTCTGACGCGGTATAAACGTGGGGTTCCCCTAACTAAATCGTAAAAAAGAGATCTCTGCATGATACCACATCCGTCCGTTTTAGGGAGTTTTATAATGGGGGCAGACAGAGAGAGAATTACACAATACGTACATACAGTAGTTGAACATCTACAAAAAAAATATTAGTTTCCGCTCCGACCGCTTGGTCTTTCTAATGATATTATATCTTATCTATTTTCATACAATTATGTAAGAAAAGAAGTAGTTTTAACTGTACTCTAAAAACGGATATAAATCCATCCAATAGTTTCGGAGGTGACAGAATACAGACAGACATAAATATATTTTCTCTTTTTTGTGTTTTGTTAGTCTCTTTATATCCTCCAGATTATAACTACATAAATGTGAAAACAGTAATTTTCTAAGAATTTAATAAACACTATTTGACCCCGCGAACTTTGTTTCACCTCAGCCAAAAAAATAAAAATGGTTACTGTGGGGTATCCCTAATAGATAGACATATCCCTAATAACTAATAATATGATATATGCCTTTTCAATATCCGGTCTACCTTCACCTGCTTTAAAATTTAATATCTGGAGATGACTTTAAAGTATTGATTACAAATTAAACATTTCTTTTTGTCTGTTTATTTCGTTTGATCTCTAAAATGCCGGAGATGTGTTTTAGTGGAACCTATCTCTATAGTTTATTTATTACTAACTGACCCGGCAAACTTTGTTTCTCTATACGATGAGCAAATATAATATTTTTTCTAATATGAAAGTAGCCTAATAAAGCATTAATATATCAGCTACCTGCTAATAAAATTCCCGTCAGAATAGGTCTAGCCATTTCAAAGTTTGACCAGACCCAACAGACAGACAGATGTTGTAAAAAGAGCTTGTTTAAATAATACAGACACTGCAATTTTATTTATATGTATTTCATTCAAATATAAATAATCCTTGCAAAATTAAAATTTCCGAAACTATGTCGGAAAGAATACGTTCACAAAATTTGTGTACATACGATTGTTATCATGTTTGTTCGACTCTTTATCAGCAACCGCTCGACCAATAGCTATTGTACGTTTATGGAATTGCCGTTCAGTTTATTGCCGCTTTGCCAATAGCATCATTTCTCTTTGAAACGTACAGCTGCCCTTCTCCTTTTGTGGTATAAATTATTGTAATAAAATTATAGTCTACGTTTTTGTATGGCGGTTGGGGTTCTTTTCCTCAGAATAACTTTAACGGACTCCTTAAAAGGAAATTGTTGGTTAATTTTCATGTTAGCTTCTAGTACAACATCACATAACTTCACGCGTTTTTTGTACCCAAAGGCAGCGGCTGTTAAGCCTCGACTCGTCGTTTTGTTTAAATCCTAAATGGAATAGGTGGCGAACTTATTGCTATACCGGGCACATAATTTCCAGTCATCTATATTTGTCACACTTAACTTTCGAAAATAATTTCGAAAAATCATTGGTGTGACCGAGGATTCGAACTTCTTAATTCAGAAGCAGGGTGCTCAACCAGTGAAGCGCATAACATAATATGCTGTCAATAAAATAAATGACGACACAAGCTGACGCATATTCAATTTATCAGCTGTGCCGTTGTTTTCATAACAACTTTCAATAACAATACATGCATTTATAACTTCACGCCAAATCCCTTGCAAGGTAGGCAGAGAGAACAGAGCGCCATAAGGAACGATACCGACCCACCTCTCTCGCTTCGTTGACTTTCATAACTCTTTATGCAAGCTCGTCCATTTTTGAAGCTCCTAACATCACCTTGGTCAATTTGGGTTAATTCCTAGCTGTTGCCCCCGACTTAGTCTGCGTGGACGTCATAAAGCAGCAAAAATACTGTGTCTATGTATATCATAACAGTGGTTGAGCCAAGTAGTTCGCTGCATGAATAGGCCGGCTCGACCGGTGAAATACCACGACCTTTCAGAAGATCGACGTAAAGTGGCTCTTGCCGCGTTTCATTCGGTGAGAGAGGTACGGTGAGAGAGGAGGCCCACCCCCTTCCCCTTCCTTTCCTATCCTACTCCCTTAAAGGTCGGCAACGCAACGGTAACACTATATGTCTTGCTGGTGTCCATGGGCGGTGCAGGTTGCTTATCATCAGGTGACACGCTTGCTCGTTTGTCCTTTATCCCATAAAAAAAATTGTAAGAGTTCATAGCTCACCCCCAATTAGTGATAGCGTGTTAATATTTAGGCTATGTGTTGATCCAACCTCTTGGCAATATTCATGCAAAATCATTACACAGTATAAAACAAAGTCACTTTCCGGTGTCTGTCCCCTTATATGCGCATATCTTTAAAACCACGCAACGGATTTTGATGCGGTTTTTTTTAATAGTTAGAGGGTGTCAACGGGTTGCTTTAGATCCATAATTCATGTATAGTGTAGTAGAAAAAGTGATAATTTTCAAGATTTAGAACTTTAATCGCAAACGCTGCCTGAACCCTAAGTGATAAATCAAAACAACGTACTACATTATTATACACCTTCAAAAGGTCTACAAAAATGTCTGCGAGGGCATATGTCTATCTCTTAAGGATAACCCTCAATGACCATTATTATTTTTTTACTTTTTACGAGAAATAATGGCCTATTTACGAAGCGATTTTAAACATTACAGCATTAATTTTCATCCAATTAAGTGTCTTTAATAGATCGTGCATGTAATATAGATGATCCTGGCCCTTTAAAGCATGCAATTTAAACGAATATTTTCGAAGATATTGCAGTATTAACATAGCGGGACAGTAGTTATTACTTTTGATGCGGAACAATGTTCGCCGGGTAGCTAGTTGTATATAAAAACAGAGTTTATCCGTAACAAGCACACAGACAAACAGACAAAAATTCTAAAAGCCATAGTCCCAAGTGTTCTAAAAATTAATATTCTAGGTACAGTTTTGACTCTCCTATGATTTAATTAGATTAGATAGATACTAATAGATATGCATTCGTATTCGTAAGCTTAATTTAAATTTTTTTATAAATATTATTTTTCCAATGCAGTTTGTTGCTGTGACAAGTTTTCTTAATTCAAAACTCAATTGGTGTCAGTTGATACTGAAAATTTTTGATTTATGGAAGAGAACTAGTTCGTCGACAAAGTTCAAGTGCATCTATCAGGTGCTGTATACACCTCACTAATCTCACTATTCGTAGAATTGTCTTTTTTTTTTGTGAAATTTTATGTTTTTCTTTTTTTCTTCATAACATTCATTGGTACCCAGCATGTTTATGACTGTGATTTTAATTGTCTGGCCCCTTTGTATAGGCGGCTAAGTAGGCGTGGCAAACAATCGCATCATCAAGGCTCGTGTAAGGTCGTCATTGCGACGGTACCGGGCTAGCAGAATGGTGAAAGGGATTGCGTGACCTCGCTATCTGCGACTGGTCTGTGAGGACGCTTACGCTCGTAGTATATTGAACTTCTGAGGAAGCGTGCGGCCCTGGTACTTGTGCCTTTCAACCATACACCCGTCTGGTGTTTGTATGCTTGTTTCTAATTTCTTGCAGTTTGTGAATTGCAGTTTTTACCTAAATAATTTTACAATATATAATCATCATTACATAGTATACAATAAAGTCACTTTTCGCTGTCTGTCCCCTTATATGCTTATATCTTTAAAACTACGCAACGGATTTTGATGCGGTTTTTTTTAATAGTCAGAGGATTTCAACGGGGTGGTTTTGTATAATAATGGCTTATTTACGAAGCTGTTTTAAACATTACAGCATTGATTTTCATACAATTAAGTGTCTTAAATAGATTGTGCATGTAATATAGATGATCCTGGCCCTTTACAGCATGCAATTTAAACGAATATTTTCGAAGATATTTTAGTATTAACATAGCGGGACAGCAGTTAAGCCGATAAATAGCACAAATTGAACCTCACGATATTCAAAATTTACTCATTTATTACTTTTGCAGCGGAACAAAGTTCGCCGGGGCAGCTAGTAAAATATATAACAAAATTAGTATTCTTGATAATATAATAAATACATGTCGGAATTGTTAATCAATGTCACTTCAGGGAATTTAAATCCGGTGTACGTAATTATCCTAGGTGTGTTGCTTATGTATAAGTTTGGCAACGGTAACACCGACAGAAAACCGTTATATGCTAAAATTTCTAATGGATTAGATCATTGGAAAATGTATTATTTTTCGGTTTTGGTAGGTATTTTATTTCATTTTACCCAGATGTTTCCTTTTTATATTGCGTGATTTTTCTAGCCAGTTCTCATAGATGTGCGCAAAGTGTCACTCACACCTCCTCACCCAAAGACGTATAAATTGTTACTGGTCACATGAAATAGAAAAGAAAATGTCAATTATCGTTTTTTTTTACTTATTTATTTGACATACAGGACAGGCAAAAGTCTTTAGACCATACAGCCTAGTCTGACGTAATACATTTTTGAAACTAATAAACTTAAACTAACTTAAATTAACGTAAATTAATCATCCATGAAGCCGTGGCGCTTCATGGATGATGTACCAAGGGAACCCTGACGACAATGCAGAAGAGCACGCTACACACTATTTTTACACCATTTTCCAAATTTGCACTCATATACGAACACTTATTCAATAAAACGCCACGAATCTTATCCAATAATATTCATTGAAACACAAATTTTAGAAAATAATGCAAAGAACGGACACGCACTCCTCTACATTCCCGCCAAAACTCCAGACAATCGATATTCTACTTAAAAAAAGTAAAAAAAACAACCTCAGGGGAACAGTTGTTATTCATCCAAATATTTTCCAAATTTTAATCCATTTTTTTTACATTTAATGAATGGCAGCTAAGTTAATGTAAGTTTGCTATAAATATCCCGATTTTCTTGTGAAAAAATTGTAAGTTTAAGTCAGACCTGCACTTATAGGTACACTCGCGGTACTCGCACTTCTGTTAATAGTAAAGATCTCATAATATTATTTTAGTTTATTTTCCAATATTTTTAGAGACTGGCATTAGTACTATAGTTACATTGTACCTACTCACAGAAAACTCAAAACTTCCTAACACTTAAAATGCTAATAAATATACTAGGATAGTCGCTAATTCGTTGAAGTATTATAATCAATTGAATGTATACCTAAATTGTTTTTCGGATTTCGAGAAGAGTCGAAAATAACAAAAGGTTTTGCACCTTGAATGAACAAAATAAACATTTGAATCTTCTTGGAGTAACTATATACATATATATTTCGAAGGAATGGTCAAGTTAATAGTTTAGCGGGCAGTCTGAAGTTCCAGAAGCTAGAATCTAGGCATGATGCCTAGGCCGCATCGCAACAACTTGCTAAACCGGCAGGTGTGGTTGCAAAACGTACAAGAGTTGGGAGGGCGGCGCATTTGTCCGGCGGTGTTTCCCAGGCGAGGTGTGCGGGGGGCTTCAGGGTGGCGGGGGATGAACGTGAGGCGCGCGGGGGGCGGGCCGGGCTGCACGCTGCACCGCATCAAGGTCAGCCGGCGCACGCATGCGCCTGCCTATCTCACTGCCTACTTCTGACACGTTGTCGAAACAGGGACTTGCATACATATACCCTCAACCACGTATACGCTCCTGAGTCTTGTCTCTAAATGGGTTACCTATTTCTATATTCAATAAAACTATCCCCACATTTTGGTAGTCATTGAAGGTTATTTTAGTTTTACTTTTCCTACAATAATATTGTTCTCCAAATTGGGTAAATCGGGGAGTTTCCGAAAGTCGAATCGAAAAAATATTCACACATTTTTGGAGTAAATAAACCCGGTTATGGTATAAAGATCAGGTGAACACAGTTATTATCATCACTGAAAAAAACACACGCGGAACAGCAGGAAACAAATTGATTGCAATGAAATAATACTAGAACTGTGTTTTAACCGTGACAGAGCCACGCAATACGCTGCTGAAATAACACTACCTCTCCACCTAAGTTTGAACTAGCTCATCTGCGATTCGTTCGGTGAAAGAGGTGTTCGCAGGCCTTCTCCTCTCCTTTCCATACCTCTCCCCTAAAGGCCGGCACCTGCAACACAATCCGTGTTGCAATCTTTGTAGTCCATGGGCAGCGTTAGTTAGACAACGAGACAAGACGAATTCCAAGTTGTATTTACTAACTTGAGTGCCTAATCGCTGGCTTAATACACAAGTGAAATCTTCATTATCCATATAAACCAGTCTGCTATTATCCTCTCGATATTTTAGTGCCACCAGAACAGAATTTTCTTTCCCCGCTACATTAATTATGAACACTTCGTTTAACTGAGGGATTACTAATTAGAGTAGGTAAAAATACAATGTATGAGACACAAATTACAATATTTTTTTGTTGTTGCTTGTGGTATTCCAATTTTAAATTGAAAAAATAATCATAAAATTTTGCTGTCACGTTTTTTTTCCTTTGCGCATTTTGAACAGGCTTAGAAGGAATATTGTAAGAAGAAGAACTCTCTCTTTCTCTCTCCTTTTTTTTGCTGTCTCTCGTGAATTTATTAAATTTTATTCTGCGCAATGCAGAAAACATACCATAGCAGTACTAAAAAAAAACATTTAGATTGATAATCGTTATAACGAGACTGGTTTATTGCAATGTTGATTTTTCTAAGCAGACGATGTATGTCGCCAAACGACTCAACAACTTTACCGCTATCATCTGGGTCAGGCTTGTACGCCGGTTTTATTATAAAGTGTGTTCGCATGTAGGGGAAGTCTGGCAGTAATGTCTTCGTGTTGACCACGTATAGTAGAAAGTTTGCTATTGTGGCATCTGCATTTAAGGTGCGCCTCACGGTAAGGCATACCTACGACATCCGAGCGTGCGTTATTCGCAAAGTCGGCGTCGCTCGATTCGGTTGCAATACTTGCAATGTACCACCATTCACCTTATAAACATAGGTTCAGTGACACTAGCACCGTCCGAGTCCGACTAACTCTTTGGTACACGTCATCTGCGTGCTAATGCCGCCTGTTTCATCACTCGCGGACGATCGCAATGGAGTTCTTTATATTCTGTAGGTGTACCGGCCCTCGCAGTAGCGGCGGCCGGCCGGGTCGTGGCGACCTCTTTTCGCGGACGACGAGTGAATGCGACGCGACCGGCGACGTGACGCGCTCCGTCATACATTGCAACGTTATATAAAGATAACCCTATCGTGGCACAATGTACAATTTGCAACATAACTAAATTGAAAAATATATGAAATACATACGTTTTGTTTGTGTGTTGTATTTGTCGTTGTTGACTAGAGTACGTCTCTACATCAAAATTTATGTAAATAATTAAATATACAACATGACTTGTCTATGAAAACATTCTTGGGTCCAAAAATATTTCATTAAGGGAAAATGGGAAAACTGCTATGCCTTTCGATAGGATTGCAAGAGTAATTTATAAACGAGAAGGGTCGCTAATTTCGAATAAAATCGAACCGACTTTTTTCCTTAAAACTGAAAAGCAATGTTAACGTGTCGATACCTTAATATGCAAACCTACTAACTCCACTTTTTTCGAAAATGAAAATTTTGATACCAATAGAAACTAGATAATATCTAGTATCTGCTGGTATCAAAATGACTTTTTCGAAAAAAAAAGTGGAGTTAGTAGTAGGTTTGCATATTAAGGTATCGGTGTGTATCTTTTATTGTGCTTATTGTTATTAACGAGTAACTTATCGTTTCTGTTAGTTGTTAGTCGTATGCACAGTAATAACCATTCGTTTTATTATTATTTTCTCTGCCACTAATGAACATCAAATATTGACAAATGGATAGAGGTTTTGTAAACATTGTTAAAAATTAAATTGGCAAGTGTAGGGTTAAGAGCGTTGCAGCGGCGGTGGTGAGCGTTGCGCTCGACCGCGTGCGTTTCTCCCGCCCCGCCCCGCGTCGCGTCCCTCTCCCTCCTTGCGATTTCGTACGAGTCGGTTTCACTCGCTGCGCGGGGTTCCGGAGGTCGCGCACTCCCCCCGGCCGTCTCCCTCGGTTCTCCGAGCGAGGACTGAGCAGTGAGCGGGTCTGTAACGGGCGTACAGTTCAGTCAGTCAGTCGTCGAGCGGATTGCATCGGCGACGGTCGATTCGTCGGCTACCGTCGCTGCGCTGTCTAATCTGATGATCTGTCATCGCGATATATACCAGTAGCGCGACTCTGTGAATAGTTCGGGTGTCGTGTCGCACTGTATGGCTGGGGTACCGTTTCAGTAGAGGTGCGTGATGTTTTTTGCGGTTGCGTTTGGTGACGGTCACGATCACACTCGTCGTGTCAGAAATAGAGTGCGTTATCATCGCGACCTCGAGTGGCGAGACGAGATAGTACGAGGTCGGCGGCACCTGCGCCCCATCGCGTCTCGCTCCACGTGCCGGTGCATTCGACTATTGGACCAGTGGCACTTAACAGTCGCACTGTCCAACCCACCTCACCACACCCGACTGATGGGTGCTTGCACCACAACCGTCACTTGTTCCATATTTGAAGTTCTCACTTCAACATAACTCATTTGGATTGTTACAATTGACGTTCATAATTTAAACGGTTCCGTTCTATTTTTGAAATCGAGTCGAAGTTCGATTTTTAAAATCTTTTTTTCTTTTTTTCAATCCGGTGATACTGACGCAAATAGACATGAGACAGATAAGTTATCAGCAACACACTCCAGATTGCATACCGAAGTTTTTTTTATTTTATTATTTATTTATTTATGTAGTCGTATGATATGCTACAAGATTAATTAACTCTCGTTTTTGTTTACCACACTCGTAACAGACATATTGCAAATATTCTGTAATTAATGCCACAATTTTGACAGTACAAATTAATGCGATTTTTAGCGATTTTTTTAAATTAACTTTTTCACTTTCAATTTGTTAAGTTTTGAATCTATGGCCTATATTGGCGTGGACTTGCAAAAAATGTTTCCTTTGTAATATTAGTTTTTATTTGATGTATCTGCATATAGAACTAACGCATTTTATTTTGATTGCCTAGTACAATTTGTGTGTAGGTATATTTTTTTCTCGTTGTCGGTTATAACCAGGAGTTTGAGTTGTTTTTCACCCTTTGTATAGATAATTTGCAGAGCACCATTGTCATCGTTCATTGTTTAATTGATAGATGCAACACATCTTTATGTTTTTATTTCCTGTAACTAATTGGCTGTAATATAAAAGCGTGCCGTTTGATAGGTATATAATCACTAATCAGTCATTAACTCATTATAATTTATAATCGAGTAGAAAAATATTTTTTTCTTTTTTGTTTCAATTATTTTTTTTAACCGACTTCCAAAAAGGTTCTCAATTCGTCTGTATGTATAATTTTTTTGAAGTGGAACTTCTAATGTCTCGTGCAAGAGCGTTTAACGCTTTTAACGCCCCCTTGCGGCCACTATTAATATTATATAAGGATAAAATAAAAGCCAAGATCCATATAAACCAAGGATGAAAAGGTATAGTGACTTTTTAAACTACTCGTACAGACATCTAGTAGCGGATGGTGGTACTAGCTGGTCATAATTGATATTACAAAAATTATAAACTCAGTTAACAACATCTTTTTACATAACAAATGAATCTATTCGAGAATCATACTTGAAAAACAGATTAAAATTCAAAATAACAATTTTAAATAATTATAACAGCAGTTTTAGTACTAAATAGTTTGTAAATGAATAAATTACTTATTTCAACAATCAAAATTCACTATCTTTCGGCGGATGGCGCTACTAGGATTAAGTTCTCTTATTTTACAAATATTACATAGAACGAGTTGATATTATTTAGTATTAAGATATTAATCATGAAAATAATTATTATGAATATTCATGCAGCACCAGTATTGATTTAAACATTTAAACAATAAAAGGAAATATCAAAACAGTTACGCAACATAATGAATTGTTAAATCACATAATTATAAATTTCGAGCATTTTACTTAACTAAATAATAGATTTTAGTAATATCTTGACCAGTTTTAGTACGAAAGATTTTGTAAATATATAAATTAATTATTTTAATAATCATAAATTTACTATCTTTCGGCGGATGGCGCTACTAGGATTAAGTTCTCTTTTTTTACAAATATTACATAGAACGAGTTGATATTATTTAGTATTAAGATATTAATTATGAAAATAATTATTATCAATATTCATGCAGCATCAGTATTGATTTAAACGTTTAAACAATAAAAGGAAATATCAAAACAGTTACGAAATAGAATGAATTGTTTAATCACTTAATTATACATTTCGGGCATTTTACTTAACTAAATAAGAGATTTTAGTAATAACATAACATAACATAACTTCACGCCTTTTGTTACCCGAAGGTGTAGGCAGCGGCTGTTAAGCCTCGTCTCGCCGTTATCTTTCCGTCCCAAATGTAATAGGTGGCGAACCTATTGCCATACCGGGCACAAAGTTTTCAGTCATCGATATTTATCACACATAACTTCCGAAAATAATTTCGATAAGTCATTGGTGTGAGCCAGTGTCTGGAATCGAACCCGGACCTCTGGATCAGAAGCCACCGGACCACTAACCTATTATTTTAGTAATATCTTGACATAAATATGTAATGATTACATGATCATAATAAATCAGTTTATAAAGTTTTATACGGTTATTATTATATATAGTTGACATAATATGCCGCTAGATGGCGTCCTGCGCCGACATATGTATGTAGTATATGTATATAGTATATGTACATATGTATATAGTATATGTATATTCCCATTTTTAACCTATAGCTGCTATCGACTTCAAATTTGTCGAAGATATTGCAGTATTAACATAGCGGGGCAGCAGTTATTACTTTTGATGCGAAACAGAGTTCGCCGGGTCAGCTAGTATGTATATATATATAAAAGATTTCCACCTATATATTGACTCATCACGATATCTCTGGAACCATAAGGCGTAGCGACTTGAAATTTGGTAGGATTATTTCTTTCGCCGAGTAGAGGTCAGCTAAGAACGGATTTTACGAAATTCCACCCACAAGGGGGGTTGCGGGGGTGTTAACAATGGAAAATTCCCATTTTTAACCTATAGCTGCTATCGACTTCAAATTTGTCGAAGATATTGCAGTATTAACATAGCGGGGCAGCAGTTATTACTTTTGATGCGAAACAGAGTTCGCCGGGTCAGCTAGTATGTTATATGTGAACTCAATTTTGAAGTAGATAGTAGTCATCTCGGTAGTCTCGGCGGTGCAATGGTCGAGCACCCCCTCCTAAATCAAAAAGTTGTGGGTTCCTATCCTGGCTAAATCAAATGACTTTTCGAAATTATGTTTTAAAGCTGAGTGTAATAAATGCCGATGGCTGAAAACTTATGTAGGACAATAGGTTCGCCACCTATTCCAGTCGGGACGTAAACAAAACAGCGAGTCGACGCGTAACAGCCACTGCAGGAGCCCCGTACAGGGCCACGGATCGCGCAACACCACCGTAGAGGCAGCGAATCTCGGGGGAGGCGGTGTAGCGCGCCTGCCACCCGTCCCACTCGAGGGACCATCCTCACGAAGTACTCCTCGAAGCTCCAGAGGCTGTTCAGGGTGAGGCCGTAGTACTTCAAGCACCTCGCCACCGGGACAACCGTGTCACCCACGTGGATCCGCGCGGCTGGTGGTTCCTAGCGCCGAGTGAGGCGGTGGAACCACAGGGCCTAATTTTTGTGAGGCGCCACCTCCAGCCAGATTCTACGTAGACCCAGATACATATTTATACTTGGGTGGGGATCGAACCCGCTAATCTCGATTCCACAGTCGGTAGTTTTACCAACGCACCACCAGACCTTACCCTTACTTACATTAGCAGTATATTATAAATGTATATTGTTAATTATATATTGACTATTTTTAAGTGTCTGTGACCTATAAAAATAAAGCTATTGTGAATACATTAGGCTTTGTAGTTCGCGAACGACCTAGTTTAAAAGATCGCTCCCATAGACACTGAGCGAACTATGTCGCTCATTTCCAGCTCCTTAGTTCGTGACCGAATTCATCATTTCTATTTCCAACAAAACTTTTTCGCGGCAAAACTATATCAATAATTATTGAAATAAAGAACTATTATATAGAAAGTTTTAAATAACTATTTAGAAAAATCGACGCGCATGCATAAAAAGAGTTATGAAAGTCAACGAAGTGAGTGAGGCGTGCCTTATGGCGCTCCGTTCTCTCTGCTTACCCCACAAGGGATTTGGCGTGAAGATATGTATGTATGAATAACTATTACTAAATGTTAATTATTAAACCTGAGGAACCGTATGATTTGTCTTATTTGTGTAACATAACATAACTTCACGCTTTTTTCTACCCGAAGGTGTAAGCAGTGGCTATTAAGTCTCGTTATGTTTACGTCTTAAGTGGAATAGGTGGCGAACCTATTGCCATACCGGGCACAAAGTTTTTAAGTCATCGATATTTATCACACTTATCTTTCGAAATTGGAAAGGTCATTTGCCAGGATTCGAACCCGCGACCTCTGGTTTCAAAAGCCGTGTGCTCGACCACTGGACCACCAAGACTAAATTATACTTAGTGTGTAATTTGTTACTTCGTGTAAGTAAATGTATATACATATACCTACTTACTCGTATATGTAAGTTACTCTTAATTATTAAAAACAAGTACAAGTGAAAAAATTAAATACCATTTTTTTTTTCTAAAAACTGGTTAAATTATTTTCTTACATTATCAACGAAGAACAAGATTTTGTCGCGTGCGAACGAACTAAGAAACGATTTGTCTGCGTTCCTTTACATTTTGAACTAGGAGCTGAGGGATCGGGCGAACTAAAAGAGCGAACCAGGTCGTTGAGGAGGGGCGACCTAAACTGAGCGATCTCAGTTCCACTTCTATAGCGCGGCGGGACTCCACGCAATTTTTTTTTTTGCTTATGTCATTTATTATGAGTTTCCAAGTAGCTTTATTTGTATGAAAACTTTTTGACCCGCATGCAACGCAACATAGTCCATATTTTTATTTTTTTAAATTTGTTACATGTGAAATCTTTAAACCTGAATTATTCGTATTTCCATCATTTAATTGTTGTTCCATAAAATATGTGAATACATTATGACGTATTTGTTCCTCTTCCATCCACGCTCAAACATGCTGACAGACAATTAATTAAAAAATCTCTTGGTTTACCTGTTAAAGACCGTACATTAAGTTTTTCTAGTTATTGAGATATATGTGTTTTTAATTTAGTAGAGATATAGCCATGTTCTTGTGAACTGAATTCAGGGCGCAGGGACTGTGACGCAAAACATTAGAGCTGAAATAGGTACCTTGTTTTTTTTCTAATACAAACTACAGACAGACACAAACATATTGTTTTTAAATAAAAATATTATATAATAAAAAAAAATATTAATTGTTAGTGGTGTTATCTAAGTTACATAGCCATATCGCTTCGCTGGGGTATTTAAAACGGTCGCTTTATATGCTTAGATCTTAGAAACTACGCAACGGATTTTGCATATTATTGCATACATAGCTTCACGCCAAATCCTTTGCGGGGTAGGCTGAGAGGACGGTCATCTTTTTCCTAAAAATTGTGTTATGCACACATTTAATACAAGAAATAGAAATAAACTTGCTACGCCGTTTTTCCGTATGAAAAAATTTAATAACTCGTTTATGGGTAATTGTGTACGTTTCTTTAATAAGATTCCTGAAAATGTAATTGAGATGCCGTTTACTAAATTTAAGGCATATGTTAAAAGATGTCTCATCAGCAAAGCTTACTATAGTATCAACGATTTTTTGGAGGACGACAATGTTTTTAAATAAGCCCCTCATTACTACTTACACTTGTAACGTTGCTGTTAATTAATAAGATTGGGTGCGGTATGACGTTTCTCACCGGGCAAACTTACTAGTTTTTTTTGTCTGGTTTCTTGAATATGTCATGCTCACTGAAAGGTCTTTGCTTACAGCGGCGTCGTTGATCGGGTCGTCACCTTCCCTAAAATATGGTGAGGGAGGCGATGGCTGAGATATGCGTCATACTCATGAACGGGTGCTGTTTGTTGGGTCCGGTCTGTTCAAGTGTCCAAAGACCTTTTATTAAAGTACTGTGTTAGTGTTACCTAAGTTTGACGAGAGAGACCTCATTTTGCTCTCTGTATTTTCTATTCATTTGTATTGTTAGTGCATAGTACTGTTGAGTAAATAATAATAAAAAAAAAACCTCCCTAAGTTTCTTGCCAATTCTTCTCAGTGCGAGAGTTACACGCCTCCTCACTCGCTTCTTTGAATTTCATAACTCTTTTTGCACGCGCGTCGACTTTTAAGGCTCCTAAACATCCAAAACTCGTTCTATTCGATCTCGGAGGGTATGTCGTGGCCGTACTCGTCTCCAACATCCATCCGTTTTTGTGTTGTATATATCTGCTTAGTCAATCTTGCATCATCCATTTTTTGTTAATGTCCGAACCATCGGAGCATTCCCTTTCTTACTTTTACACCGACACTCTTTCAAAATGTATAATAATGTAGTACATTGTTTTGATTTATCACTTAGGGTTCAGCCAGCGTTTGCAATTAAAGTGCTAATCCATGAATGATCCATCCATGAATCCATGAATTTTCACTTTTTCACTACCAAATTCATAACCATTGGACGGTTGCGCGTCCTAAATCTGATGGTAGATAATAGATTATACATACAAACAAACAAAACAACCGCATCGAAATCCGTTGTGTAGTTACAAAGATCTTAGCATATAAGAGGACAGACGGCGGAAGGCGACTTTCTTTTATGTAATAGATAGTATTTAATGTATCATTGATTATTAAATATTATCCAATTGATATTTTTATCGTTTTTTTGCATTAAGATCAGCTTTAAAAGCTGAAAGTTATTGGGAGTTGATGGCGTTCTTATGCTGTTTTTTTTTTTTAATATGTCAATAGTCTTCGGAATCCTGCATTGTGCGTGGCGTTACTCGCCCTTGACCCGTTTGATTGAAATAATTATAGACATACGTCTGTACTTTTACTTTGTGAACTAACATAATATAATTGAATACAATAATAGTAAATACAGATATTAATAACTATATTATTATTTTAATGAAACAATAGGTTGTACAAAACTTAAAAGTTATTGCCCTCCTCATATTGAAACGTTCCCTTTGGCCTATCTAGATGAAAACTATGAACTTGTTCACGACCTCTCATGGTTCTACTTCAAATGTATAAGTAATTATTTGATTGAAAAGCCTTTGGTTCGTTAACTTATTTGAATTATGACAGGTCAATGGTACAACACAATAAATCTAGATTTTGTTTTATATGTAAACTTATTTATACTGCACGCTATCTATTTATTTCGCCCTATCTATTTGTTATACTTCACTAAAATTTCATCAGCAGTTGACACGCGTAAAAGAGTTGCAAATATACCTATATTTAATTTAACTTTTGTTTTAGTATATTAGTAGTAGGAAAATATAGGAACTGCGGATCTGGGGTATCGCCTTAGCATATACCTCTATCACTAAAAAGTCACTGGTCTGCTCCTATTGGTAGCAGCGTAATGATACATGTCTTATAACCGTCGCCGATAATAGGGCTGTCTAATACAAAAATAATTATTCAAATTGTATTTGCAGTTCCGGAGATTAGCGCGTTCAAACAAAGTGAAAAAATAACTTTATAATATTAATTGCACCATTTATGTAGGTTGTAGGTATGACTAATTAAATGCCATGAGTATAACCTAATTGGAATTGTTAATTGTGCAATACATATAAAAAATATTCAAGCTAAGCATTTATTCGCATTTTTTATTGTTTCAAATTAATAATCATTACATAGTTATAAACAGTCACTTTCCGCTGTCTGTCCCCTTATATGCTTATATCTTTAAAACTACGTTTTTTTAATAGTTAGAGGGTGTCAACGGGGTGGTTTTGATCTATAATTCATTTATAGTGTAGTAAGTAGTAGTGTAGTTTATAAAACGGGATACAAAAATACTAATCCTAAATTTTCAACTTCCTACAATTAACCCCTATTTTTTAAATTTTATTTTTTGGCAAGACGTTTGCCGGGTCAGCTAATTATATTTATATAAATTGCTGTTGATAGTCTCGGTGGTCCAGTGGTCGAGCACACGGCTTCTGATCGGAAATTGTTTTCGGAAGTTATGTTTGATAAATATCGATGACTGAAAACTTTGTGCCCGGTATGGCAATAGGTTCGCCACCTATTCCGTTTGGGACGTAAACATAACGACAAGAAGAGACTTAACAGCCGCTGCCTACACCTTCGGGTAGAAAAAGGCGTGAAGATATGTTTTGTTTGGTTCACTCGGCTTTGTTTTATACTAAACTAGTTGACCCGGCGAACTTCGCTCCGCATCAAAAGAAATAAATTAGTAATACATACTTGGATCTTAAAAAGTTCAATTTGTGCTATTTATCGGCACGCGTTTTGGCGCGCAACGCAACTGCTATGTACCTCTATGTTAATACTGTAATATCTTCGTAAATATTAGTTTAAATTACATGCTGTAAATGGCTATATTAATCTATATTAAAAGCACAATCTATTTAAGACAATTGGATGAAAATTAATGCTGTAATGTTTAAAATTGCTTCGTAAATAAGCCATTATTTCTCGTAAAAAGTTAAAAAATAATACTGGTCATTGTGGGTTATCCCTAAGACATATAACATATGCCCTCGCGGACTTTTTTATAGACCTTTTAAAGGTGTATAATAATGTAGTACATTGTTTTGATTTATCACTTAGGGTTCAGGCAGCGTTTTCGATTAAAGTTTTAAATCTTGAAACTTATCATTTTTTTCACGACTACAAATTATATGACCTCAAGGTCCGGGTCTTGTGACCCTCTCTCTAGCTCTGTTTCTTCCTTTTTTAAATGTGTAACATCATAACATCTTTCAACTTAATGTCTGGGAGTAAGTTCGTGAAAATTAGCTCAAAAGTGTTTTAGAAAAATAAAACCTATAAACCGTGCGTTATTTGATTTGACTAGTGAGCGAGTGTGGTGGCGTAGACATTACATACTGAGATGGTGTTAACACACGTGCACATTACCATTGAACGTCGTTCACTTCAATTTATTTTACGTTGTATTTCAATAATTTCACTTACAGTTTGTAAAGAGAAGCCATTGCATTGATTGCACGCGTCACGTCGGGTAACTTAAAACATAATATAAACACTGACACGTGTCACCATTTGTGTCGCAGCTTATGTAATCGAAGCGTGTACTTGCAATACGTACCTACTTACTACCTACCTACTTTGGTTCTGTACCGATAGCGACTAGGCATACCACTAGAAATCCTAATGTTATATTAATCTCCGCATTGCTCATGATGTCCTGGTACATTTCTAATCTTATGTACGCCATTTGTAATCGTCTAAATGACAGATGGCGTTACACTTTCGTTTATTGGACACTATACTACACTAATATTTATACTGCAGATAGTGTTAATAATTGGTACTTTACTGATACTGGCGGGATTAGTGCTGAACAGAATTCACTCTGGTTCCACTTATCTAATACAATTTGGTTGACCCATTTTCATTTTCAAATTTCCTTGGAACATTGCTTTTTTTTATTTAAATGCTGTAATTTTGTGATATGCCATTCAGTAATATATCAGATTTTCAGATAGAGGTTAGTTTTTACTTTATTTCAGAGTAGTAGTTGTATTTTAGTTCATAATAGGCTTTTTTTATTGTCGTATGTTATAATATCAATGGTGACGAATGAAACAACTTGTCTCGATTATATAGGCTTATGCAATATTGATTATTTTTTAGATGTTTCTAGACTGAGTTTGGTTTTACAAACAATAGCGTTTGTTATTCCTTTTTAACGATAACAGTTAATGCTCAGGGACCACATGTACCAATAATATGTCTACTTACCTATGCATAGTGTTAAGAAAACCTATAACAGAAATTAATTATAAAATATATAATATTGGTTTCCCTTTTTGCGAATCAATTCTGCAAACCTTTACCCCATATAATCTTTCGCGTTGAAGATTTTCCTCTCTATCACGGTTTAGAAATAATCTATGTTTCTAAGAACTTTCAAGCTGATTTTGTCAGCTGATATTCGCCAACCCAATAGACATAAAACCGAGGTACAGTGCGGATGTCCTCCTGAAGACATGACATCTTTTTCACTCGTCAACGCTGACTTTTCTGTACACCTTTAAAAGAGTAATAAATCCGTCATTACTTAATTTATTAATAAGGGATAAAGTTTCATTATCAATGTAGACATAATAATGTAAACAAATATCATCATTACGTAGTATAAAACAAAGTCACTTTCCGCTGTCTGTCCCCTTATATGCGCATATCTTTAAAAATACGCAACGGATTTTTATGCGGTTTTTTTCAATAGTTAGAGGGTGTCAACGGGGTGGTTTTGATCTGTAATTCATATATGTAATATGATGTTGTAAAAACAAATGATAATTTTCGAGATTTAGCACAAAACAATGTTCTACATTATTAAACACCTTGAGAAGGTCTGCAAAAAGTCCGCGAGGGCATATGTCTATCTCTGGATAACCCACAACGACTATTTTTATTCTTTTACTTCTTACGAGAAATAATGTCTTATTTACGAAGCGATTTTAAACATTACAGGATTAATATTCATCCAATTAAGTTTCCTAAATAGATTGTGTATGTAATATAGATGATCCTGGCCCTTTACAGTATGTAATTTAAACGAATATTTACGAAGATATTACAGTATTAACAAAGCGGGACATAGTAGTTGCGTTGCGCGCCAAAACGCGTGCCGATAAATAGCACAAATTGAACTTTATAATATCCAAATTTTACTCATTTATTACTTTTGATGCGGAACAAAGTTCGCCGGGTCAGCTATATTAACTTCCAATTTCTTTCTAATCTTCTCTTTTATGAAGTAAATTAGTGCTTACAATACTTAATAGGGATTCTTCATCATATATCTAATAATAGATTATGGTTAATATTTTACACTGAAATAATAATAAAAAAAGCTTGTAAAAGAGTGATAAAATTAAATACTTTTTTCCATGTCCCACTGAAGAAGTGTTTGTTTGTTCGTTGTCGTCGGAGAAATCACTATGTCTGCCAATTCATTCGCCCGCAGTACCAGGGACGCACGACACGATAGGAAGTGAAGCTTATGTTGGTTGCCAATGACTCCGTGGCACGCGTGGAAGGGGGCGGTATAGGGCCGGGGCGGGGGGTAAGTGCACGTGCCAGCCAGTGGATCTTGCCATGTGTTCTACGCCCTCCCCGCACTTGTTGAGTCCCTCTGTTGTTGGCTGTGCAGTGTGCGGTTGGGTAATAAATAGCCAACACTTATTCCACACAATGCAATGTCGGCATATTTTGCTCATACACACCGCATGCACATATTTTATATAATATATATTTTATCTACACGCCCTTTATAGCTGACAGTATAGGCAGCAAACATGCAGCAAGCAAACATTGTCGTTTATTCATAATCATCACACAAGCTATTTGTTTTTACGAGGCTATTATACTCAATATATGTATTACTTTCGTTTATGTGTGGTAACTTCACGCCGTTTATTAATGCCCGAACATATAGGCAGTAGTAATTTAATTTTGTCTCTACTACCCTTTACTCCTTCTTTCTTTTCTCTGCAGCTTTTCAATTATAGTAAGTCGGGCACAATTCTGTTCCTCTGTTTAAATATCTTCAGTTTAGTAACTTATTTTATTTATTTCTTATAGATTTGTATAAAAAACGTACCTACATTGCTGATTAAAGCAAAACGCTAAAGAAACATTTTTGAAAACATAACTTTTCCTTTTGTAAGTCGTGTTGCACAATGTCCGTTCTGCGTCATGAATCACCGTACGTCGTTTCATATTTCGTCTCGATTAACTTTTTGAATGGCTTAGCCATTTCTTAATCACAACAGTACTTAAATTGGTACTTTGGACGTCGATTGTTATGCAACAATCCTTTCATCGCCGCAATGTTCACGATTTCAGTGATTTCTTTAGAAAACTTCTGGAAATTCTCAGTGAAAATTTAAATTATATTGGTATAAAATTCTTTGGTCTAAGTACTAGGTACTGTGTCAATTGTAATGAGAACTCGAGTGAATCAAAGACAATGAGGACCATTAGGGGAAGTTAACGAAAACAATTTAGCCCGTTGTAGAATGGGTATACTTATGGAAACCACTGAAACGAAACTGGGTGGTGCCGGTTATCGGAGGCGTGGTGTTCAACCGGAAATATATGGTGCGATGGGGACCCCGGGCGAGTTCTACGCAGATAAACTACACACGATCACCGTCAATACCAGGGGAACAGAATTTGCCAAGAACGTGCAGCCGATAAAACTCAAAGCCTACAAAAATGTACAACAAATAGAGCACATCAATAATAGCTACGGGGTCCAGCAGCAACAGTTGATCACCTCCCTGGTGAATGTATCTCGAATTACGGACGAGGATAAAACGTCTGCTTCCAATTTTAATAAGATCTCAATAATAAAAGACAACAAGAGTGATAAAAAAATTACACAGCCTCCACCTAAGAAGAAATGGATAAAGGAATATTTAGGTAAGCGAAATAGTCTTTACTTATTTTTATTTATTTTTTGCAATTAACGCGAATAGACAAATTATTATTGTCTATGCCGATACATTATGACTATTTTTGACCTTGCGGAGTGAGTGCGCGACAGAATCCAAGAACAATTTTGAGAATTTATTGTAACTGTTTTCAATAACTACATTACTTGGTTTGAAATTATTAAAAAAATATACCTCTACAATGCGAAGAAGATTCAGCAATTTCATTCATCTTCTATAAAATCTATAAATAAACAAAAAGTAACATCTCCTTCTCTTATGTTGAAGCGTATCAAGTACCAGGTTAACATAAACGACAACAGGTAGCTAATACTGATTGTATCGCTGGGACGACTAATAAACGCAAGGCACGCAATAACCACTACGTGTCTATTACCCACTGGAAGTTTGCATACAGCGTAGTGTCTCACTCAAGGCATTCGTGTTGCCAAGGTTGTAAACATATATACATATGCTTGGATACATATATTATTGTGACTATAACAACAACATGTACTTAACTTACTCGCTCACTTTCTTACTTTGAATAGCGATATTATGTCGACTTATATTTTTCTACATGTATTGTAACTACATCTTAATACACGTAAAGTATACCCCTTTACCGATAAAGGCTATATAATTGGCTGTAACATCACTGTATGACCAATAGGAGCGGAATATCGCCCTTTTATGTGATGACGGAGACAATGACGAATAGTTGGCTGGGTGATCAGCAGGGTTACCGATCATCGAGAATCTCTTAACCGAGACTGACGTGGTCGTGTGAGATCACATTGACGTACAACCCTACCCTACTCTACCTCATAACTCGTTGCGCAATGTACAATATGTACATCATTAATTTACTTAGATTAGGGTTGTCACTTATAAACCTTACAGTGCCCCGGGTAATCTTGAAATAGTATTCTCCGACTGTAGGCATGTTAATATATTTGGTAAACTGGTGCATGTGTTTGTCGTGTCTAATAAATACATTTTGTTAAAAAAAACTAGTCACAAGCAGATAATTAGTTCTCGAGAGGAAACATTCCGGGTCGTTCCCGGATATCTCGGTCACCTGGCAACCGTGACCTAGATCTATGCGAACACGAGTGTTATCGATGCGAAATTAGGTCAGTTTTGTTTTTCATTGACGTTTTCTTCTCGTAAATTGATAGATGTTATAACTTAGTGGTAAGTAACTCCACTCTCTTCAATGATGGCATTTTTACCCTTTCCCCACCAAGACTGAGTTTAGTTTTGTTTGGACTAGATGTTTGAGTTGAGTCTACAAAAATATTTTAACTAGAAACAAGAACAAAAACTGGTATTTTAGTCATTAATATAATTAAAATGCCAGTTTTTGTGGTAATCTGGAGAGTTATTACAATAATAGTAATCTTTTGAATATAAAGCCATCCCAAAATTCTGAGCAAAACAATTAGCTGTGTTTCCAAACTAAACGACCAATATGAATACAAAGTTTTTTGTAAAGTAGGTAACACAATACATAGATATACCTCTAGACTTATATTATCTTCTAGTAAAGATTGAACTCGCTTACTTCTACTCAGCAGTAGGTAGTTTCAAGCCTGCCATTTTAATAGATCAGATTCTATTTTTTTATTAATGAGAAGTGATTACAATTTCTGTGGTCCTGTGGTTGAGCACCCCGCCTCTGAATCAACAGGTCACGGGTTTGAATCCTGGCTCACGATTTTTTGCAATTATTTTCGAAAGTTATGTGTGATAAATATCGATGACTGAAAGCTTTGTGCTCGGTGTGTGGCAATAGGTTTGCCACCTATTCCATTTGGTTACGAAAAATGATTTGTGATAATGACAGACTTCCCCAAAAGATCTTATTTGTGGGCCAAATATTAAATAATACAGGCGCTGTATAAAAAAAAACAAATGTTTTATCGCACAACTTGTAATACCTATGTATATATATACACTAATAATTATCTAATTATATCAACACAAGTTTACGAGATTAGTTATTTAACAAACAAACAATGTACGTGGCTTCGTGTCAAGGTAACACCAATCAAAACTCACAAAACAAGTTCTCTAGTCTAATCTGTGTAAATTTATAAGTTTTTTTTAGTTTTTTTTTTTTAACCGCGGTCAAACTTTTGCACTTAACATATTGCTCTCTGCGCTGTCTTGTCGATAAAACAGTCTTACTTGTCGTGTGTTTTGTTTAAAGTAAATTAGTGATTTAATTATGCTTAGGTACTTGCACTGTGTTGTAGGTACTGAATGACGTCAACTTGTTCAGGGTTGTCGACCAATGTTTATTATTTTTTTTATAGCGGCTAGTGTTTAATACATATACAGAAATTTAAATGCATTATTTTTTTATCTACACGCTTTTAATACTTGGCGGTGTAGGTAACGTGTCCTAGTTTTTATGTATAATCCACGTATAATATAGTAAAAAAAGTATAATTTTCGAAATTTAGCACTTCAATTGCAAACGTTGGCTGAACCCTAAGTGATAAATCAAAACAATGTGTGTTTTATTTATGAGGTGAAACAAAGTTCGCGGGGTCAGCTAGTAAGGCATCAACTTTCAAACACTTCTTACTGCATATAATAAAATCATAGCCAGGTTTAGCACAACCGCGTGGTCTCTCAGCCCATTCTCTCAATGTTAGCTATTTAAATAATGTCACAATTGATTCAGTGGACATCACTTTTGTTAACAATTTATTCGGATTTCGCAGAAGAACCGGTCGCGATCAGCAGAAATTGTTGTTCGCTTTAGGTAAGGTTAGCAACTGTACACTACCTGCGGTACGCATATGACGCGCGGGTGTTGAGTGTATTCCTACACTGATCAAATTTGATAAATTTGTTTTTGAGATTGCCGAGTGGTATATATTTATGTGTATAAATGTATAAAATATATCACTGTTATAATACACGTGTCCTGAATTTATCGCGTAATGGAGCGTCGCAAAATATGTAGAGCGAGCTCGGCTCATATTGGCGAGGTTATTGACATTGAGATAAAAACAACTGTATATAAATATTATAGTCCGGTCATTTTAGACATAAAAATAATGATCAAATAAAGAAAATTCCGACAAAGCCAAATCTTCGTAGAGACCTTAGGTTTACCACAAGGAATAAAGTGTCAAAAGTCCCCATCAGTCCCATGTGAGCTTAGGGACTTATTCGGGGCCCAAGGTCAATATTTTAGGTTTTTTGGATTTTTCTCGAAAACGGTAAGTTTTATCGAAAAAGTACTCAGAGCAAAGTTGTAGATCTTAAAATTCTCTATAAAAATGGTTCCTATGATTTTTTCTCTAAGATCCACTATTTCCCAGATATTGCGCTTGTAAGAATCAAGTTCTACATAATATGCACACATTTCCACACCACCTGTGAGATAGTGTACTCGGCGCGTTTTTTTCAACGTGGTATCCCCGGTAGGCCTATTCCACGAACCTTTATGACGTTATTTTCAGGAACAATAATTATTTAATAGTATGAAGATTATTGATATGGGTTAGAAGAAAAGTTAGAACGACAGTTAAACCCAGTAGGGTTTAACTGTCGTTCGTATTTGATTGACTGCGCAAAAGTATTTACAGAAATTAATTCTTCACCTCAAATACTAATTACTAAAGGAATTCGGTTTCTTCTTGCGGTTTATGGAGCTCCAAAAAAAATTGATTGCATAGATACGTACAGATATTTAACATTCGTAAAAAATACACGAAACAAAAAGCAAGTACAGCTATCTTGTCTTCCTCCAACATCGGCATCTGCTACTCAACATTTGTTTCGAGTATACTATCAAGTTCAGACATGGCAAGGCAATGAACTGAACTCTGAAGACTGGGGTTGGAAATTGATAAATAATACTTTGGAACCGATTCGAACTTTACTGCCCCCTGCTCCAGAAAAACTTCTTATTCATTATTTTTGGCCTACCGGGGATACCACGTTGAAAAAAACGCGCCGAGTACACTATCTCACAGGTGGTGTGGAAATGTGTGCATATTATGTAGAACTTGATTCTTACAAGCGCAATATCTGGGAAATAGTGGGTCTTAGAGAAAAAATCATAGGAACCATTTTTATAGAGAATTTTAAGATTTACAACTTTGCTCTGAGTACTTTTTCGATAAAACTTACCGTTTTCGAGAAAAATCCAAAAAACCTAAAATATTGACCTTGGGCCCCGAATAAGTCCCTAAGCTCACATGGGACTGATGGGGACTTTTATTTTCACTTTTTTATTCCTTGTGGTAAACCTAAGGTCTCTACGAAGATTTGGCTTTGTCGGAATTTTCTTTATTTCAAATGTCTAAAATGACCGGACTATTATAGGTATGTTTTATTATTAATATATGTACCTAGGTATGCGATGTGTCTAATTTGTGCACTACATTCTACATATTATAAAATACCTAAAAATTGTTATTGCCTAACCTGAACCAACTTTATTTTAACATTTTTGCATCAATTATCAAATTTTGTAAACACTTTGTTGACAATTTATTATTATTACAGGTGAATGTTTTTGTTATATAATCGGTCTAGAATAGTCTAGATAATTAATTGTAATTATCTAGACTATTTTTATTTATTCGTGTAAGTCAGACGCTAGCATTGGCTATCAGCAGATCTAAATTATTTTCTAGATCATACAGACTGATATATCTGGCATACTAGCAGACTGCACCTACGCCGTGGGTGTCTAACAATTACTTTACATAACACGTGTTGTGTGTGTTGTGGCCCTACGCCGTGGGAGAGACGGTTGTTTGCGTGACTTTGGGTTGTAGGCGCGCGCCCGCCATGCGCAATTCTACCAGGCGTACATAACATCGCGGGAGTTGTTGTTTATGTTTATCTTCACTACGTGACTCCTCGTCAACTGGTCAGAGCTGCCTTGCTTTCTCAAACAGCGTAAGTGATAACGTTCGAAAACTGCTTATCTTCCTGATAATAAACCTATTTATTTTCGTATAATTCTTTCGATTTTTGTACGATTTCACTGTTAAGTTCTTCCAGCCTATCCCGCAAAGCGACTTGGCGTGAAGTTGTATTGTTGTTGTAGATGAATTTTATTTCCAGTTGAGTTTTTATCTGTCTAACACGATAATAATTATTATTATTATCGTTGTTGCAGTAAAGAAAGATATGATAATATTTATATTCTGTGAAATTGTAGATGTTGAGAGTAGGTAATATAGATGTTGGAAGTTGTTTGTAGTTATTCGAGAATGCTGTCTTTCCGTGACCTTTGTCTGTCTTAATATAATTTTCTTTTAATTATTAATAATTGTTTTTTTTATATGCATTTGTTGTCTTTATCTCCAATTACTGTTTGTTATGTATTATTCATAAGTATTAAATTTGTGTTTTATAATATGTTCTTTTCGACATACTGACTTTTCGAAATTAATTTCAAAAGTTATGTGTGATAAATATCGATGACTAAAAACTTTTTTTTTTCTTCGTGGGTAGTCGTGACACCAAGTACAAAAATTTTATACTCTTATAAATCTTTTTTGAATTTATTGTTTAAATCCACTATTTTAGACATTTAATGCTGTGTATAGACAATTAACTAGTTAGTGCCTGCCAGTTTATTATTATCTCCTCTAGAAAGTAACTAATTGTATAAATAAATCATTATCATGGACTCAGCACAGAACTCTTTAAGTAGCTTAAGTGAGATGTTCCAAAAGCGAATGGCCTGCTTTGAAACAGAACTTTCAAAGATGCAGGGAGTGCCTACAGTGGCTGGATTAGCAGAGGAGTTTGCTACATTTAAGAAAACTATCATGGAAATAATGTGTGGACTTCAACAACAAATAGAACTTCTGGCCCACACTGTTGACAATTTAGAAATGAGAGGACGCAGAAAAATGTTATTGTTCCACGGCATTGCTGAGGATGCTAAGGAAAACATAGGTGAAACTCTAGTCTCCAGTGTGCAGAAATATATGAAGCTGCAAAATTTTAAGATTACAGATGTCAAACGCTGTCATAGAATGGGGCGCCCCACATCTGATCATAAGCCGAGGCCCATTGCCGTGAAATTCATGACCACTGTAGTGCGGGACACCAAAGTTGCTCTTGCAAATTCTGTTCTTCTGCCCATCCTTGATTATGCAGATGTCAGCTATCCTGATCTCGCCGAATACCAATTAGATAAACTTGAGCGTCTTCAAAATTTTTGCATAAGATTTATATTTGGCTTACGCAAATATGATCACGTTTCACAGTTCCGTAAACAACTCAAGTGGTTATCCATACGGTTTCGCCGGAATGCTCGTATCCTTTCAGTTTTATATAAAATACTGTTCGACCCTTCAACTCCTTCCTATCTGAAAGTACGTTTTCAGTACTTACATGACACTCATTGCCAGAATTTGAGGTCTTCGCATAATTTCAGACTAAAAGTTCCACAACATTCTACTAATTTTTACGCCAAATCATTTACCGCTAAAGCTGTAGCCTTGTGGAATGAACTACCGGTGGAAATTCGGCGTGCTAAGACCCTGAGAGCATTCAAGAAAATGGTACACGAACACTATCTGGAATCATCACAATAATTAGTCATTCAGTTATTAGTCATTCTTATTATATGTATGTATTTTTATGTACCTATGTATAAGTATGTGTTTAAGTATGTACGTGTATGTAAATGTGTAAATATTAATTTAGTCTATGTAAGTTTAAGTAGGTTTTTGTATGTATATATACCTATATATAATCATATATTTTTCTTTTTATTTATAAAATTATATTAAAAAGACTTTTTATAAAATCATTATTTAAATTGTACGCAACATCTACTGCCCACTCTAAATTTATCATGTCCATCCTAAGGTTGCCTGGCAGAAATTGCTTACAGCAATAAGGCCGCCCATTGTGCTATTATAATTATAAGGTTTTTTCTGTATATATATTATTTCTTGTGTACAATAAAGTATATATAAATAAATAAATAAATAAATAAAACTTTGTACCCGGTAGGGCAATAGGTTCGCCACCTATTCTATTTAGAACGTAAACAAAACGTAGAGTCAAGGCTTAACGGCCACTGCCTACACCTTCGGGTAGAAAAATTGGTGAAGTTATGTTATAATAATATGTTCTTAAAAATTAACCGATTCAAATATTGTTTAATGGCATTATTTAGTTATTTGCAATATTTCCTGCCATAGAAATTCGTTTTTGCACTCGGAATCAAGAATATTGTTATATTTTTTTCGTAACCGTTTTTTAAAGGTAAAAGGCTCTTAGGTACCTAGTTGATAAAATTTATCCTTCCCGCCTCGGAAGGCCATTGACGCACGACGTGACTGTACGGACCTCCCTCGGCAGTCGGCTACCACTTGCACGCTTATTATCCCCTGGTACTTTCTGCATTTGACAGAATCCGTTGTAGCGTACTGGCGGTAACCAATGTTCGCGATTATTGCGTTACTTGTAAGAAGTGTTGGGTTTGTTGATTTGAAATCTTCCTGTAGTAAGTTTTCTCATTTAAAATTGAAGAAATGAAAATATTTTTTCATTTTTTTGGGTCTAAAGCTTATTTTAAATGTACTTTATTTATTTATGTAGAGATTTAAATAAAACATTGAACTACGCTAACGATAAATGTTTCAAGTAAGTAGAGGAACGTACTTGTTTTAATTTCTAAACTCCTGGTAACTAACATTTATTCCAGAAATAAAAAATATAAAAAACACAACAACCCGAAAACAATCAAGTTTAGATTTTCCCAAATTTTACATACGATTAAACCGTAAGTAATCTAAAAAAACATGAACGGTGTATAGAAAGAAATACACAAATAGTGTTATTTCAGATATTAATGTGTATTTATTTCCTTTAATATCTACTTAATTCTATGTTCGGGAAAAAGAAAGACTGTTCAAATTTTCATATTCCATGACTTTTTTTTTCTGTATTCATAAATAACCAGTGTTTTTTTCTAGAAAAAGTTTTCATAAACAAGGTCAAGACACTATTGAGCGATTCCGTTTAATAATGTATTGGGTAGAATTGTATTTATTTGTATTAGATCATACTAAATTATTGGATTACTGTTACAGTTGATCTGTGATATATCATGTCTCCAACTTAAGTTGGGGATGCACTGCATTACCTTGGACGGAATATTACCTCTATTCAGTATTCTTATCTTCTTTCGTGGTCCAAAATTAATCGTCCATTTATGCCAATAACTTCTGTTACAGATGTTCTTTTTGATTCCCATTCAGGCACTCGTACTTGCAATTAAAAATAACAATGGGTGCGTGTACTTATGTACGCGCGTGAGAAGTTATATTTCTTTGGCATCATTAAAATATATATATATATATATATAATTATTAAAAACAAAATTTAGAGAATAATAAATATATAAGACATAATTTGTACTATATATTATAAGATTCTTAATTTTAAATTAATAATAAATTCAAAAATTGAATTTAAGGTTGGTCATTTTTTATATATTTTTATTGATTTCTCAATTTAATATTCACTTTTCATTTTTATCAAAAAATTTTCATTAATTTTATTTAGTTATTTTTATAAATATTTATTATTTATTCAATTGAATAGCAAATATTAAAAATTAATATTATAATTTGATGTTCCATTTTAATTTTTATCACAAACTTTTTATTAAATGTTTTATTAAATTTATTTCTTTATTTTGTAAATATTAAATAACAAATAATAAGTATTTAACATTAATAATTTAATAATATTTAGTGTTAATTATATTAAATAAAAGTTTTTTAATTTTTATCAATAAATAATACATACGGATAGTTAACCTCAATTATATTGGAGCACTTGAAAAAGTATATAAGCACAATTTTTTTCACTAATATTCACAAATAGTAAGTAATATCAATCAAAATACATATTCAATTTAAAACACTACTTCATACTGTTAATTTTGTGTCACAGATGCGCGCGCATCTTAAAATTTCACTCTTCATTTTTTCCTAACGCGCCTAAAGAAGTATAACTTCAAAAAAATTATAGGCACTAATTTTAATGTGATCTCTTTGATAACTGATTAATTGTTCGTAATGTACCAGCTACCTATTCCATGCGACTTAATACTAACGATGTGAAGGTATAAAAAGGTATAAAAAAGGAGATAAATATTATAGCTCGTTTTAAAATACCCCTCATTCCCGTCCTTACAGCACGACGTAGTACAGAAAGAAAAGTTGTGTATACATTTTTTAATATTTAAATTTTGATGGACAGAAGTCAATATAAAGAATTATTTTACATTTGAATCTTGTTCACAAACAAATAATGTTTTAGTATAAATGTTGGTGTTTTTGTATGTTTGTTTCGACTTATCTTTATATTTGTTTACACAATGATAATTATTACACTCAATATAATAATTCGTGTAAGTATGTCATAATTGTGAACGATGTATAAAAGAGGCGACGTTGCCTATACCTTCGTGTAGTAAAGGTGTGAAGGTGCAAAAACACAGCATCAAAGCGACTTTTTTGATATTTAATTATTACTGATGGCACAGACCATTCTAAAGAGTGAACAGCATTAATCAGCACGGTAATATTATCAACTAATATCAACATATACGATAATAATAACCTGTTCATTTTTTTCTAATATATGTATTTATTTGTCTGTAAAAATTAAATTACATAACACGCAGAATGTTTCAAATTACATTCGTCAATAATAATCATTCTATTTGATTACGTAATCCATCAGAAAATAAACAATGTTGTTATGAGCTCTGTCTGGACGTGATCGACATCATGTTGTTAGATAACCGAATCTATTTACAATATATTAATTAAATTATTTTATTAAAAACATCTATGTAATTAATGCATAACATTATTGACGTTTCATATACATATCTGCGTGGCGAACACAACAAGTCCATCGTTCAACCATTACTAGCAGACGCCACACATTTTACGGGCCGCTTACTACGCGTCGTAGTTTTTCTGGTACCTCTGTAAGCAGCTGATTTTCTGCGTGGCAACTGTTAACGCTAAACAAATCTAAAGCACGCGCGCAAACACATGTGCTGACGTAACTTATCGCCAAACCACGCCCTCTCCTCCGTCTCTTTTATTTTTATGCAGTATCATAGCCTGTCTCACTCGCCATTGCAGCGTGACTGATTTCTTACGAAAGTATTCAAATATTCGTTTTTAATCGTGCGCATTAAAATTCAAAATCGGATAACATGCGTTTTAGAAAGTAGCGTAGCGTGATTTCGTCTCTCTCGCACCGTTATAGCTATTTCGTTTTGAGTGACTGTATCGAACGCCTGCTGTGTTATGTTCGCCTGGTAGTTTACCGCCACCGACTGCAGCGGCCGACGAGTGGTTGACACGGGTTTGACAAGGTGTTGACCGCTTTAGGATGATCCCATCCATATTCCATCCGTTCGCTTTGTGTACACGGTCTACGTAATGTAGACTCAAGTTTTAAACAGGTTTTGTGTGGTGTTACTCGACCGGTTGTAACATATTGGTATTGTTTGTTATATGCAGAGGAAGAGCCGAAGTCGCCGGTGTCGGTGCGGCTGGTGACGGGCCTGCCGGTGGCGCCGCGCAGCAACGGCGTGGTGCGTCCGACCTCGCCAGCGCCGGTGACACTCCCCTGCGCGCCCGCACCGCCCCCAATCACACTAGAACCGGTGGCTGCGGTGGTCGTCCCGCCCCCCGCGCCTCTCCTTGACTTCGCACAAGAACATTCCAGGCCGCGAACGACGAGTATCAGTCACGGGTATGTTCGAGCGTTCATGTACTCCTAGTAACAGCGCTGTCTGAAACAGCTGGAGATTCGCGCCGCACAACGCCGACACGACGCCACACTGAGTGTCGCGTAGGTAGTTAGTTATTCATCGTGAGAATATTTTACACAATTACCTTTAGGTATTTACGGTCGAAATTAATAAACTCAGAATAAGGTAAGCAGAGTAGGTTGGAGGTGACTTTCCACAGGCAATCCGGATGCATCATCCACAGTCATACTTGTCATCGCGCATTCACATCGGTTTCAGGTGCTGCGGATTTTAACTTTTTGAAACAAACCATTAATTTGGTCGCGCTACCTGTCAAATACATACATTTGAGAACCTCCTCCTGTTTTTGGAAGTAGGTTAAAATTTAAATTTATTACATCTATGTTAGAAATAGAGAATAAAAATGTACCTACCTATGCGTTCGTATCTCTAGCCAGGTTGTTTTAATGTGCAGAATCACTTGTTCTACTTACAACTGTTATGAGTCTATTAGTTAGAATATAAATTAGCAGTGTTCTGTTTGAGCCCGCCCTATTGTTTTATTCAGAAAGGACGGAAAGTCATTCTTTATACCACTTATCCTCAACTTATTCAGGTATTGTCTCTGGTTGTACCCTTGAGATTTCTGAAGCTGGGAACTACATAATAATATGTCATAATATATTATTTTAGTATTACTATTAAAGACGTAGAAGTAATTTATATGTTGTATCCAATTGAAGCAAAGTATGTACAATGAAATTATTATATTAATAATTCCACGGACATTTTGCCAGTTGCGACTCATTAAAATAATCCAATTGAAATACACGTGGAATATCGTGTTTGTCCCTCTGAAGAACAACATTCTGTCAGGTCTATCTATTGGAGCGTGTTAGTACACTAAATCGGTTGTCATAGATGTTCATGACAGCCTGGTGCGGACAGCATCTCAGCTGTACCACGATGATATTATGTTTAAATATCTATTTCTAAACAATACTACGCTATCTCGCTATAATTTTAAAGAGCTTGGTTTTTTAGCTAAATGTAAAGTAATATCAGTCATCAATTATATTTCTTTGTGGAAATCTAATTAGTCTCATTTTTATCAGCAGTATTTTCTTAAGACATATTTTGCAGAAAAAAATACAGCTTCACCGCGATGTAGTTGTCTTGACTAACAAACGGTGTTAACAATTGATATAACTATGTATATTTAGCCGATTCTAATGAATCCAAATTCTCTTCATGTCCTGATATCTCGCAGTTCATAAATTAAGCTTTTTGGGCTACGCTGTGTACTCAAGTAAAGTAACATGACCTCACTTTTTGTAGTTGCACAACTGAATTAATGCGTATTACAATTAGAATATTCTAAGACATACAAATAAATAATGTAAACTGCTCTCTCGCATATTGTTTCCAACCAACCGTTAGAAATATTTATCATTTTGATTTTCCTGCTCTTATCCCACTCTAAGTGGGGTCGGCACAACATGTCATCCTTTCAAACTATCCATGTTATCCAAAGATTTGGCTGTGGTCCGCCTGCCACCTCTTCAACTCTGCAACACCTTTCTCCGTAAATACCGACCTCTTAATTTTGCTTGGCGAATAATCCCAAGTTCGACTCTAAGCTCAGTCCATGCCCATACTCTAGATCTCACTCTCTTCCATGACATTATGCCCCGAGTTTTTTTTTCTGACTCGGAATAAGTCTGTCTGGCAACCCTACGCAATACAACCCGTTAAATGATAATGGATTTATTTTTCCTGAAAAGTAATATTATTTAAAAAAAAAAGAATTATGTAGTTAAACTAGCTATTTGCCAACAAGGTTATTCAAAGTACTTTTAGTCTTTTTGGAGTTTAATACGTTTTAATTTTTAATTGTCATTAAATATAGTTATATATTGGTTTAGTTTTGATACGATTGGCGAGCGCTGCGACATCTGATTGAAAAGTTTCGAGTTCTGTTACATTGTTTGTTTAAGGCCGGCAACGCTGATGAGATGCCCCTGGTATTGCAGACGGCATGGGCGGCGGTGATCGCTTTCCATCAGGTGACCCGCAGGCTCGTTTGCCCCCTTCTATCATATAAAAAAATACCTACACTTTCAGGAAATAGTGATTCAAGCTACAAGGTTTAACATTATCATTACACAGTATAAAACAAAGTCGCTTTCCGCTGTCTGTCCCCTTATATCCTTTGATATCTTTGAAACTACGCAACGGATTTTGATGCTTTTTTTTTAATAGACAGAGCGTGTAAACGGGGTGGTTGGTGTGTATAATTCATGTATAATGTAGAAAATAAAAAGTGTTACATATTCATTTCTTAGATTTTCGCGAATCACATTCATAACATTAAAATCTTCGGGAAATAAATAAAAATAAGTTCTAAAGTCTAAAAGTTCGCTGGCTGAACCCATCTGAAGTGATAGATCAAAACAATGTAGTACTACATTATTATTAGGCCGAAACCGAATGTTCGACCGCCACTTCAGTTTCGGCCGAAACCGAAACTCACGTGGTCAAGTATAAAATTCCTTAAGATAATACAATGTTATGCATTTTCACCATTATTTTGCATTAATTAGAACTTGAAATGAAA
Organism: Euproctis similis; assembly: GCA_905147225.2. Taxonomy (NCBI): domain Eukaryota; kingdom Metazoa; phylum Arthropoda; class Insecta; order Lepidoptera; family Erebidae; genus Euproctis; species Euproctis similis. Next base: position 22,884,632 of record LR990110.1, read on the forward strand.
AACAATGCGTATGTGTATGTATTAATTTTGTTCCAATCAACAACAAAACTTTTTTATGGTATAGGGGGCAAACGAGCAGGCGTGTCACCTGATGGTGACCAACAAACGCCGCCCATGGACACCTGAACACTTGTCGTGTTACAGTTGCGTTGCCAGCCGGTTACAATAGGATATGGACGGAGTCGGGAGTGGGATGGGAAGGGCAGAGGGAAAGGGAATGGGCCTCCGGATACCGCTCTTGCCGAGCGAAACGCGGCGACAGCCACTTTACGTCGATCTTCTGAGAGGTCCTGGTATTTCATCGGTCGAACCGGCCCATTCGTGCAGCGAACTGCGTGACTCTACCAGTGTTTCTGTACTACCAACTTCACGCCTTTTTCTATGCTAAGGTAGGCAGAGGCTGTTAAGCCTTTACTCGCAGAATCGTTAAATCCCAAGAGAAATAGGTAAAAAATGGAAAAGGTGAAAAACCAATATTTAAATAGGTATTTGTTTTTGTTTCGTGAAATATTAAGTACCTATTGGTATTTTGAAATATTACTAATTAATGTTTTGTTTTGCAATTGTACTCAGAAGAATCATTAATCTCTTCTGAGGTACCACTTAACTAAAAATAATCATCACTTTCCTGCCCTTTTCCCACTTTAAATGGGTCGGCATAACGTATCATCCTTTCGAACTATTCATGTTGCCAAAAGATTGGCTGCGGTTTTGAGACCGGCCGCCTGACGTCAACCCTCCTTCGTTGGGTATATTTTCGTTAGTAGGATAGGAACAGAGTTGGAAATGGAATGAGAAGGGGAGAGGGGAGTTGGGCCTCTCTCACCGAACAAAACGCGATCGTATCTAACCGGTCGAGCCGGCCCATTCATGCAGCGAACTGCGTGGCTCTACCGCTTATTTCATCTCATAATAATAATTACTTAAATTACTGTTACATCAAGAATGTGGAAATAAGAGTAAAGTTAGAAAACAGTGTAAATAGAGCATTGGTCGGATACCTGGGCGCAAACAATCTGAGCAACATAACCTAGCTCGCTATTCACAGTGCGGTACTGATCCCTACACTAACTTATGACAGCGAGATCTGGGCATGGCAGAAGGTGCATGAAAATAATGATAAAGCAGTCGAAATAAGGTCACTGCGCAAAATTTGCGGTATGAGGTTCACCGATCGCGTCGAAAAAAAGGTTATGAGGAAAGAAGGTTTAAAAGAGGTGAAAAAATGAAGGAAGAGCCTACTCCGATGGTATGGTCACGTAGAAAATGATTGATGCAAGATTGACTAAGCAGATGTACAGTATAGAAGCGGAAGATGTTGGAGTCGAGGAGGTGACCACATACTTTCCATGATCAAATTAAACGTGTCCTTAAGACAGGTGATGCCAGGAGTCTTAAAAACAGACGACAATGTTGATTGAAAGTCAAAGAAGTGAGGGATGTAATAATTGTACCTTATGGCGCTCTGTTTTCTCTGCCTACCCCATGAAACTCGGTGTAAAGATATATATGTATGTATTACTATAAAATATTATACTCTCAACAAAGATAACCAACACCAACCAACAAAGATAACAACTCAGAATTAGTACGACAATAGTTTCCGCCGAAACCTGTTTTTTGGCCGAAACTCGGCCGAAACCGAAACCGAACTTTCGGTCGGACACTAATTATTATGCACCTTCAAAAGGTCTACAAAAATAGTTCGCGATGGCATATGTCTATCTCTTAGGGATTTTACATTTTTATTTCTCTACTTGTGAGGCGAAACAGAGTTCGCTGGGTCAACTAGTAGTATAATATCATTATCATCATTACATAGTATAAAACAAAGTCACTTTCCGCTGTCTGTCCCCTTATATGCGCATATCTTTAAAACTACGCAACGGATTTTTTTAATAGAGGGTGTCAACGGGGTGGTTTTGATCTATAATTCATATAATATGATGTTGTAAAGAAAAAATGATAATTTTCGAGATTGAGCACGCTGGCTGAACCCTAAGTGATAGATCAAAACAATGTTCTACATTATTAAACACCTTCAGAAGGTCTACAAAAAAGTCCTCGAGGGCATATGTCTATCTCTTTGGGATAACCCACAATGACAATTTTTATTTTTTTACTTTTTACGAGAAATAATGGCTTATTTACGAAGCCATTTTAAACATTACATCATTAATTTTTGTCCAATTAAGTGTCTTAAATAGATTGTGCATGTAATATAGATGATCCTAGCCCTTTACAGCATGCAATTTAAACAAATATTTTCGAAGATATTGCAGTATTAACATAGCGGGACAGCAGTTAAAGCCGATAAATAGCACAAATTGAACCTCATGATTTCCAAAATTTACTCATTTATTACTTTTGATTCGGAATAAAGTTCGCCGGGTCAACTAGTATAATATATAATGGGGTCCGGAACCCATCGCACTATCAATTCATAAGTGTAGCCGGCCTAATGTTAATTCTATCCTTATCTCCCTACAATATGTAATGTAATCAAGTCCTTTTTATTTTTCACGCAATTGCTGTCAAGGTTCGGATATTTATCAGCCATGAATTGAATAATAATGATCGTGGGTTCTTATTCACCAGCGGTGAGACCTTGTGGCGTTCTACTAGTGCATACATACAATGAATCATGTATAGGTGTCTAATGTAAAACTAAAGCGTGTCCAAATGTACTGTAATTGATTATTTTGTATTTTTTAAAAATAGTTTTCCTATTCGAGGGTGTAGGCAGCTAGTATTGTGAAGCCTCCACTAGCCTAATTTTAAGTCCTAAATGGAATAGGTGACGTTGGTAACCTGTCGTCCTACATTGAACATAATTTTCTCAATGATCCATATTTATAACGCATAACTTCCGAAGCCCTTATTCGAACCCACGACCTAGGGATTCAGGAGCGGGGCGGTCTACTTGCAGACTACCGAGACTGTGGTTTATACTTTGTGAAACAAAAGGATGAAATTGAAATAATAAATTACCAATTTTTATGGAATAAGAAGGAAAACGTGTAAGCTGGTCACCTGTTGGTAAGCAACTACAGCCGCCCATGGACACCTGCAACACAGATAACAGTTGCGTTGCCAGCGGGCCGGTTTTTAAGGGAATAGGATGGAAAAGGAGGGAGTGGGGGTGTCTCTCTGTTACTTCTTTCAACGAACGAAACGCGGCGTGTGCCACTTACACCGATATTCTGAGAGGCCCTGGTATTTCATTGGTCGAGCCGGCCCATTCATGCAGCAAACTGCGTGGCTCTTTGTTTAATAAGTTTGTATAATTTGTTCGCAGGCCAACACAAATTCCTTCCCCACCGTCGGTTAGTAGCAGCAACGGCAGCACCGGCAGCGTCAATGGCGGTACATGTAGTGGGGGTAGTAACGGCAGCGCTCCCCGCGCGGGCACCAGGGAGGTTCACAACAAACTGGAGAAGAATCGCAGAGCCCACTTGAAAGAGTGTTTCGAACTTCTGAAGAGGCAACTTCCCACAACACCAGATGATAAGAAAACCTCCAACTTGTCTATTCTGGGCTCAGCAATTAGGTATATTCAGGTCAGTATTCACATTTAACCTCTCAGGTGTTCATGTTCTCCTGGTATTTTTTGTTTAAATATATTTATATTTCATTTATTAATTGTCCTTTATTGTTTAAACTATCCGGTTGAAACCTTAATTTCATGAGTTTTTGTAATACTTAACTTCACACCATGTCCCTTACGGGGTTGGCAGAATGATCAGAGCTCTTCGGTTTTCACAACTCTTTTCATACAAGTTCGCCGGTGTGATGACTCTTGATGTCACCTTCAATTTGGTCATGGAACACATTTCCATGACCAAATTGAAGGTGTTCAATTCAATGTTCCACGAGAATAATATTTTTGTATTTTCTGAAGCACAGGTTATCATAACAGATAAGCTATAATGTATAGACTCGACAGATGTTAACCGCAACTCATGGTATATGCTGCCTTTCCTAAAATATATGTCACGGACAGACTAATTTACGGAATTACAATCTTATCCATTTACTCCAGCAATACATCGTCAAACGTTATCCTGTAAGGGTTGGTGGTGTCTATTCACGGGCGGCGCTAGTTGTTTACTAGGTCAACTGTTTGTTCGTTTGCCTGCTATGCCATAAAAAAAAGAATTCCAATATTTTTCTTACCATCTACATATGTACATATATGCAAAGCAGTATTATAGATGGCGTTATGTATATGTATGATTGCATAAACAGATGTTATAAATTATAAAATATTAATATATGCAATATGCCACCAGTTACTGACAACTGCTATAATAATAAATAAACAAATTCTCACGTCACTACTTTAATACGCGTAACACTGTGACCCAAATTCATCATTCGTGACGTCCAAGGTTTTTTCTGTAAATTTAATTTGTCGAGATTCTGTCTTTTATTTAATGGGATAGAGTTTTAATTTAATGGGATTGACGGCAAACAAGCAAGCGGGTCACCATGGCAAACACCTAACGCCGCCCATGGACACCTGCAAAACAAATAGTGTTACAGTTACGTTGCCGGCCCTTAAGAGGGTTGGCCTCTGGACGTCTCTTTCACCGAACGAAACACGGTATGAGCCGCTTTATATCGATATTCTGAGAGTTCCTGGTATTTCACCAGTCCAGAGAAGGCCCATTCATGCAGCGAAGTGCGTGGCTCTATCACTGTGTGATGTGGCTCAAGTATTCTCATTGAAAGTTTATTCATAATTAAACATTAACTATAAATCATACTAATATTATGTATATTTAAATTTGTATTTTTCAGATTTCAATTTCATTTTTTTAATTAACTATAAATAATATTTTAATATGTAAATGAAACGTGTCAACCCTAACAGATCTGTGTAATACTGTAAACACGTCAATGCTCTATGGTAACCTGAGCAACGATTTCGTAATTCAATTACAAGGTACTACTGAATGTACGGCTTCACTTCCATGCGTAAATTGTTAACAAACTTTTCGAATCGGCCGCATTATTGTTCATTAGAAAACTTTTATTTATAATTAAGTTCATTAAAGAATACGTACGTTTGTTTAATTCCAAGCAATACGCCATTGTTTATGGTTTAATTGTTACTATATACCAGAGTTGAGTTGTTGTTTTTAATTAATTTATCATCACGGGGATTTACTTGTTGTAGGGAATGTGATTGAACTTAACAACAGAACAGTTTTTGAGTAACTAACCATTATGTGAGAATGTTATTGACCATTTATGAATACAAATATAGAGTTTCGTACACAGAAATAGATCAAGATAGAAGGGCGAAGAGGCGTGGCAAACGTGCCAAAACTATGCACTATATTGTATGCTTTTCGAAACTCGCTCTCATTACGCAACGAGCGTCCCGATCCTGCGTTCAGGACATAAAAAAATAGATAAAACTTCCCATATACCTTCTGTGTACTAAGTATCGGGAATTTGTCAATAAAACAAAAAATACAAATTATTCATCTAAATTTATTTTATCGCCTTCAAAGTAGGCCCCATCACTTGCAATACAACATCTCCACCGCTTCACCCAGTCTTCCATACATTTTTCATAGGCTATTTGCGGTATGGCCTTAAGCTCATTCAGCGAATTTTCTTTTATGGCTTCTATTGACTCAAAACGTTTTCCTCGAAGTGGTCATTTTAACTTGGGAAATAAAAAAAAGTCAGACGGAGCCATATCAGGTGAATAGGGTGCTTGGTCGAGAACGTTTGTTGAATTTTTCGCTAAAAACTCTTTCACTATAATGGCTGTGTGTGATGGTGCATTATCATGGTCCAGCATCCATGAGTTGTGTCGCCACAAATCTGGACGTTTTCGGCGGATACTCTCACGCAAACGCTTCATGACGCCTAAATAATATTCCTTATTCACTATTTCTCCCTCTGGAAGGAATTCGGAGTGAGCCACACCACGGTAGTCAAAAAAAACTGTCAGCATCACCTTGATTTTGGTGCGACTTTGCCGCGGTTTTTTGGGTTTCGGCTCATTTTCGAGACGCCATTCTGAAGACTGTTGGCTTGTTTGCATGTCATACTCATAAACCCATGTCTCGTCGCCAGTTATTATACGTTTCATAAAGGTCGGATCCGTAGAAGCTCGGGAAACCATGTCTTCAGCGACATGCTTTCGCTGCCCTTTTTTAAACAAAATTGAGCTCTTTTGGAACTAGTCGAGCAGCGACGCGTTTCATGCCTAAAATGTCAATGAGAATATTGTGGACGGACTTAAAAGATATGTTCACCTGACTAGCCAACTCTCTCAGACTCATACGTCGATTTTCGAGCACTAGCTTCTTGATTCTGTCGATATTTTCTTTGGTCGTAGCGGTTGAAGGTCTACCAGAACGAGGCAAGTCTACTACTACTTCTCGGCCTTCTTTAAAAGCCTTATACCATTCATAAGCCCTTGTTTTCGATATACATGAGTCGCCGTAGGTATTTCGCAACATTTTTAGTGATTCACCACATGAAATATCATTCGAAACACAAAATTTAAGGCACACTCTTTGTTCAACAATATTTTCCATTGTAAAAATCGCCGAGGACTCAAAACTATGACCAACAAAAAGTTTAGTTTAAAACAAATTAAATGACAGATCCCGTTCAAATTTTGCGCGCTAAATCAGTACAGTGCTACCAACATGCAGTAAAAAAATTAGAACGACCTCTTTTACGCGGGTCTCTTTATTGACATATCCCCGATACTTTTTACACAGAGTAGTATGCCTTATTGTGCTATGGCAAATTGTAAAAACAAAAGTAGTGAAGTAAATATGAAGAAAGGAAATATTTCTTATCATCAGTAAGTATAGAAATTCAGTAGAAAGTATTTTTTTGAGATTCTAAATAATTGTTTTACTTTTACCATGTTTAATAATTACGATCATGACTAGTATATTTTTTCGTTATGATAAATATCCATTGCTGTCCACATTCAACGCTCGTATACAAAAGTATTGCGCGCTTAATTATATTATACGCGTAATGAATATTAGAGCAAGGACACTACATGTATCGTGGAGTCTTAGGACTTATCGATAAATCAATTCGAGTAGCAGCTCATGTCTTGCTTTGTCCCTACCTTTATTCTAACACCACAAATTTCAACCAAAGTTCTTCGTAATTTTATTGGCAGCAGTTTATTTGACATTATAAATTTTCACCAATTTGACGAATCGCCGACCGAAAATCATCTGGTCCTTCTCATACGGGCAGTAACCGAAGTATATGTCGACGTTTTGCTTCGTTATTTAACCAGGACTGTGAGGCCAACCCTTACAAAAGGGGAAAAATTTATAAATATGTATTATTTCAAGGACAATAAAATATTTATTAATAAAGTTTATATACTATTGGGAAAACAGGATACTCAGCTTGAATTTTAAATTGTGAATTACTTATGTGATATTAAAGATGTCTGATTAGAGTATTTAACATGTTTTATTTTCTATGATTATCGTCACACAAAATCAATAAAGTTGGTATCATATAAAAATAATAAATTTAACACGTTTCAGATATTACTATCGATAATCTAATGAGTGTGCCTTCTCACTAGTCGCCCCGCTCACAATGAAAATGACGTCACGCTGTGGGCGTGGTTTTTCAAAAAAGTGACACGCTTGAAATGTATGAAAATATGACATCGCGGCCGTTCTATCTTGCTCTATTTCTGTGGTTTCGTAGGTGTGTACTTTAAACTTATTATATTATAACTTATTTATGTTGTCCTGGTACATTGTTCGCAGGTGCTCAAACGTAAGGAACGCGATTGTGAACACGAAATGGAAAGGTTAGCCCGTGAGAAGATCGCAGCACAGCAGCAACTGTCAGTTTTGAAAAGGGAAATCTCCGTCCGAGCAATGGTGCGTCCTCCTCGAAGTATCGGTACGTTAACCTCCTAATACTTCTTGCGTTCCTGGTATATATTGCTCGAAATTATTAAATTTATTATGCTTTCATTAATAATTAATTAAACAAAAAATATATTTAAATTATTAATTATTTAAAGAACTTGTTTAACAATAATTAAATTATGGGAAATAATGTAGTTGTATGTAACACGAAAGTGTAAATAAAATTATTGTAAACTCTAGTACTCTGTAGTTATATAAATTGTACTTGTTTTTTTTTTTAATTTATTTTATTTCTTTATCTTTAATCGCTTAGTAGCGTCATCTGTATGTATTTACTGTGTTCTTTCGTTCATGTTTTTTTCTTTGCTATTTCAATTAGGAAGAAAATACATACATCTTCTTTCTGAAGTAGGTTTATAAAATTAGTATCCCTTGTATTTTAATAGATGCCGTCATTGAGGAGAAAGAAAGGGAGAATCCTGTTAACGGACAAGTATTGGGAATTCCAATAAGTGTAAGTATAACAATACAATATTGCAATATTAAAACATTACGCCTTTACGCTTTTCCTTTGCGGGATACACTGAATATTGTGTGAAATAAAACACGATTCTTATGTACCTCAGTCAGTTCTTTGACTACTATATACTATAGGTAACTGCTGTATCTGCTGTCCAACGCGCTCGTCGGTTTTAAGGCAATAACGCTTTGCTTCCGATATGATATTTTGGTTTGGTTTCTTTCCGTTCATGAAGGAAATATTTTTCGTACCACGGTATAGGTGTTACTTATCTCTACCCATCAGTGAGTGAAATCTAAGCGATACTTTTTACTAATTTTAATATCACAATATTTCCAGATCTGCGCTTCGCCGCCGCGTTCCGTTGCCCGAATGGAAACTTCGCCACCGCGCACATTGAACCTGAGCACGAAGTTACGCACGCTACCAATACAAATAACACCCACCACTTCGCAGGTATGCGCTCTTGGTACTTCGCTTACAAATAAACAACACTACCGGACTCGTCTCGGATAAAATAGATTGATCCTATTGCAAACATTATCAAATCCGATCGAATGAATTGTCGACTTTTAATTTATTTGTTTCTAAGATTTTCGCGAATCTCATTCATTGATTAAAACAACTTTTAGGATTGTATCGCGTTTATTTATTATTTATTTATATTTATTTCCCGACGTTTCGAACTCTTTACAGAGATCATTTTACTCGTGAAAATGATCTCTGTAAAGAGTTCGAAACGTCGGGAAATAAATATAAATAAATAATAAATAAACGCGATACAATCCTAAAAGTTGTTTTAATCAATGACTTTTAATTTATTTTGTAATGCTTTTTATGGACTTGCTTGCTATGGACTGATGTGATGTCTTCACTTGTTGACCTTTGTTCTCTACCGACTTTATCAGTCCGTGTCTTCTTATGGACTAGATGGACTATTCCCACTTCAGTTTCTTTCTTTCTTTTATTCGCCTACATATGATATGAAATCTTCAAAACTTTTTTATTCTTAACTAGCTGACCCGGCGAACTTTGTTCCGCACCAAAAGTAATAACTGCTGTCCCGCTATGTTAATACTGCAATATCTTCGAAAATATTCGTTTAAATTGCATGCTGTAAAGGGCTAGGATCATCTATATTATATGCACAATCTATTTAAGACACTTAATTGGATGAAAATTAATGCTGTAATGTTTAAAATCGCTTCGTAAATAGGCCATTATTTCTCGTAAAATGTAAAAAAATAAAGATGGTCATTGTGGGTTATCCCTAAGAGATAGACATATGCCCTCGCCGACTATTTTGTAGACCTTTTAAAGGTGTATAATAATGTAGTACGTTGTTTTGATTTATTACTTAGGGTTCAGGCAGCATTTGCCATTAAAGTTCTATATCTTAAAAATTATCCCTTTTTTTTTACTACACTATACATGAATTATAGATCAAAACCACCCCGTTAACACTCTAACTATTAAAAACCGCATCAAAATCCGTTGCGTAGTTTTAAAGATATGCGCATATAAGGGGACAGACAGCGGAAAGTGACTTTGTTTTATACTATGTAATGATGATAATGATATTATACTACTAGTTGACCCAGCGAACTCTGTAATGATGTATTTTAAAAGTAAATGTATATTTTATTCATTCAAAAGTAAAATATATTGCATTTTGTCGACCTAATTTCATTAATATCTTTGAACATTTAAATTTATTTTTATTAATTAGATGGATTCCTGACACTGGCTCACACCAATGACATTTCGAAATTGTTTTTCGGAAGTTATTTGATGACTGAAAACTTAGTGCCCCGTATGGCAATAGGTTCGCCACCTTTTCCATTTGGGACGTAAACATAACGGCGAGACGAGGCTTAACCAGCCGCTGCCTACACCTTCGAGTAACAAAAGGCGTGAAGTTATGTTTATATGTTATGTAGATAGGTATATTATTATGATAAAAATACACATTATCAACTTCCACTACATTGGATGTATGCTGTCCTGGTACTTATCATATTACACGCCTTCTTGCTACATAGATTTGTTTTGTTTTAAATATATAGAGGTTTACTAATATTATTATTTTCTGATTTGTCATGATATGACAAACTAACGCCATCTAGTGTTGGTTCAGCGGAAGCGTGCTGTAATAAATTACCTATTAAAATTATTACAGGTTGTCAGGACTTCATACGGTACGAGACCTAACACGCTAACATTGACAACTCTTACGTCTGCGGATCATTCCACACAAGTAAGTATTAGCTGTAATTATACCACTCTTTTTTACCTATTTTATCTGCCACTGAAATCCTATGAAAATCGGTCGAGTTATTTCAGATGTTAGGCTGAACATACAGACAAAATTTGTAAAAATAATATACTTACTATATTTTTTTTTGTATGTATGTACCATGGGTGTTTATACTTAAGCGTTATTGATTATCGTATAATGTGGCTATTTTAATATAACAATCCTATAATATTCCAATTTTAGTTATTTTAGGTGTCGTTAATTCGAATATGCCAAAAATTAAAGGAGATATTTTTTGATTCGATAGTTTTTATTTTATTCCGGAAAAAAATGTGGCCTAAGTCACGTACGGTTCACGAAACTCTTATGAATTATGATAGGTTGATTGATCTCTTATAGTTGATTAAAATTAAACTATTCTTTTTCAGTCAGTGGAGAATGGTGTGAGCAATGGGCTAAGTACTTTGGTGCATCCAGCTCAAATACATCTACCTATCACACAGGTTAGTTTATAACATAACAACACATAACATAACTTCACGCCTTTGTTACCGGAAGGTGTAGGCTGTTAAGCCTCGTCTGGCCGTTATGTTTACGTCCCAAATGGAATAGATGGCGAACCTATTTCCATACCGGGCACAAAGTTTTCAGTCATCTATATTTATCACATATAACTTCTGAAAACATTTTCGAAAAGTCATTGGTGTGAGCCAGTGTCAGGATATCTAATATGAGTTTTCTGACTGTGAGTGGTTTTAATCAAAACTTGTTAAATTTTACAGGTGGTAGGTGGTAGCGGGTTAGTGGTAGGTCCGGCGGCACTGCAGTTGTTGTCCACCAGTGGCGGCCTTAGAGTCCTGCAAGCGCCCGTACACACCAACGGTGAGTTATGCTCTCCTGGTACAAGTCCTTCTTTAATTCTGTGTAGCCACATTTGTTTTCATCTGAACAGTTGTTGATCGCAGCAAGAAAAGTAGGAGAAGATGCTCAATAATTATGCTATTTTTTAATTTCATTTTACATAGTTTAAAATAAAGTTGCTTTCCGCTGTCTGTCCCCATATATTCTTATATCTTTGAAACTACGCAATTGATTTTGATTTAATAGGTAGATGTATCAACAGGGTGGTTTTTATCTATAATTCGTGCATGATGTAGTAAAGATAAAGAAAAAGTGATAAATCTTTATTACTTTTGATGGGAATACTTTATTATTTGGCGGGAAATTACCAATGATTTGAGTAGTTCAGCAGCTTCATTTGTTTGCAGGTGTTACGAGCCTTACAGAGAACAATAGAATAATTAAAGAGAATGGTATTGTTTCACCCACACCCGTGTCTACTTCGACAGGTGAAAACTACAAATAACCAAATAATTAATTATCAAATAACTAACATAACATAAATTCACGCCTTTTGTTACCCGAAGGTGTAGCCAGCGCCTGTTCAGCCTCGTCTCGCCGTTATGTTTACGTCCCAAATGGAATAGGTGGCGAACCTATTGCCATACCGGGCACAAAGTTTTCAGTCATCGATATTTATCACACATAACTTTCGAAAAGAATTTCGAAAAGTCATTGGTGTGTGCCAGTGCCAGGATTTGAACCCACTACTTCTTGAATCAGAAGCGGGGTGCTCGCCACTGCGCCACCGAGACTAACTAAACAAGTGAAAATTAAGAACTGATTAAAAATGCAATTAAACTACCAAAGTCTCGGTGGTCCAGTGGTCGATCACCCCGCTTCCAATCACGAAATTTAATTTCGAAAGTTATGTATGATGAATATCGATAACTGAAAACATTGTGCCCGGTATGGAAATACGTTCGCCACCTATTCCATTTGGGACGTAAACATAATTGCCTACACCTTGTGGTAGAACAAGGCGTGAAGTTATGTTATGTAAAATACTATTAAGTGGAAAGGAAAATATTGTAATAAATAATACTATAGATTTTTTTACTTACTTTTTCGTGTATATGTAAATTGCACGTACAAATGTTGTTCTGTATTTTTATAGATGGCAGTGTGGTCGTGAGTGGTTTGAGCCCTCTAGTAGTGTCTCAGGCACCCACTCATCTATTACAAACGCACACACTTACACACAAGGTAAGTGGAGTATTATTTATTATAAAAAACTAGCTGACTTAGCAAATGTTCTCTTGCCAAAAAAAAAAAAATGATTTTGATAAAAAAAATAGTTGTTGATCATAGAGGGGTCAAAATTTAAGGTTGTATTTATTTTTGTGTAGTTTAAAAAAAAAAACAACTGGGGCTAAACCTTTAACATGTAGGTGGATGAAAATTGGATGTTGTCCGATTCTCGGACCTACCCGATATTACCCACACAAAATTTCATGTGAATCGGTAAAGCCGTTTCGGAGGAGTATGATAACTAAAACTGTGACAGGAGATTTATATATATGAGATATTGAGATATCTTAAAATGTTGATAGACATAGAATAATAAATTGAAAACTAATTTAATTTTCCAGATGGTAGAAACACAAATGATGAAAGGTAGTGTGGCTCCTCTAACAGTGAGCGCGCAGTATCTTAGCGCCACTACCATCATGAAGCCTGTCGTGGTGGTATCCGCCGCTGCCAACCACCCACCTACGTGAGGGTTCCGCCCCGCGCACCGCATCTTACTATGACGCCCAATGAACAGCGAGACAATACTAATCTCCAACAGTTACAAATTTAAACAAAGATTGTTAAGTGTTCCAAAGAGCTGTGTTCAAATGCTCGGAGAAAAAAAAAACGCGGCTGAATGAAGATATTTCCCTACGCGGCAAAATATACACTGCCAAATGTAAATGAGCAATAAAAATTAAATATAATCCCATGGAATGAAAATGATATGCGTCGGTGCGTTTGTTATCTCGTTCGTAATTAAATGTTGTTGGTATGGAGCTAGATGGCGTGACTATGGTGCGAGATGTTGTCGGACCTCGTGTCTTATGTTAAGACCGCGCGCGTGTGTGCATTAAAATAAATAGTGACAATGAAATTACGATGAATCTTCACACAGTGAATTTGAGACTAAATATTTGATTTGTTTGGACCAATAAAATGTCAACGACGCAACTAAGTTTCCTTTTTGCTTTGGACAAACAAAATATATATTTTCACAAATATTAAGGTCTTGTTCAGAACGTGCGAATTACGTGCGTATACGTATGTTGCGTGCACGTGACTTGCGACTTTTGCGTGCACGTAATACGGTACTAATTTCTAATAGCGGGTACTTACATAAGTACGAGTGCGTAATTCAATTGTTAAGAACAGGGTCAATCTGTGCGGGACGAATTGTGTTTTTAGTGGTTTAACGAAGACAGTGATATAGCAAAGTGACAAACGTTATGGACTATATGTATACTGTCCTTGAAATGTTTCTTTTAACTAATTGTGATTGATTTACATAATTGAATGTAAAAATTATTTATTTATATTTTTATTTATTGAAAACAAAATCAAGGCTAATGTGAATGTCAAATGTCAGGAATCAAATGGAGCGGATGTCTCGGGATTGCAATTTTATGATAAATTTTATTAAATCAAAGCGTTATATTTACTCAGACAAGATAAGGAACAAATTATTGGCGAGAACCCCCTCTTACTTCAGCAATGGGGATTATTGCAATCTCCTCTCCTCAATCACCTCTGTATCTATATTTCTTCAATTGCTGTCCATAAAAAATATCACTTTTGATTCAAACTTACTACTATTACTTTCTATTTTGAAGGTAAATTTATTACGAGCCAAACTATGCATAATATTGTGCTTGTATTGAGATCTTTATATTGTATTATGAGTTTTGGCATATTTATTCTTAAGAATATAGTCTTGTTCTTTTATTATTGTCTGAGTATATATATAAGTATACAATCATATATCGTTATTATTATTTAAATCAACTGTAATATAATAATTTGCTGCTGTCGCTTAACACATGCATTATAAATATTATACATGTAAGATATCCTCGGAGAAACCCCAATTCTAGTTTAAGACATGCATTGTATTATAACAAATTAATCATATGGAACATATAAAAATAGTGTATTAGATGTTTGTTTCAACTAATAATAGATACTGTGAAGGTGTTATTGTATGTAACAATTAAAAAAAAAAAAAAACTTAAATTCTACATATAGACTTTTTACTTACAAACTATGTATACAAATGTCAGTGTGATATATAAATGTAACATAAAAATATACATCCAAACAACCCAACAAATATAACAGTTAGCTAGATATGAAAGCTACATGAGACTTTCCATAACATCTTGTAATCTAAGCCTTATCTCATTGGCATTATGTATAATTCCACTAACAATAAGGTCTAATAAAAAAAAATTGACAACCTTTTTACAGTATGTTTGAATTTAGAACATTATTCTCTCATAAGGTTTGAATTGAAAGTATAAATAGTCGATGGGTTGTTCTTCACAGTAGTTATTTTTAGTAGAAACAGATGAAAACTTGTTATAAAAAAAATGACAAGTTTATTTTTTCTAAATCTGTGATGAGTTAGTATGTGTTATGTAGATAAATAAAAACTGTGTTAATAAGAACTTTTATAAGTGTTGTCAATTCTTGCAAGTTGTGTATTGTAATGTTGAGGGTAGTTTCTTGATGAGGTACTGTCATATTTTTTTCTTTACTCGTTTGTGTTTCGTAAACAATTTTATCAGAAATAAGCGAGAGAATTTTTAAAAAATATTTGGCTATATTATCAGTAGATGATGTGTGCGGGGACGGGGGTAAGTTATTAGTAGTTCCTACTGTCACTTACAATTTCGACGACAGAGAGATTGTACTTTATTTTTTATAATTGCATTCAATATTGTATTGTGAAGTTCTTTTATGCTTTCGTCATTTTGGTGTTATGCCAAAAACCTTCAATTATTTTTAGATTTTCTAAATTTAATTAGTTTAGCTGTGGTGTTATTACAGCACGACACCAATCAGGATTAAAATCAATTAGTAATCAAATAGTGACAGCTTAACTTTATTATGTGTTAGTTTATATTTACTGTAACACGTTCGCGATTGGCGCTAGCGTCGTAGCTAGCTGCCATTGTTCTTAATATTAAATATTAACGACTTATTTCCTCACTCTTTCTTAAATCTGTCATTTCTTATCGTAATTGTGTTAATACGTATGTAAAGATTGTTTACAAAGGCAAATGAGAGTACCTAAAGTGGTATCTGATATCCTCAAGATATATTAATAAATTTGAATTAATTAGCTGTAATAAAAAAAATGTGGCTTATTATTATTGTCGAGTATTTGCAATATGTAACAACCTTTTGTGATAATAATGGGCGTTGCCCCAGGGGACCACAAGTTCTCGGGAGGTTTTGGATTCGTGTATACTGCTGTCCTGTTCACACCGTTATGTTTCATTTTTACTTGAATAGTGATTACAGGCTGTTTGTTTGTTTGTTTGTTGTTACTCAATAGGCTGGAACTTGGTCTCCTGCGGTTGCACTGGCCTCGGGCCGTCCTCATAGTGTGCCTACTAACTGATGTAAGAATTTTTTTTAAGTCTTATCAACGCAAAGTTCACGATAATTTGTACTAAATATCTCTAGCAGATCTATTAAAGATTCCGCTGTACAATTAAACACTTCCCAGTTTTATTAAATTCTTTACACTCTACAACACGTTTGGCAATTATTTTGTACATCTTTTTTAAGAGATTAGTTTGGTATGTTAACAAAATTCTACTAAATATTTTAGCCATACATACCTACTATTTTTTGTAGCAATTTCGCTAAATTTTCTACCAAAACGGTTTGCAATTCTGTAATATTCGATTTTTGAATAATCCATATTTGATTGCCATGTCATATTGACCGTTTTATATAAATATTTCGCAGTTGTGCTGAATTATTGATTTTCATATAAAAATAAAACATTTTATATGTTTTTTAATTTAGATGAAATAAATTTGTTAATTTACACACAAGAATATGTGATATGTCTGTCTGTACATAGATTTATACTTGATATAAAACATATTATGCGCTTATATAAAATAATATATATTTTCTTTGTTTTCTGTCCCAAAGTATTTAATATAAAATGATATGCTGTAATTATATAATTAGAAATTGTAAAACAACACGTCACGAATGGAGCTTTAAATTGTTTAGTGCAATGACAAAATTCTCTAAAAAGAAATGATATTTTTGCTAAATAAAAATAATGGCCGTGTGTGTGATAATAAAAGATAACAAGAAAGTACTTTTAATCCATATTTTAATAGGACCCGGAACGGGTTGACGTAATTTTTTATTCAAGTTTTTTTTTTTTCAACAAGAAATATATACAATATTGTAACAATCATGTTTTATTCAGATAACTGAAGAGTAGAGAATAAGAGTTAAAAGATTATTTTATCGTGAGCGTAATTTTCAGCTTTCAATTCATATGGGTGGACTTGAAATTTCAGCATCTGGCTTGTCCAGTCACAATTTTCGGAATTGAATCCCGTGCTCACTCACTTCTTTTCGGAAGTAATGTGTGTTACAAATATCGACGATTTTACAACTATGCCAGATGTATGGCAATAGGTTCCGCCACCTACATAATAGCCGCTGTCTTGGGGGCAATACCTTGGATAGATTTAAGACTGAGAGAATTAAAAGAAAATTAAAAAAATCTGGTTGCCTGTAAAGTCGGTTTTACGGGCGAAGATTTTACGTGACAACGTCTTTTTCTCGGTAGAATATTTATTGATATGAATATAATTAAGTTGAAGGCATTTGCTCGTCCGTTTCCATTGTTTTGAGAGTGGTGATTCCTGTTGAACATTTGAAATTGAATGGATGAATTTTTAATTTTAAAGAATCAATTTGAAAATCAAAACACTTATTCAGATCGAAGGTTCAAATTTTTGCTAAATAAATTTGAAATTAATTAAAATTTGTAATTGTAAATGATGAAGTTGAAAATTAAAACATTTACTTAAATTAGATGTTAAAATTCTTGCTCAACACAGTTTAAATCAAGTTTTCTTATATCTGCCACTTTTTCTTAATATTTGTAATTTTAAAGAATCAATTCGAAAATCAAAACATTTATTCAGATCGAAGGTTCAAATTTTTGCTAAATAAATTTGAAATTAATGAAAATTTGTAAAATAATAATTAATTAATTAATTAATTTTAAACTAATAATTTACTTAACACTATCAACATTTATCAATAGTATGACATAACCTATAAACTCAGTTCACCTACAAACGCAAGGCATTCGGCGGGCCTCTCTCTCGTTCGGTGACTCATCGTAACGTTACCGAGCGTTACACTTTTTCTTAAGTGACTCCCAGCCGCAACCTAATTTATGACGTTGTCACGTCAAAATCGGTGCAATAGATACAACTTGCAATGTTATTTGTAAATATATTTTACTAAAATATTTATAAACGAAAAAAAAACAAGGTTTTTTAAATATATTGATGAAATATATCATTTTATTTAATGCTACCACTTATTTGTAGTTAATAATTAAAATATGAAATTGTTCTTCAAGTAATGGTCCGGCTTGATCGGCGAAATACCACGACCTCTCAGAATATCGAAAAAGTGGCTTTTGCCGAGTTTCGCTCGGTGGGAGAGGTATCCGGAGGTCCAACCCCTTTCCCCCTCCCCTTCCCATCCCACTCCCGACCCCGTCCATATCCTATTGTAAGGGCCGCAAAGCAACTGTAACACTACATATATTTGTTCAGGTGTCCATGGGCTGCGTTTGATGCTCACCTTCAGGTGACACGCCTGCTCGTTTGCACCCTATAACAGAAAAAAAAAAGAAATAGGTACCACGACCTCTCAGATTATTGACGTAAAGTGAGAGATTTCTTCACGCTGTCAATTAATATCTAAAGGTCTAGGCAGCGGCAATATTAATGCTTTAAAGACAACGATAGCTTTAAGTCGGGCACGATTTTGTCAGTGATCAATATTTATCACACATAACTTCTGTAGAGTAAATTAATTGATCAATAATTTTTGATTTGATTGATTATTAATTGGTAAGTCTCATTTTTAAAAGTGGACGTTAGCAATTAAAAAAAAAAATACCGCCTCGTATGGCTGCCTTGCAATTCGTTATATTTAAATATCATTGTATACGATTTATTGCTTACACACAAGTCTGGGCCAAAATTATTTTTGTAAATAAAATACACGCTCTTCCTCGATAAAAAATAAATAAACAAAACAAATCGATAAAGTTGAATAAATATTAATTCTATTTTTGAAATATTCGAGAAACTTATATAATTGGCTGTGATGTTTTTAAACTCTCGAAAGTTTATTATATTATTTTATAATTAAAAAAAAACAAAATAAAATATTCTTCTCATTCTCTTTTTCTCTTTCATTCTCTGTTTATTTTTTTTATTTTAAAAAAAGATCCACTTAGCTCAAAATACAAGCCAGAGCCCGCTCTTATTTAGATTCTATTTTTGAATAGTAATGAAAAAAAACCAGTATTTTTTTCTAATGCTTTTTGATATACGAGAGGTTTTGTCACTTTGCGTATGGTATAAGTCAATGTATAAATATTATAAATAAAGAGAGAAATTAAAAATTATTTTAATTGTGAAGCTATAATGCTCATGTAAATAAAATTGTAGTGTAATAAACTAATGTGTTAGGAATACACAGGAAATTACATATATATATATATATATATATATATATACACACAAAATGGTTTTATTTAACAATTTAATAGTGGTGAGACGCTCGACCTCTCGCCTCTTGGAATATGGGTGTGGCTTGTGCCGCGTTTTGTTCGGTGAGAGAGGTATCCGGATGCCCGATCATCTTTCCCCATCCTTTCCCCCTCCTACTCTCTTGAAGGACGGCATCTCATCACGGTGTTCATGGGCGGTGAGTAGTTACTTACCATCAGGTTACCCACTTGCTCGTTTGCCCTACTATCCCATAAAAAAATTACCCCCATTTAGGTTTCCTTGGCGAAGGTGATGTCAGGAGCCTTAAAAAAGACGAGCGTGTATGACGAGAGTTATGGAAGTCAAAGAAGCGAGTGAGGTGTGTTAGGATCGTGCCTTATGGAGCTTTCTTCTCTCTGCTTACTACGTAAGTGTCTTGGAGTGAAGTTGTATATGTATGTATGTTTTGTATCCTATTGTACCACACTGAGTATGATGTACAAGTAAATTCGATTTGTAAGAATGGAATATGAAAGAATGACTAAGTAGATATAACCGCAGAACATATATGTGAAGGAAGTCTGCGACTATCCTTGGCCGTGAGCAAAGTGACATCTAGAGGCTATCTTATGTCACTCTGCTCCTTTTGCTTGTCTCGGAAGAGAGTGCGTCTGTTTGATAATATAATTCTACAGTATTTATTAATCTTCTTGATAAGATAAGTGTGTGTGAATTAATGTTGAATTATTCCGGGTATATCCGGTATCAACCGGACAAGGATGTACAAAGCTAACCAGGTGATCTGTTCTACATATCAATATAGGTATTGCATTCCTTACTTAAGAGTTTTACTTTAATTTTACCCGACTAGATGAGACGGGGTGTTATGTTGTGGCGTATGTACTAATATATTCAAGTTATTAAACTCCTCCGAAACGGCTTGACCATGAATTGACTCATGAATTTTTTTAGGCATATCGGGTAGAACATGTATTTTTCATGCCCCTAAATGTTAAGTGTAATCCATCCCAAAGTTTAAATAAAAATGAGAGCATACAAAAATGCATAGAATTTTTTACCCATCATCTACTATCATCTGAACCCCTATTTTGTATTTGTTTATCATTGTAACTTTATTTTAGGCCAAGACTAGAGTTTGCTGGGTCAGGTAGAACTGCTAGTAGGTATATAAATTTCGTGGGCAAGCAACGTCCAAAAAGCTTGTTGGGTCTTACCTTGGGAGTTGTCGTCTTAACTGTTAATATTACGTATGCCAAAATTACGTGTTTATTGTTTATTTTCAGGATGCTTTAGTATATAACATAACTTCACGACTTTTTCTACCCGTAGGTTTAGGCAGCGGCTGTTAAGTTTACGTCACCGTTATGTTTACGTCCCAGTTATGTTTACGTCCCAAATGGAATAAGTGGCGAACCTATTGCTATACCGGGCACAGAGTTTTCAGTCATCGATATACCCTAAATGGTTTTATAAGTCTAGGTGGTCTAGTGGTCGAACACCCCGCTTTTGACGTAACATAACCTAACATAAAGTAAGACGTAAACATAACTAATTCCATTATTATGGCTAAAGGACTAAAATCTAGGCATTTTCAAGGTACACTTGTACTTAACAAGGCGGTAATCGAATACGGGCCCCTCATATCTTCATTTCTCTATTATCTATTAAGTTATTAGTGAATATTGTACATTAACGCTTAGGAAAGCAATATAATGACAATTAATAGTTTTTTTAACCTGCCTCCATTGTGAGTATATAATATGTATTTAGATAACACTTTAATTGTTTTCTTTGACTTTATTATTCTAATTCACTGAAATAACTTTGTGTTAATAGCTAATAAATGTTTTATTTTGTAAATAATAAATTAAATGGTTGTTCAACGACTAATCTTTGGACATGGAAGTCCTGAGTAAGCGACTTAAATAGGATGTAAATTTGACTAGCTTTCGTAGATTTTTATTAAATAAATATATCTTTAATAGGTAGGCCTAATTTTTGTACTCAGGCACAATTGAGCTAGTCATCACTTATTATACTAGCTAACCCGGCAAACTTGGTTCGCTTTGGAAGCAATAAATAAAATATTTTTTCTAAAAAGAGTAGCCTAAAGCCTGAATACTGAACTGCCACTCAAATATATAAGCGCTACTTAAGCGTCTAAGTAGCTGTCACATTAAACAGAATACGTGAAATTTGAGCAGTAAGTAGCACTTTATTGATTGTCAGATTTGAGTGGCGGTTCAGTATTCGGGCGTAATTACTCATTATTACACTACATAACATAGCTTCACGTCTTTGTTACCCGAAGGTGTAGGCAGCGGCTGTTAAGCCTCGTCTCGCCGTTATGTTTACGTCCCAAATGGAATAGGTGGCGAACCTATTGCCATACCGGTCACACAGTTTTTCAGTCATCGATTTTTATCACATTTAACTTCCGAAAACAATTCCGGAAAGTCATTGGTGTGAGCTAGTGTCAGGATTCGAACCCGGACCTCTGGATCAGAAACCGTGTGCTCGACCGCTGGACCACGGAGACCATTTATTACACTAGCTAACTCTAGCTAGCAAGAGCAGTTATTGTAGTCTTTGTACTGGGATTCTAACTTGACACTCTGGCGAGCAGACGAGTGCTGAAACACTGGACCACTGACATTATCAAGTTTCAAAGAGTACTTAACGTGAGATTTTGATTTGAAAATTTTGGGTTAGAAATTTTAGTAAATAATATTCAGGATAATTATCGACATATAATTGAATACATTGTGCCGGACTAGATATTTAATTTGGCGAGATCCCACTACTACCGTCTCCGTTGTTCTAGAATAAAAAGCGTGAAAGTTTATCTACGTTAATTTTTCACGGGTTATTACAAAATATCACACCACATGGCAACACCGTGAAGCGTCAACCAGTAAAATTAAAAGAAATAAAAAAATTGTAAATTTTAACAAATATTAGACACATGAATAAATAAATCATAAATAACCACTTAGCATGTCCAAAAGATATATATCTGTCAAAATATACCATATGGGTAAACGAGTGAAATAAATAAAATAATAAACGAAACGTTTGTTTTATTTTAATATGTTCATTTTTCCTGCTTCCTAGTATAAATAGCGGAATTAAACAGATTATATTGTAAACTGATGACAAATGTTGCCATTACTCATAACTTAATGTGCTGGGATGTCATATTTTACACCGGCCAAGGTTTTAGATGTATCACTCGCTAATATTTACATAACTTCACGCCTTTTTCTACCCGGTGGTGTAGGCAGCGGCTGTTAAGCTTCGTCTCGCCGTTATGTTTACGTCCCAAAGTTTTTAGTCATCTGTATTTATGACACATAACTTTGAAAATTAATTTCGAATAGTTATTGGTGGGAGCCAGGATTAGAACCCGTGACCTCTGAATTTAGAAGCCGCGTGCTCGACCACTTGACCATTGAGACGTTTAAACTACCAAACACTTTTCTTATTCCTGCCGCACAATCAATCCATGTTTTCTTAGGTCTGTTTCTTCTCTTATTTCCTTCGACTTTCAGATCTGTCATTCTTCTCACGACTTTAGTACCATCCCTCCTCGTCACATGCAAATACCACGCACGGCTCCTCTAATTCTCTCGCCTCCATCTTTTACTATACAAAAATATATTAAAGATTTTACTGTAGATATTACATTTTTTTCATACCGAGCAGACATGTCACCTGATGATAAGCAACTAACGCCGTTCATGGACATTTGCAATGCAGATAATGTGATAGTTGCAATGACAGCCTTTAAAATGGAATAGGGAAAGGGTCGCAAGTGGGATGGGAAGGGGAGAGGGGAGGAGGTTGAGCCTCTGTATAATTCCCTACCGCATTCTCGACGTTGATATTCTGAGAGGTCGTGGTATTTCACCAGTCCAGCCGGCCCATTCATGCAGCGAACCACGTGGCTTACCTACATACTTTTTGAGTAAAATACAGACAGTTAGGATCCGGAAAACTTATCAACCAAGTGTATGATTACCAGGCATTCTACAAGGACTTATGCTATACCCATGAATCACATTTCTTATAAGGATTGTCTAAAATTTTCTAATAGGCAGATTTAAAATTTGCTTGTCTCTAGATAATACAGTCGGACAATAAATGACAGGCTTATATGTATTTTAGTTTTTAACGCTGATTGGCATGCGGGCGGAGCAGGGTAATAAATAAATCATAGATACAATACACACAGCGCCCTCCAGTTTTCCAAGCTAATCTAGTAAATGCTTGCGTTGTGGAACCTAAAATAACAACTACAAACAATAGGTATAACTTCAAGACTTTATAAACCTGAACGTGTAGGCAGCGGTTGTTAAGCCTCGACTCGCCGAATCGTTACGTCCCTAAGGAATAGATGGCGGAACCTATTGTCATACACAAGGCACAATGTTGTCAGTCATCGATAGTTATCACGAATTAGTTATTACGAATAACTTCCGAAAAGCCTTCAGAGAAATCATTGGTGTGAGTCTGGAATCGATCCCACGACAATAAATATAAAATATACGACGAAAAGAGATCCGTCACAAGACACAACTCTTGCACCTCACTCTCTTTTTTAACTTTAATAACGCTTGTCATAATATACTCTCGTATTTTTTTATGGGATAGAAAGGCAAACGTGCAGGCGTGTCACCTGATGTTAAGCAACGAATGCCACCCATTGACAACTGCAACACAGACAGTGTTACTGTTAATGCAACTGTAACACTGTCTGTGTTGCACGTGTCAATTTGTGGTTGTCCTTTTACCTATTCCATTTTAAGGACCCATGGACACCTGCACGGACGGTGTTGCAGTTGCATACACAGAGATTATTACAGTTGCATGGACACCTGGATAGGATGGATAGAGAAAGGGTCGGACATTGGAGGGAACGGGTAGAGGACAAGGATTACTCACTTCAGGATACCTCACTCACCGAGCGAAACGCAGCGTAAGCCATTTTACGTCAATATTCTGAGAGGTCGTGGTATATCACCTGACGAGCCAGCCCTTTTATGCAGCAGACTCTAAGTGGTTTACATATTTGTTTCTAAGACTTTCGCGAATCTCACTCATTGATCAAAACAACTTTTAGGACTGTATCGCGTTTATTTATTATTTATTTATATTTATTTCCCGACGTTTCGAACTCTTTACAGAGATCATTTTCACGAGTATGAACAAAAAGATGGTAGTTGTTCAAAAGCTATCTTTATTGATACAGAGAGCACCCACTTTTTGGAAATAAAAATCAAAAAGTTGATGTTAAAAATATGATTTTTACTATTGGTAACCCACATCAGACCATGAGAACAAAAGTTAAATACTTATTTATAAGATGCATTAATATATCCTGCTTCTAAAGATCCTTTGTTGTATGATTTAATAAGTAAAAGTTGTTATTATTAAATTATTACAAATTATCATATTTTCTAAGTTGGTTGAGAGTAAAGTATGACTATTATTGAATATTCATTGATTTTAAATTAAAAGGTAAAGTGTTTATTAAAAATCTACCACTGGGTCAAAAACGCGGCCAGTCCTGAGAAAGACCCAGCAAGAAAACTCAGCGGCTGTTCTGCATAATAATAATCAGTTTTGCAGAACAGCCGCTGAGTTTTCTTGGAAATCATACAACAACGGATCTTTAGAAGCAGGATATATTAATGCATCTTATAAATAAGTATTTAACTTTTGTTCTCATGGTCTGATGTGGGTTACCAATAGTAAAAATCATATTTTTAACATCAACTTTTTGATTTTTATTTCCAAAAAGTGGGTGCTCTCTGTATCAATGAAGATAGCTTTTGAACAACTACCATCTTTTTGTTCATACTCGTGAAAATGATCTCTGTAAAGAGTTCGAAACGTCGGGAAATAAATATAAATAAATAATAAATAAACGCGATACAGTCCTAAAAGTTGTTTTGATCATCTAAGTGGTTTATTTAAGAATATTTTCAGTGCACCATCCGTTAGACGCATACAGATCTTGAGAAAAATGTTTGCACTGTACATATATAAGTATATCTGCCTGGCCAGTCTTTTAAAAAATATTTTTAAATACTCACTCGAATCCGTTAAATGTCAACAATAACTTAAATACTTGTGTTTAGACTTGAACCAGCTGACTTCAGCACACGAGCCAAAAATACTAGCTACTGACGCTAACTACTATCTACTACGCCACGAACCTTACATATCTATACGGAAAATTCACAATACGTTTTCTAAAATCTCACTTCCTAAATGTCCGCTTCAAATGTCCTTCGCTAAATATTATTTTGTATATAATATTATAATATTTGCGAACAGATTCACTATTATGATAGCTTATGATATGTTTTTTTTATATCTAAACTACGTTTCCTGTAAACTGTCGAGGTGAATGCATCATGTCACGAGAAATCCTTCACACTAACAGATAACAGAGCCTTGTGTGACACACTATATCTGGCCAGTTTACAAATTTCCTAATGCGCCTCATGGTTCTAGGTCAGACTTAAAGAAATAAGCACTTCTATGTGTAATCTATATACTTATTAAAATTTATAACAGGGTCATAACATTGGAGATATCGGAGAAACTACATAACTTCACGCCTTTTGTTACCCGAAGGTGTAGGCAGCGGCTGTTAAGCTTCGTCTCGCCGTTATGTTTACGTCCCAAATGGAATAGGTGGCGAACCTATTGCCATACCGGGCACAAAGTTTTTCAGTTATACATATTTATCACACATAACTTACGAAAACAATTTCGAAAAGTCATTGGTGTTAGCCAGTGTCTGGAATCGAACCCGGACCTCTAGATCAGAAGCCGTGTGCTCGACACCGAGACTAATAGTGGTGTGGAGTGGAGTAGGAGAAACTAATAGTGGTATTTGTAAGAATACGTTGGAATTTTTGTCTGCCTATCTTTGTCTATCTGTATACTCGTACGTTTGTTTGTACTCGTTTTACGTAAAAACCATTGAATAGTTTTTAATAAGGTTTTCCCCAATATACAGTTAAATATCTTGCTAAAAATATGCAACTTCTACATAAACAATATTATTCCCACCCATGAAAATATCGGGAATCTCTGAAGGTACTCAAGAGATTTACATACGGTTCTCGCTTTTCTGGACAGAGCAACGAATACATACATAGCTTCACGCCTTTTTGTGCACCAAGGTGTAGGCAGCGGCTGTTAAGCCTCATCTCGCCGTTATGTTTACCTCCTAAATGGAATAGTTGGCGAACCTATTGCCATACCGGGCTCAAAGTTTTCAGTCACTGATATTTATCACACATAACTTTCAAAAAGTCATTGGTGTGAGCCAAGATTCGAACCCTCGACCTCTTGATTTAAAAACGGGGTGCTCGACCACTGGACCACCGAGATTTCAATCAGATCAATGAACTTTATTAAAATTTAAGGCCTGTAAAAATGTGTTATCGTCATTAGCAGAAAGGTCACGCGTGCGGATCTGCGGGATACAACTAGTATATAGGTAGAGTCAGGTTATAGGTATTTATTGTAATTATTATTGAGAATCGATATAATTTCGTATTATGTTGAAGGTCAATGGTTTGGAATTATACAAATATTCGTAGGCGTCTGTTGGTTATACTTACGATGAGTTCTGTTAGTTTCTGTTAGTCATGAGGAAATTGTTTACTGTTTACCTACATAATATAATTCCAAAAAATCCCCTAAAATCTCATTTTATATTATCTACGTTTTGATATTATTTATACGTAACGTGTTTTTATTTCTGAATCAAGGAGTCGTGGGTCCTTGCTTTTAATGCTTGCTGGACCAATGACTTTTCTAATTTTCTTTCGAAAGCACATCTTTGGGTATATAATTGCATGAAGATAAAAATAATAAAATTATTTTTTATCTATTTTATTAATAAAAAGATATAAATAAATTGTATTATTTAAAATATATACAATTAAAAAATTTAACTACGAATTGTTTTTTTTTGGAGTTAGGGAAGACAAGATTTTGTCCGCTTTCATGTAGTTATATTTTCCTTTTTTTATGGTATTGGAGGGCAAACGAGCAGGCGTGTCACCTGATGGTAACTGACCAGCGCCGCCCATGGACACCTGCAACACATATAGTGTTACAGTTGCGTTGCCGCCTTTTAAAGAAGTAGGATAGGAAAGGATGGGGAAGGGGGTTGGGCCTCCGGATACCGCTCTTACCGAACGAAACGTGGCATAAGCCACTTTACGTCGATCTTCTAAGAGATCGTGGTATTTCACCGGTCGAGCCGGCCCATTCATGCAGCGAACTGCTTGGCTCTACCACTGTTAATCGTAATCCTACCTTAGAAACTTTCATTTTATTTATAGATCAATACTTAAAACTCTCTGTTCTCTCTGCCTACCCCGCAAGGGATTTGGCGTGAAGTTATATATGTATGTAAAACTTAAAACATAACATAACTTCACGCCTTTTTATACCCGAAGGTGTGGGCAGTGGCTGTTAAGCCTCGACTCGCCGTTATGTTTATGTCCCAAATGGAATAGGTAGCAAAACAATACTTGATAAATATTTAATATTGAATGACAGGTAATATCACGATATGCTTGTTAATACATCTTTTATCTTATTATCATCGGAAATTCATGTCCTAGGTCAACGTACTCACTCACTAGATCCTCACGTGTTTAGAGGACAAATTATTTTTGTGTACTAAACTCCAATCTTTTGTTCCGATTTGCTGTTTACTCATTTTTTCTAATGTATCAATTGATTGATAACATCTAAAAGTACTAAGAATCTGTCTGTTGATTGTCTTTTTTTCAGTCTCGGTGGTCCAGTGGTCGGGCTCCTCCCGCTTCTGATTCAAGAGTTGTGGTATCGATTCCGGGCTTACACCAAAGATTTCTCGGAATTCTTTTCGGAATTAATGTGTGATAAATATAGATAACATAACATAACATAACTTCACGCCTTTTGTTACCCGAAGGTGTAGGCAGCGGCTGTTAAGCCTCGTCTCGCCGTTATGTTTACGTCCCAAATGGAATAGGTGGCGAGCCTATTGCCATACCGGGCACAAAGTTTGTCAGTCATCGATATTTATCACACATAACTTCCGAAAACAATTTCGAAAAGTCATCGGTGTGAGCCAGTGTCTGGAATCGAACCCCGGACCTCTGGATTAGAGGCCGTGCGCTCGCCCACTGCGCCACCGAGACTTTATAGACTATATAGATGACTGACAATATTGGGCCCGGTATATAATAGGTTCCGACATCTATTCCATTTGAGACGGTAACATGACGATTCGCCGAGTCGAGGCTTAACAGCCGCTGCCTACACCTTCGGGTAGAAAAAGACGTGAAGCTATGTTATGTTCATGAGATCATTTGAAGTGATAAATTGTTTTTATAAATATTTTATTTGAAGTGTGTTCGTCGATTCTTCCGCGTGGATTAAGCATATCAAAATCTAAATTCTGTTCTAAATTATCTATATAGAATAGTGTTTAAAATACAACTATTATATATTTTAACTTCCTATAGATTACAAGAAGTTGTCCGCGTCTTTGTTTGAGTTTAGTAAAACAAATAAGAGGCATCTATATTCCTCGTTAACATATTGGTTATCTACATGTAAAAAATTCGCGCCAATGTTCCAGCCGTTTTTTAGACTAGCCGGTAAAAAAAAATTGAAAAAAAAAAAATCAATTTACTAAAAAGAGCTTACAAAAGTACAAGCTTAGCTTACGACGACACTACAAGATGTTACTGAATTGTTGGGCCGATTCCTGGGCGCAAAGAATGTTAGCAGAAAATCCCAGCTTCATAATGCGCTACTGGGGGTATATTATGAGCTCTTAATTCCAGCCAGCTTGTTCACTGCCTAGCGAATTCGTATTTCCAACGACTAATTTCAGCTAGTCAAGACTACTCATGAGTGACTAAATGGAAATAGTCGTTGATAAATCGAATTTAGAGTGAATTTGACAGAGACTACTCGTCACCGACTAGCTGAAATTAGTCGTTGGAAATGCGAATTCTCTAAGCAGCGAACAAGCTGGCTGGAATTAAGAGCTCATAATATGCCCCCTGATCCCAACTCTAAATTATGGAAGCGAGAGTTGGGTATCGCAGAATGTACATGAAAGAAGGATAAACGCGGTCAAAATGTGGCTATTGCGCGCGAAATTATGAAGTGACTCTCGCTGACTGCATCAAAAACTAGATTGTAAGGAAATCAGTTGGAATAAAAGATGGTTCGAACATGTAGAAAGAATGGATCACGCAAGATTGACTAAGCAGATATACAATGCAAATGCGGCTGGACGTAGGAGTTGCGGCCACAACACACTTTCCATGACCAAATAGAAAACGCGTTCTGGAGGAAAAAATCGACGACAAGAAATATAAAAATCTTACTCCTGCTTTTCTATACTTCGTGAACATGCAACTGTATTGCATTGCATTTCATTAACTTATTGATTAAACAAATTTTGTACTGTGGCCATTGATTCTTATACATGAACCAACAAGGCTCAAAAGGACTCGTATCCAGAGCCGTAAAATAAAGTACATGACATTAAAACAAACTTTAGGATTATATCGCGTTTATTTATTAATTTCCCGACGTTTCGAACTCTTTACAGAGATCATTTTCACGAGTGATGAACAAAAAGATGGTATCTGTTCAAAAGCTATTTTCATTGATACAGAGAGGACCCACATTTTGGAAATAAAAAATCAAAAAGTTTATGTTAAAAATATGATTTTTACTATTGGTAACCCACATCAGACCATGAAACAAAAATTAAATAATTAACAAGATGTATTTACTAAAGAAAAAGTTTGGTTTGTACAGATCCTTTGTTGTATGATTTAATAGGTAACAGTTGTTATTTTTAATTATTAGCTAATTATCTTATTTCTTTTGAGTTAGTTGAGATCAGAGTATAACTATTATGAAATATTTATTGGTTTTTAATTTAAAGGTAAGTATTTGTAAAAAAATCTACCACTGGGTCGCAAACGCGGCCAGTCCTGAGAAAGACCCAGCAAGAAAACTCAGCGGCTGTTCTTCATCAATCTTAGAGATAAATAAATAAAGTACATTTATAAAACAAAGTAAAGGAACCAACATATCTTTTGACAACTTCAGGTAATTATGGTCGAGAATAAAAATTAAATTGTTATATTGTTCGTCAAGTTGATGGATATCTTTCAAATAAATAAATAAAAAGTTGTATTGTAAAGTTACCTACACTTTTATTTACTATGAATTATATTTTATTAAAATAGAAGGAAATAAAATAGTAGTTTATATTTCAATTAAAAATTGTACGATTTTTACAGTGGTAGAGTTAGTGCGCTGTATAAATGGGCTCGACCGGTCTAATGCCGGTAACCTCTCAGAATATCCATCTAAAGTGTAGCGCTTCCTTTGCTTCCTTTCCTTTCCTTTCCTTAATGAGACAGGTATCCAGAGGCTCAACGTCTATGAGATGAAATTCTAAACAATGCGAATTCTATAGGTATTTATAGTAATATGTTATATAGGAAGTAAAAATAACTCGCATAAACGGAATTAAAAACATTTTATCAAAACATAATGTAAACAAATCTCGTAAGAACAAATAACAAAGGAAATTTTTATGCGGAACCAAGGTTCTCTTATCGATTTAGTTTACATATTGGACGGTTTAAGTATATATCCTTTTATCAGGAAGTAGGTGGTAACTGTGCTGTCAGCAATGTTTGTTTATGTTCTACAATATGAATCGCGACACCTTTATAAGAGCACGCAACACTTCGGAGACACGTCATACCTCCTTGTGAATTCTGAACGCCTGGTACATTTATAACAAACAAGGATACATTTTTAAAGTGCAATTAAAATTAAATTAAATAATAATTAAAAATCAATTTACGAGTTTTTAAAATAATTAATAGTTAATTGAACAATAGCTTTTAAAAATTTCACGCAAGATTTCTTGCGGGATAGGCAGATATTAATAGAAATAATAGTTCTTTTTTAGTGAATTAAATAAATAATATTATCATCACAATGATTGATTTAGTAAAAGTTTTATTTTGTTTTTCTGTGTTAAGTGTATTGAACGCGACCCCATTAAATAGGGGATACGGTTTATATAATGCTTTATACGACGATTATAATGATAATTACATTGGTGATAATGAACTAATTGATATATCAAGCTTGGGACCCGAAGCCTTCGGATATCCGAACAACGAGAGCGGTAAGTGGAGAAAACACTCTTTGTTTTCATATTCTAGTGCAAATATTTTTGTCAATCAACGCCATCTATGAATAGAAAAAGATGTTGTGCCATAGGAATTTTTCTTCTTATGATTTTTAAAATAATTTAAATATATATATAAAAAAGGCAGAGATATTTATTTGATAGAAAATATTTACATATATTATATGTTGATAGATGCTTTAATTGCAACTCAATTCCAATTAGATACCTATACTAAAATATAAACTTCTGAGTTAATTTGACTGACTCGTTAGTTTGTTATTAAGGGGTATAATTGCCATTGCCTACACCTTCGTTGAGGCATTTAGAGCTATAATGAGTGTATATAATTTGGTTATAAATAGTATAAAATACATGAAATAATTCAATTTGGCAAGGGTCCAATTGTTGTTGGTTAAATTCAATTTAGAGATTTTAATGCGCAGAGCAAACTGTGTAGAAGTTTTAAATTATTAATGAATCATCAACATATGAAAACTTACGAAAAGTTTTCCCAAGTCATTGATAGGAATAATGTGTGAACCTGCTGCTTTAAAACTGAATCTCTGCGTTAAAACACTGGGATATCGCGATAACAAATAATAAACTAGGTTTTTTTTCAAATCTAAGAAATAAGTGGCAATCAGTCTACGTTGTTGACATGTCAATGTCTGACAAACATATATAAAAATACTAGCTGACCCGGCAAACGTTGTCTTGCCGAAAAATAAAATTTAAAAAATAGAGGTTGATCGTAGGGGGTTGAAAATTTAGGGTTGTATGTATTTTTGTATCCCGTTTTATAAAAAAAAATAAGAAACAGAAATATGTCGAAAAATTAAAAAAAAATATTGAGGGGTGGGCTACCCTTGTGATTTAGGGGGATGAAAAATAGATGTTGTCCTATTCTCGGACCTACCCGACACGCACATAAAATTTCATGAGAATCGGTCTAGCCGTTTCGGAGGAGTTCAATTACGCACATCTAGACTCGAGAATTTTATATATTAGAAATAGTACTGTGATTTTAAAATCATTACGCTACGACAAATAGGAGCGGAGCACGCTGACTATTTTATTGGTAAAGGTATGTATTAAGGTGTTACGAAGTTCAGGCGAAAAGCTTGATTAACATATACTTACTCGTAACTTAATAGTACTCTTAATACTTATGTAATTTATTTAATTAATTAATTAAATTTTAGTTAAATCTATAAAACAAATTGATTGGCTTTTAAAACTAATTTGCATTGATTTTTTATGGTCATCATAAATGCTTGTATCGTTGTAATACAATAAACAAACAAGCTTATCTACTTCGCTATAATAAAAACCCAAAGTTTACTGATTTAATTAAAAATCAAGTTAATTCATGCAAAAACTCTCTTCCGGCACGGGTAGAAAAAGGCGTGAAGTTAATATATCTTCACGCCTTTTTCTACCCCAACAGCGGCTGTTAAGCCTTGACTCGCCGTTATGTTTACGTCCCAAATGGAATAGGTGGCGAGCCTATTGCCGTGCCGGGCACAAAGTTGTCAGTCATCGATATTTACAACACAAAGCTTTCGAAAAATCATTGGTGTGAGCCCGGATTCGAACACACGACTTCTTGATTCAGAAGCGGAGTGCAAGACCATTTGGGACGAGTCGAGGCTTAACAGCCGGTACCTACGTCTTGGGTTAGAAAAAGGCGTGAAGATATATGGTAAAAAAAATAATCGTGTGTGCATTCAGGTCAAAAAAATTAAAAAAAAACTGGCTGTCATGTTCCACTGATAAGGTGACACACATCAACATATATCTTATGAAGATAGCGAATTAGTAAAAAGAAAGTATTATTACTGAGTACTTCCCTCATACGTCAAGATACCATAATCACCCACGTACCTACTTACCCTAGCCGTACGAACATAATACCCGAATTTTATTGATGTGAAACATCAAGAGGCGAGGGTAGATCTCAATGTTCGCGTGGCGATATAGGCCGTGGCGACGCATCGCCACGCTTTCCGAACTATATTACGGAATTTATTTACTATACTTACCGCCCATGATCAACGTGGTGCGTTGCCATCCTTTACGAGAGTAGGATGGTAAAAGAAGGGGAAAGAGGATCGGGCCTCCGGATACCTCTCTCACCGAACGAAACGCGGCACGAGCCACTTCACGGCAATATTCCGAGTGGTCGTGGTATTCCACCCGTCGAGCCGGCCGGATTAATTTTCTAGCCCAAAAAAGTTTTTGGCCTTAATATAAGTTCGAAAAACTGATTACTGTCAGCTAGTATTCGCAAAGAACACTAAGATGTCGGAGCGTTGAAGTTTAGTAGGTGTTGTAGAATTATGGGGATGAGGGAGGGACAGCGACGGGCAGCGATACTTGGAATATCACTCTCAGCGAATGAAACACTGAATGAGCCACTTTCAGTAGGCCCATATAGTGAACTGCCTGAATATATTGTGTCACTAATAAGCATGCTTCATCACTGTTTTAAAATTAATTCAATAAATCTCAAATAATTGTTCATATTTTCAGGCAATGCAGTGGCCACGTGGTCAGAATATTCCTTGATGAATCCAGAGGAATTGGGACAGTACGCTCAGGGCGATATATTGATGCCACCAGCTCTTGGAAGAAACGGCATCAGGGAATCCACTCTACGTTGGCCGAACGGACACATACCCTACGTTATCGAAGGCTACTTTAGTAAGCTCTTCAATTTCAATAAACTCACATTTTTATATTTATACATAACTTCACGCTAAATCCCTTACGGGGTAGGCATAGAGAACAGAGCGCCAGAAGGCAGGATTCTTGCACGCCGCGCTTACCTTCTTCTTTAACTTTCATAACTGTCTTACACACTCATCGGTTTTTAAGGTTCTTGATGTCATGGATACTTTCAATTTGATCAAAGTGGTTCAAGTGGAAAGTGTTTCCTGGCAATCCTCGACTCCATGTCTCGGTGGTCCAGTAGTTAGAGCACACGGCTTCTAATCCAGAGGTCCGGGTTCGAATACTGACACTGGCTCACACCCATGACTTCTCGAAATTGTTTTCGGAAGTTAAGTTTGATTCTTTTTTTATGGGATAAGAGGGCAAACGAGCAGGCGTGTCACCTGATGTTAAGTGACCAGCGCCACCCATGGACACCTCAACACATGTAGTGTTACAGTTGCGTTGCCGACCTTTAAGGGACAAGTAGGATAGGAAGGGATGGGGAAGGGGGGTGGGCCTCCGGATACCTCTGTCACCGAACGAAACGCGGTATGAGCAGTGGCTCATACCGCGTTTCGTAAAGTGTTACGTCGATCTTCTGAGAGGTCGTGGTATTTCACTGGTCGAGCCAGCCCATTCATACAGCAAACTGCTTGGCTCTACCACTGTTCATAAACATCGATGACTGAAAATCTTGTGCCCGGTATGGCAATAGGTTCGCCACCTATTCCATTTGAGACGTAAAACATAACAGTGAGATGAGGCTTAACAGCTGCTGCCTACACCTTCGGGTAACAAAGGCGTGAAGTTATGTTATGTTCCTAGACTCTGTTGCACTGAGGATATATACTAAGTTACTTTCCCTTTCAGATCAAGAGCAAAGGGAGACGATTATGAGAGCCATAGCAGACTATCACAGACTGACATGTCTCCGATTTGTTCCATACAACGGTCAGCAAGATTACATCACCATCCAGAGTAAGAACACCGGCTGCTGGTCCAGTGTTGGAAGATTAGGTAGGATGTGATTCCATATATTAGATTAGATGTTTATTTATATATAATGTTTGGCTATCACGGTTAAATTAGGGAATGGGAACTGGGCAGGAAGATGTACAAAATTAATAAACGTTGTGTTAATTTGTTAACTGAATTGAAATCACTTAGCAATTTAAATTCAAACTAGCTGACCCAGCGAACTTTGTTCCGTATCAAAAGTATTTTTACGGCATTTAGAATTAAAGTGTTAAATCTTGAAAATTAGCACTTTTTCTTTTCTACATT
Organism: Euproctis similis; assembly: GCA_905147225.2. Taxonomy (NCBI): domain Eukaryota; kingdom Metazoa; phylum Arthropoda; class Insecta; order Lepidoptera; family Erebidae; genus Euproctis; species Euproctis similis. The sequence goes on from LR990110.1 coordinate 22,920,282, forward strand.
ATACATGAATTATATGTACAAACCACCCTTTTAACACCCTCCATCTATTAAAAAAACCGCATCAAAAAATCTTTATTTTATACTATGTAATGATAATAATGATAGTGATAATGATACCGGAAATATGAGCTGATATGAAATATGATGGCTCCGATAGAAATGAAATAAGTAGAAGAAACAAGTACCAGAGAAAAATAAAAATAAAACAGCAGAGTTCAGATTCAGATATAAAACAAGCGTCATTTAATTGAACTCCAGGTGGCCGTCAGGAGGTTAACCTTCAAGCCCCTGGGTGCGTTTCTAAAAAGGGAACCGTTCTTCATGAGCTGCTTCACGCCATTGGCTTCATGCATGAACAGAGTCGCCCAGAGAGAGATAATTTTGTGTCAGTGATCTATCAGAACATCAAACCAGGTAAGTAGTAACTTAGAAGTGTTATATAAATCCTTTAATACATCGAGTTGTAGGCAGTAGTATTCGTGTTTCGACTAAAGTAGCCTATTCACAATTGACCAAATTCCTGGAGAGAAGATTTTTGGAGTCTAGACGTAATATATTCATTAGCCTATTGCAGTCCACTGCTGGACATAGGCCTCTCCCAATGTGCGCCACAACATCCGATTCTCTGCCTTCCGCATCCAGTCTTTTCCAGCAGCCTTTCTGAGGTCGTCTGACCATCGGGCTGGTGGGCGTCCTACGCTACGTTTACCGTAATAATATACCGTAATAATATATATTACGTCCTTGGTAAACGTAGCGTAGGACGTAATATATATTATAAAGTATTAGAAACTTGATTCCTATATCGATACCCTAATTTGCAAACCTAATAACTTCACTCTTTTAAGAAAAGGAATTTTTGATAGACAACAATAGAAACTAGAAAATGTCTAGTATCTGCCGGTATAAAATTTTATTTTCGTAAAAAAGTGGGAGTTATTAGGTTTGCAAATTAGGGCATCGATATGAGATTTAACAATTTTTGGTAGTGGAACGAGTAAACATTTTCAGAAAAAATTGGAGTTGATGGAGTTCGCCTTTAACGCAACAATATTTTCCGAAATTATCACGCACCGTAATCTAACTGGTATTTATCTTTATCAGGAGCGGAGACCAATTTTAGGAAGGCGGATCCGAAAAGCACGGATGACTTCAGTATACCCTACGATTATAACAGTGTGATGCATTACTCGGAGTACGCCTTCTCTCGTAATCAGCAGAAGACAATTGAACCAAAGGTAATTTCTATTAACCCTTTAACAACAAATAAAATTTACTGAATAGATTAGCCATCATCGGGCATCCTTTACTTTTAGCCTTGATCATTTTGCCTTGATTTTAAATGATATTAAAATATAATTTCGATGATTGGCGTCAACGAAGATTCGAACTGCGGACTAAAAGCAAATAATATAAAAAGTTGCAAAGCGTCTGCTATTTTTCTAAGCTGAAGTCGGGTTGGAATATGAACTAGTGATCTCTATTCAACAGTCTATTGTTCTACCTATCCACCACCAGTTCCGTCAGTAATCAAAAGATGGGTCGTCATCATAATCATGACGATCACTATTGATCATTCAGAAGATCCATCATCTCCCTGCCCCTATCTCGCTCGAAGTGGGGTCGACTCAACATGTCATCCTTTCGAACTATCCATGTTGTCAAAGGATTTGGCTGTGGTTTTACGTCCGCCTGTCTCACATCAACCCTCCTTGGTAAAGTTTTCGTTGATGGGATAGGGAGGGTAGTAGTAAGTGGGATACGGAGGGGAGAGGGGAAGGGGTTGGGCCTCCGATTATCTCCACATCATGAGTCACTTTACGTTGATACTCTCAGAGATTGGGGTATTTCACCGATCGTGTGATTTCATTCGCTAAGTACGTGTCTCTACCACTATGACATGGCTCTACCACTTGAGAATCATATAATAGATCATTTAGAAGATTATTCTTTTTAAATAAAGTTTCCAGTCATCACAGTATTACCTGTATCTTATATTTCTCAGGTCGGAGGCGTGCAATTGGGACAGAGGGAGGGCTTAAGTCGTAGCGATGTCAAAAAAGTCAATAATATGTACAGATGCAATAAGGAGTGAGTATGTACCTGATTGTACCTATAAAGTAACACAGTAATAACGTAACTAAACGCCAAATCCTTCACGGGATAGACAGAGAACTGAGCACTGCAAGATACGATTAGTACACAACACATAACATAACGCCATTGTTACCCGAAGGTGTAGGCAGCGGCTGTTAAGCCTCGTCTCGCCGTTATGTTTACGTCTCAAATGGAATAGGTGGCGAACTCATTGCCAATTAGTGCACAACATAATTTATAACTCGTCACAAGCTCGTCGATTCTGTTAGTCATTGATGTTTATTACACGTAACTTATTGATATGATCCAGGATTCTAAACCCCTAGTTCAGAGGTCTCAGCGCAGAGCTATTAGGCTATCGGGACTTATGATACAAAGTATGCTTAGCATTAAGGCAAATCTCTAAGCCACCTTTAACTACACTCACGAGAACAGATGGTGTGACAATATTCTCTAATCTCTTTAAGCTCATCCATTAATGACTCCATCCATAGATACAGATACAAACATCCATAGATACTAATTACAACTTTATTTTTTTAATGGCGTTAGTTCATCAGTTGGTAACTAGATGGCGTTGTGTGATTGCGATTTAAAACATTGTTATTATCATTCCAGAGAGCCTCAGTCAGGTTGGTCCGGCAACATATTCCAGAATCTATTCAGATTTACTCGCTAGGCCTCATCTGAAGCCCATTCTCAGCTACTTGTCACAAATATAAGAAGATCTGACATTGATTTAAGATTATAAACTAGTCCTTATTTTTATAGAACATGGTGATTGTATACAAAAGTTATAATTTTATATCACAAACATTAGGGATTCAAAGTCAAAGAAGCTATATTTTCATAGGTCTTCTTCACAGACACTTAAAAATAGTCAATGTACAAAAATTTCACTTATTCTTTAAAATGAAATTCATATAAACGAGCGCTCGAGGAATGTGCTTCTGTGGAACAAGGAAACACGGATGCAATCGAGCATACGAGCGGCCCGATTTCGAATTTAGGGGCTATCATGAGAAGAATCGGACAAGAAATTAATGTGCCAAACACCTACTCTTTTCAAATCATTTAAAATTAATAAAAATAATATTAATATCGCTACTGAAAACATAACAGTTTAACTATATCGTATCAATCACTGTGTATATTACCAAAAATATATTAATATTAATATCATAGTAACAATGATTTATTGTTAATAAATAAAGTTTATAAGTAATAAAAATATATGTACTTTCATTTAGTCCTACTTATTTACTTATCACCATATCAAGTAACTTGCGGGGTAGACAGGAACAGAACATACTTACATAGTCACATACCAACATACCGACTGCAGAATCGAGGCTGGCGAATTCAATTCCCACCCGAGTACAAATATTTGTGACCAGCATGAATGTCTGTATGGTGTCTGGGTGTTTTTCTATGTATTATAAGTATGTATTTACAAAAGAAAAGTATATGTATTAGTATTCGTTATCTAGTATCCATAGCACAAGCATTTAGTTACTTAGTTCCGAACTAGAGGGCGCTGTGTGATTTGTGTCCAAGATATTATTATTATTATAACCATGGTCATATACGCTCGTCGGATTTAAGGCTCCCTAAATCAGCCCCTGCTAGGATATATTCAATTTGGTCATAGAAAATGTTAAGTGGGAAAATATTTGTGGGTATTTTAGTGTTTAAATTGAAATCATAATTCCACAATGTCGTCGTCGTCTATATTTATTGAATTAATTCAAATAACAAAGTTAATACTGTTCTGTTCTTGCTGATGATAGATATTATACTTTACTCGGCGGTACTAAGTTCGGTGTTATTGGGTCGCAGTTTCATATTTTTCAATTTCCATTGACATCAGACATTTCATGAACTGATATGATCTGTCGCAATGACAAGGTTCATCTGAAATTATAAATTATTAAGAATACACATAAAATCTAATATATAAAATTCTCGTGTCACAATGTTCGTTCCCATACTCCTGCGAAACAGCTTGACCGATTCTCATGAAATTTTGAGTGCATATCGGATGAGTCTGATAATAGGACAACATCTATTTTTCATAGAAATCACAAGAGTAGCCCACCTCGCAATATTTTTTTTAATTTTTCGATATATTTCTGTTTGTTATTTTTTTTTTATAAAACGGGAGACAAATATACATACAACTCTAAATTTTCAACACCCTACGATCAACCCCTATTTTTAAAATTTTATTTTTTGGCAAGACAACGTTTGCCGGATCAGCTTGTAATTTATAACATTTAAATAAATACGTAGTTCTCTACATTAATGGGCTCGACTGGTGAAATACCACGGCGTCTCAGAGTATCGACGTAAGGTGGCTCATCCGGCGTTTCGTTCGGTGCGAGAGGTATTCTACCCCCTTCTTTCTTATTCTACTGCCTGCAAGGCCGGCAACGCTTCTTTGACACTATCTTTGTTGCAGATGTCCATGGACGGCGGTGGTTGCTTACCATCAGGTGACGCGTTCGCTCGTTTGCCCTCCTATGCCAAATTAAAAGAAAATAAAATTCTTTATACGACTGCATCTAAATAAGGGCTATAAATTGAACTAAGTGCTGCTGTTTTTGATTAATTTTTTCATTACAATTTGATAATAGTGAAAATCAAGGGACTTATTAAAAATTGGAATCCACCCTAAACACAGTTTTACAGTTCTATAGCCTAAATTAAATATCTTTTTGACGTGCGAACTTTATTACGCCTTAGATATAATAAATAACAATAATATTATGGGTAACCATTAAATCGGTAATGTTTAAATCGCTTCGTAAATATGTCATTATTTCTTGTAAAAAACAAAGAAATAATAAAAAGGTCATTGTAGGTTATCCCTAAGAGATAGACATATACTATTGCGGACTTTGTTGTAGACATTCTTAATGTGTATAATAATGTAGTACATGTTTTGATCTATCACTTTGGGTTCAGCCAGCAGCGTTTGCTGTTAAACCTCAAAACCTTGAAAATGAAACCATATTATACATACAAACCACCCGTATGTTCCAACAAAATCCGTTGCGTAGTTTCGAAGATCTAAGCATATGGGGGGACAGACAGTGAAAATTGACTTTGTTTTATATTATGTAGTAAGTAATGATTAAGATGATAATAAAATACAAACCTCTAACAGCACATATAGCAGTCATGTCTGCAATATCATCCATTGCCTTCCCGTTACGTTCCCCGGCGAATATAAGCGCAGCTCTGGCGGGATTGAATACACCGTCGGTAGATATCACATCCATATTCATCAACATACAACGAATGAAACACTAAAAGAGAGAATATAAATTAATCATTTATTACAAAGGCCAACATTAGCAATTGTAATATGTATTACAAAAAAAAAGTAACTAGTCCGTTATATGGAAAAATAGCTATACCTAAAAAAGTTATTTCCGAATTTTGAAAAAGAAAATACATAGTTTAGAATTTGTGTCTAACAGACTCTCCCAAGTAAAACGGTAATCTTTGAAATACATTATAGTCTCGGTGTCTATTACAGTGGTCGAACACCCCACTTCTGAATCTGGAAGTCGCGGGTTCGAATCCTGACTCATACCGATACCGATACTCATATCGATAACTGAAAACTTTGTGTCCGGTATGGCTATAGGTTCGCCACCTATTCCGTTTGGGACGTAAACATAACTGCAAGACGAGGCTTAACAGCCACTGCCTTCACCTTCGGGTAGAAAAAGGCGTGAAGTTATGTTTGTGTTGTGTTATGAACCATTTTACTATCTCCTATAGTTACGGTTTTTAGATTCGTACCAACATTGAATTGATTCCCTACTGGTGTATATTACAAACTTACGCCTTTATCCCGTAGGAGTAGGCAGATACTTTGGTTTTCCACGAGATCCTGACACACTTCGCCTCATCTACAATCATACATCTCAGTATGCATTCACTTCGGTTTCAGGTGCTACCCATTTTTTATTTTTTGAAATAGTTTTTCATATAATTAGTTTTGGTAGCTCACTATTGCTTTTTTTTATGCGATAGGAGGGCAAACGAGCAGCCGTGTCACCTGATGGTAAGCCACCAACGCCGCCCATGGACACTAGCAACACACATAGTGTTACTGGTGCGTTGCCGACCTTTAAAGGATAGGGGATAGGAAGGAATGCGGAAGGAAGGGGGGGGGGGGGGGCTCCGGGTACCTCTCTCACCGAACGAAACGCGCTATGAGCCACTTTACGTCGATCTTCTGAGAGGTCGTGGTATTTCACCGGTCGAGCCGGCCCATTTATGCAGCGAACTGCTTGGCACTACCACTGTTAAAAATCTCTCGCGATCCTGACTCTGCTACTCACATTCGCTTCCTACACTCTTTTAGTCAGTTGGTTTTTATTCATTCTTGCAGCATCTTCAAGCCTTCTTCAACCTTAACCACTTCTCTCCTTGGCCAACAGATCATCCTTCAACTTTCATTTCTAAGTTAACTAGCAGTATACATAGATATGTGTTCAAAATTTACCTTCGGTGTTCTTTCCGTTTCATCTATAAAACTGCCACTCTCATTAAGTGACTGTAGATATGCTGCCAACACAAATAGATGATAATGATTAATAGACTTCATATTTTAAACTAAAAGACGATTATGAATGAGACTAAAATTCTTTGTTATTGATTGAATGAAGTGCCTATTAACATAACATAACATAACTTCACCCGAAGGTGTAGGCAGCGGCTGATAAGCCTCGGCTCGCCGTTATGTATACGTCCGCAATAGTTTTCAGTCATCGATATTTATCACATATAACTTCCGAAACCAATTAATATTAATTAATTAATATTATGTGCCTATTAATATTGCAATATTAATTAACAAAGTTAATTGTTGCTTAGCACAGTGTCATCAACAGTTTCAAAATCAATTACGAACAGTAAGTTATTGGTTTATAAACATCAGGTACATTTTTTTCTGATATATTTTATCTTCTGATATATAGTCTCGGTGGCGCAGTGGTCGAGCACACGGCTTCTGATCCAGAGGTCCGGGTTCGATTCCAAACACTGGCTCACACCAATGACTTTTCGAAATTGTTTTCGGAAGTTATGTGTGATAAATATCGATGACTGAGAAACTTTGTGCCCGGTATGGCAATAGGTTCGCCACCTATTCCGTTTGGGACGTAAACATACTTCACCTTCGGGTAACAAAAGGCGTGAAGTTATGTTATGTTATGTTTATTTTATCTAAGTATAAGTCAAAATATAGATCAATGGATTAAAACACTAAATCGCTACATGAAAGGGCCCTCGCGACTGCTGAGATATTACGACTTTCCAATGAATCGACTTAAAGTTTATTGCCGCCATTAACTTGGCGAAAGAAGTATCCGGAGGACTAGCCCTATCCCCCTCCCTCTGCAGTCTCGTGTCCACCACGCGAGTCTCTCGGTATTACAGATGTCCATGGGCAGCGCTAGTCGCCTTACACCAGGTTTACCCCATTTTTCCATGAAAAATATTTACTGCTACACACTATATGAATAAAAAGCAGCACATTTTCAATTTCTTTGTCAGTCTCTAAATCTGAACGTCTTGCTTGGAATACAAAACTATTGATTCGTTTACTTCTCGTCTTTTTGACGTAACCATTTATATTTGTTTCATTAAAAACTGATCATACGTATATTTCCAACTCACATATTTCGATACTAAACGACTCGTTACATTCGCTCATTATTATGTCCATGTCCAAATTGTTCAAGTTATCTACCATATCTTCCATAAATGTTCCAGACACCAGCGATTTATTGACTTCAGTACTCCTTCCGGCTGGAGATTTATTCGATAATGCCAGAGCAAAAAATATACTTGTACCAATAGCAGCGAAGAATGTTGTCGACATTTTTTATTTTAAATAAAACCCTAATGCTGTGCGCTCGCAATGTTAACTAGAGATCAGCTCTTTGTATTATGTGTCATGTAAGTTAATATATATTTGAGTCGGATGCAGATGTTCTCAAGTGTGGCATAAGTTATTTTCTCATGCCATCATTTTTTCACGCCATCTCAACAATTCAATAGTGACGGAGCCACGCAGTTAGTTGCATGATCAAACCAGCCCGACCGGTGAAATACCACGGCCTCTCGGAATTTCGAAGTAGAGTGACTTATGCCGTGTTTATTTCGTTGAGAAAGGTATCCGCAGGTCAACCCCCTTTTCCCTTAGAGGTCGGCTACGAAACTCCGGCAGAGGAACAGAGCGCCATAAGGTACGATTCTCAGACACCTAACTCGCTTCTTCTACTTTCTTAAGTCTTGTCGTACACGCTTGGCGTTATTAAGATTGCTGACGTGTTCGATTTGGTCATGAAAATTGTGTCGTGGAAGTCCTCGACTCCAACATCCTTCCTTCTTCATTGCATATCTGCTAGGGCAACTTTGCATCGACCTTTCTTTCTACATGTCCAAACCATGTACATTCCATTCTTTAATTTCTTTTCGATTTAGTAATTAATAAATCTTAATCTAATCTAAATAGTTATTTTCTATTTATTTCCCATCATCATTAGCCTTTTGAGGTCCACTGCTGGACATAGGCCTCCCCTATAGAGCGCCAGAACTGCCGGTCCGCTCAACCATGGGGGGTTTTTGCCATAATCGCCACGCTTAGCAGGCGGGTTGGCGATCGCAGTAGGCTGTATTTTCTTGAGAGAGAATGCTGCTGCCCATTCTTCTAGCTTTTCCCTTACTCGCCTTTTACGACACCCACGGGACACCAGCGTTTCTAAATAAACGCGATATAATCCACAAAAAGTTGTTTTAATGTTATGAATGTGATCCGCGAAAATCTAAGAAATAAATAGTACTGAATATATTTATTAAGTACCTAAGGATTATATTTGTTTCACAACTTTATTTCCCGAAGACACGGGTCATTGTGTAATATCAAAACAGCATCTTGTTTTTAAAGGTATTGAAATAATACAAACATACAACATAATATTTTTTTAAATGTTTGTATCTGTTTCTACTAATCTCTGAAACGGCTGGACTAATTTTGACCAGACTTAAAATAGACTTATTAGAGTTAACTCTCTGTTGTTTTTAAAAAAAAGCCTTACACACGTAAGGCTTTTTTTAAAAAATTAAATTTTACGCCGTCGAAGTCGCGGGCTAGTAACAAAATAAAACTTGATCGTTACATTACTGCGAGCATAAATTTTAAAAAAGAAAGTTCTGGACTAATAGTACCTAGTTATCTGTAATACAAAACACCCAAGTAATTTTAATTTTAAAACATTCTAGAACATATCAATTTCCAAGTAAAATTATTGTTATACATTTATAAATATTTTATGAAATGGAATCCATTTAAAATGTTGACGACATCTGGTCTATATTACGGTTGTATGAATTACAGCCATTTTCTGAAAGTGCCATCAGATTGATGGTAGTAATTTAGGCCATTTTATTAACTGACTTATCTTAAAGTGGTATAATGTTTTTGGGTTACATATCTGTATGCATAATTTTTAGGCACTTGAACTCACTCAGTGTACCTCATTTCCTAAAGAGTGGATATTTTTAGTTTTTTTTTTCTTATGGAATATTGGACAAACGAGCAAGCCATGTCTGTTAAGCAACTGCCCCGATCATAGACACCTGCAACGAAGAAAGTGTTGCAGCTGCTTTGACGGCCTTTAAAGGTGCGGGATGGTGGAGGGAGGGTGGGCCTCCGGAGACCTCTCTTACCAAATGAAACGCAACACGCAACGAAGGCCGTGGTATTTCACCCGTCGAACCAGCCCATTTATGCAGCGAGTTGCGTGGCCAACTGTTAAAGTGGTGTCACCAAATTTATTATCCATCTCATTAGTTTACTGCCACTTATTAATCAGCAGTCTTGGATTCGAAACCTTGATGACTATTGGATTTTTTTTTAATAATTATCTATGTCTGACAAAATTGTGCGCGAAATATAGCAATATGTTTTGTCTAGCTAGCTATTTTATCTGGGACTTAAAAATTTTCCGAGTCCTTCGGATCGAAATAAGGCGTAAAGTTACAATAATAAATATATCTGTATAGCGGTCCGTTATTTTACACATATGCATGGCTGAAGGTGTCCTTTTCCCTAAAGGTCCAAAGACAAAGTCTTAAGAAGAAATGGTTAGTGTCATCAGTAGGACTTTTATTAATGCTTTTAAATAAAAAAATGACATATTATGTTTCACTTTGTGCCTGGTGTATGGCAATGGGTCTCGGCGATAACAGACGCTGCCTACACCTTCGTATAGAATAAATAATAGTTTAAAAAAACTAAAAAACACGCTTTTTATAGAAAACCGAACTAAAAAATAGAAAAATAAAAAAAATTATTTTATTTTAAAAAAAGCGTGGGGTGCTTTTTAGATATTAACGAAATGATAATCACTCTACTCATATCTGTCAATAAAATATTTATAACTATTGACACCATGCACCCCACGCTTTTTTTTAAATAAAATATTTTTTTTTATTTTTCTATTTTTTAGTTCGGTTTTCTATAAAAAGCGTGTTTTTTAGTTTTTTTAAACTATTATTTATTTTCTATTTTTTAGTTCGGTTTTCTAGTCTAGAACTTTCATAGTTCACAAATCGCACCATCTAGTGGCAATCACCGGAAACTAAAAAAGAAGTCGGTTACAAACAAACATACAAACATACAAACCTACAAACATACAAACCTACAAACAAACATACAGGTGAAGTTAATAAAAAGCTAATAAAAAGGCGTGAAGTTATGTAATGTTAGTCATAGTATACACGCATATAGGTCGAGCATTTAGTTACATTTATGTATACAGAATCATAAAATGACTGTACTTATAAATAATAGATCTTCAATATAATAGTTTGTTGTTCAGAATGGTTATCATTTGGAAATTGGCGTTTAATGATTGCGTATTTCCTGTATTTTATAATACGACTAAATTATCGGATTTTATAAAATAAAGTGTTTGTTTTTTTTATATTTATGTATGTACCTACACTCCAGATTATATATACAGGCAGTCCACGAGTTTCAAATATAATATTCCTCAAACATCGTTAATTGTTTCCAATTCACTTGTCGAAGTTAAAAACAAAATTTATACAGCGTTATATCATTATTATTAAATTTAAAAAAAACCACACAAATACCAAAAATAACAAGCAATTTCATAAACTAACTTTTAACTTTGACGTTTAAAATATGTCTCGACAAAAACTATGTGTCGTTTTGGATTTACTTCGCCTATTTCGAGAACCTAACATGCCAGGAGGAATGCTGCAATATATGGCTACGGTGGCTCCTAAGTCAGTAGAGTCGGATACTTCAGGGAATGCGTAGGAAAGGGGAAGGGGGTGTCTTATAGAACGAAATGTGGTTTAAGATATATACATACATAACTTCACGCCAAATCCCTTGCAGGTTAGGCAGATAGAATAGAGTGCTATAAGGCACGATTCTTACACGTTTCACTCGCTTGTTCACTTTCATAATTCTTTTCATAGACGCGCGTCGATTTTTAATGCTTCTAACATCCCCTTCTCCCGATTTCGTTCTATTTGGTCTTGGAAGGTGTTTCGCGGCCGTCCTCGACTCCTACATCCATCCACTTTTGCATTGTGTATCTGCTTAGTTAATCTTGCGTCATCCATTCTTTATACAAGTCCGAACCATCAGAGCATGCCCTTTCTTACTTATACACCGACACTCTCTTTCAATCCAACTTCTTTCCTTACAACATCGTTTTCGATACGGTCAGCGAGATTCACTCCGCAGATTTTGAGCAGTGCCCTCATTCGACCGCGTTTATCCTACTTTCGTGCACACTCTGCCGTACTGAACTTTCGCTTCCATAAGTTAGTGTTGGGATCAGTACCTACCGCATTATGAATGGCCAGCTTGGCCTTCATGCTAAAATTCTTTGTGCTCAGAAATCTGCTCAACGCTCTATTTTCCCTACTTCCTATTTATGGTATTTCATCGGTTTAAAAAGCCAATTCTTTCAGCTAACTGCGTGGTTCTACCAGTTGGTAGTTCAGAGGATTGTTGGTTTTTATTTTTTTATACAAATTAACACGTTTTTAAATTTAAGATTTTAATATTCAATATAAAAACGTGTTGGTCTAAAATTTTCTTTAGGCAGATTGTGTGGACAGAATTGAGTAGCATTTACGAATGTCTAATTCTATATTATAGAAGCAATCACGAGGACATTTGGCTAAACGGAACTCAATATTCAACGATTTATTATTTATGTATACTTCACGTGTACCATTAATAACTGAACTGTCCAAATTATATTCTGAACTAGCTATTGCCTGAGACTACTTACACGTGGAACATGGTATCAAGTTTTCTGTCAAAATGTGAATATTTGTTTAATAGCTGATTAATGGGAGAGAGAGGCAAACGGACTAGCGGGTCACCTAATGGTAAATGACTAGCGACCGCTATGGGCTCAATTGCGTTGTCATAAGAAAAGATGGGATAGGAAGGGAAGGGACGGAACGGATACCTACCTCCAAACGGAAAACGGCATCAGACACTTTACGTTCATTTTCTGAGAGGTCCAATTATTTTAACGGTCTGGTGTCGGCCTGTTTATGCAGCAAACTGCGTGACCTATGACACTGTTGTCATAAAAATGTGTCAAGAATACATATTTGACAGACTTGAAACTTCTTATTCAACGTGCAAAACGTTTAACGCATTTAACGCCCCATTAGCTGCAAATGGATGTTACATTTTTTATTTTTTTTCTGATATGCTTGGAAATATTGTTTATGAACAATTTTACACGAACAAAAACGGTCACCCATCCAAATGCTTGCACGTTCAACGTCCCTTAACTTTGTGATCGGTTTAGACCGGTGTGTCCAAAACGTTATGGACGTTGGTTGCAGAGGCAGTAAATTAACTAGTCAATATAATACCCACTAATTTAACGTATCGCTATATATGTCCAAAAGGTAAAACCGATTTCCGACGTAGATTTGAACGAATATTCTCAATTTAATTTTAGATACAGCGACATCTATTGTATATAATGATGTCTTTTAAAACTGTACATAGACATCATGGTATTATACGATGGTATTATACTACTTATAATTGACTTAACAAAGATAATAACCTCAGATAATTTTATTTTGATTTGTATGTAAGTATGTATGTTCAAGTGAAACTTAGAACTAATTTTGAAGTAGATATCTTCAACCGATTGAGCTGAAATTTTGTATACTCGTTAAGCTTGGATAATAATATTAACAGTGGTAGAGCCGCGCAGATCGTTGCATGAATGCTCCGGATCGACCAGTGAAATACCTCTCAACCGGAAATATTCTTAGTGCTTAACTACAATATGGGTATCATGTGATAAGAGTACCTCGAAAAATAATGTGACGTCATTCTAAATCCAGTATGGTGAAATAGATATTTTTAATGCATTTCTACAATATGGGTATCACATTAATCCCAAATCCAATTTGACAGATCATCCAAAATAGAGGAATAGTTTTTCTACCAGGTTATACACAGACCCAGATAAAGATTTACACATACATAACTTCACGCCAAATCCCTTGCGGGGTAGGCAGAGAGAACAGAGCGCCATAAGGCACAATTGACTGACTTTCAAAACTCTTTTCATGCACGCGCGTCGGTTGCGCGTTGCGTTGCGCGAAAGAGTTTTGAAAGTCAGTCAATCGTCAATTGAGGCTCTTTACATCACCTTCTTCCTTCCAGAACACATTTTATTTGGCCATGGAATGTATGTCTTGGCAGTCCTCGACTCCTACATCCATCCGCTTTTGGACTGTAAATCTGCTTAGTCATTGTTGCATCATCCATTTTTTCTATATGTCCGAAGTCCGAACCATCGGAGCATGCCCTTTCTTACTTTTACACCGACACTCTCTTTCAATCCGACTTCCTTCCTTACAACCTTGTTTTCGACGCGGTCAGTGAGGGTCACTCCGCAGATTTTGCGCAGTGCCCTCATTTCTACCGCGTTTATTCTACTTTCATGCACACTCTGCCATACCCAGCTCTCGCCTCCGTAAGTTAGCGTTGGCATGAGGACTGCATTGTGGATTGCTAGCTGGGCTCTTCTGCTCATGTTTTTTGCGCCCAGGTATCTGCCCAACGCTTCATTTACGCTATTTCCTATCGTCACTCGTCTTTTTACATCCGCGGTGTACCTTCCATCTCTGCTAAAAGCGCATTCAAGATATACAATTTCATTCTCCTGTTCCAGCACTATATCATCAATCTTTGCATCCGATATGGATTCCTCCCTATCAAACACCATAACTTTCGTTTTCGTCGCATCTTTCATAGTAGTGACTAGTCTTTGCAGGTCCGACGGCGATTCGGCTAGAAGCACGGCAACTGCGTAAAGCAGGCAGCTCACAAATAGGTCACCTATTCGCATTCCTACATTCCTACATTCATCGATCTCATTCTCTGGAGACAACTGTCCAGGTACAGGATGAAGAGTGAAGCGGATAGCACGCAACCCTGTCTGACGCCGATATTGACGTCAAACCAGGGCGACAAGCCGCCGTCAACACGCACACACGCTGTGCAGCCCTCATAAGTGGACTGCACAGCGCGCAGCAGTGCGCCGCTCTCCCCGTATCCCTGGAGTATGTCCTACAGATCCTTTCGTAACACCCTGTCAAACGCTTTTTCCAGATCCACAAAACCGCAGAAAACCTTCCGGTAAACGGCCAGTTGTTTCTCCACGCTGTTGCGGAGTGAAAAAATCTGATCCATACACCCTCGTCCGCTTCTAAAACCACCCACAAGGTCAGGAAAGCGGCCCGGACATAGGTTCCACCGTGTTTGATCATTTCAGCAGACATCATATCAATTCCAGCTGCCTTGCCGTTTTTCATAGTATCGACTTACTTATTTCACTTAGTATCGACCATTCAATCTCTTACATAGTAATGTCCACGTCAGATGTTGGCGCAGCGGCGTCAGTCATTGACTCACTCGCGGCGCCCACAGCCGCAACATACTCGTACATTTCCCCAAAATACTCATTCCACCTATCCAATACGGTTTGGGTTTGCAAGAATGTCACCAGCCATAGACATAATTTTGTCCATTCTGGATGTTGACGAAGAACCCCGAGACTTTCTAACTTTCTCCAGAAGAGTTTGTTATTCGCCTTGAAGTTCTCCGTCAACCTCACTTCCTCATTCGCAACTAGTCTTTCACGCTTCTCCTTCACTAAAGCTTTGGTGACATTCCTGCAGCGGCGGTAGCTCTCAGACTTTTTCTCTATCACACTGTCATTCTGATTCAAACTTAAGACATAATCCAACCATGCTATTTTCTTTCTTTCGACGCTGTATTCGTGTCCCACTAGGCATCATCACCTCTCAGAATCTTATGCCTCTTTGCACAACCACATACTTCTTTTGCACTATCCGCTATACTTTCTTTCATTCTTTCCCAGCATTCTTTAACACCTAGGTCAGAAAGACTCGTGTCATTGAGTCTTTTACTAACAAGGTGTACATACATACTCCGTACATTTTCAGCTTCTAATTTCTCACATTTTAATATGCAGTTGCATATAGGTATATAACTGACTTGGCTAACTTTGTTTCGCCTTAGGAGCAATACATGAGTAACCAATGGCTCAGGCTAAGAGTCAGGCAATTAAAATCGTGGTTTGTTTATAATATTCTGAAGGTAATATCAAAATCTGAACCTTTATAAATATATTAATATTTTTCCACCTTGGTAACCTCTACCTGCCCAAACTTCATAATTAGCCATCGTTCTTACTTGTTTTGGATCTATGAGCTGACAAACTTTCAGCCTTTAGGTCTGGCGGTCATGGGTTTTTTCTTTAATAAAAATAGCCTAAATTATTCCTTATTACATCAGCTAACTGCCAATAATAGTCTCGTCAGAATCCGTCCAGCCTTTTCAGAAATGAGCAGTAATAAGCAGAGGCAAAAATTGTTCTTTTGGTACACCAAAAGAACAATTTTTGTATTTTTATATACGTACATACATGTACCGTATATATATAAATGCATGTCGTAAAAAAACATAACATAACTTCACGCCTTTTTCTACCCGAAGGTGTAGGCAGTGGCTGTTATATTTACGTACAAAATGTAATAAATAGGTAGCGAGCCTATTGCCATACCAGGCACAAAGTTTTCAATCATCGATATCTATGATACATAACTTTCAAAAAGTTATTGGTGTGAACCAGTATTTGAAGCCGCTACCTTTAAATTCAGATGCCACTCGACCACTGGACCATCGAGACATCGTAAAAAAACGTATTTTTAAATACTACAAACAGACATTCCAATTTTATTTGTTTGTGTAGATTACTTTATGTCATTAGCTCACGTGAAACTGGACTTATGTCACACGATCTGATTGGCCAATCCGTTTCAAGGTCTACTCTATGGCCATTTAAATTCACCATCAACTGGTCCTCACACACAAGGCAATTCTATTGGGTAGGAAAATCTAAATATTTACAAGTTAATTGTATTATGATGCTGTATGTAAAGATTATTTTACGATTCCAAGTGCGTTGTATTGGTATTTTTTGAGGTTTAAATTTAAATCGTACAGAGACATCTAGTGCTAAGTAGTGGTATTATAATTGGCATTATAAGAGTAATGGCCCCAATAATCATGCATTTTGGCGCTCTGTTCTCTCTGCCTACCCCGCAAGGGATTTGGCGTGAAGTTATGTATGTATGAACCGAATTATTTTTAATCAGAATAACCCTCGGGATTTCTAGAGTTCACTTAATGTAGCTACCGTACCATCCGTTCGCATACTATATTTTAAAATATAAGTAGCTGACCCGGCCAGCTTTGTTTCGTCTCCAAAGCAATAAATAAAAGGTATTATCTAAAAAAGTAGTCTAAATTACTCCTTATTACACCTATCCAATCAAAATTCCATCAAAATCGGTCCTGCCACTTCAGAGATTAACCGGAACAATTAGACAGACAGACGAAAAGACAGGGAGACAAAAGTTCTACAGCATGTTATTTTTAGTGTAGTAGAAAGCAGTTATTTCAATATTACAAACAGACACGGTGGTGCAGTGGTCGAGCACCCGCTTCTAAATCTAGAGGTGTTGCGGGTTTGAATCCTCACACTGGCTCACACCAATGACTTTTCGAAGTTCTTTTCTGATGTTATATGTGAAAAATATCGAAGACTGAAAACTTTGTGCCCGGTATGGCAGTAGGTTCGCCCCCTATTCCATTTGAGACGTAAACATAACGGCGAGCCGAGGTGTAGCCGCTGCCTACACCTTCGGGTAGAAAAAGGCGTGAAGTTATGTTATGTTTACAAACAGACACTTCAGTTTTATTTATGTCATAAGACAACAAATGTGCCCGAATATACCTTGCATTGAGAAAAGCATATTTAGTAAATATTTTTTTATATTGTGTCATTAGTCTACTACTTACTAAATAAAACTTTTATTTACTAAAGTTGCATATATCGGCGTAGGACGCTATCTACGTGTCAACCACAGTCCTTTCGAACTTTATACATACATAACTTCACGCCAAATCCCCTGCGGGGTAGGCAGAGAGGACGGAGCGCCATAGGGCACGATTCTTACACGCCTCACTCGCTTCGTTGACTTTCATAACTCTTTTCATACACGCGCGTCGGTTTTTGAGGCTCCTTCCTCCAGAACACGTTCTATTTGGTCATGGAATGTGTGTCTTGGCCGTCCTCGACTCCTACATCCATCCAGCTTTTGCATTGTATATCTGCTTAGTCCGTCTTGCATCAACCATTCGTTCTACATGTCCGAACCATCGGAGCATGCCCTTTCTTACTTTTACACCGACACTCTCTTTATGATATTTATTATGATTACATGTTCATATTTATGTGTACATCCATACATAACTTCATGCCAAGTCCCTCGGAGATTAGGTAAAGAAAGCACCATGGTGATTGTACAAATTAAATTGCATGATTCTTCCATGATTCGCTTCTTGGACTTTCATATCTTGTCATATATGCTCGTCGATTTTTAAAGCCCCTGACATCTCCTAACTCCAGGACTGGTTCTATTTGATTATGGATGGTGTGTCGTGGCCGTTCCTCCACTTCTATCCACCAGTTAGTCAATCTCGCATCATCCATTCTGTCTACTTGTCCGAAATAGTTATTAATTTTTTTTTCAGAATTAGTTTCGTATAGTTAATTACATTTGTTCACTCTATGCAATCCTTATTTATTAATTATAAAACATACTAGTAGCCTATCACCAGACACTATATAGCGAAATGCTGTTTGGTTATTTAATAAAATATTTTATATTATTTTTAACTGCTTTATTACTAATACTTTTTACTTACAGAAATAGATCAAGACCAGAAAATCAGATCAGAATAAGAAGAAGAATAAGTTTTATTTTCCAATAAATTAATTTATTTTTACTGGACATTTAAATGATTTATTTTTACAGTGGTAGAGCTAAGCAGTTCGCTGCATGAATGGGCCGGCTCGACCGGTGAAATACCACGACCTCTCAGAAGATCGACGTAAAGTGGCTCATGCCGCGTTTCATTCGGTGAGAGAAGTACCTGAAGGCCCACCCCCTTCCCCATCCTTCCCTATCCCCTATTCCTTAAAGGTCGGTCCTTCCTTAGTATCCCTAATAATCATTTAGTTGTTTAACCTAGAACTAGAGGGCGCTGTGTATGGTGTACAAGATATTAACAAGAAACAGTGTGTGCGTCCTGAATTTGTTTGTTAAACGTTGTATCAGTTTTTCTATTTTAATTTATAATATTCATTGTTTCATTTACTTGGGTTTTAATAGAGTTGTATTTTTTATTTTAAAATTTAATAAATTGGACATAAAAAGTTTCACTTCTTTAGCGCGGAGGGACTCCAAGTACCTACTATTTTTTTTCAATTGGGGTTGAGAATTAGAAATGTATGGTGAGGTGTGTAAGAATTGTGTCTTATTCTGCACGCTTTCTTCTCACTGCTTACTCCTCAAGGGACTTGAGGTGAAGTTATGTAAGTAGGGTACAAGGTGAATGATAATTGACATTCCTTACTCAAGGCTTCTTTAATATCTGGTGAATAGACAAGACGCTATCATTTTTTAAATATGTCCATGAATATTTATGAAATGCTCTAACTTATCTTTATGCAATTAGGTTATTGTGTGTGCAGTTGTAGTATAAATTTGCAAGTGTGTTCTTACTTCAGTTAATGTTATATCAAGAGTGCAGCTGATTGTTGGAGACAACAAATATGTGGAAAATATATCCTCAAATATTTTTTACTTTGAGTCTCTTATATTCATTATTAAATAATGTAATTTGTGATGGTAAGTTTGTTGATATTTTTATATACAGTTACGGACCCATGTCGCGTATCACCTACCACATTTAAGCATATAGATTAACGTGAAATGTTTTAATATGTCTGTGTGTATCGATTATCCCATTCGACGAGTTGAAACAGGAACACATATTAACTTTGCAGATACAAATAGAGGGTCACATACAAATTATGAGTATACACAGATTTTCCAAAGTATTCCAGCACTGTTTGAATATTTATTAGGTGCTGTAGAGGAGCGTCCCGAGATACTAGAGAAGAGTGACGTCAACACCTTTAAAGGACAATATGCGGGAAAGACCATATATACCCAAGCAGGACAATACCGTGAAATTGCTAGTGACGTCCCTGTGGACGTCACTGAAAGTGGATCCCTCAAGGAAGATGCTCATCCATACGAAGAGGTAGCCTGGAATGATGACGAAGGTCATGCAGGATATCCAACTCTTTACAAATTAGATGTACGGCCAGAAGAAATAGAGCAAAATATATTATTAGCGGAACAGCTTCTCGAAGACTTTAATAAACATAAGAATTAACTAGCAGTTAATTGTTATTTTTATTAAAATCTTACCAGTACATAACATTATAGCACTCCAGACTGCACGCACGGTTTTTAAAAAAATATTGTCTTTTGAATGACGATTTTGTTCAAACCAGAACTTATATAATATAATTTGTCCATTGAAATTATTCAATTCACAATCAACTTGCAACAACTGAAGTATTTACGAAAGACAATTTAGAAAATTTAGTCTCGGTGGTCCAGTGGTCGAGCACACGGCTTCTGATCCAGAGGTCCGGGCTCGATTCCTGACTTTTCGAAATTGTTTTCGGAAGTTATGTGTGAAAAATATCGATGACTGAAATCTTTGTGCCCGGTATGGCAATAGGTTCGCCACCTATTTCATTTGGGATGTAGACATAACGGCGAGACGACCCTGTTAAGCCACTGCCTACACCTTCCGGTAACAAAGGCGTCAAGTTATGTGTTATGTTAAATTTTTTAGGACGCATTAGGTATCGCGAAAATAAAAAGAAAAAGGTGTTTGCACCCCTCTTTCACAGATGACAGCCGGGGTGAAAATAAAATTGCGTCCTCTAAAAACAGTAAATCTCATGTAACATTTCAATGGAGTAAAATTATATAGGTTTTCATGGCATACAATTGCTCGTAAGAAAAACCTTCACTCATTGTCACGTTCCTTTTGAGTCGAACGTGCAAGCGAGAGAGCCTACTCACTGTGTTTTTTGTTTTTTTTTTTGCACGAGAATATATAAATCAAAGTGCCAATCAAAGCCAAGCTATTTTATGTATATTTTTGTATTGATTTTAAGAAAAATAAATTACTTTGTAAGCATAACTGTTTCAATACTTGATGATTGCTCTTTAAATTATTAAAATCAGACATTCCATTCCAAAAATATTACGATATAAAAAATCGACCATATTCATAAATGCTTTGTTCAGCTTATTTGACTGACTGATCAACTTATCAGCTTACTTTCTTTCTAATCGTTGACACCCAAACTTTGTAATGTATGTAATTTTTATAATGTGGAAATTTAATAAGAAAGGATTTCCCGAAGTATTACCTCAAATAAAGTTAAAATGGGGCAAAGTTGATATGCGAAAAACTGATTACATGGCCCCATCGTCTTAAATTTTTTAGTACACTTTGTGAGTAGTTTGGCTTTTACCTTTTTTATATATCATCACGCTCCTATTAATATTATATAATACTTATGGATTTTATAACGTTTACTTAAAATCGTTTAAAAAGGGTTTTTTAAATTATAGCGACTAGAAGTTGGCAGCTTGTTGCAGCTTGTTTGTAGAGCGTCAGTCTAATCTGCTGTCTACTATTCAGTCACTGAGGCCAAATTACTAGGGCAAGTTACACGATTGATCAGTGCGTGTAAATGAGAAAAGTTTAACATCAAAATTGCAAGTATTACTACCATTTATTTTAAGGTCGACGCGGTGCTCCTTCATTGTCGACTCTCCGACTTTTGGTAGAAAAATTCGTGTCGCTTGAAGCGCACAGTCCTTGAGCTTTGACTTAAGTCGATCTAGTGTAATCTTTTTCAATTATACTTGTGGGGAGTTATTCCTTCAATTTGTGACACACGAAATATGAAATTCTGAATACTAGATATATTAACTGTGAACTGGCTCTTCTTCTTAGCTAACCTTTTTTTACGGGGAGTCCAAGAAAAACCACATCGTCCAGCTAAGAGCTCATAATAGCAAACATCTCCTACAACAAAGAGAGTCTCTCTAATCAAACGAAACGTGACGTGAGTCAGTTGTCGTCGATTTGCTGGTAGGTTGAGGTATTTCGCCGGTCGAATCCGTCCATTTATACAGCTAATTGCGCGGCTCTAAAGGTACATAGCACCAATAGTACAACGTAAGTACGAGTATAATAGTACGAGTAAAACAGGTTTTAAATTCTTCTAAATCTACACTACCCGTCTGTCTATCAACAGGTTAGACAATTATTTATCTCATAAACCGTGATAACACCTATTGTAACTATGATGACAGATGATAATAATATAATAATCTAAATAATCCGTCGTGTGCGAGTCCGACTCACGCTTGGCTGACTTTTAATGTGTCGCTTCACCAATAGTTATACATATGCAATTATATTTTAAGAATTGAATTGAATTATGTTTGAATATATTTTGTCTTACAATATTGATTTAGGAATACCTGTAATGATATTGTAAATGTTTTTAATAAATAAATAATTTATGTAGGGTAAAACACCCAATTATTGGCACTATAAGCGGCTATCCCATAAAAATTATGAGTATTTCTGATATAATGTAATTTTAAAGAATGAAATGTACTTTAAATTATTTTAATATTACTGTAGATCCTTATCCAATACACTTTATTTTAGATCATGCAATATGATTGAACATTTTTTTGAAAATAAATGATATGGGCTTAAGAACCAGTCTTTGGCACAGGAAATCCTTTTATTGGCAGTGATCTTAACCCATTATTGGCTCTTCTACTATTTTACTTAATTAGCATACTTAGGAACAAGAAATACAGTGTAAATTAAAAATATAATATTTATTTTTATAATTTATCAGGAAAGTAGTTTAGGAACTTTTTTCTAATTAAATATTCAAAAAACATCAATTAAACATAAACACTGTTTAACTTTATTACTATCTAACAAAATATTAACAACTCAAATAGTTTTTATATGTAGGTAATCATCTAAACAAATCAACATTCTGAGATCGTTAAATATCTATGAGGTATCACCACTATCATCATCTAATTCAGTCAACATTTTTTCTATTTCGTCCGTGGTGTATGTTTTATTATGACTATTTGCTTGTTTTCTGTTTAAAGTAATTATCCCCTGATCATTTTCTTTACTTTCGATAATTTCGTCAGTATCAAATGTATAAAATTTCTCAGAAAACAGTATTTTCGTTATTTCGTCTTTAGGCTTCTTTTTGTTTTTGGTTTGTTTCTTTGCCGCCGCTTGTTTCTCATTTTCTATTTTTTTTCGTTCCCTTCTTTTCTTTTCTTGATCCCCTCTGCTAATATTGGCACATGCGCCAATAAAAAGGTTTGACTCTTATTATGCGTATCAAATGTTGGCACCACACAAAAATATAAAAAATGGTTTTATCGTTTAAAAATAATGATAGGAAATATCAGCAAAATATCTAAGTAATTGAACTTAACAGTATCTGTAACCAAAACTTAAAAGACTTGAGAAAATTATTGAGATTAGTAGACCTCTTTCCTTAGAAAAAACACATTTTTTTGTCAGTTTTTCTTATTGATGTCCGAGCGCAACAAACAGGTGTTCACTGCGACGCCGTTTTTAAAAAAGACTAATTTCGGTTATGCCAGTAGTATATAATGTTAAACCTAAAACTATTTATTACGCGACATAAATATTGTGTTCGGATACTGGTAACCTTAATATTGATAAATAATTGCAACGTGCCAATAAATTGGTGGGATGCCAGCAATAGGTGGTCTTACCCTAGTACTATTTACACTGACTCATGAAGGTTTTATGGATTTTCAGTAATTTATTGACAGTAGGCGCTAAAACAACTATTTGTGATCAACAATAGCATTTTTTTTATGGGATAGGAGGGCAAACGAGCAGGCGTGTCACCTGATGGTAAGCAACCAACGCCGCCCATGGACACCAGCAACACATATAGTGTTACTGTTGCGTTGCCTAACTTTTAGGGATAGGGGATAGAAAAGGATGGGGAAGGGGGTGGGTCTCCGGGTAACTCTCTCACCGAACGAAACGCGGCATGGGCCACTTTAAGTCGGTCTTCTGAGAGGTCGTGGTGTTTCACCGGTCGAGCCGACCCATTCATGCAGCGAAAAAGTTTGCAGTTTGTTCAAGTTATTCTCCACAAGATTAAATATTTCTTTGGCAGAATTATGAATAACGTTCTGCCATCAACTTATGGTTCTTCATTTGGCAAGACTCAAGAGCTCAGAATGGCTGATAGGTCTAACATAACCTTAATATTTTTCCGGTTGATTGAATTATCCGATTACGTTTACGACCATACTTTTGACAAAACAAAATGTATTTCAATTTTTATTGACAATTTAAATTCTGTAAGATTTTAGGGTTTCACTTAAATTTATTCATTAATAAAATAAATTACTTTTAATTACTAAACGATTAGCGCGAATATTTGAGAATAAAATTATTTTACGAATTAATAAACAAGTATAGACAAACAACAATATATAACAAACAATTCGAGTCCATATTTCACCACGATGCCGTTCATGCTCATTTGAAATTCAAAAAGACAAAACTATTACAAGATAGGTAGTAATACTGCCGGCAATCTGAAACAAAATTGTACTTATTGGAATTTATTTGATTGGACTTAGACTTAGCCTTAAAATTAAGGTCATTAAATTCAAGAAGTTCTACAGGAACTGCTTGCAGCATCAAGAGTAAAGGACGATCAGACAGAGTAATGTTTCTTTCTTATATTAATATCTTAATATTTTACCTTCGGCAAAATATACACAGCGCCATCTAGTTCCAAACTGAAAATTTGTTTTTTGGAAACTAGATAACGGATATTATTACACGTATTCTTTTCTCTTGTAAATACATACATAGAAAAACACCCAGACGCCATATAAACATACATATTTGTCACAAATATTTGTACTTGGGTGAGAGTCGAAGCCGCCGAACTCGATTCAACAATCGGTTGTTTTACCAGTGCACGTCACCAGGCCCGTTGAATATTGGGCTTTATTTGGATTAGTTAAAAGAGAATGAGATATATCAGATAGCGATTTTGTAATTAGATCCTATCAGACGTACTGTTAACATCAGGCCCCGGTCCAAGGTGAATATCCTGAAGGGGCTGTATGTAATATCATGCATTGTAACCCGTTGGTAAAACAAGTCCAACTCAGCGTTGAGTGCTTGCGCAGACGCAGGTACCTGACACATAATCTTACTGACAAGGATTTTGGTAGCGTCCATCTGAAAAGATCAACGTAATATTAACCATTTTGTACTCAAGTGCTAATAAGTATATACCTTACTTCTTGAAACTTGTAAAATATCGACAGTTATAAAATAACAGTAGGTATATTTAGTCTCTTTTATGGGATAGAAGAGCAAACGAGCAGGCGTGTCACCTAATGGTAAGTGACCAGTGCCGCCCATGGACACCTGCAACATACTCTCGAGAGCAATGAATCCGGGTCACTTAAAGAATGTTAAAAATCTCGGAAACTAAAAATGATAGGTTAATGCAATAAATTGTATTTAATAGACAATGTAATACTCCTTAAATGAAAGTAAAAAAAATATGAGTCACCATACATTTTATTAACACAAAATTACATAAAGAAAAAATCTGCTGATCTCTCCTTAAAACAAAAATAGGAAACATGAAATTTTTGAACTTTATTACGATTTTCTTGAATTTTAATACTTCGTATTGCCTCCTCGTGCTTCCATTACTGCGTTTACGCGGTTTGGCATGCTGTACACCAAGTTCCTTATACGATTTTGGGGAATATTCTCCCATTCCTCTGTGAGAGCAATTTTGAGCTCACGAAGCGTGATTGGGGGAGGGTTTCGTTGTTTTACGCATCTGCCTAGCTCGTCCCAAGCATGCTCGATCGGGTTGATATCCGGGCTGCGCGCTGGCCACTCCATACGAGTAATGTTCATCTCTTGAAGGTAGTCATTCACAATCCTACCTGTATGAGGTCGGGCATTGTCATGCATAAATATAGCATCCTCACCTAAATTGACCATAAATGGACCAACGTGATCATTGAGGATTTCTTCCACATATCTTACGCTAGTTAAAGAGCCGTTTTCTATGATCACCAGCTCTGTGCGACTTTCAGAAGAAATTCCGGCCCACACAAGTACAGACCCACCACCGTAGGCTACTTTTTCCTCGATGCATGCTTGCTTGAATCTTTCCCCTGGTCTTCGATACACTCTGTGTCTTCCATCGTGCTTGTAGAGCATAAATTTTGATTCGTCGGAGAACATAACTTTTGACCAATCTTCAATACTCCAATTTACGTGGCTCTGGGCATATCTTAGTCTTGAAATACGATGCCCACGCTCCAGTTTAGGGCCGTTTGCAGGTCTAAGGGGTTTTAAGTTAGATTCAGCAAGCCGACGTCTTACTGTCCATGCACTTGGGTTACTTCCTCCGAGGCGTCGAAACTGATTGGTGAGTTCAGTTCCTGTGAGAAAGCGATTTCGAAGCATGGTGTTCACCAAGTATCGGTCTTCTCGTGCTGTGGTATACCTGGTTCTGCCCGTTCCTGGTCTGCGTAGGTTAGAACCAGTTTCTTCGTAACGTCGGAGAACTCTTTGTACTGTTGACAGCGACACACCAACAGTCCTGGCTGTATCGCGCTGACTCCGGCCGGTTTCCAGCATTGTAAGTATTCTGGTGCATTCTTCAGGCGTAAGCGACATAATTTCAGCTTGAATAATGAATATAGAGCACTATCAACATGGTTTATGTACCCACATAAATGACAGATTACAAACAAAAGCAAAACCAAATGCTGTAATTTCGTAGTTCCATCTTCGAAAGTGGCCCTTTTTCAAATTTGATTTTTTTATGATATAACTTTACAATAACTAAGAAGTTTTAATACCTTCATTTAAGGAGTATTACATTGTCTATTAAATACAATTTATTGCATTAACCTAGCATTTTTAGTTTCCGAGATTTTTAGGATTCTTTAAGTGACCCGGATTCATTGCTCTCGAGTGTATATAGCGTTGTGTGTTATAGTTGCGTTGCTAACCTTTAAGGGAGTAGGATTGGAAGGGGGTTTGCCTCCGGGTACCTCTCTCACCGAACGCGGCATCAGCCACATTTCGTCGATCTTCGAGAGCTCGCGGTATTTCACCGATAAAGCCGGCCCATTCATGCAGCGGACTGCTTGGCTCTATCAGTGTTATAACCAAGCCAAAACTCATGTTACACAATTATATTCCTTAAATATACAAATAAAAAAACTTGAGAGGTGTCAAGGGACACCCGGATAGAACGAAGTTACAATTCCTTCACTAATTAATATTAGTGAAGGAATTGTAATAAAATTTTAGAACTAAAAAAAAACATATATAAAATATGAAAACATGGAAAATAAAACTTCAAAAAGAATTCCGATACCGGGATTCGAACCCGAGCCCCCTGTATGAGAGCAAGGTATTCCAGCCACTAGACCATTTGGGTAGTTATACATTTTCCTAAATAAGCCGATACTTGAAAGTGCAGTTTGGCATGGAAAAAGTGTCGTGACAATTTTTTCCGTCTAGCCCCCTTTCACAACGCGCGATAAGGAACTTCGTTCCAATATTTCTTGAAGGCAAGAACTCGACATATACACACCTTCATCGTGGTTTGGTGACAAGGCTCAACGACCATAACCAAGTTTGTAGTGTGCAACAGAAACCAAGAGAATTCGATCAGCACACCGTATAGTTCCAGGGTTGGAGCTTTAACTAAATAACAATAACGAAAAATATTAATAATTCTGCTGTTTCCCACTTCGACGCCCACAGGAAGAAACAAGGGAAGGAACACTATTATTCTCACACGTGACTTTATAAAATTAATAATAAATGTTCCACTATGTTTAACTCTGTAAACATAACGGCAAGACGAGGCTTAACAGCCGCTGCCGACACCTTCGGGTAACAAAAGGCGTGAAGTTATGTTATGTTTCATTATAGGTCAGGTTAAGGGACAAATGAGCAAGCGGATTACCTGATGATATGCAACTACCACCTGAAACATAGTGTGTGGAGAGAAAGAGAGAGAGAGAGGGGAGGGGGGAGAGGGACAGGGAGGGAGAGAGAAAGAGAGAAAGAGAGGGAGAGGTCGTGGTATTTCATCGAACCATTAATCCAGTGAGGCTTAATACCACTGTTGAAATTTTCATGGTTTTGTTGTCCCATGCCAACAGATTGTATGCCGTTGTTAATTAAGTATGAATTAAATAGTACCAACCTAGTTTTGTGAAGAAGTTATAAGGTGTGATAATCAAATACAACAGATACACGACGTGTAGTTGAAGCAGCAGAACTTCATTACTATTGTTCACATACTTCACAACATCGCAGAGGGAACAATACAATAGCGACAGACGATTCACCGTCTCCGGGGCTGTTTTCATTAATCTATTGTTGCCATCTGTAAAAAAAAATTTTGTACAGCAGTATTTTGTTCTTGGCCAAGTTACTGAGGAATGTGCTGTGGAGACAAAAAGAATATTACTCTTGATATCTTTTTATCTAATTATTATGATTTTTATTTATCTTATTATTATGTTCATTGCATAGAAATAAGTTTGTCTTCACGTTGAGTTACAGGCACACTATCTGCACAGCGGTTGGTAATAGATACTGTCAAATGAGCCACTCTTATACAGCCTTTAAATACTAATTAAATATAATAAAATTATCTAAAAATGCACAATAAAATAGGCATTATAAATTATTTACACCATAGATATAAGAATAATAGATCGGCAATAGTCACCCAAACAACGAGATCAAAAATGGGTTGTTGATGTGTGTGTGACTTATCAATGTGTGCGTAAAAAGCGCTTCAAGCTACAAAGTGTCAACTTTTACATAGTTATTGTTCATAGGTTGAATTAAAAACCTCCTGAGAATCGCTTACTCACGCTCGCGCTGTGAGTGAGGATTAGTAGTACATTTTTGCTGATATGTACCATCTACTGCAGTCTATGCTAAATCAAATAATTGATTACACCCTTTTTAAATAAACGCATGAGGAACTATTTCCCCACGGGTACCAGTCGTCAAAAATCACCATGCAAAAGAACTATGCAGTCAATACGATCTAGACTTAAATTACAAATTATTAAGCTGCTGCTTCAGGGGCAATCTCAAGCGGCTCAAATACCATGGAGGTAATTATGCTTTTGAGCCGTGTGGGTTTAAGACCCTAGGGACATGGGGTCCGAATGCTTGCGCATGCTGATCGAGGCCTGTCGCAAATAGGAAGCTAGTTTATTCTTTGCGCAGAGGATTAGCATTACCATGCAGCATGGCAACAGTCGTCTGGGCACGTTGCCAGTAGACCGAGATGTCGAGAAATTTGATTTCACCTAGTTTTTTCATTGTAAATATTGTAAATAAAGTAATTATCATAATTACAA
The DNA here is from genome assembly GCA_905147225.2 of Euproctis similis. Taxonomy (NCBI): domain Eukaryota; kingdom Metazoa; phylum Arthropoda; class Insecta; order Lepidoptera; family Erebidae; genus Euproctis; species Euproctis similis. The sequence goes on from LR990110.1 coordinate 22,949,520, forward strand.
TTATGAAAATGTTCTCTGATGAAGGTGAAAACTTAAAAATAAAATTATATATAATGATATACTAACAGTTCCCTTGTACATCCTTGAGAATACTTTTCAAACACTTGTTGAGCAATTTGAACGAACTCAGCACCGAGGAACATACGAGGCAAAACTGTATGCTTAATATTTGTATATATTCAATCAGCACATAGTAAAATATGTATAGAGCCTGTATTTCAGCTGAAAATATAATATTTAACTTCAGTAATACTATAAACAATTCTGATGAGATATAGATAGAAATAACAGCCAGCGATCTTTGTTTCGCCTCAGGTAAGAAATAAAAATAGTAATTGTGGGTTACTCGTAAGAGATAGACATATGCCATCGCGGACTTTATACCTTTTGAAGGTGTATCATAGTGTAGCACATTGCTTTGATCTATCATCTTAGAGTTCAGGCACCGTTTGCAATTAAAGTGCTAAATGTCAAAAATTATCACCTTTTTACCACTTTACACATGAATCCACCCCGTTGACACTATTTACGTTTCTATTAAAAAAACTGCATCAAAATCCGTTACGATCTAAGCATACAAGTGGACAGACATCGGAAAGCGACTTCATTTTATACTACGTAATAAATAACTGCTAGAATCTTTTACATTTCCACGGCCATTTGCTGTATCTTTCATTGTCAAGTGTTCGCTCTAAAAATAAGAGAATGCCCAGTCTACCATTGATCTAACCTGAAATTTAAGCTTCAAAATAAATTAATAAAAATTATATGTAGGAACTCGTCTCTACTTACATTTCTTATCCCACTTTAGATCGTTGATAAATCTTATACATTCTATTAGTACTGTAAAACGTCCCATGATTAATAAAAATATAACACACGCAAACATTTTCCAATCTTTAGGCCTATCTTTTTTATAAATTAAGTTCAATTGTGAATTTATCTGAAACATAACAATTGGCTATAATATGATGAACAGTACGTATCTATACAACGATAATATACAAAACGGTACGGGCACCACCCGTCCATAGTCTGGCAAAGCGAACAAGTGATTTTTTGGTATCGAAATTGAAGTCTGTCGTAATGCATTATGCTTAATTTGGTTATTAAAATTCATCATAAAACTTTACATACACAACTTCACGCGAAATCCTTTGCGGGGTAGGCGGAGAGAACGGAGCGCCATAGGGCACGATTCTTACACACCTCACTCGCTTCGTTGACTTTCATGCACGCGCGTCGATTTTCGAGGCTCCTAACATCACCTTCCTCCAGAACACGTTTTATTTGGTCATAGAATGTGTGTCTGGCCGTCCTCGACTCCTACATCCATCCGCTTTTGCATTGTATATCTGCTTAGTCAATCTTGCATCATCCATTCTTTCTACATGTCCGAACCATCCAAGCATGCTCTTTCTTACTTTTACATCGACACTCTCTTTTAATAATAAATAACTTTCAAAAAGATTTATAAAAAAATAATCATACACGTATCCGGATTTTAACTCTGCAATTTATATCAAAACTCAGAGATAGTAATATAACTACAACGAAACACTATAATTACAAAAAATACTAGTTGACCTAACGAACTTTGCTTCGCCATAGAAGTAATAAAAATACCCATTGTAGGTTATACCTAAGACACATACACCATCGCAGACTTTTTTATAGACCTTTTGAAGGTGTATAATAATTTAATACATTATTTGATTTATAACTCAGCATTCAGACAGCGTTGGCTATTAAACTACTAAATCTCGAAAATTATCATTTTTTAAATACATCAAAATCCGTTGCGCAGTTTCAAGCATATGGGGGGACAGATAGTGGAACGCGATTTTGTTTTATACTATGTGATATTATCTAAGACTAGATAAGTACTTACGTTTTTAATTTGTGTAATATAATCTAACATGTGACACATTCTTGTCATGGCAGTAAAAGATCCAGTCAATCCTATAGACTGCACCAGTAGTAGAGTGAGCACTACCACCACACGATCTGACGTGGTGCGAAGATAGAACGGCCACGGCACCATCATCAGAGAATAGCCCACAGTGAATATTAGGAGAATACCTGAAAATTATAACTTAACTTTAACATCTGAAGGAACAGGCAAAGCAATTATAGCTCCATAAGCCATAATTGTTTGGTCCTATGCAATAGAGAATTGAGCCCATTCGGCCATATTATAAAAGGCACAATCTTCTCGGTCAGACAAAAATACGTCACTCTTCCGATTCCAATAGACCTTTCTCCATCTGAATTCATAAAAGAAGAATATCTGATTTTTTGTATTTTCCTTTTTTATTATTTCAGGACTTCCACCCGCTAAATATTTTATTATTGTTATAATTTATTTCAAATGGCAACTCGGTGAAGATAATTGAGCTTACAGAATACGACGACTACTATTTTGCCATACAGATTGGCAATTTTTGACGTCTTGATCCTCCAACCGTTACTAACTCTCGTAAACTCCAAAGGAGCCACTCCGGCAATGCTCGATATGATGAGAATAAAGCTTAAGGTGCCCCTGACTGTACACTGTGTTTCAGAATGTTGAACCATACTTGCTTCAAACCTGGAAAAGAATGAAAAGAATAAGAAGAACGGAGAATCGTGTATAATTAAATTAAGTAATTTAACGACCCCTTTGCACGCCATATCTTCTGGTCTTATGCCAACAACATCCAACGACTCGCTGCTGTTTTCACTAGGTGGTTAGACCACCTAGTGAAAACCTGGTGGGTAGTACCTAGTGGGTAGTACCTTTCTTCCCCATTGTTTGTCGGTTCTTCGAGCGATGTGGCGTGCCCACTTCCACTTCAGCGTGCTACCTTCACGGGCTACGTCAGTTACTCCCGTACGTCTACGGATCTCCGTATTTCGAATTTTATCTCGTAGAGAGATACCGCGCATAGCCCGCTCCATAGCACGCTGAGCGACCTTGAGCTTCCTGATGAGGCCAGCATTTAAAGACCAAGTCTTTGTTCCGTACGTCATCGCTGGCAACATACACTGGTCATAAACCTTGGTATTAGAGCCCAGAGGTATTTTGGACGAGAAGATATCCCTAAGCTTTCCGAACGCTGCCCAGCCGAGTTGGATCCATCGGTTAACCTCTTCCTCGAAGTTGGCTCTTCCAAGTAGATTATTTTGTTATAGATAAGCATAGTGATCGACAACTTCGAGGATCGTATCGCCAATAGTTACTGGTACTTGAATTACATGGCTATTGGACATGGTTTTGGTCGGGTCCATTTTCATTCGACCCGCTTGCTAGGATATCTTTTTCTAGAATGTTGGACCAAGGTTCTCCAGCGATTCTGCCGTGACTACCATATCATTGGCAAATCGAAGGTGAGTGATCTATTGATAAGCGCCTTCGGAATCCCCTTGTTCGCGAGGCTGGAAGTCATCAGGTCTGCGCGAGAGTCGATTTGTAATGACCCTTGAGAACAGCTTATAGACATGGCTCAAATGCGAGATGGGTCTATAGTTCTTTAAGCGGGTCCAGTCAAACTTCTTTAAAATAATACCACCACGCTCCTGGTCCATACCTCTGGAACGTCGTCCCCGACACGATGGAATTTAAAAGTTTTTGAAGGACTCTTAGAATAGGCTCGTCACCTTGTGCATTTCCGTTTTTTAGCTGTTCTGATCTGTTACAGACTGATGTCCGGATGATCTTCAGTATATAATTAGTATAAATTATTATACTCACATAAAGTAAGTAAAGTAAGTCAATAGAGACGAATATAGTTAGAGAGAATTGACGAATAACTTTAAATAGTTTTCCAAAGATTTATAAACGTACTTTAATACAACAAAAAATACGTGAGTACAAGTTAGTGTATTATTTTATATATGTATTACAGTTTTAGTAGCATTTGCTTAGTTATTTTCGACGACAATATTTACTTGTAATTTTCGACCGTATTTACTTGTAATTATTGCTTAACATTTATTTGTAAGCAAACATCGTTTTGATCGTATCCAATGTTCTGATGACAGCGTAATCGTAGACACACGCAGTGACAATCCACATATTTTCTTAGTGAGGTAAGCTTCTATTTTTATAACTTCATTCCTCTTAGATTAGACAGTGCAGGTAGGAGCCTCGTATCAATGTGTCGTTCTGATGTTTTTTTTTTGGTGGTAAATGATGTGTGGCGAAAAGTATTGCCAGACACGATATTTATAGTGCAAAAGTAACAAAAGAAGGCCTGAGACCTAGGGTTCGTACCTGAGACTTGTGGTTCAGAAGCGGGTAGTCAATGTTCAAGTTTAAGAGTTTTGAACATAAAATATACTGCGTTACATTTACCAGTTTATATCTTAGCCTAAACGGGTATTCTAGCTTCAGACGTACCAGTAAATCCGTCTTTATCCTGACTCTGAAATACAGTCTAGATTCCAAAACAAGTATAGTAAAACAAAAATTAGGCATCTTTTAGATTATTTTATACCTTCATGACTTTAGACCTTTAAAACGTCTTATGATACATTGTAAATATAAGAGAGAGACAGACATATAAAATTGTTTACATTTCTTTGTAATATTTAAAACCTTATCTAAACAGTCAGTTTTATTTAATAACTCACAGATGTCTATTTACTCATATACATACTAGCAACTGTTTGTTTCTGATCGATTAATTGTCCTTCTGACAAGTCTTTGGACAATGTTAAGTCAATAAAAACCTTATATATATAGTCTACAAAAACATACATAAAGGAGATTTAAAGCAATATACAAGTAATATTAAAGTTCAAAATATGTATTAGATATACAAGTAATATTAAAGTTCAAAATATTAGATATTAAACTCGAGAATTATACGATAGAACCTGGATCAACTCTATACTCAATTTAAACTAAATCTACCGACCATTAGCAAATTTGTCCACGTCATTTACAAAAAATTACATAACTTAACTTCACGTCTTTTTCCACCCAACGGTCTCGACATCCCAAATGGAATAAGGTGGCGAACCTATTGCCACACCGGGCACAAAGTTTTCAGTCATAAATATTTATCACAGATAACTTCCGAAAATAATTTCAAAAAGTCAAAGAGACAAATTATTAGTATATCAAGAGAAATCTTTTAGCTTGAAATTTATTTCCCAAAAAGGAAGAAAACTATGGAGTTATCCCCAGAAGAGGAGTGCACGGTCACCGGGACTCTAGCCTTTGTGCTTCACCTGTCTCGAATATTTGGTGTCGCGTCGCTCCACTTTGAGAAACTCGACATCGGCTGGCGCATACGAACCTGTAAAGTTTCAGCTTTTTATGGAAAACTCATTATAATATTGACAAGTAAGTTTATTTTTAAAACATTAAATATGAATGAGGTGAGATATTACATAACATAACTTAACTTCACGCCATTGTTACCCGAAGGTGTAGGCAGCGGTTATTAAGCCGCGTCTCCCCGTTATGTTTACGTCCCAAATGGAATAGGTGGCGAACCTATTGCCATACCGGGCACAAAGTTTTCAGTCATCGATATTTATAACACATAACTTTCCAGCCAGTGTCAGGATTCAAACCACGAACTCTGGATTCAGAAACCGTGTGCTCAACCACTGGGCCACAAATATTAATAAAGAAAAACTACCAGAAAACATAGAAAATGTAACTTTCTCCTTTTTTGAGTTAATACAAACATATCAATTAACAAATGTAATAATTGTAATCTTGGTTAGATTCATTAAAAGCCTAACTGTCCAACTTCCTATTACGTTTGTTTTGCAATTAATTTTCAGGTTTTGTTTCGGTGCTGTCGTTCCATCTTTTCTTTCACCCACAAATGAAATCACTTAATGATGGAAACTCTGAAGATATGTTGATTTATGGAACTCTAATCTTAAAGTCTTCAGTGTTATTCACAGAAATGTATTACAAACTGTACAGGATGCAGCATATAATCACGTGCCTAGGAAAATTACAAAAGGTCTATATTTATTATTTGTACAAAATATCTGGTTTATTGACTGATGATACGGCAATAGCCTCCACCATAGTCACCAGCCGCGAGATTAATAAATCAATAGTTTTATGGAATCGTACCTTTTTGACCCTAACTATACCCTCAGCTATTCAGGGCGTGAATATAATACGTATATATGTAATATAATACAAAATGGTACGATAATAAGCCTGTTTGTTATAATTTGTATTCTGTCTGAAAAAAGACTCTTTCGAATAGATTGGGCCCGATGTTATTGCTGTTACGATTTTCAAGGTTTTTATAGGGATCAAGGTCAAACGAGCAAGCAGGTAATCTGATGGTAAGCCACAACCACGCCGCCTATGGGTAATTAATTTGTCGAGCTGAACCATTTATAGTAGCGAGTAGCGTAGCATTACATATAAGTGATATATATGCGATAGTCGAGATAAAATACAATTTTTGTTAGTCATTTGCATAATTCATTTTTATCTGCTCCTTTCCTACAAAAAAGAATGTTTTGTATTGTTCAGTTAATACTTCAGTAGTAAAGCCAAGTAGTTCGCTGCATGAATGGGCCGGCTCGACCGGTGAAATACCACAACCTGTCAGAAGATCGACGTGAAGTGGCTCAGGCCGCGTTCCGTTCGGTGAGAGAGGTACCCGGAGGCCCACCTCCCTTACCCATCTTTTTGCATTGATTCCCATCCTACTCCCTTAGGTCGGCAACGCAGCTGTAACTCTATATGTATTGCAGGTGTCCATGGGCTGCGCTAGTCACTTTCTATCAGGTGACACGCATGCTCATTTGCACAAACTTTTTTACCTTTCAGATTGATGCTGAACTTAAAGAATATGGAATAAAAAGATCTTTCGAATGGCGACAACGTGTTACAACAATATGGGCGCTTTTCATAATTATTTTTATTCAGCTTACAGATTTTTTTTTAGGTTTTTACCTAAATTTCCTCGTTAATAGTAGCCGTGAGTATTCTATGGTTCTCTTCAATGACCTGTTTTGATTGTATGGTAATGGATTATTAACAGTAATTCATCATCAAAAGTGACCTTTGAATCTTGTTCGACACAAGATCAAGGTCCCTTTGACTACTTACATAGTGAATCCAAATAAATAGCGAATGTATAGTAATAGTAGATTTTTTTTCCAGCTTTTGTAAAGGCCTCATACTTCGTACCCTATTTGCTGTATGTAATGGTGAAGCTGCTCACTCTACAGATGTATTTGATTCTCTCCACCGTTCACTCATCCTTCGGTCATCTCAACGAGTGCTTGAATAAATTATTACATCAGTTATGGAAGGACTGTTAGTATGCTGCATATTGAAAAGATTCTTGATATCTCATAGAAAAAACAAACACCCATTGTATATCGTAAATGTCCTAAACGATCGTTTTTTTTTCAATTTGTTTTTTTTTCATGACTTGAATTGACCAAATCTTATTATTCACTTGTACCAACTAGTTCATGCCCTTAAACCAACAAAATACGAAATTTTGTCAGTCATTGTTATTTATCACACAGACCTTCCGAAAAACGAACAGTTTAAGCCAGAATAGGAGCTCTCGATGCACGACTTCTGAATTAGAAGTCAGATTGCAGACCAACTAAGCCATCAAAACGTTTTACGAACAGACGAAACGCAACAGGATAAATACCACGCACAGAAATAGATCAAGATAGAACGGCGAATAGGCATGGCAAGCGTGCCAAAACCATGCACTATATTGCATGCTTTTCGAAACTCGCTCTCATTACGCAACGAGCGTTCCTGCCCTGCGTTGAGGACGTATCAAAATAGATAAAACGTCACTTATATGCCTTATTGTGCTGTGGCAAATTGTAAAAACAAAAGTAGTGAAGCAAATATGAAAAAAGGAAATATTTCTTATGATCATCAGTAAGTATAGAAAATCAAGAGAAAGTATTGTTTTGAGATTATAAATTATTGTTTTACTTTTACTATGTTCTATAATTACGATCACAAGTTGTATATTTTTTCATTATGATAAATATCCATTGCTGTCCGCATTCAACGCACGTATACAAAAACATTGCGCGCATAATTTATACGCGTAATGTACGTCGAATCGAACGAAATACACAATACACCTGCCAGTTGATCGCTGTGTCTGTTAATCGCTGTGACTGGTCTTCGAATGTTAGAGATGGGCACTCCATGTATCGTTGAGTCTTGGACTTATCGATAAATTAATTCAATTATAATTCGAGTATCAGCTCATGTCTTGCTTTGTCCCTACTTTATTCAAACACTACAAATTTCAACCAAAGTGTTTCGTAATTACATTGGCAGCAGTTTATTTGACAGTAAGTTTTCACCAATTTGTCCAATCGCCGATGGAAAATCATCTCGTTCTGCTCAAACGGGCAGTAACCGCGGTATATGTCCACGTTCGGCTTCGTTATTTAACTAGGACTGTGAGGCCAACCCTTACAAAAAGGCAAATATTTAATAAATATGTATAGTTGCAAGGACAGTAAAATATTTATAATAAAATTTTATATGCTGTTGGAAAAATATGTTTTAGGTTTTAATATGTCGGATTAAAGTAATTAACATGTTTTACTTTCTATGGTTATCGTTACACAAAATCAATAAAGTTGGTACAATATAAAAATAATAAATTTAACACACGTTGCATCAATTTCAATATTTAACAAATCTAATAAATCAATCATTTAACATCAATAATCTAATGAGTGTGTCTCCTAACTAGTCGCCCCGCTTACAATGAAAATGACGCCACGCTGTGGGCGTTGTTTTTCAAAAAAGTGACACGCGCGAAATGTATGGAAATATAACATCGCAGCCGTTCTATCTTGATCTATTTCTGTGATCCCATGCCTCTTACAACCGCCACGGGGATCGCGTGGCGCTATTCTCGAAAGAGTTTAAGCACACGTAGGTAGGCAGAGACTATGGCTTTCCATAAGCTATTATACTCATACAATTCTTTTGCCTCATCCACATTGTAAATCATATAAGGTACTTGGCATCATATATTCGCACCGGTTTCGCGTGCTTCGCTCTGCTACTCAATTTCACTTCAGAATAACGTCCCGACGTTTGTTCATCACTCGTGAAAATGATCTCTGTGAAGAATTTGAAACGTCGGGAAATAAAAAAAATAAGTTCTAAATAAACACGATACAATCCTAAAAAAATGTTTTAATGTGTTTCGCGAAAATCTAAGAAATAAATATTCACTTCATACATTGTTTTATTCAGATAACTTTCTTTCATTCCTACTACATGACCAAACTATCTTAACATACTTCTCTCTACCTTAGTCACCACATCATCCTTCAGATTGAATTTCTCCATCATCACGCTATTTTTAATTTGATTTACAAGTGCCCACTCATTTCCACTGCTAAATGCATACATGCCTTACTTTCATGTTTCGCCTGACATATTCAACACTCGCTCCCGTATTTTAGAGTTGTCACCTAAACATTACTGTATGCAAGTATGCTTTTTCAGACACAGCCGTACTATGCGCCAGAGCATGCAAGGCGTCTTAATGGCTGCATGCCCTGATGCGCGTCCTTACCAGCAGCAGCAGACAGTTGCAAATACAAAATATAGATATTGAATTATTTGTATATTATTTTTCAGCATTAGATTCGAAGACAATAAAATCAAATAAAGACACTGTGGCTACCCTTCCTCACAGATCTGTCCACGAAGGTAGTAATAAGTTGTAGTTTTATCTCTTTTTTCTCTCTATATTTTATTTTATTTTTAGGAAAAGTGAGGGGGGTCGATAGAAACTTAATTTGAAGTTTGTGAGGTCGCACCCTTGTCATCCGGCCGCTATCTTGAAAAAAAGGGTTCAAAAAACAAGATTATAAGCGAAAAAGTTTTTATAAAAATTTTCTTCTTTGCTTTTTAACATTTTTGTTATACGTATTACAAAAAAACACCTTTTTTACGCGAGGAAATGCTTGATCCACACCCCCTCGTCTGGAGACGGCAGGGGGTGGGACTCCCAAAACAGTAAACTGCAATCCGATCCTAGGGCTACCCACTAAAACCTCGCAGCGCCCTTCCTCCGGCGTTGGGGTGGTCCAGGACTCTGATAACCCCACCGGTCCACCACGCCGTCGCGCCCCCTCTGATACGAGGGGACCCAGCGAGGCTCCCCCGGGTGGGGCGGCTCCGACCGCGCGCTGTTAAGAGGCGTGTGGCCTGCGGCGCCCCCGGTGACCCTCCCTGGCCGCACCAGGATGTCACTCTTCCCGCGACGCGGGCGCACCCGCGGGCGGGCGCACAGCCCGCGGTCCGTCGGCGGCGGCGATCACTGAGCTCGCCGCCTCCGCCTTCGAGCGGGATCGGCTCTCTCCCGACCCCGCTCGGCGGCCTCCTTCTGGAGCAACACAGCTTCGCAGAAGGAGACCGCAGCCCTCCACTTCTGCTCGCCCGCCAGCATTGCCGCGATCAATGTCGGTGGGGGGCCTCCCTCATGGTCGGCGTTGACGATGTCGAGTGACACCGCCAACGCCACCCTCCCCGAACCCAGAAAAAAACACCTAGGACCAATCTTGTAGAGGATTCTTTGACGGAAATTTTTCAATTGAGAAAAAAAAAATGTTTTTAATGAAGTTAAACGAATTTAAATTTCGTTTTGATCGAATTCTCATGACCATTGTTTGAACCCGGTCAACTTTGGATTGCTGTAACAGCGTTTTAAATGGATGAAATTTAAAAAAAATAAAGAGAAAAATATATGTCAAAAGATCCTCTACAAGATTGGTCTTAGGTATTTTTTTCCGGGTTCAGGGAGGGTCGCGCTGGCGGTGTCACTCGACATCGTCAACGCCGGCCATCAGGGAGACCCTCGCGAGGTGCCTCCCTATCTAAGGTCGGTCATCGGGGCCTACCTGCAGGAGAGTCGGGTGGACTATGTCGACCGGAATGGGACGGAGCAGAGGAAGGAAGTAACGTGCGGGGTTCCGCAGGGGTCCGTGTAGGGGGCCTCCCGCTCCAGGGCTTTGCTGAGGAGCCTGGAGCGGATCATGGCCATGCGGGTCGTACGGGGCTACCGTACCGTTTCATACGAGGCGGCGACGGTCCTCGCGCGTTCCCCCCCTTCATCATCCTGGTCGAGATGTACGCAGCCGCGTACGATCTCGGCCGGGGAGGGAGGACCTGGACACGCGGGGGCACGAAGTGCGGAGACGGGTGGCTTCCCGGCGGGTCCTGGGGGACTGGCGCGACGCGCTGGTACTCCAGGGCTGGGGTACTCGAGGCCTGGGTGCTCTGTAAATGGGGCATGGTCACCTACAGGTTGACTCAGATACTCACCGGGCACGGGTGCTTCAGTGACTATCTAAGCGCATAAAACGAGAAGAGACGGCGAGATGCCACCATTGCGCATCTGACATGGACTCGGCCCAGCACACGCTGGAGGTCTGTCCGGCGTGGGCGGTCGGGCGTCGAGTCCTGGTCGACGGGATCGGACCAGACTTGTTTCCGCCGGCATTGATCACAGCAATGCTGGCGGGCGAGGAGGAGGAGGGCTGTGGTCTCCTACTGCGAAGCTGTGATGCTCCAGAAGGAGACTGCCGAGCGGGTTCGGGAGGGAGCCGAACCCGCTCGATGGCGGCGGCGGCGAGCTCAGTGATCATCGCCGCCGACGGGCTGCGAGGGCGCACAGCCCGCGAGTGCGCCTTGGTCACGTCCCGGAAGGATGACCCCTGGAGTAGCCGGGGAGGGTTGGTTTTCAAATGAGTATTGATCATGAGGCTCTAAATCGTAATGTTCACAGATTCCTTGGCTACGAAGTTTTCAGAAACATATCCTGCTATGGTTAACCGACTCGGCTTTCTCTACTGCTCTCTTTACGACGTCGTCAAGCAGTTGGACAGTAGTCAAGGAGCTCTTATTGTATTTATAATAACTACTCATTTCCTACGCCTTGTTGTCAGTCTTTATAACGTGTTGAATAACATACGTAAGTAAAATGACTTCAAGTAACTCCTTAGGATGTGTTTTTTATGGGATAGGGGGCAAACGAGCAGGTCTATGACCCTATAACAATCAACAAACGCCGCTCATGGACACCTGAACACAGTGTTACAATTGCGTTGCCGACCCCTACATTGTGATACGGAAAGGATCGGTGGGATAGGAAGAGGAGCGTGGAAGGGATTGGCCTCCAGATACTACTCTCACCGAGCAAAACGCGGAATCAGCCACTTTACGTCGATATTCTGAAATGTCATCGTATCACCGCTAGAGCTGGCCCATTCATGCAGCGTAGCTCTACCACTGGTAAAAATCGGAAGCCCATTATAACTTTTGATAAAGTAAGGGTCCCTTGGTGGTAAGCGTGGTATGTTGCGATTCCATTTTTTGCGATGCGATTTTCAGGAGTGGTAGAGCCAAGCAGTTCGCTGCATGAATGGGCCGGCTCGACCGGTGAAATACCACCACCTCTCAGAAGATCGACGTAAAGTGGCTCATGCCGCGTTTCGTTCGGTGAGAGAGGTACCCGAAGGCCCATCCCCCTTCCCCATCCCTTCCTATCCTACTCCTTTAAAGGTTGGCAACGCAACTGTAACACTATATGTGTTGCAGGTGTCCATGGGCGGCGTTGGTCACTTAACATCAGGTGACACGCCGGCCCGTTTGCCCTCCTATCCCATAAAAAAAAAAAAAAATTCCAACTTTAAGTCGGAATAGTGAGACGGATGAAGAGATGAGGCGAAAGTGGTAGGCAACTGGATACCTGAGATAACGCGGCATGGGCCACTTGACGTCAGTTTTGTGAGAACTCGTGTTATTTCACCGGTCAAGCTGCCCAATTTATGCAGCGAAAATATTTATTTTCTATGACCTGAGGATATTTGTGCATTTCTTTTAGTATTATAAAATTATCAAACTGAAGGAATGTCTTTAGTTATAGCTTGTGGTCGTTGAGGTTTTGATTTAAAACTCCATTAATATTGTTTCCAGTTAAGCACTCGCCTTTGGACCTCAACTTCATCAACTTCCTATGGACTGTGCACCACACAACAGATTTGTTTTTGATCATTGAACCAGGTCATCAAACTAATCTTCAAGTACGCATTTGCATTTTTAAAAGCGAAACTCTACTTTTCAAAATTTATATTTATGCTTGGTGTATGCCAATAGGTTCCGCCACTTATTTCATTTGGGACGCGAGCCCAGGCGTAACGGTCGCTGTCTACGCCTTCGGGTAGTAATAAGTGACAGGAAACTATAACTCCTTATTTTGAAATTATTTAAATGTATATGTTTATGGGACAGTGAATATTTCTTGAAATAATATGATTTGATTTAAAAATGTACAAGAACTGTGTTTCTAGACTCCTCTAAAGTTGTCTCCTTTTTATTTATTTTCAAAGTCGCAGCAATTAAACATTTGGAAACTAAAGTAGAGGAAGAGTGAAAATGTATTTTAGAATCGCAGCAAATGGAAAGAAGAACACTTTGCCTACCCCTATGGGAAAAGGCATGGTGTTATACGTCGTATTGTGTTTCTTTTTTTTTAAGGCGAAACGCACAATGCACCTGATCAGTGAGATAATGTTGTTAACTCCGCGGGACCATCTGACACTCGACTCTGAATTGGATCTGTTTTACAAACACCTCGTCACCAACGTGGTGGTGTACACGCCTATGGACATGTTCACACTTAACAGAGGTATTGTAACAGCGGTAAGTTGATAACGTGTTCAGAGATTCCTTATTACAACGAGAGCTGTTCAAAATGTTTTAAGACAATGTAGGTAGGAATGATAAGAATTACCATAAATAATTAAAGTGTAACATACACGAATATCTATTTAAATGTAACTTTGCACACTTAATACACGTTTTTGCACATTTGAACATTTGAAATATTTTGGACATATCCTGGGCCATGTGGAGGGCAAGCGTTCACGAGGTCGATCCGCGCGATGCGCGCTGGATGGATCTTATTAAAACCGTGACACAAGCCTCCTTAGTAGGTTCCCGAAATGCTGCGAGCCGAAACAAATGGAGGCGCATCGTGGGGCTGCCATATCCGGTATTTGTGGATCATCAGCAGTCACTCCATCACGTCTGAACGATTAAGGAGGAGGACACTTATTACACGAGGGTGTAGATAGCAGTGTTATATCGCAAAAATCGTTTCCATGCAATGTCTATTTTGGTGAATAATTAATATATATAATTTGATTTTCAAATTTCTTGGGAAAGGATCTATAACGATACTATTATTTAAGTGGAAAATTCAAAATAATAAACATGAATTCATTCTCATTACAGATCATCGGTAGCATCATGACGTACCTTGTCGTGATGATACAACTGTGAAATGACGTGTGTCCCGCGGTACTAATTTGAGTTACCAGCGTGTGCAGCAGCCGTGATTTGTGTGTTACTATCAAAAGTGTTATATTTGTGTATACGTGTTATTTAATCACATAATGACCTGGAAATTTTTAAATTAAAAGATTTTAAAAATGATAAGATTGTTGTGCCTTATACATAACTTCTCGTGCAAAAAAAGAACATAAAACAGTGAACGAGGTCCAAGTGTAAATTTCGTAAAATGGGGTGACTAAAATAATGCACACATATAACGCATAACTTCACGCCTTTGTAACCCGAAGGTGTAGGTAGCGGCTGTTAAGCCTCGTCTTGCCTTTATGTTTACGTCCCAAATGGAATAGGTGGCAAAAGTTGTTGGTGTGAGCCAGTGTCAGGATTCGAACCCGGACCTCTGGATCAGAAGCGGTGTGCTCGACCACTGGACCACCGAGACTATTATCAAAATAATGCATGTATACGTCGTAGAAGAGAGATAGATGCACCATGCCGAACTTTTTTTTAGGCTCTCACTAGCAAACTCGGCTCACACGGAACGGGACAAGTAAGTGGTAGCAAGTGGTAACAGTGGCAGCCAAGCTGTTCGTCGCATGAATGAGCCGGCTCGACCGGTAAAATACCACGGTCTCTCAGAAGATCGACGTAAAGTGGCTCATGCCGCGGTTCGTTCCTTACCTATCCTACTCCCTTAGAGGTCGGCAACGCATTTGTAACACTATATGTGTTGTAGGTGTTCATGGGCGGCGCTGGTCACCTACCATCAGGTGACAGGCTTGCTCATTTGCCCTTCTGTCACATAAAAAATGTGTGCATTAAGTTTGTATTGCTATATTGACATGTATTTATTCATTTTCATTTCTTTTCAAATAAAATATGCGAGGAGTTGTTACGCTAATAATATATTTTGCTCTATATCTTCTGGCCGTACATCTGATTTGTAAGGAGTTTGATATTCTTCTTGAACGTCTTCACCATTCCAGGTTAGCTCTCTATATAATAAGTCTTCGTATAAATAAGCATCATGCCTTAGTAATCCATATTCAGTTTTTGTTCGCCCTCCTTCATCTTCATGATATGGTTCTGTTTGGTCTTCACTGTTCTCTCCCCCATATTGTCCTCTGAAGATGTTGACGTCATTCTTTTCTAGTATTTCGGGACGTTCCTCTACAGCACCTAATAAATATTTAAACACTGCTGGTATACTTTGCAAAGTCTGTCTCTTTTTGTGTCTGCAAAAATCATTCGTGATTTTGTTACTACTCGTCGTATGGCATAATCGATACACATATACATACTAAAACAGTTCATGGTCATCTATGTAGTTTATCTATTTGGAAGGGAATTTTATTTTATTTCGTACGCCATAGGGGTCGATAATTGTTTATGCACATATCAACAAACTTACCATCACAAAATACATTTTTTGTTAATGAATTATAGAGACTGAAAAGAAAGAATATTTGAGCATAAATTTTCCACATGCTGATCGTCTACAATATCCAACTGCAATCTTGACATTACACAAAGTGAAGTAAAAAAATACACGCGAATCTAAACTAAAACTGCAACCACAAAATCCTACCATACAGACCCATGAAAATAAATATTGATGAATATATTTAAAAAAATATTATGACTTGTCTATGCTCCTAATATTAAAGAGGCCTTGAGCAAGGAATGTCAATTGTAATTTGTTGTACCCTACTTACTTACTTAACTTCATGTCAAGTTCCTTGGTAGGCCAAGAGAACAGGAGGACGAGCTCGGGCGAGCCGTCGCGCGGCTCGCCTCCCGCAGCGCCGCTCCCGGCCCGGACGGAGTCCTGTCGGAACCGGCAGTCCGGTCGGGGGGGGTCGCGCTGGCGGTGTCGCTAGACATCGTCAACGCCTTTGGGACCCTCTCCTGGCCGGCCATCAGGGAGGCCCTCGTCTACCACGAGGTGCCTCCCTACCTAAGGTCAGTCATCGGGGCCTACCTGCAGGAGAGACGGGTGGACTATGTCGACCGGAACGGGACGGAGCAGAGGAAGGTGGTTTCGTGCGGGGTTCCGCAGGGGTCCGTGCTTGGGCCCCTGCTGTGGAACCTCGCATACGATCCGGTCCTTCGCACCACTCTGCCCTGTGGCGTGAGTGTCGTGTGCTACGCAGACGACACTTTGGTGGTCGCCACGGGGCCCGACTTCGAGCGTACGCTCAGGTTCGCCGAGCTGGGGGTGGCTATCGTCGTGAGACGGATCCGCGGGCTGGGCCTGGAGATAGCGCCTCACAAGAGTGAGGCGCTGTGGCTCCACCGGCTCACTCGGGGCCGGGAGCCTCCGGCCTCGCGGATCCGGGTGGGTGACACGGCTGTCCCGGTGGGGCGGTACATGAAGTACCTCGGCCTCACCCTGGACAGCCGCTGGAGCTTCGAGGAGCACTTCGTACGGATGGTCCCCCGAGCGCGACGGGTGGCAGGCGCTTTACACCGCCTGCTGCCCAACCTCGGGGGACCGGGGGAGGGAGTTCGCCGCCTCTACGGTGGCGTCGTGCGGTCCGTGGCCCTGTACGGGGCCCCCGTTTGGTCGCGAGACCTCGCGGGGGCCTCCCGCTCCAGGGCTCTGCTGAGGAGCCTGGAGCGGATCATGGCCATACGGATCGTACGGGGCTACCGTACGATATCGTACGAGGCGGCGACGGTCCTCGCGCGTTCCCCCCCCCCCCCTTCATCATCCTGGCCGAGATGTACGCAGCCGCGTACGATCTCGGCCGGGGAGGTGGGGGCCCGGACGCGCGGGGTCACGAAGTATGGAGGCGGGAGGCCTCCCGGCGGATCCTGGGGGACTGGCGCGACGCGCTAGTCCTCCAGGGCGGTGCGCGTTCACGCGCCGTCGGAGCCATCCTGCCCCACCTCGAGGCCTGGGTGCTCCGTAAATGGGGCACTGTCACCTACAGGTTGACTCAGATACTCACCGGGCACGGGTGCTTCAGTGAGTATCTGAGTCGAATAAAACGTGAAGAGACGGCGAGATGCCACCATTGCGCATCCGACCTGGACTCGGCCCAGCACACGCTGGAGGTCTGCCCGGCCTGGGCGGACGAGCGACGAGTCCTGGTCGACGGGATCGGGCGAGACTTGACCCCGCCGGCGTTGGTCGCGGCAATGCTGGCGGGCGAGGAGGAGTGGAGGGCTGTGGTCTCCTTCTGCGAAGCTGTGATGCTCCAGAAGGAGGCCGCCGAGCGGGGTCGGGAGAGAGCCGATCCCGCTCGAAGGCGGCGGCGGCGAGCTCAGTGATCGCCGCCGTCGACGGGCCGCGAGGGCGCACACCCCGCGGGTGCGCCCGGGTCGCGGCCCGGGATGGATGACCCCCAGGTGCGGCCAGGGAGGGTCGTCGGGGTCGCCGCCGGCCGCGCGCCTCTTTACAGCGCGTGGTCGGAGCCGCCCCGCCCGGGGGAGCTTCACCGAGGCTCCCCGAGGATGAGCAACCCCTCGTAACAGAGGGGGGGCGACGGCGGGGTGGACCAGAGGGCCGATGCACTGTCCTGGGCCACCCCAACGCCGGAGGAAGGCCGCCGCGAGGTTTTAGTGGGTAACCCTAGGATCGGATTTCAGTTTACTGTTTTGGGAGTCCCACACTACCCCCTGCCGTCCCCAGGCGGGGGGTGTGCATAAAGCATTTCGTCGGTAAAAAAAAAAAAAAAAGGCCAAGAGAACAAAGCGCCATAATTCACGATTCTTACACACTCGTTTTATTGACTTTCATATTTCTGGTCAGACATGCCCGTCGGTTTTAAGGCTGGGGACATCACCTTCCGCAAGGACCTGTTCAATTTGTTCATGAAAAGTATATCGTGGGCATGCTGACCTCCTATATCCTACCAATTTGAAATTTAAGCAATATTTTTTTTATTCTGTATATAAAAATATTACTAATACAACGGAACTGGGAATTGACCTCAAAACAGTTTTTGCGCATTTGACATGAGTTTAAGAAGAGCAAGAGCCTTCAATGAAAGAAACCATATAAACTGACTTATTTTTGATTCTTTATTACGACGTAATGAAACTGAACCATGTTTGAAGAAGCTGATAGCTGGTGATGAATAGTGGATCACGTAAGACAATAACGATGTTAAAAAAGCGTGCTGCGGCGAAACCCGGTTTAACTCGCAACAAGGTGATGTATGGCGAGATTAGACGGGCGACTGCAAAAACCACTGGTCGCAGTTTTTTGATTAATAATAATAATAAAGCATTTATTTCAGTATATAGTATATTACATTTCAAAGTGATAGTAAATTACTTAAACTAGGTTAGTTTAGAAATATGTTTGTGACCCCCTTTTGGGTAAAAGCTTTCTCTAATTCCTTCCATTTGTCCTATTTTTGGAAAATCTCAACCACTGTCTTTGCCTACCAATTCTTTTATATCGTCAGCCCAACGTTTAAGTGATCTGCCTTTGCCTCTTTTTCCAGCAGGCTGCCTATTTGGTGGTTGGTAGAGACCATCTCTTATTTGTGTTTTTTGACAAGTGACCAGCCTGTTACCACATAGGTCGCAAAGCTTATTCAAATGCATCTGTAAGCCTGGTTTTTCTCCTTATACTTCACTGTGAGTTTTTTGTATTTTAATATTTTTAGCATGCTTCGTTCCATTGAGCGCTGACATGTTTTGATTTTAGTTTTGTTTCATTTGTAAATGTTCATGCCATAAGGTAGGCTTGGAATTATACATGTTTCCATGACAAATTTCTTTAATTTTAAATGATAGTCTCCCTTCAGAATATCATTATGTAGCCAATTCTTCCTCCATGTGCTGTGCTCCATCACCTTAGTCCTTCTGTTCACTTCCTCTTTATTTCTGTTTTCGTTGAATGAAACTTATTTTCCTAGGAAAATAAGTTTCATTGACTATCACAACAGATTGACTATGGTACCTAGGTACACATATTCTTGTACATAGTCAATTAATAATTTGAATTTATTAATGATTGTTTACGTGTTTTCTTTTTCCACGAAGGCACTGCCCTTGGCGCTTGTGTTTAAGCATTTTATTTAAAAGAATAAGTATGATGTAACTACTTATATATACTTACTATTTTTAAGTGTCCTATGAAAATAAAAATTCCTTGACTGACTTTAAAAAAGGCTTTAAAAAGAAATTACAGATTTAGAGGACTTCAAAATGTGGGTTTTCCAATATTCGGTGTTGCTGATATGACATTCTTAGGGTTGCAGGCACCATGTAAAACGTGTGATTGTTTGTATATGGCATACTTAGAACCATATAAGTTTTAGGCAGCGGCAGTTACTAATCATCGACTTGCCGGATTATAGGTCCCAAATGAAATAGGTAGGAAATTGCATAATTTGTATAAATATACATTTTATTTGTCAGATATTACCTATCGCACAAAAACTAGCAGTAAAACCATAAATTGTATGTTTGAATAATTAAAACTATGTAGATTATGAATACATATAATTTAAGCACAAATACAACACAATCAAGTAATTGAAAATGAATTAAATATATTTCTCAAATTTCACATTTAACTAAAAAATTTCAATTTGCATTTACAAGTTGAAACATTTATTATATTACATATATCTGTTATATGTTTTATGTTTGTAAAACCTTTTTTCCTAATTAATAATATGTAAAAGTGGTTTTTATAACCACACATATCCACAAACTCACTGAAGTTGTATAATAATGACCAAATACGTAGTAACACTGGCCATCAACTGCAATAGAAATGATATTTTTTCCCTGTAAAAATACAACCTGCAACGGCATATAAGTGTACTAAAAAAGTAGAGAAATTTCAATTTATCCCAGATTACAAATATACCTAAACCAAAAAGGACATTAAAAATATTGAAATCTATAAACGATGTTTATAATGATATGTTTAATTCGTATGTATTCTGAATCACGCCTTTATTTGACTACATGGTAGAATAACATAGTTCGCTGCATGAATGGGGCGGCTCGACCAGTGAAATATTACGTCCTCTCAGAATATCGACGCTCATATGGCGTTTCACTCGGCGAGAGAGGTATCCGGAGGTCCCATTCTTTCCCTTACTCTTCTCACATACCCATTTTACTTTCGGCTCGTTGCAAGGGCCGGCAACGCAACTGTAACACTATCTTTGTTCCGGTGCCGATGGGCGTTGGTAGCCTGCCATCGGGTGACACACCTGCTCGTTTGCCCCCCAGACCCCCAATCCCATAAAAAAAACTAATAAGCAACGCAACTAACCGTAAGTAAAACTGCTCTGTTAAGCGTAAACATCCCCATCGGCGAGTAAACTGTAAAGTTTGGATTCAAATCGAGATGTCGTGAAAACATCTTCAGCTCAGCGTTAGTAGCAAAGTCATCAGAGGAAACGTAACGCATCATGTGGTTCAGTATACTCCTGGTCTTGTCCATCTACAAAAGCACAGTAAACCTCAATGAAATATCGATCCATATCACACGTAACTTACATAAGTATTTCCGAAAAATCTCGTTGATTTCGTTGAGCCGGATCCGAACTTGAGACTTTCACGCCAATTTCTACCCGAAGCGTGTAGGTAGCATCTTTTACGCCTCGACTCACCATTTTATGTAACTTCCAAAATTGGATTGGTTTCAGAATCTATTGCTGTACATCAGACACATTTTTGTTTACAGTATACAGACCAGTGCTTGACAAAACTTCACCTGATGGTAAGTGATAGCGAAGTCGTTAGTGATGAAATGCACTTGGCTGTTAAGTACCAACTTACTCTCTTTTCTAGAATGCTGTCATAGCTATTTATCACAAATAAATTCCGAAAAGTTATTGGTGCTAGTATTTAATCCCACGAGATCTTGATTCAGCTGCAGAACGCTGAATATCTAGACCACTAGAAAACCGAGATGTGTCTTCTGACAGTTCCTTATTGAAATAGTAAATTGATTAAAAAAACATTAATTGATGATTATATACCTCCGCGTGCGTACGGTGACAGGGCTCGACCAGAGCTAACACCCGACTGAAATTATAAGTGATCCACGATATTTGTAGCACCTCATACTCGATTCCATATTCTCCAAAATGTACTGGAAATAAAACGAAATCCTTATAATGGGTTAAAAATTCAATACTAGAGGCTCTATATTAGAAGTGTCTGGAGCATTTAGATATTAAGGAATATTTTGATCAGTAGTGGAAACACCAACAACCAGATCTTACCGGTGAGATACTACGATCTCTCCGAAAATCGACGTAAAAAGGCTTCTGACACGTATTGTACAATGTAGTTATATAGAGGCACACCCTTCCCACTATCTTGCCTATTCCCTCCTAGGAGATGAGAGAGAGAGAGAGATTCTAGGTGGTATAGATATCCATGGATGGCCCTAGTCACCTACCACCAGGGGCACGTTTACTCTTTTAAAATAAAAAGACTTCTGGAATTTGACTAATCCTTCTAAACAATTTTTGAAAAGTTTATTCAACATTTCATCAGCAAGTGAATCTTATTTAACATATTATTATCTTCTTTAGCTGAATTCGTAAGCATTGTTATTTTTTGGATGCATATAGCAACAGATTCTGTTCTGGTTCAGGGCAAGACAAATCTCGATTCGTTTGATTGCTTTACCAGGTTCACATAAATACATAGCGCATTTGTGTCATGTTCGGGACGTACTGACATGAACCAGAATGTACCAGCCGCTGCCTACACCCTTGGGTATAGAAAGACGTAAAGTTTTTAAATTTGTAAGTTGTAACTCACCGCAACGTCCCACACACAGTCTGATGAAACAATAGTACAATATTACTACATTATCCAGCAGTAAGCTAAGGAACAGTAGCATCAGCAGCAGGCCGTTAGTATCGTTCAAACATACGATGACGTCGCACAGGGAACAATACAACTGTGCCACTCTGTTTATTGACGACGGTATACTTCTTGATACTAAATTTATTAATTACATTATTTACAATATATACAATTAAAAAACTAGCTGAAGTCAAATTTCTCCACATCTATGCCTATTGGCAGCGTGCTCAGAAGACTAACCGCATTGCCACGCTGAATGGCAATGCTAATACTCTGTGAAAAGAATAGACCAGCCAGAGACATCGATTAGTCTCTTTGGTAGATCTTTATAGAGTGCACGAGCACTCGGATACCGTGTCCCTAGAGTCAACCCCAAACGGCTCAATAACATAATCACCTATCTATAAGGTATATGTATTTGTGCCGTTTGAGAATTTTTACTGAAGCAACACCAGCATAGGCTACCCCTACCGTGATTGAAAGGTCTGACGGCGCAAGGGTGTCGGCGCAAGTAGCGTCCCACACCAAACACCTACCCATCTTCCAAGGCAAAAGAGACATCCCATCCCGCTCGGTCTCTTGCCAGCATCGCGCACCGAACAGTTCGGTTCTGGAACGATTGGTGGCGAGAGCACGACGGATTATTTTGTTGACATTGGCGTGACGGGAAACGCTGTCGGTGCGCCTGGCGCATGAGAGGCTATGATGTCCCTTGCTGTCAACAGCCATCGAAAGCGAGCAATGAAATAAAATGCAATGAAACAGGGAGTACCTAAATGAAGGCAATTTGCGATACGGAGTCATATTATCTGATAATGTTCCTATATTGGGCGATGGCTACTCTCAGTCAGTCGGGAGCGAAAGAAAAACATATGGCTGACAAGCTTACATAGTACAACACCGAAGAATGGCGGTATAACCATTCCGAAATATTGGTCTACATAAATGTTCGTGGTAGGGGTGGGCAGCAGCATCCCTATCCAAAAAAAGGTTTACCCCTGCGGTCTCCAACCCGTTTTCCCACCGTGGGGACAATAAGAAAAGCGCGATTACAACGGCCCCCAGTTCCCAGTAGTCCCACTATTCCCGGCCAAGGCAGCGGTCGTGGTTACGGTGGGACAGGGGGTGCTAAGAATCTCCGGGTTACGGCAGGCTGCCAAAAACAACTAGTTGTGGCCACTTATAATGGACGAAGTCTTCGGCAGGACCAACACCTCACCGAACTCGAGTTAGAGCTGGGTTGCTTGAACTGGCATATTCTAGGGCTATCTGAAGTCCGGTGAGAGGGGGAGGACACGATAACAGTCTCTGTGATCAACAGGTTCAATACTGGAAGTGATCACCGACTTCTTCGAGGCTCCCTAAATATTAACTTGAAAGCTATTAATAGGAAAATAAAGTCTATTATCCGACCTACGCCACTCCAAATAGCTGAAACAGAAAGGTTCCAAATGGAACTTAAATATCGATTCGACCTGCTGGAAACCACAGCCAACGTGGACGAAAAAGCCGACACTGTGGTCAACACGCTGAGGAAAGTGTCTCAAAGGTTGTTCCCGAGATTGCAGAAAAAGGAGTCTAAGCTCTCTGCTGAGACACTCGAGCTGATGAACTCAGGAATGAGTATATCTGCCAGAGAACTAGGGTAACCGACATAGCTCGTAGAATAAGCTCACTCAAGTGGCAATAGGCTGGTCATATCTACCGAAGGACCGACGGTAGATGGAGTAAGAAGGTCATAGAGTGGAGACCGCGTCTTGGTAAACGTAGCGTAGGACGCCCACCAGCCCGATGGTCAGACGAGCTCAGAAAGGCTGCTGGAAAAGACTGGATGGGGATGGCAGAGAACCGGATATTGTGGCGCACATTGGGAGAAGCCTATGTCCAGCAGTGGACTGCAATAGGCTGATGATGATGATTGGGCGATGGCTAGTAAGCTAGAGCTATAACATAAGTGAAAACTATATCAAATACTGTAGTAGTAGTTTTCACGTATTGCGGGTACAAACATACAGACACGCAAACAAGAAATCCAAGAACTAATATTCGGGCTTCCAACGCTCCTGTAAAAAAACATTAGCTTTTCTGCGATATCTCTAATTTACGGACATTACCTACACGATTAGAATGAAATATTTACAAGCATAGATTTGGGTAATGATACTGATAATGTCAAAAAATGCATAAATCGTTAGTAACCATTAATTTAATTAATAAAATGGCTTAAAATAAAAAGAAGTAAGATTATTTTACCTAATAAGATTAACTTACCTTTTTTATCTCTCTTTAATACGGCCATATTGGGTTGGGCTGATATATAAAATCTTTTGTGAAGAGTAGAACGTAAATGTGTCGTCCTGAAGCCTACATTCAGGAATGTTATTGGCGAGTACGCCTCTGCTTCTGTACAATTAAAATTATGTATAAAATTATATATTATACAAAAAGTCATTTAATGCAAGATCAAATCAAATCAAAATTTAACACGTAACATAACTTCACACCTTTTTCTACCTGAAGATGTAGGCAGCATCTGTCAAGTCTCGACACGCTCGTTATGTTTACGTCGCAAATGGAATAGGTGGCGAACATATTGCCATACACCGGGCACAAAGTTTGGAGTCATCGATATTTAACACATAACTTTCGAAAGGAATTTTGAATTGTCATTGGTGTGAGCCCGAATTGGTACTCACGACTTCTTGTTTCACCTAATTTAATCTATAAAATAATATTAAATATCCGACCGCTACATATCTCCCGATTCAGTTCATTTAACCAGTTATTCAGTGTTCGTAAAATTGTCAGCGCTGATATTGCGATCACGTTCACTTCGATTTCAACTATGAATCGTTGAAGACAAAATATACCGTAGCCAATGTATAGACTCGACGTTATTACTGAAACAGATACTAAATACTCAATAAATAAATCATAATATACCCAGCGCCCTTTAATTTTCAAAGCTAAGCAACTAATTGATTTTGTTACATAGCTTCGCGCCAAGTACCTTGCGAGGTAGGCAAAGAGAACAGAGCGCCATAGGGCACGATTTTTACATGCCTCACTCGCTTCCTTGACATTCATATCGTGTGTCGTGACCGTCCTAAACTCTTAGAACCATCTGTTTTTGCATTGTGTATATTTTGTTTAGTACTACTCTGTGTAAAAAGTATCGGGGATATGTCAATAAAGAGACCCGCGTAAAAGAGGTCGTTCTAATTTTTTTACTGCATGTTGGTAGCACTGTACTGATTTAGCGCGCAAAATTTGAACGGGATCTGTCATTTAATTTGTTTTAAACTAAACTTTTTGTTGGTCATAGTTTTGAGTCCTCGGCGATTTTTACAATGGAAAATATTGTTGAACAAAGAGTGTGCTTAAATTTTGTGTTTCGAATGATATTTCATGTGGTGAATCACTAAAAATGTTGCGAAATACCTACGGCGAATCATGTATATCGAAAACAAGGGCTTATCAATGGTATAAGGCTTTTAAAGAAGGCCGAGAAGTAGTAGTAGACTTGCCTCGTTCTGGTAGACCTTCAACCGCTACGACCAAAGAAAACATCGACAGAATCAAGAAGCTAGTGCTCGAAAATCGACGTATGAGTCTGAGAGAGTTGGCTAGTGAGGTGAACATATCTTTTAAGTCCGTCCACAATATTCTCATTGACATTTTAGGCATGAAACGCGTCGCCGCTCGACTAGTTCCAAAAGAGCTCAATTTTGTTCAAAAAGGGCAGCGAAAGCATGTCGCTGAAGACATGGTTTCCCGAGCTTCTACGGATCCGACCTTTATGAAACGTATAATAACTGGCGACGAGACATGGGTTTATGAGTATGACATGCAAACAAGCCAACAGTCTTCAGAATGGCGTCTCGAAAACGAGCCGAAACCCAAAAAACCGCGGCAAAGTCGCACCAAAATCAAGGTGATGCTGACAGTTTTTTTTGACTACCGTGGTGTGGTTCACTCCGAATTCCTTCCAGAGGGAGAAACAGTGAATAAAGAATATTATTTAGGCGTCATGAAGCGTTTGCGTGAGAGTATCCGCCGAAAACGTCCAGATTTGTGGCGACACAACTCATGGATGCTGCACCATGATAATGCACCATCACACACAGCCATTATAGTGAAAGAGTTTTTAGCGAAAAATTCAACAAACG
The DNA here is from genome assembly GCA_905147225.2 of Euproctis similis. Taxonomy (NCBI): domain Eukaryota; kingdom Metazoa; phylum Arthropoda; class Insecta; order Lepidoptera; family Erebidae; genus Euproctis; species Euproctis similis. Next base: position 22,975,836 of record LR990110.1, read on the forward strand.
TTCTCGACCAAGCACCCTATTCACCTGATATGGCTCCTTTTTTATTTCCCAAGTTAAAATTACCACTTCGAGGAAAACGTTTTGAGTCAATAGAAGCCATAAAAGAAAATTCGCTGAATGAGCTAAAGGCCATACCGCAAATAGCCTATGAAAAATGTATGGAAGACTGGGTGAAGCGGTGGAGATGTTGTATTGCAAGCGATGGGGCCTACTTTGAAGGCGATAAAATAAATTTAGATGAATAATTTGTATTTTTTGTTTTATTGACAAATTCCCGATACTTAGTACACAGAAGGTAAGTCTTGTATCATCCATTCTTTTTACATGTGCTAACTGTCGGAGCTTACACAATATGTTTGTGTAGCGTTTGGGTGTTGTTATATGTATTTAAAGTATGTATTTAGAAAAGAAAAGTATTTTTGTATTGCAGTTTCATATTATAAGCATATATATAAGCATTCAGTAGCGTAGCTTGGAACTAGAGGGCGCTGTGTGTACTGAGTTCAAGAAATTGTTATGATTATCCAACTTCATTCCGTGCAGCCTTGTTTTGATGGTCAGCTTTAGTTAGATGACTAATTTTAATATAATATACGTTTTTGTGTAAAATGTCGAAAGGTGAAACGCCGAAATTCAAATTACTTTTTCTATTTTTTGATAATTATGCTAATATCCGAAAATTATCAGACTATAGATGTTTGTTACTCTACCACAAGCGAAGTTATGAACAAAATAAGATGAAAATTGGCGTATAAATAGGTTATTTCCAGTATTGTGTACATATTCATCCCAATAATGTGTTCCCTTGGGATAATGGTGCCTTGATATTATTTAAATAATTTTGAATTAATAATATGTACGGGAATGAAACTATGGTTGTAACTAATGATACCTTTGCCATTTTCCTTGACCACCCTATACATATGATTGCCATATCCAAGAATAGGAAATATAAATCCGCATATCATCATTAATGCCACTAATACCCATTGCTGTCGACCCCGCACTGACTTAGTTTGATGATATTTCTTTATGTCTTTCAATATCTGCAAAAATAAAACCGTAGACTAGGACTGTAGAAAATATTACTACTTACAATATTTTAATTAGAAAATTTCCAACAAATTAACTATATAGTAATTAGTATGATAAAATTAATTGAAAGCAAATAGCGATGTTATAAATAGCACTATCCACTTTGCTTTAATATTACATTTACACTTATGATATAAACTTCAGATATTTATATCCAGAGTTAATAGTTAAGTAAGGCAACGTGTTCTGGAGGAAGGTGATAATTTACTATAGTGTCACAGAAGCGACGCCATTGAGAATTAGATCTGAAATGTAGGTAGATAAAAATAATTACTATTTGTAATCTCGGAATACAATCAATTATCCACTCCATCCTGCTGAGTCCTGTAAATACTGTCACCGTGATAATTGTACCACCAACGAACAGTTCTAACATCCAGAGAATACCAGCACTCTTGTTTTTGTTCACAATAGAAGTATCTGTGTCTACTGTTAGATCGGCTGATAACGCTATTATAATCAGAATACCTGAAAAAGCATAGGCAAAATTTTTTGAACAAATGCCTGAAGTATTGCAATATTGACTAGGCAGATATCCAAAAGTGGAAAATGGATGCAGGAGTTGAATACGGCCAAGATACACCTTCCATGACCAAATAGAACGTGCGTGTATGAAAAGTGTTTTGAAAGTAGAAGAAGCGAGTAAGACTTGTAAGCATAGAATAATAACGCATAGAAACCGAGTTCACGCACAGCAAGTGAGGCAAGTTTTACTAGGCCATTTTTGGCCTAGTAACGAACGGCTCGCGGCAGTGCTCAAGATCACGTTGCGGCTAAAATTCTCCGAAAAAAATTTTGAAAATGACGGTTTGTTCGATAAAATGGTCTCGGTGTCTACCGCGGATGTAGAAAAAAGAGTGGCGTTAGGAAATTGCGTAAACAGAGCGTTGGGCAGATTCCTGAGCACAAAAAACATTAGCAGAAAAGCCCAGATAGCAATCCAAAATGCAATACTAATCCCAACGCTAACTTATGAAATCGAGAGCTGGGTCTGGCAGAGTATGCACGAAAGTAGAATAAACGCGGTCGAAATGAGGGCACTGCGCAATATCTGCGGAGTGATCCTCAGTGACCGCGACAAAAACAAGGTTGTAAAAAGGAAGTCGGAATAAAAGAGAGTGTCGGTGTAAAAGAAAGAAAGGGCATGCTCCGATGGTTCAGACATATTGAAAGAATGGACGATACAAGATCGACTACGAAGATATACAATGCAAAAGCGGATGGATGTAAGAGTCGAGGACGGCCAAGACACCTATTCCATGATCAAATAGAACGTGTTCTAGAGAAAGGTTATGTTAGGAGCCTCAAAAATCGACGCGCGTGCATGAAAAGAGTTATGAAAGTCAACGAAACGAGTAAGGTGTGTAAGAATCGTGCCTTACGCCACTCCGTTCTTTCTGCCTACCCCGCAAGGATTTGGCGTGAATTTATGTATGTATGTGTATGTATGTACAACTAAAAATGGCTGTAAAAGATTTGACTCGTATCACTGTTTTCATTTAAATTTCATATTATTTTTTCTCACCTATGTCACAAATCTCCCTTTTACAATTTTGGTATAAGAATATGCCTAATTGAGAATCGAAGCAGATTTTAATATGTCAGTGAAAATTTACTAAGCACTATATATTTAATTTAATTTTGCAAATATGTTACTTCTAGTAATATGATTAAGACTGAAGTTACTTTCTTAATTTCTTTGCAGAAGCCTCGATTCACTTTATACACTTACTTGAAAATATTAAGAACATTATACTGTACAAGTACGATGCACGCGATACTCTGATACTCCAGCCGTCACCATCTCTGCGGAACTTGAGAGGAGCTATCCCTGCTATTTGTGATACACGAAATACGAAACTCTGAATACCAGATACAGTACATTCACTGTGTACTGGCTCTTCATTCTTAGATAACATTTTTTATGAGGAATCTACAAACACCAATTCATTCAGCTGTCGTTTGAACAGGCACACGATGAATATTTATGTATAGCTTTCAATGTCACATTGAGTGTTTACAAGATTAAGATCGGTTTTTGTCATAAGCACACATCAACAATACGTCTCTTTGTTTTATTATGGAAAAAAAGCAAACAAATAAACGGGTCACTAACAACTAGGGACGAAACGAAACGTGGCATGAGTCACTTTACGTTGATTTTCTGGGAATTTGAGGTATTTCATCGGTCGAATCGATGCTTTTTATTAGCTTTTTATTAGCTTCATCTGTATGTTTGTATGTTTGTTTGTAACCGACTTCTTTTTTAGTGTTCATAGTTCACTTTTCGCACCATCTAGTGGCAATCAGCGGAAAGTCTACGTTATAACGTAAGTCATAGATGGCGCTATTCCTCAAATTCGGGTTTGATATCCGTTGTTAGCACCCTTTAAAATAGTTAAGCAATAGTTTAAAAAACTAAGAAACGCGCTTGTTATAGAAAACCGAACTAAAAAATATAAAATAAATAATAGTTTAAAAAAACTAAAAAACACGCTTTTTATAGAAAACCGAACTAAAAAATAGAAAATAAATTTTAATGAATTTAAATTAAGAAAATAGTGTTAAAAATTTCAATGAATATAAATTAATAATAGTGTGAATAAAAAAAAAATATTTTATTTAAAAAAAAGCGTGGGAGTGCATGGTGTCAATAGTTATAAATATTTTATTGACAGATATGAGTAGAGCGATTATCATTTCGATAATATCTTAAAAAGCACCCCACGCTTGTTTTAAAATAATATTTTTTTTTTATTCACACTATTATTAATTTATATTCATTGAAATTTTTAACACTATTTTCTTAATTTAAATTCATTAAAATTTATTTTCTATTTTTTAGTTCGGTTTTCTATAAAAAGCGTGTTTTTTAGTTTTTTTAAACTATTATTTATATACAGCGAACCGCATGGCTCTATAAGTACACATCACAAATAGTACTTTTCAGGATTGCGTGTACACAAAACATAATTTCACGCCTTTGTTTCCCGAAGGTGTAGGCAGCACCTGTTAAGCCTCGTCTCACCGTCATATTTACGTTCCAAATGGAATAAGTGGCGAACCTATTGACATACCGGGCACAAAAACTTTCAGTCATCGATATTTTTCACACTTAATTTCTGAAAACAATTTCGAAAAGTCATTGGTGTGGGCCAGTGTCGAACCCGGACCCTTGGATCAGAAGCCGTGTGCTCGACCACAGGACCAGACTAAATTAAATCTATATAGCATCTACCTATCAACAGGCTAGGCAATTATATCCCTTAAACTGTGATAAATAGTCAGTTGAAATTATTACGGATGGCGAATCCTTTTGGAGTTATGATAATACGGAATCCGGCGTATGCGAGTCCGACTCGCGCTTAGCCTTTTTTTAAATAAATGCTGTTCTGTGGCTTATCCAATAGTTATCCATATATCAAATCTAATTTATAAAGAATTATTTACACTGACTGACTCACGAAGGTTTTGTGGATTTTCAGTAATTTATTGACAGTAATATATAGTACAACATAACTTAACTTCACGCCTTTTGTTCCCGAAGGTGTAGGCAGCGGCTGTTAAGCCTCGTCTTGCCATTATGTTTACTTCCTAAATGGAATAGGTGGCGAACCTATTGCCATACCGGGCACAAAGTTTTCAGTCAACGCTATTTATCACACTTAACTTTCGAAAACAATTTCGAAAAGTCATTGGTGTGAGCCAATGTCAGGATTCGTACCCGGACCTCTGGATCAGAAGCCGTGTGCTCGTACCACTGGACCACCGAGACATTAACATTAAAAACAATAAATACTACTATAATACATTAAAAACAATAAATATTGATAGAAATGTAATGCGTAGCAAGTATCTTCCATTTATGTCCTGTTAAACCGAATATTGGCACCGGAGTCCATTGCACAAGCTTGTCCATATAATTCATCACAGATAACTTTTTAAAAGAATTGATAAATTAAGAAAGACGCCAAAGGTGCTCTGACTTTACACTCTGTTTCAGAATCTTGACCCATACTTGCTTCAAACCTAGCAGAGAATAAAGAGGAACATGTAAGTAATCCCTCAGTCCTATAAGTGTAAGGTCTATGACCAATATGTGTTACCAACGATGATATATGGAACTGAGGCGTCGTCTCTAAATGTTGGCCTCATTACGAAGCTCCAAAGTCGCTCAGCGTGCTATGGAGCGAGCTATGCTGGGAATCTCCTTGCGAGAAAAGATCCGTTTGAGATCTAGCGTGACAGACATAGCCCGAGAGGCTGAAGTGGAAATGGGCAGGCCACATTGCTCGACGAGCCGATAACCGTTGGGGAAGAAAGGTTCTCCAGTCTCGACCACGAACTGGTGGACGTGGTGTAGGACATCCCCCCACTAGGTGGACCGACGACCTGGTCAAGATTGCTGGGAGCCACTGGATGCGGAAGGCACAGGACCGTGACCTGTAGCGTTCCATGGAGGAGGGCTACATCCAATAGTGGATATCAAAGGCCTGATGATGATGATGTAAGTATATACGTCTTTATTAGTGCGCTTGAACCCGGGTGGAGAACCAATGACTTATAAAATAGGAATTTTTACAACTCTTTTACTTTAAGTATGGAAAAAAAACCTTTCGATTGTTAACATATTTAAGTTACCTACAAGAAAGTTAAAAAGTAAAAGTCAAAAAATGGGAAGTTATTTGTTCTAGTGATTTTATAATTATAATTAACCATATTTTTCACATAATGCACTAGCGTAAGTCAATAGAAACGAATAAATTTTTGTAATTTTTTCGACTCTATAGTTTTTTATATTTCTATTACTGTGTTAATCGTATTTGCTTTGTTATTTTCGACGGTATTTACTTGTAATTATTGTTTATTATTTATTTGTAAGCAAACAACGTTTTGACCGTATCTAATGTTCTGATGACAGTGTAATCGTAGACGGTCACGCAGTCGCAATCCACATGTTTTCTTAGTGAGGTAAGCTTTTAATTATTTAACATCATTTACTTAAGATAAAAATGTGCAGGCAGGTGCAATTATGCCGAGTTTCGTAATTTATTTTTGTCGGTTCTTATTCCCATTCTTCAATCAGTCGTCGACACGATTTTGAAATTAATAATTATTTCTGTCTTAATAATTTTCCCAAAAACAGAAGAATTTAAATTAAGTTTTTGATTGTTTGTGTTTTCACGACGTTAGTATCAGAAAATTCTTCGGAAACATTGGATACATCTGAAAGCATTGTATGCTTAAAGGTACATATTCACATTTACTTTTTAACGTATCTAAACATATCGTATATAAACATAACATAACATAACTTCACGCTTTTTGTTACACGAAGGTATAGGTAGTGGCTGTTAAACCTCGTCTCGCCGTTATGTTTAGGTTCCAAATGGAATAGGTGGCGAACCTATTGCCATACCGGGCACAAAGTTTTCAGTCATCGATATTTATCACACATAACTTCCGAAAACAATTTCGAAAAGTCATTGGTGTGAGCCAGTGTCAGGAATCAAACCCGTACCTCTGTATCAGAACCCGTGTGCTTGCCCACTGGATCACCGTATCTAAACAGTCAGTTTTAATTAATGATTCACAGTGTTTATTTTCTTTTACTCTTTAGATTATTGTTGCCGATGATTGTCTGTTCGGCTAATCTTTGGCCATTAATAAATTACTAAAACACTTACTGTTTTTTTTGTAGTGAATGTTGAAATATTATATAAAATATATTTACGCACTTCACGCCATTTTCTACCTGTGGCTCTTGTATCCCGAGTGTTTCTAAAAAACAGTTAGTACTAATGTAGTTTCAAGGAACCCTGTTTGTGCCTTATACTGTGATATGACCCAGGCTTTTGATTATGTAGATCATAGTATATTATTTCGCAAATTAGAGGCATATGGAATTCGTGGAAATGTTTTAAATTTAATAAAAAGTTATCTGACTGGTGGATCACAAGTAACTGAGATTAGTAAAGTAAATATACGCACTAAATATAATGTCTCATATCTTTCGCAATCTCGTAATATAGCGTATGGTGTACCACAGGGAAGCGTGCTAGGGACTCTATTATTCATAATTTATATAAATGATTTACGGAACATTCAATGACTTTATTTGCAGATGACAGCACCGTTTCTATTCAATGTAAAGACACCATATCATATCAGAAAGACATAAATAATTCCCTGTCTTCAATTATAAGCTGGTTAGACAGTAACAATTTAAAAAGAAATTTTAATAAAACTCAATTAATTCATTTCTGTCAAAGACCGCAGCCATTTAACAGTCTCAATATCAGCTCAATAACAACAAAAATGTTATTAAAGAAGCAGTCTCTGCAAAGTTTTTAGGTGTTATTATGGACAGACAATTGAATTAGAAAGACCACATTTCTTACATATGCAAAAAAGTAAGCAGCACTGCCTATGTGCCTATATGCCCTGTACAAAATATCGAGAGTAGTTAGCGTTGATGCCGTCATTACTGCCTATTACGGCCTTGCTGCATCAGTATTGCGTTATGGTGTCATATTTTGGGGCAGTTCCACAAATTTTATAGATGCATTTAAAGCCCAGAAACGCTGCATAAGAGCAATGTTAGGCCTGCAATCAACGGACACCTGTAAGCCATATTATAAAAATCATAAAATTTTAACACTCCCGTCACATATTAGAAGTAGCTCTGTTTGTCCACAAGAATCCCTATCTATTCCAGTGCAAGTCAGATGTCATAAAAAGAAATAGACGTGATGATACTAAACTATGTTTGCACAGTGCGAAAACAACTCTGATGACCAAAAGCCTGTTGTGTATGGCGCCAAGAATTTGTAATAGAATACCGCAGCAAATAAAACTATATAACGTGGTAAAATTCAAAAATGTTTTGAAAACTATATTAGCAGAAAAATGTTATTATTGTTTAGATGATTTTTTTAATGACAAACTTTTATAACCAATTTTCACAATTGTGAAGCTGTTAATAATAATTATTTGGGACTAAATGTTATTTGCAGACATTTTTAATATTTTTGACATTTTATAAATTCAAAATTATTGATTATTCTGTTAGACATTTTTTTTTGTATACTTTTTTTAAACATTCACACGCCTACTTTGGCAAATTTTGGAGAAACCTGAAAATAAATTGTCACCATATTGTAAATACCCAAAATTTTGTGAATAAATAAATGATTGATTGGTCATTAAGGGTAACTGAAAAAATTATATGACGTCATTTTACATCCAATATGGTGGATAATCCAAGACAGAGGAGTAGTTAGTTATAATGCAATTCAAGATGGCGGAATATATTTTTAAAGTGAATAATAACAAATCCCGTTTGTATATCCTACAAATTCTCATCATTTACATTCGTCACTCTTGCAATAAGAATCTTTGCATACAATATACCTACAACACTGAGAAGACTAATACCTCGGTAGTATTTGCAATCCTGTCCCGACACCCTTCCCTTTGTTGCCGTCAAATATTTGTTCTGACAATGACTGCTTCGGTCCAGTCGTCCGGAACACAGCCACCGCGCCAACACACGTCCAAAAGTAGTCGCAACAGTCAACCACTCCCTTGCCACTTTTCAGCATCTCGGTAGTTACCCTGTCATACCCTGCAGACTTACCCAATTTTATACTTTTGATTGCATTCACTATTTATTCTTCCGTAATTCCCTGATCTGCATCATTTTGTGAGTAAGTGGGAGTTGGAATATTCACCGGCTCGTTATTGTGAAGATGTCCCTCACTACACTCAAAAGTTCTTCGAAGTAACTTTTCCAACGATGCAGAACATCCCTTTCATTATTCAAAAATCGTTCATCTTTATATCTTATAACGTCCAACTCAGATGACTTTATCATTCAGTCCTCCCTGCACATTTAGCGTAGCTATACGGCACTCCGCAGCCCGCTTTTTGCCGAGTGGAATACCTTGGCGTGATATGTGGCGAACATTATCGTATTTTTTCTTTTGGATCTCATTTTGTTCCCACGATTAGCAAGAGAAATTATGTGTATTATTATACAATGCAGATGGAAGGTTTGATAGTATCTGTGGGCACCACATCCAGATATCCGGCACGCTAGCATGCAGGATCGCCCCTGCATATGCATCATTTGGCGCGACAGACCGTTAGATTGGCGGAAAGGCAGCGGGAGGGGGTGAACAGAAGGAATATTACAGATGTTAGGATATAAAGATGGCCACTGTTACGGAAGGACAGGAATATAGCAGCAGCAGCTCGAGGAGGTTGGGGTCGCACACCTAAATCTCTCCAATAGACGTCGGACAGACTTCTACCAGCAAAGACCCTTTGACCTATTATTCCATTCTGTTGTTTTTATTTATGTTGAAATACAGCATACACAGAATACGACCATAATGTTATCCTTGTCTGTAGTTAATTTTATGCAGATAGCTGTGATAAATAATATTTAACCAATAGTTTCTAAAATTGATTCATTTCAAAATACCAACTTTTGATACTTGACGGGCCTCGAGGCGCATTGGTAAAACTACCTGCTGCAGCAATGAGGTCGAGGGTTCGATTCCCACCCGAGCACAAATATTTGTAACAAACATGAATGTTTGTGTGATGTCTGGATGTTTTTCTATATATTATAAGTATGTATTTACAAAAGAGAAGTATATATGTATTAATACATATATACTTCTCTTTTCCGTTATCTAGTATCCATAACACAAGCTTTTGGTTGCTTAGCTTGGAACTAAAGGGCGCTGTGTGTATTGTGTCCAAGATATTATTATCTTCTTTATTTATTATTCACCCTTTATAAATACATTTTTAAATATAAATATAAAAAATACATTTAAAAATATAAAAATAAGTGAAACCCACTGGCATCGGGTACAGGGACCTAGCTACCAGTGGTCAGGGCCCCAAAGAGAGGAACTTCCTCACGATACGTGCCGTGCCTAGTAGTACCGCTTTCTGCATCAAGCCCCTGATCCAGCTGCCTAACGAGAGCCTCTTTAGATGTTGATCGAGGCTCTTGACAATAACTCCATTTACTGAAATGACTATCGGAACAATACTCGTAATCGTTGAATCAACATCCCACATGTCAGAAATCTCGTGAGCAAGGTCCAAATATTTCAATTGTTTATCTTTTTCAGCTTTCACGAGATTTTCGTCATGGGGGATGGTGACATCAACGATCACTGCTCGGCGCTCTAATCGGTCTACTATCACTATATCAGGCCTGTTGGCAACAACAGTCCTGTCAGTAACAATAGACCGATCCCAGTATAACGTAATATGACCATTTTCGAGAACTGGGTCGGGCATATACCTATAGTACGGAACCCCTCTTTCCACGAGGTTATATTTTAGAGCAATTTGTTGATGGATTATCCTGGCTACTTGGTTGTGCCTATGCAAATACTCGCCTTTAGCTAGACGACTGCAACCGGAGACAATATGTCTAATCGATTCACCGGGACAGTGACATGCCCGACAAATGTCAACTGTGCCATCTTTCAGAATATATTTCCGATAGTTGTTGGTCATCATAACTTCGTCCATAATTGCAAATACAAAACCTTCGGTTTCTCCAAAAAGATCACCGAAACGTAACCAGGATACAGATGTTAATGTATCCACATCGGGCCCATGTAAGGCCCGATAAAAACGTCCATGTAAGTCTTTACTCCTCCATACTTCCAAGCGATCAGTGGTGTTCAAAACTACAGGTTTGCGCCAGTTCTCTTTAGCCAACGCAAGCGGAGTAAATCCGTCATCAACCCTGACCACATCCCGGATCACATCCACATCAGCAAGAAGCAGGAACTGTCTAAGGCTGCACACCTCGCGGTTGTGAAGAGATTTGATGTTTAAAAAACCTCTACCTCCACACCTCCGCGGAATATACAACCTCATCACAGAAGAACGTGGATGATGCATTCGAGAAGCAGTCAAAAGTGTACGAACCTTTCTATCCAGGGCATCTAATTCAGAGTCCTGAGTCCATTTGAGTATACCGAAAGAATACATTAGGACAGGCATGACCCAACTATTAAATGCACGAACTTTGTTACCGCCAGATAGTAAGCTATTTAGAACTTTCTTTAGGCGGCAAAGAAACGTTCTCGCATTAGTTGTTTCATGCTCACCTCATTAATCCATAAAGCTTGCGATATACCCAAATACTTATAGGTTTCGGTTACAGAGAGAGACCGAAATCGTGTGGAATCTGCAAGTGATATGCCTTCAGATTCCACGATCACACCTCGCTTTACATGCATGACCGCACATTTGTCTACCCCAAACCCCATATTAATAGAGCTACTAAAAGTTTGAATTACCCGTAATAACTCCATTAATTGGGATCTGTTCGAGGCAAACAACTTTAAGTCATCCATATAAAGCAGGTGCGACAGACACCGACTCCCTCTCCGCAACCGATAGCCTAGACCTGAATTCTCCAGCAAAGTGCTAAGAGGATTCAGTGCCAGGCAAAACCATAATGGACTCAGGCTGTATCCCTGGAATATACCCCGTTGGATCTTCAAAAGCACGCCGCCGTCTCGGCTCTGCCGACATCCCGGATATGAAATCACTGTTTTCCATTGCCTCATACATGTCCCTAAGAAGGTGCACAATGTTCTGTCTACCTTATACAGCTCGAGCACCCTCATCGGCCACGTATGAGGCACAGAATCGAACGCCTTCTTGTAATCTATCCAGGCTGTCGCCAGATCTCCACGACGGTGACGTACCTGTTGGTTAATGGTCATATCAATGAGGAGAAGCTCTTTAGTACCACGGCCTCCTTTTCTACAACCATTCTGCGAAGTAGACATAACCGAATTCATTTCAAAGTGTTGAGTAATTTTTGATCGCAGAATGGATGTAAGAAGCTTATATATTGATGATAAATATGTTATCAGTCTATAATTACTGGGGTCCGTAGTACTACCTGTTTTATGGAGCAAATATGTATTGCCAGTCGTCAAGAACTCTGGCAACGTCCCCTTCTCTATGGCCTCTTGGAACTGTGTAGCTATACGGGCATGTGAACTTCGGAGCCATTTTAACCAAAAATTTGCAAAATTTTTGGTTAAAATGGCTCCGAAGTTCACATGCCCGAGTTCACAATCCGTCCGTCCGGTCCAGGAGATTTCCAATTGGATAACGAACGGACCGCACATGTGACATCTTTTTCTTCATTTTTAATAGATGGCATACGAGTAATATTTTCACATGCCCGCTCAACATCACAGATCCAGGCACCCTCAGAGTAAACTACTGGTGCTGACCAGATGCTACTCCAAAAGTTTTTTGTGGTTATTGCATCTGGTAATGGTCCAACATCTGTAGCCTGAAGAGGACGTTCCCAGTCTCTATATACTAGCTTTTGATCTCTTTGGAACATGCGGTTCACAGCATATCGTTCATATCGTTTTTTATATCTACGTATACGGTTTGCCCACGCACAGACCTTCTGCTTCAGGTAATCGATGCGTTCTGTAATTTGGGCCATATATTCTTCGGGTCTATAAGTAGTCCCTAAGAACTCCCGCTTCACAAAACGCATCACCCGCGGACGCGTATTACCAGACCTGAAGCAGATAAGCTTGCCAATGAGTACTCTAGCATCAGCGATACGACTTTCAATTCTCTGCTGCCAGCTTGGCTTTTTAGGTCGTGTAACACTATCATTGTGTGAAATATTTATTCCCGCTACACGACAAGTCGTTAACGCAGTACAATAGAGAATTGAATGTTCGCTCAGATTATTACTGTTGTTTATATAACTATTTAAAATCGAGTCTAGAGCACTCACAAGCGCTATGTTTTTTCTATTAGTGGGCAACCGCGGTAGTGGAGGCCTAATATTATGTGGCATGAACATATAGTCACGAATCACACATTCCAAAGATTTTATTAACTCCTCATTATTATACCGGGTATCCGCATCAGTAGTCCTGTCATCCACCTCTATGGCACGATTTGGTGAAGTTGACTTCCTAGTATTTGTTGTCGAGTTGATATGTTGAGAAGCAGATGTATCAGAACTTGATTGTACGGATTCAGAGCGTAGCCGCTCCAATATAACGTCATCCAACAAACGACTGCGTTGGATGACTCTCACCTGATCCGACAATCTTTGTGCCGAGACGTTGACAGCCGGCTCAAGATCCTGAAACAGAAGCAACATGCGGCTACGATATGCTGTAAGGTTAGTTCCCCCCCTTGTAGCCCTAAAATATGCCCGCATGACGTTCTCATTGATGGTTTGGGTCCATTTCATGCGGTGCACTTCACCACCGGCAGCGGGGATCCTCTTAGAGACTAATGGGCCTCGGGGTCCCAAGCTAGACGGCGGCCGGCCTCTCCTCTTCCGACGATCTGGTGTTGGTGATGCCAGGGGAGAGAAATATTCATCACTTGAAGATGAGCTCGACGCTTCCACAGAGGCCAATGACATAGGTATGGGTTCCGGCAATTGTGAGGCGGAGCGGAGCGATGAATCCGGGGTTGGTCGTAGTGCGTTTGCTAATCTGGCTTTAGCTCTTGTTAACATCTTGATATTTCAATTCAATGTTAATTTAATCCAATCCAATATATCATAATATAAATTTTTCGTAATTTTGAGATGACGCTGTCACTATTATATTTTGCATTTTTTCTTGAATATCTTTCATAATTTGGCTTTACTGATTTTTTTTTTTAATAATATCTAGCTTGTTTTTGTATAATTAATGCATAAAACTATTATAAAAATATAATTTCAATTAATAAATTAATAAATTCAGGAGAATTGAAAATATGACGTCTTGTGGTAAAGGGTTGCCAAGTTATCATAAATTAAAGATCCGTAAATCAATATGTTTTTAGAAAATTCATTTATTATTTATTATTATTACTTTTGACATAACTCTAAGTCTTTCTTTGATTCAAAAGTCAGGTGATCGATACAGGGTTATGACTTCTCAGATTGTTGTCGTAAGTAATATGCGACAAATACCGATGACTGACAACTTTGTGCCGTATAGTGTTAACGTATGGTAATGGGGACCGCCACATTTGGGACATAACGATTCAGCGAGTCGAGGCTTAACAACTTCGTAATTTATGCTAAGCTGAATACGAACGTATAGATGATAAACATCTATACGTTCGTATATTACTATATAAATATATATTACTGGTTAGGATTCGGACCGTGTCTTGGCGGATCCCACCATAAAGGAATTTTCAGTAAAATAAAAGGCTCGAAATAATTGACTACTTGTATTGACCATAGAAAGAATTGCAATGAATAAGAATGGCCGGCTTATCTTCAGAGAAAAAGTTGTGCGGTGTGTCATGTTTATATCGGACCGGCGGCGTCTCCGTCAATCGCCCCCGCTACGAACTTTCGTACGTTCGCTAATCGATTTTGCTCCTGTTTTCCTTGCCCATCAATTTGCGGCGTTAACATCCTCCCGGCCGTTGGAATCTTCGGGTTCCAACAAGCATATTTTGGAGAGCGCTCGCCGCTTGACTCCTCTGGACGTCTTCACGTCCGCAACTCGAGGGATGCCATCTGCGCCCGGGTAGACGCACTCCACGCGCCCCAGACTCCAGTGCAGTGGTGGCGTGTGCTCCTCCTTCAGTAACACCATGTCACCTGGTTGGATATCTCTGCAACGAACACGCCATTTAATTCTCTGTTGCAATTCAGAGATGTACTCGGATTGCCAGCGCCGCCAGAAGTGTTGTCTAGCTTGCTCGATTTGCTCGTATCGATTCAAGCGGGTTCTGTTGTCATCTGTCAGGTCTGGAGCAGGTAATGCTGCGAGCGGTCTGCCTAAAAGAAAGTGACCCGGAGTGAGGGCGGTATAATCACTGGGTGACGATGAAAGAGGACATAGGGGTCGGCTATTTAGGACAGCCTCTACTTGTGCAAACAATGTAGACAATTCCTCGAAAGTAAAATGCCTATTATTAAAAATTCTCTTGATATGGTGCTTTGCCGACTTTACACTAGACTCGACTAAACCATTAAAATTAGGAGCATATGCCGGAGAAAACTTAAATTCTATATTATAAGTATTCATGCTATCTACAATGTAATTACAATTGTTTTTTAAAAATAAACTAATTTCCTTCTCTGCTGCAACAAAATTTTTACCATTATCACAGAATATTTGCCTTGGTCTCCCTCTACGAGCGATAAACCTACGCAAGTTCATTACAAAGGCATCCTTAGACAAGTCACTCACGGCCTCCATATGAACGCATTTGGTTCTGAAACATATAAAAATGCATAGGTATGCCTTAGATATTTTACATCCGCGTCCCTTTCTATCAGTGATCATGAAGGGGCCTGCAAAATCAACAGCGACTGTACTAAATGGAAAATCAGGTGTAAGCCGCTCGATCGGTAAGTTTCCCATCAAGGTCTGCATAGGACGAGCAGCCGTGCGCCGACAAATAATGCAACTGCGAACCGTGCGCCGAGCCAGGTCTCTACCGCCGATGGTCCAAACACGCTCACGAAGAGAAGCAAGCAGCAACTGTGGGCCCGCATGCAAGAGTCGTATGTGTTCATGAGAAAATAAAATCTTTGTAAAATGATGTGCTTTGTGTAACAATATCGGATGTTTTTTATCAAAATCGTAACTAGACTGACCTATTCTACCACCAACTCTGATTAAGCCTTGAGAGTCGAGGAATGGGTTGAGAGAGACGATATGCGACTTAGGTTTAAGTTGTACTTGTTTGTGTAGGCTTTGTAACTCGTTAGGAAAGGAATCAACTTGTGAAAACTTGGCTAAATGTGCAAACGCAGTGTTCAACTCGTTCACTGACAGTTGACCTGTGATTTTCTGTTTTGAATTATTGCAATTATATATAAAACGAATTACATAAGCCACCACTCGCTGAGCAAATGGTAGACTAGAGTACTTGTTAATATCTACGCAGGGAGTTATGATCTGAAAGGTTATTGTAGTATGAACTTTAAGCTCTGGGACTTGTACTTGATCACTGCTATCTAACTTAGGCCATAGAGTCTCGCTACCGCGTAAAAACATAGGACCGTTCCACCACAACGCGCAATCGCTAATTTCCCTAGGATTCATGCCGCGGGAAGCCAGATCGCCAGGGTTCTGGTCAGTGGGTACGTGTTGCCACGATACGTCACTTACCAACTCCCTTATCTGAACTACTCTATTGCAAACCCACGATTTTAATCGAGACGGTTCGATTGTCAACCAGCCTAACACTATACTGGAATCCGTCCAAATATAAGAACGACTTATTTCCTTGGTAATCGCGCTGCTAACTGCGGCTACGAGACGGGTGGCCAGCCCCGCGCCGCTGAGCTCTAAGCGTGGTATAGTGAGTTCTGGTTTAGATGGCGCCACCCTGGACTTGGCGCAATAAAGCTGGACATTAACGTTGCCTGCCCTGTCAATAGACTTCATATACAGACAGGCGGCGTATGCCATCTTGGACGCATCACTGAATGCGTGAATTTCAACTGAAACGTGCAAATATCCAATTACATTTCTAGGTATAGATATCTTGCTAATATGGTCTAGCTCTCTAACGAATTGTATCCATGATCGCCTTACGTCTACCGGTAAGTTTGTATCATCCCAATCTATTTTGAGAGCCCAAAGCCTTTTCATGAGGAGCTTTGGGACAATAGTACAAGCACTGAGTAATCCTAGTGGATCGAAGATTTGAAATGTATGCGAAAGTATCGATCGCTTAGTTATATTAGTACTCTTCGCATCGAAAATAGTGATGGGACATTGTAATGTATCTGTGGTAGGATTCCAATTGAGACCGAGAGTATTGCATGACTGGCTAATAACTAAATCGTCAGGACAGCTGCCTTCTATAGCTTCAATAGCATTTTTACAATTAGACCTAAATTTTCTTAGTATAAAGCAACCGGAGGCTAGAACATGTGACACTTCGCGTTGTATACTAATTATATCTGCTTCGGTTTCTGCCCCTGTAATCATATCATCTACATAAAAGTCATTTTGTAAGACAGACTTAATTCGATCGCTTTGACACTCTTCACCAAGCTGATATAAACATCTCGTACTAATGAAACTAGCACACGCGAAACCATAAGTTAATGTATTTAACCTATAGGCCTTTAGCGGCATAGAACTATCACTGCGCCATAGTATTAATTGTAAATTGCGATCTAATTCATTAACTTGAATCTGGCGATACATTTTCTCTATATCGCCAGTAATAACATACTTGTGCTGCCTAAATCGTACTAGAATATTGAATAATGAATCTTGAATATTGGGACCTATCATGAGAAGGTCATTGACCGAATACCCCGAGTTTGTGCGACATGAAGCATCATATACAACTCGCAATTTGGTTGATTCGGAACTTTCTCGTAATACAGCATGATGGGGAATGAAATAAACTAAACCTGATTTGAGCGTGCTAGACTCAGACATGTGACCTAATTCCTCATATTCTTTCATGAAACTTGAGTACATTTCCTTTAATAACTTATGCCTATCAAAGCGCCTTTCGAGGTTAAAAAATCGCTTCTCAGCTATGTTATAAGAGCTGCCTAGACAGTCGGGTGTATCAACAAGAGGAAGTCGTACCGAAAATCTACCATCTGCCAAGCGTACGGTATTTGTTATATAGTGTTTTTCACATGGATCTAGTCTCTCTCGAACCTCCGGTACCTCCTCGAGCTCCCAAAACTTCTTCAGCTGGTCATTGAGTTGCTCCGTTACTGAAAAATTACAATTAATACGTTTAGAGCCTGTATTTACACTATCATGATGAAATGACCCTGTCACTAACCAACCTAACTTTGAATTACGTAATGTGGGCATATTGACTCCTAGTGAATACTGTTGCGGGTCCAGTAGGTCCCAAAACAGATCTGCCCCTATTAACATCTCTATTTCTCCCGGACTATAAAAATTCGGGTCAGCCAACAACATATCCTTTGGAATATTAAATTGTTGTATATCTAAATAATTCTTAGGAATAGTATCAGTGATTTCTGGCAGAACCAAGCAAGACAGTGTGACATTGAATGAGTTGCATCTCGATGCCAATGAAATAGTACAAACTTCTGATTGATTGTTGAGTAAGGAATTACCTATGCCTACTATGGTACTATCGGCTAGTAAACGTGTATTTAATAGAAGCTTGTTTTTTAAACTAGTTGTAATAAATGAAGCAGTGCTGCCGCAATCGAGCAGAGCTCTAGCCATCTCCATCTGCTTAGTCACTGGATTGATTACGTTCACCAGTGCGGTGGAGAGGAGGACTGTATTGTCTGAACAAGCAGATAGGCTTGTTGTACTGGAATTAGTAATTTTACTAGAATCGTTAGTATTAGTGTTGTCTGACAAGCAAGGATTACGTGTACTTGAATGTGTAATTGAATCTTGCTTGTGCAACAGAGTGTTGTGACGTTTTTTACAAATACGACAATTGCTTAACTTGCATGCACTCGTTGGATGACCATCTCGCAAGCAGTTGAGACATAACTTCAGCGCAGCAGCTCGCTTTATTCTATCATCAATAGCTAGACTCTTGAACGACAAACAGTCGTATATTTTATGTTGTCCTTTGCAGAAGAAACAACGTTGCATTACTTGATCGGCTGACACTGAAACAGCGTTAAAAACTTTATTAAATCGTTGCGACTTATTACTTGAATTATTGTTACTGGGAACTGGAAGCATAGTTGCCTTGTCTTGTTTTGATCGATTGACGGACTCCAGTACGTCCGCACGATCCTTGAGAAACTTGTAAAAATCGTTCAATGACGGAATCTCGCTACTAGCTAAAGTATTCCTATGTTCTTCCCACTTGACGTTAGTATTGTTATCTAACTTGGAAGCCATAAGGTAAATTATCAAAGTATCCCACTTATCAGTAGGCTGCCCTAAATTTTGTAGGGCCCGTAAATTCTTACTAACATGATCTACAAGAAACCTGAGTGACCTATCCGACTCTCGTGATATAGTATCCAATTTGAATAAGGAATTTAAATGATTGTTAATAAGCTGGCGCTTATTATTGTATCGCTCGCAGAGTAAGGTCCATGCCTCAGAATAATTCTTGTCTGAGATCTCAAGGTTTGAGATGACACGAGCCGCTTCGCCCTCCAAATATGAAACTAAATAATGAAATTTGTGTACAGGCCTTATTTTCTTATTATTGTGAATTAATGATTCAAATGTATCGTGAAAATTAAGCCATTTGAAATAATTGCCATCGAAACTTGGTATTTGTATCATTGGAAGACGGAAACCCATATCATCCCCACCATAGTTATGAGAACAATGTGAACAATCATTAGCACTTACAAGTTCCCTGTCATCTATAGCACTAGATTTTGGATCAGATATCAATCCGAGGATCAATTTTGCACTATACATATTGTCAAAGAAATCATTTTCAATTTTACTACGCTCATCTAATTCATCATCTAAAGAAGCCTCGTTTAATATCTCTAAACGGGTTTGTAAATTACCAAAATCATCATACATTTTTGTAAATGCTTCAAACTGTATGCTTAACTTATTGTAATCTTTAGATGACAATGGTTTATCAGTAGGCAAGGAATTCAAATAATTATTAAACTTAGTAATCCTACCTTTTATAGAATGGCGTTTAAGTATTAAATCAGAACATGAATCCTGTTTAACTTGCAATGATTGCCTACAATCCTGTACTTCAGGCTCAAATTTACCAGGATTAGCCATGTTTCGCACAACAATGTGCACTAAATTACAACAAATAGAACACTCGCCTTATTAATATAGAACAAACTTAATTTATATTCACTTTATAGATCTGCAAAACTTAATTTAACAATTTTATTGCAAATTTGTGGGTAGTTACAAAAAAAATTTTTTTTTTTACTTATACTAGACTTTCTAATTAATTACAATATATTTGAATATTGCACAAGTAGGGCAGAGTTAGGGATAATAGAATAGGAATGGGCTCACTCTCCTTGGCATCGACGGCGTCGCGAAGATCCTGCTAGGTCTCGGTGGATGGATTCTTCGTCCCTTCGATGAGGATCGAGTCCTGTCACGGTCGCCACTCTTTTTGGTTAGGATTCGGACCGTGTCTTGGCGGATCCCACCATAAAGGAATTTTCAGTAAAATAAAAGGCTCGAAATAATTGACTACTTGTATTGACCATAGAAAGAATTGCAATGAATAAGAATGGCCGGCTTATCTTCAGAGAAAAAGTTGTGCGGTGTGTCATGTTTATATTGGACCGGCGGCGTCTCCGTCAATCGCCCCCGCTACGAACTTTCGTACGTTCGCTAATCGATTTTGCTCCTGTTTTCCTTGCCCATCAATTTGCGGCGTTAACAATTACACATAAAGAGGTCTATTTGTATATAATAGTTTTATTATGTGAGCCAGAAACGAAAATAAAGATACACATATATAAAAAACGGGTAATAAATTTTCTTAAGATGGAAGTCAGTAGATGACACGATACTGTAGAAGTAGAATTCTTTTATCACGTATTATAAATTTAAGATTATGCTACGTTCCACATAGATTACCTACTGAAAACAATGGAGTTACCCCCAGAAGAGGAATGCACGGTCACCGGGGTTCTAGCCTTTGTGCTTCACCTGTCTCGGATATTTGGTGTCGCGTCGCTCAACTTTGGGAAACTCGACATCGGCTGGCGCATACGAACCTGTAAAGTTTCAGCTTTTTATGGAAAATTCATTATAATACTTACAGGTAAGTTTACTTTTATAACATTAAATATAAAAAGTGAGATTTAAACAAAAAATAAATTTAAAAAAAAACATAACACTACGTAACTTCACACGCATTTTTTACCTGAAGTAGTAGACAGCGGCTGTTAAGCCTCGTCTTGCCATTATGTTTGCGTCCCAAATGGATTAGGTGGCGAACCTATTGCTATACCGGGCACAAAGTTTTCAGTCATCAATATTTATCAGATATAACTTCCGGAACCAATTTCAAAACGTTATTGGTGTGGGAGAGGATTGGAATCCTGCGGAGCGATTGCAATCTTACTTGGATGTTCCATATACAAATATTTAGTAGCCAGTTTTTATACAACTTCCAATAACGTTCTTCACTCTTACGCAACTGGCAGGTTTTCAACGTTCCTTACAAACCTTGTAATAAAAGTGTACAATTATACAAACATAAGTATATTTATTTAAACTTTTACCTATTTACACAACACTTTCTAACTATCCAACTTAATGTAACGTTGTTATACCGCAATTGATTTCCAGGTTTTATTTCGGCGCTGTGGTTAAATCTTTGTTTTCGAAGAGAAGATGAATTTTCTAAAGACATAATATTGATTTACGGATCTATAATTTTAATGTGTTCAGTGCTATTCACAGAAATTTACTACAAAGTGTACAGGATGGAGCATATAATCACGTGCCTCGGAAAAGTACAAAAGGTATATATTTAATAATTGTAGAAAATATCCTAATGCTGATGACACGGCAAAAGTGTCTGTCATAGAGACCAACCACGAGACCAAATAATTCAATAGGTTTGCCGAAGCATAATTTGTTATACACACAGTAATTCATTCCTCGGTCGAGCTGACCCATTTATGCAGCGAGATAAATCACTGTTGAAATATTTAAATACCACTATGCCTCGTGGCGCATTGGTAAAACTACCGGCTGCAGCAATGAGGTCGGGGGTTCGATTCCCCCACCTGAGCACAAATATTTGTGACAAACATGAATATTTGTGTGGCGTCAGGGTGTTTTTCTATGTATTATAAGTATGTATTTACAAAAGAAAAGTATATATGTATTAATAAGCGCCCTCTAGTTCCAAATTAAGTAACTAAATGCTTGTGCTATGGATACTAGATAACGGATATACTTTTCTTTTGTAAATACATACTTAGAATACATAGAAAAACATCTAGACGCCATACAAACATTCATGCTTGTCACAAATATTAGTACTCGTGTGGGAATCGAACCCGCCAACCTCGATTCTGCAGTCAGTAGCTTTATATATTCATAAAGAACTATTTGTACTATTTGAATTTAGAAGAAAAGCAGTCTACTTATTTTTGTATCTTTTGTTTTTCTTTACTCTGTCAATGTACGTCGTTCCATTTTATAGTAATTGTTTTATTTCGTTATATTTCCGCCTAAATATCAACACTGTAATATTTAAAAATGGGGTTGTCTTGAGAAAATACGATTTTTGTCAGTCATTTACTTATTTCATTTTAACTTGCCCCTTTCCTACAATTCAATTGTTTGTTTATATTGAATTAACATTTTTTTGAAGTTGATATATTTTCTTATCTTTTAGATTGATACTGAACTTAAAGAATATGGAATAAAAAGATCTTTCGAAAGCAAACGATGTCTCACTACTATTTGGGCCCTTTTTATAATTCTTATAAATATATTTACACATATATTTTTAGTGTTTTACCTAAATTTCCATGGTAATGAAAGCCGTGAGTATGTCTGTTTATATAGCGAGTTTTCCATGGTTCCTTTGATGACTTTATTTGCTTCTATCGTAATGGACCGGTAACAGCACTTACATACAAACATAACTTCACGCCAAATCCCTTGCGGGGTAGGCAGAGAAAACAGAGCGCCATAAGGCACTATTCTCACACGCCTCGCGCGCTTGATTGACTTTCATAACTCTTTTCATGCACGCGCGTCGATTTTTAAGGGTCCTAACACCACATTCCTCAGGGACATGTTTGATCATGGAATATGTGTCTTAGCCGTCCGTATATTATATGGGCGGCTAAGACACATATTCCAAGATGAACTAAGCAGATATTATCTGCTTAGTTCATCTTGCATCATCCATTCTTTCTACATGTCCGAACCATCTCGATCACCATCCGACACTCTCTTTCAATCCATCTTCCTTCCTTACAACCTTATTTTCGACGCGGTCTGCGAGAGTCACTCTGCAGATTTTGCGTAGTATCGTCAGTTCTACGGCGTTTATCCTACTTTAATGCACACTCTGCCATACCCAGCTCTCGCTTCCATAAGTTACTGTTGGGATCAGTAGCCGCATTGTGGATAGCTAGCGGGGCTTTACTGCTAATGTTTTTTCCGCCCTGGAATCTGTCCAAAGCTCCATTTACGCTATTTCCTAATATCACGCTTCTTTCTACATCTGCGGTGTATCTTCCATCCCTGCTAAAAGCGCATTTAAGATATACAATTTCATTCACCTGTTCCAGCACTACATCAACGACCATTATCAATTATTATTATTCAATCCGTTCGGGATTCCTTCCTTTCTAACAACATAACTTTAGTTTTTCCTTTCATCAAGCAGTCATCTTCATCATGAAAATTGACCTCTGAACCTTAAAGTTACAAGATAAAAGTCCCCTCAACTGCTAAGATAGTGAATCCTTATAGTCAACTTAAAGTAATGATATTAAAGGCATAACTCGCTTGATAACTATTTTATTTTTCAGTAATTGTAAGGACTACATTCTTCGTACATTATTTTATGTATCTAATGGTGGAGCTGCTCACTCTACAGATATATTTGATTCTCTCCACCGTTTGCTCATCCTTCGATCATCTCAACGAGTGTTTGAAGAAATTATTACATCAGATGTGGATTGACTGTTAGCAGGCTGGATGTTTACAAGATAATTTAGACATTTTAGAACATACGAGCACTCATTGTTGATCTTAAACAATAGTTCTTTATTACTAAATTTATTTTAATTCAAGTCATTATTAAAAAGAAACTGACCGAGGCCTCTCGCGACCAGAGGGCCGGTTAATTTTTCGCACAGAGGATAATCTTCACATCCCCCCTTGCTAGAAACCTCGATCAGTCTCTTTTCAATATTGACCGTGGTCGCTTTGCCATTCGGCGGGGCAATGCGGCCAGTCCTTTGGGTGCGCTGCCAATAGACTGTTTTATGGAAAACGAATTCATCTGGTCTGTTAATTATTTATGTTCTAAATCTAGTTATACCTAATCTTAATGCTCACTTGAGAAAACAAATTAGCGCCCTTAATATACGAAGTACGAACTTTTGTCAGTCGATATTTATCACTAGTTTGAGCCAGAATTTGAACTCTCAATGCGCGACTTCAAATTAGACGTAGGAGTGATTCTCTTTACCTCAGTTACCATATCATAGTTCAGCTTACAATTCTCCCTGATCATGCTATTTTTCATTTTTCATTCGATCCGCAAGGGTGACTCGACACATACTTAGAGAACGAATATCCACTATATTTACTATCATATTGTATCGCCCGCTATACCCAACATCAGTATTTCAGAGTTGGTATTGTAAGATACTACACCTCGTGGCACGTACGCATGTACATGTACGTGCCATCAATAGTATATAACCACTGTACGCACAGTATGCTGTAGTGGTCGGTGTGCAGCGACACACAGTTGTCGCTGACACAAATAAAGATGACAAGATAGTAATCACGTCTTTCATTTAACGGTGGCTTGTTACAGGCGACTATTCCAATGTATGATGGTATATAGTGAGAGGTGCTTCTTCCATGATGGTGGTTGAGCGGCCGGTAAATGAAAGACGTGATTACTATCTTGTCATCTTTATTTGTGTCAGCGACAACTATGTGTCGCTGCACACCGACCACTACAGCATACTGTGCGTACAGTGGTTATATGCTATTGATGGCACGTACATGTACGTGCCACGAGGTTTAGTATCCCTTACAGTATCAACACACCTCTGTATTCGCCAAGTGTGCCAACGCGTACATGCAACGCCACTCAATGGGCATGCCCTAATGCGTATCATTACCAGCAGCAGCAGACAGATACAAATACAAATTTCAGATATAGTTTTATTATAATAATATCTTATTTTTCAGCATTACAATCAAAGACAATGAAATCAAATAAAGATACCGTGGCTACTCTTTCGTCTAGATCTGTTCACGGAGTCAATAAAAAATCACAAATGGAAGGTATTAATAAGTTTGCACGAAAATATTCACATATATTGAGATCATAGTCTAAAGTGGGAGAACCAAGCAGTTCGCTGCATGAATGGCCCGGCTCGACCGGTCAAATACCACGACCTCTCAGAAAATCGACCGAATCGTGAGAGCGGTACCCGGAAGCCCACCTCCCTTCCCTCCTATTAAAGTTCAGCAACGCAACTGTAACACTATGTGTTGCAGGTGTCCATGGGCGGCGGTGGTTACTTACCATCAGGTGACGCATGCTTCTTTACCCTCCTATCCCAAAAAAACCTTGCAATGTGTCATATTCCATTAAAAATGGAAAAGTAAATGTAATTATTATTATTATAATAGAAGGCGGCAGACGAGCGGGTCACCTGATGAAAAGCGAATACCGCCGCCCATAGGGTCTGCAATACCAGGGGCATCACATCAGCGTTGGCGTTCCTTGAAGGTTCCTAGGTCGTAGCGGTCCGGAAATACCGTCGCCGGCAACTGGTTCCATGAAGGAACAGTGCGTGGCAAGAAGTGCCTGCTGAAACGCACTGTTGTCGATCGCCAACCGTTCAGCCAATGTGGGTGGTAGCGTTGGCGCGTGATGCGATGGCGAAAATCAGCTGGCGGTATCCAGCACTCCCCGTTGTTTAAGCGGTAGAGAATGCATAGAGATGCCACCTCTCTCCGCAACGCCAGTTTATTAAGCCGATCGGAAAGAGCTTGGTTGTCGACAAGTCGAACCGCGCGTCGTTGGATGCAGTCAAATGGAGTAAGCTGGTACTGGGGTGCCCTCGCCCAAAGATGTGAACAGTTATTCCACGTGAGGACGGACCTGCGCCTTGTATAGTTGCAAGCGGTGACCTGACGTGAAATACTGTCCCGCTCTATTAAGCACACCAAGATTTTTGGAGGCCATTTTGGCCTTTTCCTCCAGATGACCGCGGAACTGGACGTCACTTGACAAGTCGACACCAAGAATTCCGATAGCTGCTGAGGCGGGTAAGGGAGTGCTCTCAAAACAGGGAGCCGTCGACAACGACCTTAATGCTCCGATCTCCGAGATATTTATTAACATTTAAGCTTTGTGCCCGATGGGGTAATAAATAGGTTCCAACGAAACGATTCTGCAGCCGCTGGCTTTGGATAGAAAAAAAACGTGAAGTTATGTATGTAAGTATCTCAACACTTTGGGCTCCAGATGCAGAAATAACGGTGGTGGTGAAAAGTTTTACATCAGCAGTAGCCTTTTTTACATTTCTAGTGTAATCTAGTGATGGTGAGGCGTCCTGGTTTTCAAATAAGTTTTGGTCATGTTATCACTCTACAACGTTTTGGACCCGCCCAATTGTGTAATGATAAAAATCTTACTGTTCACAGATTCCTTGGCTACGAAGTATTCAGAAACGTATCCTGCTGTGGTTAACCGACTCGGCTCTGTCTATTGCTCTCTTTACGACGTCGTCAAGCAGTTGGACAGTAGTCAAGGAGTTCTAATTGTATTATTAATAACAAATAATTTTTTACATACTGTTGTTAATCTTTATGACTTGTTGAGTGGAATACGTAAGTAAAATGACGTTTACTAAGTCCTTAGAATGAATTTCAGGGATAACTTCTCACATAATATTTTGACGGGCCTCGTGGCGCATTGGTAAAACTACCAGCTGCAGCAATGAGGTCGGGGTACGATTCCCACCCGTGCACAAATATTTGTGACAAACATGAATATTTGTGTGGCGTCTGGGTATTTTTCTATGTATTATAAGTATGTATTTACACAAGAATGTGTATTAATATCCGTTATCTTGTATCCATAACACAAGCATTTAGTTGCTTAGCTTGGAACTAGAGGGAATTATTATATTATAATATTTCCTTATCCCGACGTAGACCTTTTTTATAGTAGTGGTAGTTAGCGTGGGCACAGTTGCGTTACCAACTTTAAGTCAGGATAGGGAGAAGGATAACGAGATAAAGGGTAAACTGGATACCTGAGACAACGCGGCATGAGCCACTTTGATTGGTGAAAGAAGTCTGGGGTTTCACCAATCAAGCTGGCCCATTTATTTATTAATTTTTTATTTTAATCATTTATCATCAGGCAACATGGCCCATAAATACATAAAGATAAATTACAATACATAATTTCAATATATATACAATACATGATAATTAAATTATTTAGCCAACCTATTTCCGCACAGACATGCGTCACCGATTCGGTATACCATGTAAGAATTATTCGAGCAATGTCCCATGTATGCGCAGTCCAGGCGGCTAACAATCATGCTCAGGATGCTGTTAGCGCTGCCCCGCACCCTGCGCACCTGGGAGGCGCACCTCTTACGCATAGTGGACTGGAAGAAGTCTACGTGTGCGTCGACGAACATCCCTGACGCGCTACAGAAGCGTGGCAGCCCCACCAACACCCTGAACACGTTTGTTTTACTGCACACGGAGTGCACGCGCATACCGAGCCCACAGGCTCCACGTATAATAAGATGAGCAGTATGCACAGTTGGGGATCATATCAAGAGCGTATACGTCGCGATTTCTGCCGTCCCAGAGGGACGCAATCTTGACCGAAACAAATACAGCCGCGCTGGCTAGGCTAGGCTAGGCTAGGGCGTGCCCCAGAAGCGACGGGCACCGATTAGCCCTCGTCGGTGCGGCTGCATGCGCATGCGGCAGAGGGGGCCCTCGCTCTTCACGCAGCGCCAAATCAGGCGGGACGAGGAGAGGGGAGTGCCGTATAGGCATGTGGAATGTTACAGGTAGCATGACCGAAGATAATTCCGTGTGGTGATCTGAATGGATGGGTCGGAACCAAGCGAGATGGCCTAGAGGCTATCCTTGGTCCGAATGGTGACAAGAGAGTGAATGACGCTGGTAAGCTGATTATGGACTTATGCTTGGAACGGAACCTCCTTGTGTCTAACACATTATTCCATCGTAAAGATATCCACACGTATACATGGAGACGGAAAGAACAAAAGAGTATGATTGATGTAATACAGGTAGATACAGTCGTCTCCGAAATACTCTAAGGGATAGAAGAGCCTACAGAGGCCTCACGCTTGATGCGGACTACTACCTGGTGGTAAGCTAGTTCGTCGGCTTTTTCAAGAAGTGGCGAGTGCGTACCCATTTCGGAGAGCTTGAAAGGATAAAGTGTGAGTAATTAGAAGATAAAAGTGTACGGAATATGTATGTAGACCTAGTCGGCATAAGACTCAATGACCTGAGCCTTTCTGACTTAGGTGTTGAAGAATGCTAGGAAAGAATGGAAGAAAGTATAGTGGAAAGTGCAAAAAAAGTATGTGGTTGTGCAAAGAGGTATCAGATTTTGAAAGGTGATGCCTGGTGGGACGCGGATGTAAAATTCAGCGTCGAAAGAAAGAAAAGAGCGTGGTTGGATTATGTCTCAAGTTTGAATCAGAATGATAGTATGACAGATAAAAAGTATGAGAGCTACCGCCGCTGCAGGAATGTTACCAAAGCCGTAGTGAAAGAGAAGCGTAAAAGATTAGTTGCGAACGAGGAAGTGAGGTTGACGGAGAACTTCGAGGGCAATAACAAACTCTTCTGGAGGGAAATTAGAAAGTCTCGTGGTTCTTCGTCAACATCCAGAATGGATAAGATTATGTCTAAGGTTGGTGACGTTCTTGCAAACCCAAACGATGTATTGGGTCAGTGGAGTGAGTATTTTGGGGAAATTTACGAGTATGTTCCGGATGTGGGCGCCGCGAGTAAGTCTACGACTGACGCCGCTGCGCTAACATTTGACGAGGACATTACTATGGAAGAGATTGAGTGGTCGGTACGAAATATGAAAAATGGTTAGGCAGCTGGAATTGATATGATATCTAGCGAAATGATCAAACACGGTGGAACCTGTATCTGGGACGCTTTCCTGACCTTGAGCAATCTATGCTGGAAGTCAGATAACATTCCCATAGACTGCAGGCGTGCTGTCATCGTGCCCTTGTATAAAGGCAAGGGATCACGTATGCAGTGTGCCAGTTACAGGGCCATCCGTTTGATCAGCTTAGCAGTGAGCGGCGCACTGCTGCGCGCTGTGCAGTCCACTTATGAGGGCTGCACGGCGGCTTGTCCCCCTGATTTGACGTCAATATCGGCGTCAGACAGGGTTGCTGCAGGGTGCTGCTTGCAGGGTGCTGTCCGCTCGGCTGTTCATCCTGTACCTAGACAGTTGTGTTACAACGTGTAAACCTACGTGCTAGCATATTCGCGCGAACTGTCAGCGCCCTCTGTTCCTTTTCTATGTCCTCATCATCTTTAAGGTCGGGAGTCAGAACATGGCCAAGATATTTAAACTTGAAAGTCCTCTGCAATGGCATGCCATATAGGTGTATTTTTTTTTTTCACTCCTTATCGTCTGTCCGGAAGACTGCTATGGATATTACGTCGGACAGACGGTGGTCTAGTTGCTAGTGATATGGCTCCCAGCGTTCTCATTTCTTTGCCTTGCCCACTCGTCATCCTCCCGTCTTTTCATGACCATCCTTAGGTAATGTGTGTGTCTTCTCCAGTCCTCCTCGCTTTGTAGCATTCGGTCTACTAGATTTTGTGGCCCCAACCTTTCCTTCCCCTCGTCCTGTAGTTTTTATCTTTCTGCTAGGAAGTTATTGCACTCAAAGAGTGCATGTTGTGGTGTATCCTCGAGTCCGCAATAGCAGCAATCATCACTCTCGGCCTTTCCTATTGCGTGTAGAAACACATTAAATACCCCGTGTCCACTCAACGCCTGAGTGATCAAACGGTCTACCTCTCCATGTTTCCTTTCTATCCAGGCCTTCAGACTTGGTATCAGTACTCTCGTCCATGACCCCTTCCCCCTCTTGGACCAGTCTTCCTCACATTCCTTTAGAGTTCGTTGTCTTTCTTCTTTCGGTGTGCCTTCCTTATTGTATAGCCGTACTCTCTCCCTTGCCAGTCTTTCTATTGGTATTAACCCCGCAATCACCTAAGCCGCATCGAGTGATATTGTACGATATGCTCCGCAGATCCTAATGGCGAGTTGCCTTTGCACTCTTGCGAACATTCCCCTATACTTGTCCATTCTCAAGGCCTTTTCCCATATCGGAGCCCCGTAAAGCATCACCGAATGGGCGACAGATGCCAGTGTGCGCCTCTTGCTTGCTCTGGGACCGCCTCTCCTGGGCATTAACCGTCCCAAGGCAGCGCTCAGTTTCTCCACCTTCCCTGTAGTCTCCAAGATATGTTTGTCAAATTTCCAGCTTTTGTAAAGCCATATTCCCAAGTACTTTACCTTCTCGGTGGGTTTTATTGTGGTTCCTTCTATTACAAAGGTTATATCCCCGTATTTTTTCCTGCCACTCAGCATGACGGCTTTCGTTTTTTCAGGAGCAAGTTTGAGGCGCTTCTGCTGCATCCAGTTACTTATTTTTCCGAGGGCATCGTTGGCTCGGTTCATCAAGGAAGATTCATTTCGTGCCGTGACTACTAGGGCCAAGTCATCTGCAAAGCCTATGATGTAGGTTCCCTCGCCATACTCCAACCTGAGCACCCCATCATAAAAAATATTCCAGAGGGTTGGTCCAAGTTTGGAGCCTTGAGGAACTCCACTACTTGTCTCTAGTGTTTTTGAGTCCCCTTCGGCATCGGTGACCAATATGGATCTATGATGGAGGTAGCTATTTATAATGTTTACTATATACCGAGGGAACCCCCTGCTTCTTATCTCTTCAATAATTATTTCCCATGACGCCGTGTTAAAAGCATTTCGTACGTCGAGTGCTATTAGTACACATAGTTTACGCGTGCGACGGGTGCCCATTTTGGCTTCTTCTGCTATTTGAACAACTCATCTTATAGCGTCGAGAGTGGATCTACCCCTTCTGAAGCCATACTGCTCTTCTGCCAAGCCACCACAAGTCTCTATCTTCTCCTCAATTCTTTTTAAAATGATCCCTTCCAGTAGCTTGCCATAGCAGTCTAAAAGACAGAGGGGTCGATAACCAGTTGGATCATCCGCAGGCTTGTTCGCTTTTCTAAGCAGTACAAGCCTTGCCTTCTTCCATATGGACGGGAACTCTCCAGACCTGAGTATATTGTTCATTACTCTCAGTAACTTTTCCGGTATTGTTTCCACGGCCAACTTCACTATCTCTGGTGGCAGTTGATCTGGGCCCGGAGCCTTTTTTACTTTCATCATTCTACTCACGGCAGCTATCTCTTCTTTCGTAATCTCCGGTACTTCTCCTAAAGTTTCAACCCTTCTGTTAAAACTCTCATGGTGTGGAAACAATACCCTGGCAATCTCTTGTAGTCTCCTCATGCTTAATTGTGGTGGAGGTGGATTACCTTTCAGTTTCCTAGTAACTATCTTATAACATAGGCCCCAGACGTCTTTATCTACTTCTTTGCAGACTTTTTCCCACTGTTGTTCTGAGAGAGATTTGTATATCTGGAGCTTCAGTTCATACTTTGCTTTTTTATATGCTTCTCTATATTTATCTACCTCTAATTCTCCTATTTCCCTTGGTTCCACTTTTCCTTTCTTCTTATTATTTCGCGTGTACTTTCTTCTGCATTTTAAGCATTTTCTTCTCGCGTTTGCTATCTCTTCATTCCACCAATATACTTCTTTTCTTTTCCCGTTTCCTTTTCTTGGCATTGATGCTTCGCAGGCTCTAATTGTTGCCTCAACCAACTCCTCGGGCGTCCCGATTATACTTCCCTCCATGTATTCCTTAAATTTATTCGAGTTCAGTTTCTTCAGGCTCCAATTTCCCGGCGTGCAAAATATTCTCTCATTTCTGCTATTTTCAATTTCATAAATAATGTATCTGTGCCCACTCATTGTTTCCTCATCCAGCACCCTCCAATACACCATGTCTCCAGCTAGGTCATGATTAGCCATGGTTACATCGGGTATGGACTTTCTACATCCTCGTTGGAAGGTTGGTTCGCTACCCTGGTTTTGTACAACCAGGTCCAGGTCCGCTGCCATTTCAAGAAGGTACTGTCCTCTTTTGTTGCATTTTCCACTTCCCCAAGTTGGGGAAGCAGCGTTAAAATCACCTGCCACTAACAGTTTCCCTCGTTGTTGGCGTAGGGTGTTCCAAAGCTCATCGATATCTCTTTGGTATTCATTTATATCGCAGTTTGGTGATATGTAGCAACTGAAAAAGGTTCCTTGTTTTAACCTTACCCCGATGTACCCGTTGCCTTTCATTATGCCGTCTATAGTTAGCTTCTTATTGTACAGGATAACAGTGGCGTCACCCCTGTTGTCTAGCTCCCATCCTCCAGCAGCAGCTCTTTTACGATTTGGCTCCGCAATAATGGCGATATCAATGTCATATCTTTGTATCACCTCGGGCAGGAGGTCGTGCGCTGCTCGAATGCGGTCGGTGTTAATTTGGAGGATCTTGATCGCCATTTTTATTTGCAGACACATATCTGTAGTGACGCGGTTGACCAGCGGTTTCAGCGTCTCTTATCGCCTTTCTAAAGATCGGGCATCCCGTGGAAGCTGCTTTATGACCCGATTTGTTACATGCCGGACAGTAGGGATCCTTGTCGCAATTTACCACTTTGTGTTCAGGGCTGCCACATTTTCTGCAGAGACTCGTTCTGTCCGGTCCATCACAGTTTGCTCTGATGTGTCCTGTACCCCAACACCTATAACATTTTACAAGGGCAACTCTCCTTCTGACTTAGCATCTAGTCCACCCTATCATGACCCATGTCACATTTGCTAGGTTTTTTGCAAGATATTTGTTTACGGCTATAGTGGCTGATTTACTGCCGTTTCTCGTAGGCCTCAGTGATTTTATCTGTATTGCTACACCGAGTTCAGTCTCTAGTGCCATCTTTATCTCCTCTTTATCCATATAGGTGTATTGCCGGTACGTTATGTGGACATTTGTTCCCGGCCTCAAAAAACATGATTTCATTTTTTACAGTGTTATACAATAGTCCGTGTAATTTAGCATAACTTTCACACTGAGCTACCAGCCTACGCAGACCACAAACCGATGCACTCAACAAAACCACGTCGTCCGCGTAGTTAACGCACACGGCGTCTATGTGACAACCGAGTCGCGCTTTACAAAGTTCGCTGATCAATCCATCGACGTACAGGTTAAGAAGTATAGGCGAGCTCAACCCTCCCTGCCTCACCCCACACTCCAATCTATATGCATCAGTAAATGATCCGGCCCATCCTATGGTATTGACCTGGGTACCATACCAGTATTTTAAAATGTTTACAATTTCCAAAGGCTTTTCTATACTCTGAAGCTTTCTCCAAAGCATATCATAAGAAACCAAGTCAAATACCTTGGACAGATTCAAGGAACAAGCATAGATAGGTGTTCTACGTTTTGTATAGTATATTACGGTGTGCTTAAGACTCAACACAGCTGTTTCCGTTGACAGTCCAGGTCGAAATCCGAACTGGTTGTGATGAGGCTTTATAAACTTATTCAGTTATTTATTTATCACACCGTCAAAGACCTTACCTATAGTGGCAAGAGAGATAGGCCTCTAGTCATGACCCGGAGATTTACCTCGTGACATAGATGATATTATATTACTGATATCTTCCATGTTGAACTGAGTACCTAGTGCCCTGCCGGGCTTAACATTGAGCACTGTGCGTGAAGGTCCAAAAGGGGACATTTACATAGAAGCGCTCTCTAAAGTGGTTAGCTATATCGGCCGGATCAGTCATACCGCCAATGGACACAGGAATACCCGGTCTACTGCATAACTTTTTGTGTTTTTCCAGAAAGACGGAAGTGATTTCCGCTGAGTTTGATGCTATCGCCACGACTCTGTCAAAGCGCTAGAGGGCGCGCTTACGTTTCGTTTAGTGTCCGTACTCATGACCAGCTGCGACATATATTTTATGTTGATTCATAACGGCGCTTACTGTTTTGCAAAAACTATTTACGACTACCCTCAAGACCATTTGGAGTAACATTTATTAGATTAAAATTATGTTCCTTCACTGTTGGTGATAATACTTGATGTCGTAAATTATTATGTGGCACTTCATGCTCGGTTTGAACTGACCTTAGCAAGCGACGGTGACAATAACTGAGAAGTGTTATTCTGACATAGTTTCTTAACATCTTCAAGCTGATCTCGGCTGGCGTATTCGATCTAATTTCGTTTATTTCGGATTGTAGTAGCACTAAATCCCTCAAAAACTCTGACACATCTAATGATCCAAGGTTATGGGAGTTAATTTTTCCTAAACACGGGCCACAAATGCAGGTAATTTATCTGGTTCAGTTACCTTGAATATATTAATAATATCATTAAGTATTCGATTATCCTTGCCCTTGCCATTCCGTACGGTCTTACGCAAATCAGAAGACAACGACTCGAGCAGTAACGATTTTGACTTTTCTATTTCTTCACTAGTAAACGTTGACGTACAAATCGTATCGTATCGTATCGACACTTTATTTTGAATATACGATAACATTTCATCAATAACAATACTACATTTATCACATTTTATTGTGTTCGCCATCTTTACTTATAATTTCACTTATAACAGTCTCGGTGGTCCAGTGGTCGAACAAACGGCTTCTGATCCAGAGGTCCGGGTTCGAATCCTGACACTGGCTCACACCAATGACTTTTCGAAATTGTTTTCGGAAGTTATGTGTGATAAATATCGACGACTGAAAACTTTGTGCCCAGTATGGGAATAGGTTCGCCACCTTTTCCATTTAGGACGTAAACATAACGGTGAGACGAGGCTTAACAGCCGCTGCTTACACCTTCGGGTAACAAGGCATGAAGTTATGTTGCTATGTTGTTCTTTTATTATATATTTATAACACGCGTAAACTCCTCACGAGATGATGCGACTGACTATTTATGCGGCGGACTACTTAGAGTTTGGATAGAGATCCTTATTTTCTATTTGACCTGAGAATACTTTGCTAAATGATTTTTGTATTATCAAACTTGCTCTATATTACGGTATAAAATGAAGCTTTATGACAAAGTCAGCTACCGATACCCGATTTGATTATAACTACAAGAAAGGTACAACTATACTTATATGTACCTTTGACCTGTTATTAAATTAATGATACTGTGCTTTTTATGGAGCGATAACATGTTGCAAAGAATGGTGTCGTAATCGCACCGTACTTTGGTTATCATTTGTCGTAGGTAGTTGATGTTAAATTTAAATGTATGTTAATATTGTTTCCAGTTAAGCTCTTACACATGGTCTACAACATCAACTACTTCTTATGGATTCTGCACTACACTACAAATCTTTTTTTGATTATTGAACCAGCTCATCAAACTAATCTCCAAGTACGCGTTTACATTTTTAAAAGCGGAACTCTACTTTTCCAAAGTTTTTTTTTATGGGATAGGCGGATAAACCAGCATGCTAGTCACCTGATGGTAAGTGACCAACGCCGCCCATGGACACCTGCAACACATAGTGTTACAGTTGCGTGGGTGGGCACACCTTTAAGGGAGTGGGATGAGAAAGGATGGGAAAAGTTTGCAGTGTAATACTCAATGTATACGAAGAAAAATAAGCTAGAAGATTAAATCGGGGCTTTAACATTGCCAGCCGCGTGCAAAAAAAATATTTAAAAAAAATAGTAGTCTCGGTGGTCCAGTGGTCGAGCACATGGCTTCTGATCCAAATGTCCGGGTTCGAATCCTGAGACTGGCTCACACCAATGACTTTTCGAAAAATGTTTTCGGAAGTTAAGTGTTATAAATATCGATGACTGAAAACTTTGTGCCCGATATGGCTATAAGTTCGCCACCTATTCCATTTGGTACGTAAACATGACGGCGAGACGAGGCTTAACAGCTGCTGCCTACACCATCAACATAACTTTACCCCTTTGTTACAAGGGGTAAAGTTATGTTATGTTATAAAAAGATAATATGTCTAACTAAAAATAAGATTCCCAAAAAGACAAAGATTCTTACCCGCTTCACTCGCTTCTTTCACATTCATAACTCTTTTCATGCACGCGCGTCGATTTTTGAGGCTCCTAACATCACCGTCCTTCAGGACACGTTCTATTTGGTCTAGTGTGTCTTGGCCGTCCTTGACTCCTACGTCTATCCACTTTTGCACTGTAGATCTGCTTAGTCAGTCTTGCATCATCCACTCCTTCTACATATCCGAACCATGAGAGCATTTCTTACATTTACGCGACATCGTGACCAGAGATCTCTTACGGATATTGCTATTGAGTCGGCAAAGGCAGAAAGACTCAGTCATGAAACTGTTAAGTTTTCATCTTTTATTTAGATTCACAGGTGGTCAAATGATCCTTTTTAATATAGTATTTTTATTATATTTTTACGTAGCGTTCCAACAAAAAGAGATTCATTTTGTGCTAAAATAATCTTTTAAAAAAAAAATTATCCATTTTCGTTCCAAATATTTTTATACAGGATTCATATTCAAAAGTAAACATTTCTATTTTTGACAGTGTTCTGAGTCTTTTTTATTACTAAAATGTAGTATTTTTTCATCTTAAGATTATACTTATTAAAAAAAAATTGATAAAAACATAAAATCACGTAATCAGATTTAAAATTTAATCACTTTTTAAGGGTGCAATTAATTTAAGTAGAATAAAATAAGGTTCTTAGTACAAAATTAGAAAATTTTATATTCTATACTTTGAAATTCTAACTAGAAACCTCTTGGGCATTGTTAGTCACGTGGCCTCGCCAGAGCCAGTAGCAAGGCGAGAACGAAGACAGACGTCGATATGCGCTCTCTCTCACACTATGGCATGTCTTTATAATGCCCGTACCCATCCATCATTAGTTTGATCACCTGGCAGGTAGAAAATCCCACCGAAATTAATCTGTCTTTTTGGTTATTTTATTTTTTAGTTAGAAATAACTCTCCATTAAAATTTCAAGCTGCCTCAAATAACTCGATTTAATTTAAAAATGTATAAGAACTATGTTCCTGGACTCCTCTGAAGCTATCTCTAATTAAACTGGAGACGACTGAAGTGGAGGAAGCGAGAAAATGTATGTTAATATCGTATAAAATGGAAAGAAGTACTCTTTGCCTACCCCATGGAAAAAAGGCATGATTTTATGCGCTTCGTATTAAGTATGCATATTTTTTTTAGTCGAAACGCACAATGCACCTGATCAGTGAGATAATGTTGTTAACTCCGCGGGACCATCTGACACTCGACTCTGAATTGGATCTGTTTTACAAATACCTCGTCACCAACGAGGTGGTGTACACGCCTATGGACATGTTCACACTTAACAGGGGTATTGTAACAGCGGTAAGTTGATAACATGTTCATCCCTTATGTCTGGCTACTTTCTGTTATGGTCGAAAACAACCCTTAGATTTTGCTGATGCAAGCAGCAGTAATTCCTATATAAGCGAACTCGCATTAATTAATAAGAGAGTACTAATTTAGCCGCAGAGCAATACACTACATTCATCCCGTACCGCCGGTCGCGTTCGGAACTTCGGTTTTCCTTATTTTAAGTGTGTGAAATTGAAATAAATTGTTAGGGAAAATAAAATAGTTTTTTTTTAAAAACACTTCGTCGAATACGCGCAGAACAATTTGGTGTCAGAAGTGGGATGCTGTGTGGATTCCTGGACTCGTTTTAGGATACCCAGCATTCATCGAACTGCATCGACGAAGCAAGATCGACGATAAGTCTCATCCACCTTTGTGAGAGCCCGCATCAAGAAACTGCAGCCGACTATAAGTCTCCGCTTTGTGGCGTGAGCCAGCGCCGTATCTTATCCCTTGATTTTCACCTGCTGGAGTGCAGCCGACTGTCAGCCTCCGCTATACAGCGTGAGCCAGCGCCGCATCTCATCACTCATCACCACAAGGAAACTGAAAACCACCAACTGCTGACCGGTAACATCAGAACATAGCATCATGATCCCAGTACTCCGCCTGATCTTCGTGTTCACCATACCTATGTGAGTCCGTAATATCTTATCCATCTGTGTATCTGTTCAAGTGAATTTTTGCAAAATATTTTATTTCAGAACATTAAGCTTAAATTTAAGAATTATTTTCAAGTTTTATATCATTTCTACGGAATTCCATGAACTATTTTCGTAATATTGTGTGAAAATTTTGATACTAAATCTTTTTGCTAATTTTTATATTCTAGATCTTATATATATTTAAATTCTATGTCTAATACTGAATCAAGCCCAATTCTTGGTTCAAAATTAATTATAAAATCCGAAACAATGTCTAACAATATAACTTT
Source organism: Euproctis similis (assembly GCA_905147225.2). Classification (NCBI taxonomy): domain Eukaryota; kingdom Metazoa; phylum Arthropoda; class Insecta; order Lepidoptera; family Erebidae; genus Euproctis; species Euproctis similis. The sequence continues at coordinate 23,014,199 of LR990110.1, forward strand.
AAGCTTCTTAACTAAATTTATCAAACCATATGATGGCAGAAGGGAGACACTCCCTGCATTTTTAACTAATTGTGATAACGCAATTGCATTAGCCTCTCCGGATCAACAGATTATTTTATGTAAATTTATCATATCTCAGTTAGAAGGGAAAGCACAAGTAGCGTGTTCTTTAAAAACCTTCGATAACTGGTTAGAATTAAAAGTTTTTCTAAAACAACATTTTAGTGAGAAAAAACATTCTTCTCATTTACTTTCCGATTTACAAAACTGCAAACAGAACCTGCCTTCCGAGAGCGTGGTTCAATTTTCTTTGAGGATAGAATCATGTTTAACTAGGTTATTATCCGATGTTCATTTTTCGTGTGATAAAAAGGAGGAACTCGTAGGCAGAGTAGCCGGTATCGAGGACCTAGCACTTAATACATTTTTAATGGGCTTAAATCCCAGTTTTTCGCATATTGTACGCTGCCGTAATCCAAAAACATTAAATGAGGCAGTAAGTCAAGCTATTGAGGAAGAAAAATTATTTAATCTTACTAAATCTAATTCTAAATCGCAAAAAATATGTTCTACTTGTAATAAACAGGGACATTTATCATCTGAATGTTTTAAGAATAAAAGCAAAAATGTTAAGACATTTAATACAGATTTCTCTAATTCTAATAAATTTCCAAATCGTTTTCCCATACAGCAACAATTTCCACGAAATCAAAACAATAATTTCTCACATAAAATTTGCGCTTATTGCAAGAATCCTGGTCATATGATAAGCGAGTGTCGTAAACGACAATATTATAATAATCATCGGAACGCGCAACAAGATACTACGCCAAAGAGTAGTGAAGCGTACAGAGGCAACGCTAAGATTAATTTATGTCACAGTAATGATAATGATAATAATAATTCTACAAATAATGAATACTGTAACAGTTCTTCTTCACATTTAAACTAAATCGGGTCCCGATATTGTGCCATTTGGGATCCCCGAAATCAAAAAACGGCACTTTTACTAATAATTCTAAATCCTTTTCATCTCAGCCGCACAAACATGCACTGAGTCATACAAAATCATTTACTAGTTCTTATACATCTCAGTTGCCTAAAAGTCAATTGAGTCATACTAAATCGTTTACTAAATCTTATTCATCTCGGTTACCCAAAGAGGAACAGAGTCTTACTAAATCTTATACATCTCGGTTACCCAAAGAGGAACAGAGTCTTACTAAATCTTATTCATCTCGGTTACCCAAAGAGGAACAGAGTCTTACTAAATTTTATTCATCTCGGTTACCCAAAGAGGAACAGAGTCTTACTAGTTCTTATACATCTCAGTTGCCTAAAAGTCAATTGAGTCATACTAAATCGTTTACTAACTCTTATACATCTCGGTTACCCAAAGAGGAACAGAGTCTTACTAAATCTTATTCATCTCGGTTACCCAAAGAGGAACAGAGTCTTACTAAATCTTATTCATCTCGGTTACCCAAAGAGGAACAGAGTCTTACTAGATCTTATACATCTCGGTTACCCAAAGAGGAACAGAGTCATGCTAAATCTTCTTCATCTCAGCTGCCCAAAGAGGAACTGAGTCATACAAAATCATTTACTAAATCTTTTACATCTCAATTGCCTAAAAGTCAATCGAGTCATAAAAAATCGCTTACCAAATCACATACATCTCGGTTACCCAAAGAGGAACAGAGTCTTACTAAATCAAATACTAATTCTAAATCTCATACAAAGTCCTATGCTAATCCTATATCTTATTCTAATGAAACTAATTCTAATTTGAAATTATATGAAATTAACTCATTTATCACAAAGGTTACACTTCCACATATCTTCTTATATACCAAGCACACTAGTAGAGCCCTTATCTTACTAGTCGATACAGGAGCCAGTGTTTCTTTAGTTAAAAAATCGAGTCTTTACAATAAACCTGAGTTATCGAAAGAAATTATACGACTTAAAGGTATTAATGATATTAATACCTATTGTCAAACATTAGGTTCTTTTCAAATGCAATTTCAACTATCCAACGAAACTTTCTCATTTAAATTTCACGTCATAAATGACAAGGTAGATTTCGGATACGATGGCATAATAGGTACCGATTGTTTAGGTTACCTCAAAGCTGTTGTGGATTATAACAAATCGTGCCTAACAATGCAAAATCACACTATTCCACTACATTTTAAACTGCCAACTTATATCATTCCAGCCCGTTCGGAAGCCATAGTCGAATGTGGCATATCAAATAAATTAGATGAGTTATCCCCTCTTACAGAAGCCTTAGTCCTAGATCATAAGATATGCGAAGGAGTTTATGTCGCAAACTGTATTGTAAGCATAAAGCCAAATCGAAGAGTTAATATTTCGATATTAAATACCACCGAAAGGGATATCGAAATTAATAATTATTTTGTGCACCTCACACCAATAGAAAGTAATTTATCTGAGTGTGTTGGTGAAATAGAGACTGTAAATAATATTTCAAATGTTTCTATAAATAGACAAAAAACCGTATTAAATAAAATTAGAACTTCTCATTTGAATGCAGAAGAAAGGGCAGCCCTATTAGATTGTTGCTCACACTATACAGACGTGTTCCACCTAGAAGGTGAACCGCTCTCTTATACAGATACTATTAGTCACTCTATAAACACGGGGGACGCTGCACCAGTCCATGTTAAATCCTACCGTTTCCCTGAATGCCACAAAGAGGAAGTAGATAAACAAATTAGTAAAATGCTAGAACAGAATATAATACGTCATTCTCAATCGCCATGGAGTGCACCAGTTTGGGTCGTGCCAAAAAAGGCAGATGCCTCCGGCAAACAAAAATGGCGAATAGTTATTGATTATCGTCGCTTAAACGACGTCACTGTTTCTGAAGTTTATCCAATACCTTTCATCACAGATATTCTAGATCAATTGGGTCATTCCAAATATTTCACAACCCTTGATCTCGTAAGTGGATTCCATCAAATAAAATTAAATCCTGCTGATGCTGCAAAAACAGGATTTACAATTGTAGGAACAAATGAAACTTCTGGTCATTATGAGTTCACCAGAATGCCATTTGGCTTAAAAAATGCCCCTAGCACGTTTCAACGCCTGATGAACACAGTTTTGTCTGGTCTTCAAGGCATCCATTGCTACACATATTTAGACGATTGCGTTTCTTACGCATTTGATCTAAATTCTGCCATTTCGAAGTTAAAACTAATTTTAGAAAGATTTAGAAAACATAATTTAAAACTACAACCGGATAAGTGCGAATTTTTACGTCGCGAAGTTACTTATTTGGGTCATAACATCACCGATAAAGGTGTCTCTCCAAATCCCGATAAAGTCAAGGCCATTGAAGGTCTTCCCTCTCCTGTCCTGTCCCAAAGACATTAAATCGTTTCTCGGTTTAGTCGGTTATTACCGACGATTCATTGAAAACTTTTCCAAAATCACGAAGCCATTGACTTCACTCCTCAAAAAGGACGTCATTTTCTCTTTGTCTCAAGAACAAGAACTCGCTTTCCAAACCCTTAAAAATAAACTAATTTCTGCACCTTTACTTCAATATCCGGACTATTCTAAGCCATTTATCCTTACCACTGACGCATCAAATTATGCCATTGGAGCAATTCTCTCCCAAGGTGAAATTGGTAAAGATAAACCAATAGCCTACGCGTCACGTACACTCAACAAAGCAGAAGGAAACTACTCTACTACAGAGAAAGAACTTTTAGCTATCCTTTTTGGTGTGAAAACCTTTCGTCCTTATCTATATGGCTATAAATTTAAAATCGTTACTGACCATCGACCCCTAGTATGGTTATTTAATGTCAAAGATCCAGGCAGTCGTCTTATACGATGGCGCCTCAAACTAGAGGAATATAATTATGAAATTATATATAAACGCGTTAACAGATTCTAATTTAAATAAATGTACATATGAGCAATATTTTAAAAAACAGTTTTTAAAAACTACTTCTAATAACGATACAAAAATCGAAGAGCATAATCAATCTCTTCATTTAGCAAAACAAAATTCAATCGCATGCCCAGTCTCTTTAGATTTCGATTACTCTATGCCGCACTGCGAACAATTGTTATCGTCAATCGAAAACGCTGACGAGTTAAAAAGTTGCGAGCGCGAGCCTGAAACCGTTCACACGGTTCATTCCAATAACAAAATAATACATTTCTTATTCACTAAAATTCATCATTATGATGAAATAAATTATAGAATAATTTACAAATTACTTATGGATTTACGTAATCAAATTATATCTAACGAAAACTATGAAAAAGAATTAGCCATTTCCGATTTCACAGAACCTTTTAATAAATTAGTATATTTGAAGATATATAACATAATCTCATTTATTTTTCACGGTACTGGTATCACGGTACATGTTTACAAAAATCAAATTAGATATCCAACACCCGCCGAGGTTCCAAATATACTTAAAGAAAACCACGGTACCACGATAGCTGGTCACCCAGGTGTCAAACGCATGTACAATAGAATTAAGGCATCTTTTTATTGGAAAAGTATGCGTTCAGACATAGAACGATACGTAAAAGATTGCCAACTATGTAAAATAAACAAACCCTTAAGGGCCTCAAATAAAGCTCCTATGATAATCACGTCCTCAAGTACCAAACCTTTTGAAAGACTAGCCCTAGATATTGTTGGTACTTTGCCCGAAGCTGGCATTCAAAAATTCAAATTTATACTAACTCTACAGGACGATTTAACTAAGTTTTCATGTGCATATCCCATGATAACTTCTACAACTGATGAAGTTGCACGTAATTTAATACATTTTATCTCATTATTCGGCTTCCCTAAAATGATTCTCACGGACCAAGGTCCCTGCTTTTCATCAGAACTATTTAAACAGCTCACACAAATTCTCAAAATAAAAAGTCTTTTTTCTACCCCTTATCACCCCCAAACTAATGGCGCGCTAGAGCGTAGTCATGCAACACTTAAAGAATATCTAAAATCTTTCATAAATGACAATCAAGACGATTGGCATTGCTATCTTGCTACTGCTATTCTATCTTATAATACAACTCCTCATTCTACTACAGAATTTACGCCTTTCGAGCTATTATATGGCTATAAGCCCTCTATTCCAAGTAGTTTAAGTGAGCTTAGCGACAGTATCACGTATCACGAATATATTCGCGCATTGCAGTACCGAATGAAGTACTCACGCGAAAAAGCATTAGAGAATATCCTTAAAAGTAAAGAAAAGTCGAAGCAATACTATGATCTCTCAGCAAAAGAAAAGTCTTACAAAGTCGGTGACTTAGTTTATTTAAAACAGCACCACAGACTACGCAAAGCCCTGTCCTCAGTCTGGAAAGGACCTTACAAAATTATGAAGTTGCACGGTAAATATAACGTCACTCTTTGTGTTAACAGGAAACATATAAAATACCATGTTAACGAAATAAAACCTGCATAAAATCTATTATCACTGTCCCAATCTATCACATTCCACAAAAGGAATTTTAAATTAAACTATTAAAATATAATAATAATTAAACTATTATAGGTATCTATTAAATCTTCTTAACGTATTTTTGTACATATTTATTTTCAGAACTTTATTTAATGGTTGCAAAGCCGGATCGAGGATTATCCCTATTGCACACAGCCCAGGGATTTATTTTGAACCAGTTAATTATATTACCTTTTATAATGACTATTGGAAAGTCATTACACATATTGACTTAATGTCGCTTGACCCTTATCTTGCTAAAATCGAGAATCTATTGCAAAAATCTTCTAATCTATGTACTAAAATAAATACCGAAGACATTTACCAATGTAAGGACTTTTCAAGCCCTATTGAAATTTTAATTCAATCTAACTATATTAAGTTACAATCCTTATCTCATATTCTCACTAACCAATCTTTCACCAGAACGAAAAGATCGTTAGAATTTGGTGGAGAAATTCTTAAGTTTTTCTTCGGCACGTTAGATGCTGACGATGCGCGCAAGTATGACGCCGCAATCGAAAATTGCAAGAAATCCGAGACGGAACTATTTCATTTATTTAAGGATAATATCCATATAATTAAATCTACTATAAATAATTTTAATTCTACTATATCGAAATTAAATCAAAACGAATTAAAACTTAATGCCCAAATTAATTCTTTGAATGACATCTTTTCGCAAATAACGAAAAATGACAATGTATTCTTATATATCTCTAAGATTAATAATCTACTTAATATAATTGAAGGATCTTTGTTATCAATTTCTAATCTTTTAGATACTACTCTAAATGCTATATTATTTTCTAAGGTTAATATTTTACACCCTAGTGTTATAAGTCCTCTTAATCTTTTTAATGAATTATCGAAGCATAGTAATCAAATAAATAAACGACTTGATTTCCCGGTTCAACTAAGCATTAATAACATTCATTCTATAATTGATGTATCCAAGCTCAGCTCATATTACTTTAACAGTAAAATTGTTTTTATATTACAAATTCCATTAATAATGCCAGATAAGTTCACTGTGTATAAAAATATACCTCTGCCGACTCCACATGACGAGTCGCATAATCGCAATCAAACATTTGCGCTGATTCAGCCTTCTAACTCGTATATCGCACTAAGCGATAACAGAATGCACTATGCTATGTTAAGTGAATTAAATAGTTGTAAGTTTATAAATACTAATTATTCGATTTGTGAACTAGTTTCTATATTTTCTAGTATTGACAACCCTAACTGTGAATCAAGATTATTAACGGAATTTGTTCTGTCCCTGCCTTCCGAATGTAACGCGAAATTTTTATATGGCCAAATTGACATTTGGCAGACGCTAAAAAATAATAAATGGATTTATGTACAATCCAAGTCAAGTAAGTTGACAATAAAATGTAATGATAACATTAATGATTATCCTATCATTGGCACAGGCATTGTAAAGTTGAGTCATGACTGTATAGGTTTCTATAAAACCATTCAACTGTTGCCAACTACTACATACACATTCTCAGTCAAATCACCTAGTGATATAGCTTTTGATATAACAACAGATGATTGTTGTAAGAAGGACATATTTAATAAAACTTTACCTTATTTGTCTCCTATTTCTTTAACAAAGATAAACTTAGAATCTTTAAAATATCAGAATCATCAATTAAATAATTTAGAAGTCGAATTAAATAACTTACAAAACGAATCGCATTTTATTAAATATGGCCAATACTATTCTACATTTACTTATATTTTGATTATATCTTTATTCCTGTATATAGCTTATAAGTTATACAAGTGTCTCAGAAATCGTAATAACTCTCACTGTTGTGTACAGATTTTTAATCAATGTTATAACAAAAAATCGCATAGTCAAAACTCGAAAATCTCTAGTTCTATAGAGTTACATGATATCTCTACATCAGATGACGAAAAGTCAATTAGATCATTGCCAAATCTTAACAAATATGGCTCTATTCAAAAGGTCATGTTCAAGAAAGGTTCTTCTAGCAGGAACATAAACAATAATTAATATTTCGAAATTTATTAATAATGTATGTTATAATTTATATAGCATCAAGCATCAAATTACACTTTACATTGTATCAAATATATTATCAGCAATGTTAATTAGCTATTAAGCTTATGGTTTTGTACTAGTTATATTCTATATCTTTAATTGTACTTATTCTTAATTTCTTATTGTGTTTACCTTTATAATTCAAACTGTACAAAGCCGAAGTTCTCGATTCATTCGTATCGTTTAATATTAAACTTCGCTTTTATCTTATAGAAGATAAAGCTTCGTCTTCTCGGGGGACGTGTTATGGTCGAAAACAACCCTTAGATTTTGCTGATGCAAGCAGCAGTAATTCCTATATAAGCGAACTCGCATTAATTAATAAGAGAGTACTAATTTAGCCGCAGAGCAATACACTACATTCATCCCGTACCGCCGGTCGCGTTCGGAACTTCGGTTTTCCTTATTTTAAGTGTGTGAAATTGAAATAAATTGTTAGGGAAAATAAAATAGTTTTTTTTTAAAAACACTTCGTCGAATACGCGCAGAACATTTCGAGGTAATAAATTATTAAATCAATGGTAAGATAATCAATTATTGAAACTAAGATTAGCTGATAGTTTAAAATTAAACATACATATATAAATACTAGCTGATCCGGCGAACTTTGTTCCGCATCTAAAGTAATAAATGAGTAAATTTTGAATATTATGCTGTCCCGCAATGGTAATACTGCAATATCTTCCAAAATATTAGTTTAAATTGCTTGCTGTAAAGGGCCAGGATCATTTATATCACATGCACGACCTATATAAGATACTTTATTGGATGAAAATTAATGCTGTAATGTTTAAAATCGCTTCGTAATTTTTAATTCGTCGCTTGCCATTATTTCTCGAAAAAAAATAAAAATGGTTATTGTGGGTTATCCCTAAGAGATAGACATATGCCTTCGCGGACTTTTTTGTAGACTTTCTGAAGGTGTTTAATAATATAGAACATTGTTTTGATCTATCACTTAGGGTTCAGCCAGCGTTTGCAATTAAATTTCTAAATCTCGAAAATTATCATATTTTTTCTTTACAACATCATGTATGAATTATAGATCAAAACCACCTCGTTGACGACCTCTATTAAAAAAACCCGCATCAAAATCCGTTGCGTAGTTTTAAAGATATAAGCATATAAGGGGACAGACAGCGGAAAGTGACTTTGTTATAAACTATGTAATGGTGTTAAAATAGGTATATCTTCATGTGCTCAATACGCGACGTTATAAGTATCAGAATTTCATCACTCTAAGTCAATTATCATATATCGAGTCTCATTTGTCATGGTGGAGATAAACATGGGACTCTATTTGCTGACAAAATAGTCCCATGTTTGTCATTGATATTTATTCGTTCAAATTTGATCTCCATACAGTCATTATTTTATACCCGGATTCGAACTCGAGACAATAATCAAATACAATAAATCTACATTCTCCTTTCAGATCATCGGTAGCATCATGACGTACCTGGTCGTGATGATACAACTGTAAAAAAAAATGTGTTCCTGCGTTTCTAATTTGTATTACCAGCTGCACGATATTGATGGCGTGGCTTGTGTGTTACTATCACATGTGATATATACCTTAGATACTTAATTAAGACCTGGCAATTATAAACTAAAATTTGAGTGAAATAAAAAAATCGGGTTTAAATTGTTATGCCATAAACATTGTAAATTCCCGTGCTTAAAATAGAAAGCAGATTAAGCCCACCCAGCTCGATGTCTAAGCGTAAAATTTCGTAAAACTGGTTGTTTAAATTAATGCATGTATTAAAATACGCCGTAGAAGAGAGATAGACGCATCACACCGAACCTTTTTCTGGGCTAACAAGTTAAACTTCGTTGACATAAGCAGAGTGAGGTTATCTGGATCATCGATGACTATGGGCATTCCCCAGGTGTTCATTTTAGTCCACTATTGTTTATTATCCATATAATTATTTTTTTCTTTGCGGGTAGTTGTGTGTAGCAGGAAAAAACTTGTACTCTAAAACTTAAATTAATAAATAATTATATTTAATCATCTAATATTACATTTGATGTCATAAATAAACTCTAGTTAGTGGTCTGCCTGCCAGTGAGTGTTTTTTTACTTTTTACCTTCAATAGTTTAAATAGTACTACAGCATGGAACCTCAGCTACAATTTTCCATTGATAATTTAAGCAAATTATTTAATGACAGAATGGTGCAATTTGAAAGAGATCTGCAACATAGTGCACCATCCAGTACAACTAGCCTTTCTGCTGAGTTTGCACTATTCCGTAACTTTATTAAAGAAGCTCTGGAGTGTCTGCAGCGGCAAGTCGAGCTGTTAGCTCATCGTGTGGACCAAATGGAAATGCAGAGTAGGCGTAAAATAGTTTTACTGCATGGCATTCCTGAAGAGAAGAGCGAGGACCTGACACATGTGGTAGCAGATTTAGTGCAAAACAAATTAAAAATTGATGGTGTCACTGCCCATGAAATTAAACGATGTCATCGCATGGGTAGATCAAAAGCAGAAAATAAACATCGTCCAATTCTACTTAAATTCCATCAGGTCTCAATTCGTGACAAAGTCTGGTTCAACAAAACTAAATTAAAGGGCTCGGGACTCACAATAAGTGAGTTTTTAACAAAGCCACGTCACACGATTTTTATGAAAGTGCGTGAGAGTATTGGAGTCAACAGATGCTGGACCAAAAATGGTAGTGTTTATGTTACTGGCACTAATGGTAGTCCTCAACGAGTGGACTCGTTAGACACTTTAAATAATTTGTTACCAAACTCAGGCCAAATGACACAAAACCCTGAACAGATTGCTAGACACCCAGTACGTAGCACCAAATAAAAAAAAAACATAACTTCAAAAAAGTGATGCATTCGGTATACTTACTCAGTATTTCATACTTTTGGAAGCAAACTTCTTCTGGACATTTACTTACAGATTTTCTTTGGACTTACATATTTACTTATAGTTGGTCATGTCATGTATATATATATACTCATCCATGTATATATAGTAATCGTAAAATTAAATAATTTTATTGTGTTGTAGGGTAAATGTTTTAATAATTCACACAAGGTTTGTTAATGAGTACATTCCACTTAAAGCCCACCAAGACCGCGACCGCGACCGCGAAAAAACGCCGAGGGCGTTGTGGGCGAATGTTATAAGTGGAACGCAAAACTTGAGCGCAGTGTGCAAGCAATATGGCGGCTCGGAAAAATCATCAAGTTCTGATGACATATGTCATTTTTTATTGAAAGCCCACCAAGACCTACCAATATTTTGCGGGCGAAGTGGGCGCGAAGCGGTCGCGAACAGTGACGTCATCTATGACGTCGAGCGATCGCTCTGTTATGAGCCTCTAGGAAAATGGTTTTTTAAAAAAAGAAATTGAAAGACTTGGTTATTAATTAGGACAGCCGTCGTATTAGGAAGTTGGAATGAGACTGATGTGTGGATGGACGGTCTGTGCGGACATAGCGGCAAAATGCTGATGTAGCATAGTGGAGTGCAGGGATGGCCAAAAGGGGTACATTGTATGTCTATAACACCTCCCCGGGTAAGACTAAACATCGGGGTTGTTCATCGATGTTTAGGAAAACTTCTACGGAAGCTTACACATTTCTCCTGATGCTGGGAGATGATATATTTTTCATTTCTATGGGGTGTTTGTTTATTTTGACAGGGATTACAGGTTCAGGATCTGGAGTATGTTCAGATGGTGAATCTATTGAAACTGAGCGGGAGAGTTTGGGAAACAGATGGGAGAGACGGCTGTTTGATTTAATACATAAAAATATTTTATACATACAAAATAGAACAATCAAAATTATTATTATTAATGTTACGATGGAGTAATGAGTCTCATATTTAATTAGAGTGTGCTCATTTAAAATTTTGTTTGTGTCGTCAGACAAGGATTTTAATTTAGAATTATCTTGTGTAAAAATATCTAGATCGATATTTTGTAACTTCAAATGGGGCTCATTACTCGTTAACTTATTGCTAAACTTACATAACATACAACATGAATCGTTTATTAAATTAAAGTCAGAATGGACAACAGTTATGTTCCATTTTATACTATTAAATTTAGGTATCAATTTTGTGTTCTTACAATACGCGATACAATTATTCGGAATACTTAGAATTCCTGTGCCAATGATGTTCAAATCGTTTATCTTTTTATCACGACATTCAATATGTAATTTACTTTTTTGCGATTGTATATATATCCAACTATTGTTATGGAGTGGTTTCCACAAGTTTATGTATCCATGAATAAAATCGGTTTTGCACTGCACTGGTAAAACACTTATCACTTTTGATATTAATTCACTTTCACAGCTCGGGTTTGCACTCGTATGGAACACCGACGGGACGTCGCAGACATACTCGTATCGGCTTATCGTTATGCATTCCTTAAGTGAGTCAAGGTTGCAGTATTCTGTTTTGTCTTTGGTCATTGCAATATATCTATTACTTGGTATTACAAAGCTGAAGGAAGATGGATTTACATTGTCATGTGGAATGGGTAACGCTAAGTTATAAAATAAATTGTATTCCTTATGGGACACTAAAGGTATCTTCAAAATAAAAACGATCTTATTGTTTACACTATAACATACTAATCTAGAAATATTCATAAGTTTATGAATATTATTTAATGCTAGACTTACAGGTAACTTAATATCTACAGGCAAATATCTATAGTTATCGACAATTTCTTGGTACAAAAGTGTGGGTGATAACATGCTCGGATGCAGGATGTTTTGACTGTACATAGTGATAGCATTCGTAATATCTTGTAATTGAAATGAAAGTGTGAGTATGGAAGCTTCTAAACTGTTTAAAATGGAATTCATATTTGTTTTAATAATTAATTCGTTAGAAATGATTGTAAAGTTTTTTAATTTTAGCGAGAGATTGTCGATAGCTTGGTTGAGGCTGGCCTCATTAAGTTTTATTTCGTGTAACGTGGTATTAAATTTTGATAATATTGATGAAGTCACTAAAATATTTTCTTTCATTAATGAGCCCAGTCTTTCTTGCGTATTTTCAATGTTTCTAATGGCGTTGTCATACTTGACAGCGTCATCTTCGTTTAAAGTACCAAATATGGTTTTGGAGAGAGTGCCAACACCCCCTATCCAGGCGGCTCGTTTGAACCTCTTATCGACTAAGTGTGATATCGCAGAAAATTCGGAAACGATATCCTGATATCTCACAGTTAGTGGTTGTAGAGTATTGTGACATTCGAGCTCGTTTGAAGTTTCGATTTCAATTTGGTTGCATATGTGCCGTAGTGTGCCTAATACTGAGTTGATATTTTGTATATGGTGTTCGATATGTGATATATCGAATGATGTGACTATATCTAAGTTGCTTACGCGAATTTTGAGCTCACCGATTGGGTCAAAGTATATGCCAGGGCTGGTGTTGATTTGTTGGGTAAATTCCGAGCGACCCTGTGCCAGTATGCTGCAAGTAAAGGAGATGTATGCCTATATAATATTTGCCTCTACACTACTTATACTAAAACGAAGTGTATAATTATATTATTAAGTTTAAATGTATATACTTTTAAAATAAAATAATATAAAATAAATTTGTTTCGTTAAACTAATCATTTGTAAATATATGTATATATAGGTATATAAACTGATAACTCAGTTTGCGATTTGTCCAGGCTTTATTGTGTTTCTACATGCTTCACTTCGTCGAAGTGATGTCTTACGTGTCTTCTATTAATGAGTAGTGATAACGTATTGTTGCCATGTATTTTAACGATCTTATACGGGCCTTTCCACAGAGGTGATAAGGCTTTGCGGAGCCTAAGATGATTTTTTAACATGACGTACTCGCCTACTTTGTACACAATTTGGCGAGTGTTGGTATCATAGTAATTTTTTGAGTATGTTTTAGATTTTTGAATAAATTCCACAGCTCTATCCCGGGTATGTTTCAGACGATGTTTTAACATTTTTACGTATTCTGGATATGTGGTTTCGGAACAATCATTATAAATGGAGTCCGGTATTCGTGGCTTGTGTCCGAACAATAACTCGAAAGGTGAATAATGTGTAGTAGAATGTACCGCGGTGTTATACGCCAACATGGCAGTATACACGTATCTCGGCCAGTTATCTTGATTTTCATTGACATAGGATTTTAGGTATTCTTTAAGAGTAGAATGCGATCTTTCGAGAGCGCCCTGCGTCTGTGGGTGATAGGGAGTCGACCAGAGTTGCTTGATTTTTAGAAAGTCGCATGTCCTTTTAAGAAGTTCGGCTGTGAAATTTGTACCTTGATCGGTGAGAATTTGTTTGGGTATTCCAAATACGGTTATAAAATGTAAGAGGCTTTCGGCTGATTCTTCGGCAGTGGTGCTTCGAAGAGGGTAGGCTACAGAGTACTTCGTGAGATCGTCTTGCATGGTTAGAATGAATTTGAGCTTTGCAGTGCCGGATTCAGGTAATGGCCCTACAATGTCGATAGATACTCTCTCGAACGGGGAAGTTGAAGTGGACGTTATTGTCATTGGGGCTCTGTTAATTTTGCGTAGAGCTTTGTTAGTTTGGCAGGAAGAACATTTTTTAATATAATTTTCGATATCGCTACGCATATTCTTCCAGTAGAATTTGTCTTTGATGCGGCTTAGCATTCTTATTGCTCCTAAATGTCCTGCTATTGGAATATCATGATTTTCTTTGAGAATCTTTGGTATTTCATTTAGAGCGGGGTATATAATTTTGTTATGATAAATATGGATATTTATATTCGTTCTGTCGAATAAATAGCTGAACATATTATATATTTTAGTGAAGGAATGTTTATCAAAAGGGTTTCTAAAATCAGAGGTACTGATCTCATGAATCGTAGGATAGGACATAATAATTTCGTCACGAGCGCATTTCAATGATTTAAATATATCAGGGTAAGAATGGTCATCAAAATGGTGCACCTTAGTAAAAAGGAAAAGAAAAGTTTTATTTTCGATATTAAGTGGTAAAAAAGAGTGAAGAGATCTTTCCTGTTTCAGGAATTCCTCACGTTTACTGATTGGACAGTTGTCGAGGATTTCTTGTACATAGGGCATGGACTCGTCCATGTCTATTGACGTAGGTATAATTACTAAGTTTTGCGCCCCTTTGAGTAAATGCTCATTGTGTTCTGTGATAAAAGTGTTTCGTGATGTTTCAGGTGACTTTAAGAATTTACTATATGTGTCATCGTGTGAAGGTGTGATTTCTGTGATTGAAAGGTTTTCTATATTTGGTAGTGAAGGGACTGGTGAGGTTGTTTGATGCTGTTCAGTTTCAGTTTGTGTTTCTATTGATGTCGAAGGAATGTCAACAGGTCGTACAGGTTCTATAGGAGTTGAGTCGTCTAGTAGGTTGAGATCGATATTCAGGTCATCAGTTGGGCTACAGGCAGTACCTAAAATTTCTTCAAGGCTCTCCTGTGAAAATTCTGGCAGAGGAGATTCTGTAGAGGTTGGTTGAGCGTCATCGATAATATTAGGATTCAGGTCATTTTTATTTTCAGGGAGGATAAGGTTTACGGGGTATCTAGAGAGTGCGTCAGCAGCGGAATTTAGTTTGCCTTTACGGTAGACTATTTCGTAATCATATTCTTCTAGTTTTAACCGCCAGCGTTGGAGTTTGCTGCTGGGGTCTTTATGGTTAAAGAGCCACCTTAGTGGTCGGTGATCAGTGACAATTTGGAATTTGTTTCCATAGAGATAAGGACGAAACGTTTTGCAGCCGTAAAGTATAGCTAACAGTTCTTTTTCTGTCGTACTATAATTGCACTCACTTTTGTTAAGAGTTCGTGACGCATATGCTACAGGTTGATCTTTTGCGATTTGTCCCTGTGAGAGGATGGCTCCCACAGCATGGTTTGAAGAGTCACAAGTGAGAATGAAGGGTTTAGTAAAGTCAGGATATATTAATAAGGGTGCAGTTGTCAGTTTTCGTTTCAAAGTGTCAAAGGCGAGTTGTTCCTGGTTTTCCCATTTAAAGGCTACATCTTTCTTTAAGAGACTAGTAAGGGCTTTAGCTGTTTTAGAAAAATCAGGTATGAAACGACGATAATAGGAAACCAGTCCAAGGAATGATTTTATATCTTTGGGTGATTTTGGTACGGGGAATCTAGTAACTGCGTGGATTTTGTCAGGATTGGGTTTTACGCCTTGTTCGGTTATGACATGGCCTAGGTAACATACTTCATGACGGAGAAACTCACATTTGTCGGGTTGTAGTTTCAGGTTGTGGTTTCTTATTCTTTGAAAAATAGATTTAAGGTTTGAAATATGGGAATGCAAGTCAAAACCATGGCATACGATGTCATCCAAATAGACGAAGCATCTGGTACCTTGCAGTCCCGACAGAGCTGAGTTCATTAGTCTTTGAAACGTTGAAGGAGCGTTTTTGAGACCGAATGGCATTCTAGTAAATTGAAAATGTCCTTCTGGGACAGTAAAAGCAGTTTTGGATTTGTCAGCCTCATTTAATAAAATTTGATGAAATCCGGATGCGTGATCTAGGGTGGAGAAGTATTTGCTGTTACCTAGTTGGTCTAGGATTTCTGTGATCGGAGGTATAGGATAAGTGTCACCAATGGTAATGTCGTTTAGTTTTCGATAGTCGATCACAACACGCCATTTCTGCGTGTTTGATGCGTCAAGTTTCTTTGGCACGACCCATATAGGGGACGACCATGGAGAGTCTGATGGTTCAATAATATTTTGTTGAAGCATCTTGTCTATTTGGTTTCGCACTTCGTTTTTGTGGACTTCAGGGAATCGGTAAGTTTTAGTGTGGATAGGTATGTCGGTTGTAGTTTTAATATCATGCCTGAGCGCATTCGTGAAGGTGAGTTTTTCGTCAGGTAGGTGGAAGATATCAGAAAATTCAGAACATAGTTGGAAAAGGGCGTCTTTCTCTTCGCTATTCAGGTGACTAACACGCAATTGTTTTAGTACTTCGTCGGTTCTAGTAGCGCAGTTAGATGTGATATGGTTCAAGGAACTAGTGTTAGGAAGGTGTTCTGGGAATTGTTGCAAGGTAATAGGAATAAGTTCCAAGTTTAGGTTTGAATTTAGTGTGAAAGGTTTTTCTGAAGTATTTACAACCGATATGTTTATCCTGTTGTTTTTTTTCACTTGGACAATGCTATTAGCGATTAAGAGGGTTTCGGAGAGTTTCTGATCAAGAACTAGTCCTGTTTTTACTTCTGGATTACGGACAGAACATTCAATAATGGTTTCAGTTCTTGGAGGAATTAAATATGCAGGATCATGGAAATATAATTTAAGGGATGATTTACCGAGATGGAGTAGGTCATGGGTGTAGTCGATGTTACAGTTAAATGCGTTGAGCATATCGGAGCCTATTATTCCGTCGTAAGGTAGATATATCTTATCAGTTACATGAAATTTATGTGCTATGTTGGATTTTGGTATGTGCAATTTTAATTGAAAGTGACCTCTGGTTTCTATAGCTTCTTCAGAGGAGTCTATTCCTTTCAATTGGATTTTGTTATTAACTAGCTTTGGATATTTCTGCAAGGAAGAGTGTTTTATTAAGCTTACTGATGAACCTGAATCTACCAGTAACGTTAAGGGAATATCTGATACAGACGAATCAACGAGCACATGAGGCAGTAACATCGTTGCAGGATTATTCGTTATTTCGAATACATTGGATTCAGTGATTTTTTGCAGTTCAGATTTCTGCTTGGATACAGTGGATATTGGCAAACTAGTATTTTGCCTGGATTCAGTGAGTTTTGGCAGTTTAGTAATCTGCTTGGATACAGTGGATATTGGCGAACTAGTACTTTGCCTGGATTCAGTGAGTTTTGGCAGTTTAATATTCTGCTTGGATACAGTGGATATTGGCGAACTAGTACTTTGCCTGGATTCAGTGAGTTTTGGCAGCTCATCATGTAGCGATGGCTGCACTGGATTTGAGAGAGTCCTATGTTGACGCCTATGTAGCGGGGTCAGTTTGGGTTTAGCGATAAGATTTGGGGTGTCGTTTCTTAGTTTGTAAGGTCCCGTCCGACACCTAGGCGAGACGGTTACTCGTTTTTTGTTACAGAGTCGACGGTGTCGTAGCCGTCAGTTATTTCTACATAATGCTGGTCATCAGGGGTATCGTGGATAACATGGATTCGTTGAGGTGTCTTTGAAGGACCTTGTTCGATTCTGAACCGTTCATTGTTGTATTGACGTTTGCGACATTGTTCTAAGGTATGGCCGGGGGCCTTGCAATATCTACAAAATATGTTCGAGGAGTTATTATTATATGAACGGTTTGAATTTATGCTGGAGTTAGCTTGGTTAGTGTACGCGGAGGGTGATTGATTTTGGGTTCGGCGTGTAAATGAGTTGTTATTTGATTTAGGAAAAGCTGTCCTTTGTTGAGGTATAGATGGGCCTGACCGTTGCCTAGCTAGAGATTGCTGGATCTTTTCTTCGCAAATTGCTATATTGATAGCTTCGTTTAGCGTTTTATTCGGCTTACATCTAACTATATCGGAAATTCGGGGTGTTAGACCCATTTGGAAATGATGGAGGGCTAGTTCCTCCATGGCTGCGGTTCTTCCTATCATTTCTCTACTTTTATTACCGTGTGTTAAGGATATTTCTGTTAATAGTTGTGATAGGCATGTCTCGATTCTAAGAGCATACTGACTTACGGGTTCGTTAATTTGTTGCTTACACTCTTGTAAGTCTGTGAGAAGATGTGCGTAGTGTTTTCTTTCGCTGAATTGCATTTTTAAGAAGTCTTTTAACTGTTGCCAGTTACTAAATTCTTTAATAGAGCAGGCAGTTTTTGCCTTGCCCTCTAATTGGCACAATATATATTTAAACAAAATGTCCTTTTGAGACTCGGAAGCTAACTCGTAAGCATTGTTGCAATTTACTAAAAATGAATTGAGTTTTTCTCTACACCCGTCGAAAGGTTTTATGAACTTTAATAGTGTAGACAAATCGACTTCTAATTTGGATACAATATTTCTTTTTCTAGATCTAGTGCCTGGTCCCTGTGGTGGAGGACAGTGAGTTTGGTCCTCCTCCTCAGTGTCTGCCGTAATTATAAATTCGGGCTTTTCGAATTTAGGACTCTGTGATCTCTCAGCCATTTTGAATATTTATAGTAGAATGATAATAATAGATTAAATGATAAATAAATTTGAATTTGAACACGACAATTGAAACAGAGTACACAAAAGAAAATAAAAATACAAAGCAAAAATACAAAGTAAAAGTACAAAGTAAAATTACAAAGTAGAAGTACAAAGTATGTAAGTAAAATGATTGCAATGACCAAGTATGAATAAAGAATAACTCACAGGAATGATAGCGCGATAACAGTCTTCATCCTGTCTCGGAGCTTTCGTAGAATTTTGCAGTTGTATCTGTGTAGGTGCCGTATCACCGCGACCACAGTTTCTTGAAGGAGTCGTGTCACAGTATCGGCAATTACGCGGCAGTAGGATAATATTCTTGGAATTAGTTGGGAGCTGGCTATAGCACGGTTTATGCCCAGCAATGGGCCTTCCACAATAATCTTCTGAATATGAACACACAATGTTTTAGATTGTTTGGAAAACATGCACAACGCACTTGCGTCGTTTTATTTAAAATTATAAAGTTTTATGTATTTTGAAAAACTTTGAGACACTGTCACACACACGCGTCGATTTTAATTGAGACGTTCCGGGGATTATTTTTTCAATCCCTTTACGCTGCCACCAAATGTTATGAGCCTCTAGGAAAATGGTTTTTTAAAAAAAGAAATTGAAAGACTTGGTTATTAATTAGGACAGCCGTCGTATTAGGAAGTTGGAATGAGACTGATGTGTGGATGGACGGTCTGTGCGGACATAGCGGCAAAATGCTGATGTAGCATAGTGGAGTGCAGGGATGGCCAAAAGGGGTACATTGTATGTCTATAACAGCTCGCAACGACCGCGGGCTTTATGTGGAGCGCTACTGTGGGCGTTGCGGTCGCTGCGGTCGCTTAGTGGAACTTGCTCTATGTGGTTAGTTCGTCCAGCCGGTGACACTTGGCACTTTGACAGTGACTTGTCAGTTGTCACTTGTCGCATGCCATGGACGTCATTTGAGAGGCATTCTGAAACTTACACACAACTTAGTAACTTCATGGTATTTAATAAAATCTCAGTGTGCGTTTAAAAATCTTGAGAACATTTCTAATTTTTGTATTGCAATAAGTAATTTGTTTTATCTTTAATTTTCTACTTTGCTACACATGATATAGTGTTTATAATTTGAAAAATATTTGTTCCAATATTCTCCAAATCGATTGCGTTGCTTAAATATACTTATATATATATATATATATATATATGTATATATATTTCTTCTTTTTCTTGTTTATTTTATGTTTAGTATTCAGCTGGCGGCTGGACATTTATTTCTGGAGGTTGACAAAACCAAATTCGTATAACTGTATTTATTTATTATATTCTTATTTATATCATACTATATATATATTTATTTATTTATTCATTCACAACAATAGTGATGATGATTTTTGTTCGTTAAACGACAGTGACGACGATTTTTGCTCGGCAAATAGCAATGACAGCTTTGTTAGCATCCCCTCATTGAATGACATACTCGAGGCATGATTCGCCGGTGTTCCAAGTAACTTTAATGTTGTTCATATAAATGCTCAGAGTATTCCTGCCCATTTCACTGATATGCTGGTAAGTTTTGACTGTAAGAATATCCATGCTATCCTGGTTTCAGAGTCATGGCTGAAACCATGTCTACCTTCAACTTCGTATTCTCTACCCGGTTTTGTGCTCGTCAGAAATGATCGTGTTATGGCTCGGGGTGGTGGAGTTGCAATATATATACGCACTATATATACGCACACACATCCCTTACTTACACTATTGTACACGTCTCCCCACAGCCACCATCGCCTAATGCCGGCGAGCACCTGTTTCTTGAGGTGGAGCTACGCCACAGTAAAATTTTACTTGGTGTCTATTATTGCCCTTCCCTTCATATAAATTTCTTCTCATCCTTCGAACAGCTTCTGCAAACTCTCACTCCCTCTTACAGTCAAACTATAATTATGGGTGACTTTAACACCTGTCTCTCAAAAAAAGATTCGCATTCTTCTTCTCTTCTCTCAATCCTGAATTCAACTAATCTCAACAATCTTGCACTAAATGCTTCTCATCATCCTTCTAACCTTACTCCTTCACTGCTAGATCTTATATTTGTTTCATCTTTAGAACGAGCTGTCTTGCATGGTCAATGCCCAGCAGACAATTTTTCAAATCATGACCTTATTTTTCTTTCCTACAAAATTCGCCCACCCAAAGCATAGTTAAGTCAGTTTTGGTGATATGGATTATGATAGTCTGAAGACAGATGTGAAAGCCTTAGACTGGAGTCAAATTATTTCCTCAGTCACTATTGACGAAAAGGTAAAGCTATTTACGGACACGGTTAATAATTTATACGACAAACATGCACCCATAAAAGCTATTAAAGTGCGTCACTTTCCATCCCCGTGGCTCACTGATGAGATCAA
Source organism: Euproctis similis (assembly GCA_905147225.2). Lineage (NCBI taxonomy): Eukaryota > Metazoa > Arthropoda > Insecta > Lepidoptera > Erebidae > Euproctis > Euproctis similis. The sequence goes on from LR990110.1 coordinate 23,035,369, forward strand.
ACAGCTCATAAAGAAAAAAGCCGCTGCAAAAACTAAACTGAAAATTAAACCAACAGACGCAAATCGAAACAAATATGTGCAAATTCGGAATCACTGCAATAAGGTGTGTAGGAATGCACAACGCCAACACATTCAAAAATCGGTACAAAACAGTGACCCTGCAAAAGTGTGGAAGTTTCTAAAATCTCTAGGAGTTGGCAAACAGCGTCAAATAACAAATCTTTCTACTATAGATATTAAAGCTCTTAACAATCATTTCTGCTCTTCGTCTAACTTCGATAAGACAACTAAAACTAATACACTACATTATCTTTCAACACTACCAACTCCTGATTACCCTCCATTTCTCTTCCGTCAATTCACTACTAGTGATGTAGAGAAAAGTATCCTGTCTATTGCTTCCAACGCCATTGGGACTGATAACATTAGCCGTAATATGATCCTTCCCATTCTTGATGAAGTCCTACCAATTATTTCCCTTATCCTTAATTATTCCATTTCCAGTGGTGTCTTTCCATCAATTTGGAAAGATGCCCAAGTAGTACCACTACCGAAAGTCCCGAAACCTATATCCTTTTCTGAATATCACCCCATTTCCATTCTTCCCTTCCTATCGAAAGTTCTTGAACGCCTTGTCCATAACCAATTAAATAAATTCCTCAGTAACAATAACCTACTCAACCCACTTCAATCCGGTTTCCGTCCTGGTCATAGTACCACAACCACTCTTGTCAATATTACGGATGATGTGAGGTCAGGCATGGAACATGGAAAGCTGACGGTGCTCTGTCTCTTAGATTTCAGCAATGCTTTTAACACGGTTGACTTCAATGTGCTGCTTTCCATATTGGGCTCTCTCAACATACCTCCTGGAGTGATTGACTGATTTCGTAGTTACCTGTTTGGTCGCCGACAGTGCACTTATTCTCCTTGGTCCAAAATCACTGTCGGTGTGTCACAGGGTGGCGTTTTATCCCCGTTGCTGTTCTCTATTTTTATAAATTCAATCTCTAACAAATTACTTCCTTCTTACCACCTTTATGCAGATGATTTGCAAATATATACTCAAGAAGCACTGATGAATTTACCTGAAGCTATATTTGCCATTAATATTGATTTATTAAAGATAGAAAAATGGGTCCAAAGATATGGTATCCTGGTTAACCCAAATAAAACTCAGGTAATATTGATTGGCAGTTCTCGACAGATGACCAAGGTTGACCTTATAACACTGCGTAAGGTTATATTTAATGGTACAACTATACCGTATAAAGATAAGGTCAAAAACCTGGGAATCTATTTAGATAGTATTTTTTCGTGGTCGGCACAGGTAGAACATGTCAGTCGCAAGATATTTAGCTCAGCAGGATCCGTAAGAAGACTCCGAAACCTCCTACCCGTTACCACCAAGACTGCGCTTGCACAATCTATTCTCCTCGCTTGCACAATCTATTCTCCTCGCTTGCACAATCTATTCTCCTTCCTATTCTTGACTATGCTGATACCAGCTATCTCTATCTCACTGAAAACCAATTTGATAAACTTGAGCGACTTCAGAATCTTTGTATTAGTTTCATATTTGGTTTACACAAATATGACCACGTCACTGAGTTTCGTAATAAGCTCAAGTGGTTGTCCATTCGCCTTCCAAAGAATACTCATGTTCTGTGTCTTTTGTATAATACTCTTTTCAATTCTGCTAGTCCTCACTATCTTAAGAAACGCTTTACGTTTCTCCATGACACACATGCGAGATTCTTGAGATCATCGGCGAGCCTGACACTGGAAATACTAGCACACTCCACAATTTTTTTTCCATAAATCTTTTTCAGTCCAGGCTGAACGCTTGTGGAATGAATTGCCTCTGACTGTCCGACAAGCTCAGACACTGTCATCTTTTAAAAAACGTCTTAGAGAATATTATTTGTCACTATAAATGACTTGGCATTGATGGATTGGATATCAGATTATTTATGTATATATTTAAACATATGTATATAAGTGTGTATGTAGATTGTAGGTATTTATGTAAGTATGTGTGTACTTTTTTCTTTATGTATGTATATGTAAGTTTATAAGTATATATTGTATATATGTATATATATGTATGTATGTATATGTGTCTTAAACAAGCAACTTTACACCGCGTACTACTCTTCCTAGCATAACATGTCCATCTAAAGGTTGTCTGGCAGAGATCACAGCATGCGATAAGACCGCCTATTGTACTTGCCTATCACTTTACTACTCACTGTAATGTATTCTTTAAATGGTGTACAATAAAGTATATTCTATTCTATTCTATTCTATTCTAAATCCATAGAAATCTTGTAATGTTGATTTACTGCTAATAATGAATTCTAAATTTGAATAAATTCAAAATAATCAAATTTAGCATAATGATAATATTTATGAAGAATGAGAATGAGGATTAAGAATGAAGCATGAAAGAAATTAAGAATAAGAAAGAGGGTGATATCTGATAGAGTGTAGTGGGAGGCTCAGGGTGGTTTTAGTAGCGGACGAGGGTGTATGGATCAGATTTTTTCACTCCGCAACATCGTGGAGAAACAACGGGATGTTAGCCGGAAGGTTTTTTGCGTGTTACGTGGGAATATGAGTACTAAATAAATAGTCTGCTCGTAGTTACAGATAGTATATTAGATAGTAGTCTCAGGGAGTAGGTCGTAGTTAAAACAAAGGGTCGGTCTGCTTCCTACCACCAAGTCGGGTACTGGCGAGAATCACTGGCCTTAGAGCTGGCAGTTGCGAAGCAGGACGTATCACCGCAAGGCGGTGCAGTCCGGTCAGCTCCGGTACGGTCCTTCTGCGTTGAGGTGGCTGGCCGATGTAGAAAGCGAGCGCTGAGCAGAATCCTTCGTCACCAGTGGTAGGTCCTGGTTGGAATATGTGTAGACGTCAGGGTGTAGACCCTGCCGTAGAACATGTGTAGACGTCAGGGTGTAGGCCCTGCAGTAGAACTTGTGTAGACGTCAGGGTGGAGACCCTGCAGTAGAACCCTTAAGGGTTGAAATAGTAGCTTGATGTCGGAGATCAGGCTATCCTTTACTTTACTCATCAATTAAGAATATAGAAGAAAACAAAGTAATGAAATACAATTTAAAACCTGTTTAAGATATGGTGTGATTTTACAATACAGTATGTTAGTAGGAATATAGGATTTTAGTACTCAATTAATAGATACAAATAGTTAAATATAAATGTAGGTATTTTACAATAAATTGTTGTCATAAGAGCATGTGATTAGTTCGGTAAAGCTAAACTTGCAGTTACTAGTTTTTTAAATTTATTAATAGAAACAGCAAATAGGTCTATATCAACAAAGTGTTTGTTATACATATCTATAAGACGTCGCAGCCGTGCTCGCTCTCCGGCATTAGTTCTACACAATGTTAATATGGATCAGCCGAGGCGCTCGCACTCCGCGGCGCAATACAGATCTGGGAACTGCGTAACATAGCGAGTTCGTAATATCCATGCAGTCGTAGCCATTATTACACACTTTGTATAGCGTCAAGGAATTGAGAAGTAGCCGCCTGGACTCTAAACTCAGGATATGATTACGTTTTAGTGCGATAGCATTTGCAATTAAGGGCACGTAAAAATTTCTTCTGTACCTTTTCTAGTCTGACTGCATATTTTTGGTAGTGAGGGTTCCAAATAGACGTCGCATACTCTAGCTGAGGACGAATTAATGTCTTATATAAGGTTAAGTAAGTTGAGGGACGCACAAAGTCAACACACGATCTCATCACAAACCCGTACATTCTATAGGCTCTGCTAACAATGGTATCAACGTGGGTTTCAAGGTGCAAGGACGAGTCCAACATAATTCCCAAATCTCGAACAGCATCGACATTATTTAGAAGTTCATTATTTAGGGAATAAGAGAATTTAATTATCTTTTTTTTTAGTGAAAGTAATGCAATGACATTTCGGGAGGTTGAGATATAATTTATTATCAATTGTATATGTATAAAGTCTATTCAGATCCTCTTGAAGTTCCAAGCAGTCTTCCATTTTATTACATGTTTTATAAATTTTAATATCGTCGGCGTACATAAAAAATTGTGATTTAATAAAACATTTTTTAATATCATTAACAAAAAGCACAAAGAGCGGAGAACCCAAAATAGAGCCCCGAGGAACACCCGATTTAACTTCCACTGTAATTGATTCGAATCTGTTTACGTCGACCTTTTGCGTTCGATTACAAATGTAGGACATGAACCACCTGAGTAGATTACCCCGAATTCCGTTGAATGCTATTTTTTTTAAGAGTAAACTATGATCCACCTTGTGTCTATATATTGTGTCTACTTGAATTTTACCATCCATTCTTTCGAATAAGTTATTCACAAAAATCATGAGGTTGATTGTGGTGGATCGTTTCTGAACAAAACCGTGCTGTTCCGGTATGATAAGATTATGTATAAGTGGATAAACGGCATCTCGTACGACACTTTCAAAAAGCTTAGACAAAGTGGAGAGAATTGAGATCGGTCGATAATTCTCCACATTACATTTGTCACTGCCTTTATGTATCAGTGTGATGTATGCTTGCTTCCAAACCTTCGGGAAAACACCCTCTGACAAACATTTAATAATATGAATGGCACTAATGGCTCATAGATGACTTTATGTATTTTACAAAAAAAAGTGTGGAGGCAGTCCATCTGGGCCACTGAAACCTTTGGAACTAGGGCTTTGGAATCAGCCAGTAATTTTAGCCTTTCAATAACTTTTTTTTTGGTAATATAAATGTTATGGAGACAAATGGCATTATCCGAAAGATTATTGGAAGGAGTCCATGTGTCTGGATCGAGAGAGGAAGGTTCATATACAGAGCTGAAGAAGGAAGAGAACAGATTACAAATATCTAAAGGATTACCTGCACTGTGATTTTTTAGAAACATATTAGCGGGATAATTTGATTTAGGCCTTTTATTAGAGATGAAGGACCAAAAGTGTTTAGCATTAGTAGATATTCTATGCTCAATTGAACTTACACAGTTACGTAAGCACGCCGTATATTAATTGTGAAAAATTTTGCGATAGTTAGAGAAGCTTTCATATGTTGCGTAATTTGACTATTTTTTCCACTTAACCCAGGCACGTTCTTTATTCTTGTAGACGCGTATCAATGATGGTGTGAACCAAATAGGAAATTTCAAGTTTCTTTTAGGAGTTAATGGAGTGTGCTGACGTATTACTGCATATAAATTTTCATAGAGCATTTCTACTGCCTGCTCAGAAGGCAGATGTTAGAGAGTGTCATGCCATTTAACGTTACTCAAGTCGTAATTAATATTTTCTTAATTTGCTTTATAAAAATTATACCTGAAGTTTGAGTGAAATTTCATAGGGATGCACACTTATAGTAGCAGATACGACAAAATGAGGATGATGTGTATCAGGATCAATTAATGGGTTACAGGATGTGGCATGACAGTCTATATTCGAGATAAACAAGTCAAGTGTACGGCCCAAATTATTTTTAAATGTATTATATTGTAAGCTATGCTAAGTGTATGCTAAGTGACGAGAAATTTTATAAATGTCGACCTGTACTCGATATACAATCGCCTGACGTTAGCTGAATTGTCTGATTTAACGAGTTAATACTGGGTGCAAAAAATGAGTCGGTGGCGGGGTTAGTAACAATGTCCTGTAGCAAATCAAAGTAATCAATAAAGGTTTCCTCGCGTGTTCGCGGAGGTGTAACGGTATGTTGTTACAGGTGACTATCGCAATGGATGATTGTATATAGTGAGTGTTGATTCTTCCAGATGGTGGCTGAGCGGCCGGTAAATGAAAGACGTGATTACTATCTTGACATCTTTATTTGTGTCAGCGACAGCTGCCTGTCGCTGCACACCGACCACTACAGCATACTGTGCGTACAGTGGTTATATACTATTGATGGCACGTATATGTACGTGCCACGAGGTGTAGTATATCTTACAGAGGTATATACACGGCACAAATAATATGTTGCTTATTAGACCTGTGTGCAGGTAATTGTATCATGATTTACTCTATTTCACTGATATATGATGTAGTGTTTAATGCGACAGGACGTAGTTCACGGCGAACAGCGATAAGTACTCCACCACCTTCGGACTTTCCGGCAGCCATACGGTCACGATCGCAACGGAATAATTGGTAACGGTCGTCAATAAGTTCGTTATCAGCAACAGTGGGGACGAGCCAAGTTTCGGTTAAAATGATGATGTCATAAGCGTTGGATAGAATGTTCATATAAAGTGTGTATGTCTTTGTGCGTAGCCCTCTACAGTTCTGGTAATACATAATTATTTTTTACCCGGCATTTATGAAACAAAAGGGTACAAACCTAATAGTCGACAATAAAACTGTCAAAACTGTCAGCACGGATAACATTAGCTCTTCTTTCTGAAAGTGATTATAAATAGTTATAATCCAAATATCAGTGCCTAAATTGAAGAAATCTCAAAATAATAACCGAAAAATTGTCACGTATAATTTCTGTTTTTTTATTTTTATGGTACATGAGGGCAAACGAGCAGGCGTGTCACCTGATGGTGAGTAACCCGTTGGTTACTTACCATCATGCCATGCCATGGACACCAGCAACACATATAGTGTTACTGTTGCGTTGCCGACCTTCAAGGGATATGGGATAGGAAAGTATGGGGAAGGGGGGTGGGCCTCCGGGTACCTCTCTCACCGAACAAAACGCGGCATGAGCCACTTTACGTCGGTCTTCTGAGAGGTCGTGGTATTTCACCGGTCGAGCCGGCCCATTCATGCAGCGAAGTGCTTGGCTCTACCACAACAAACAGTGAGTTATAGCAGAAACACGACAGGAAAATTGGTCTACCACAGGGAAGTAAAAGCGATACAAATATAACTTTTAACTATTAATCGCATATATAAAACTTATCTAATTTTTTTTTGTGTTTATATGTGTTATTTGTGTAAACAGTATTTATATTATATATTATTACTAACAAATTTACGTCTTTAGTACTGATAAACGGACGGATTTATATTCATAATTAATCTACGTTGGAATTATTTCATTAACTATTACACAATGGACCCTAATAGTAACATTACATACCGTAAACCGCAAAGAACAAGCTCCCTGGCCAATCTATGTAATATAACAAAGAAAAAAATATGTTTGATACTACTATGACGAGTATACCTGACAGCCTACATGATAACAGTTACACTATGACCAACTTAATAGAACAGAACAAAATACTCTCTGTTGAACTCTCAAGTGCACACCGAGAAATTGAGACTTTGAATTCCGAAAATAGTCGTCTAAAATGTCAACTTCAAATGATAAAAAAATAACACATATAAAACAATATCCACCTCACCTGTTAGAAAAAAATCGAACACCAAAACGCAAACATACTACTACTGTACAAAACACAAACATTGTGACCCACATGAACGACATGGCGACCCAAACACATACTCCTATTATTACTAAAAAGGCACCAAATGAATTAGACAAAACGACAAGTACTTCACCAACAAAAAATACACTGCCTACCCTATCTAACTCGGCACAACCAAATTGCTATAAAACTAAAATTAAACGTAAGAACAAATTATGCCTACTCAGTAATAATTATGTTAGAGGATCATTATCTGCAATAGAGGGGGTCTTCTCTAAGTACTTCGATTATTGTCACTACGCAATGCCCAATGGCTCAGTTAAGGAATTGACTTCTAATATTAGCAATAAACTGAAAGATTACACTTTAAATGATTATTGTTTATTATTTATTGGACAAAAAGATATAAATGATGAGGGTAGCCACATAAAAACTATAAATACGAAAAAGGAATCGTTAGAAAAAGTCACCCACACAAATGTAGTTATATGTTTGCCTACATAAATAGCAGGATCATCCAATATACAATTTTAAAGTAGAAATGTTTAACAAACTACTTTATCTTGACTTGCAAAATAATAAGTATGCTTTTTTTTTTGACAGTAATCGTTACTTAACACTTGACATGTTCTCAAACAGAACTGGAAAATTAACAAAATATGGATTGACAAATATTTGTAAACATAGATTATCAAATATACAAATATATTATCGATTGACTACACACAATTTGACCAAAATAATATCATTGAAGAATCTACTACTGCATCTATGCCACCTGATACTTCAAACTTCTCCACACAAAGTGACAGCCAAAATAAATCAACGGATTTTTTCAATTATCATAATACTTATATACTTCATCAAAACATTGCTGGATTAATTAATAAATCTGATGCATTAACAATATGTTTGGAAGAGCTTATAGATCTTCTGCTGCCTCCGTCCAGTCCGCGACGCTGGCGGCGGCCACGACCATGTCTCGGTCGAGCCGGTTGAGAGACCAGCGCCGCGGAGGGCCGCTAGTCTGGCACGGGCGGCTGGGGCGGCGGAGTGACACTTCTAAAAATATGTGTCGGTGGTCAGAGAGGTTGACCACCTCCTCCGCCACCCGCCATCCCGTCACTGCGGTGGCCGCAGAGGGAGTCGCCCACGATAGGTCGACTATTGACTCCCCCTGCCACACAGGTGCTAACCGACCCCCGGTTGAGCAGCCGGAGGTCAAGCCCTGCCGCCCACTCTAGAAGCGTCTCCCCCTGACGTCGTCCCGTGTGTCCCCCCACTCCCTTGAGTGAGCGTTAAAGTCACCCAGGACAAATACCGGGTGGGCGGCGTAACCGCTTAGGCTCGCCAGCCCGCCCAGGTATTCCTCAAAAACATTGAGGTCGCAGTTGGGGGAGATGTACCCACTACGACCGTGGATCCCCACTCTACGGCGACGTAGCCTGGACCTTTCCATAGGAGAGAGCAGTAACTCCCTTCCGCCCAGTATATCGCGAATGGAGGCACCGTCACCACTACCGCAGCGGTACTGGGGGACTTCGGCAGCCCAGCAGGTTTCGCTTTCTTTGTTTGCGCCTTCGGTACAGTAGCGGCGGCGGCGGCGCGAGCCTTCCTGGCGGCGGCGGCGGCCTTGCGGCCGACCACCGTCGCCCAGGTCTCGCCACCAGCTCCTGATCCCGGCGCAGACACGGCTGCAGGCGCAGGCACAGGCGGAGGTGGGTGCGCCGCAAGCGCTCCGCGTCCGCCACCTGCTTCTTCTTCTTTTTTTCTTGTTCTTTCCCTGGGGCATCTGCGGCCCCGGCGGCGGCGGACTCGCCGTGGTGGGTCCCTTGTGCCCCAGAGGAGGCATCTTCCCCATCGTACCTCGCTGCCTCTCCCACTGAAACCGGGCGAAATCTCTGGCCATAAGAGCCATGACCCGGTTGCCGTCGGAGACGGCGGATGGCCGCGGCGGAGCCTCCGCGGATTCCGCGGGGGCCGAGGTGGCCCCGTCTGCGTCAGCCTTTTTCTTCTTTTTCGCAGGTGGTGGCGCCACCGGGGGAACCGGGTCCCCCCGGGATGTCCCTGCCGCCTGCGTTTTCGGCGCCTCTAATTTGGCCGCCATCTCGGCCAATTTTGCCCGAAGCTCGGCATTTTCTTTGGCGACCTCTATCACGTAGCGAGGCCGATAGCCCCGCGATCTGTGAGTGGAACGACTCGTTCTCGCTATCGCGGAACTGGGCCCGAGCGCAGAGGTCAGCGAAGCCGTCCCTTATTGGAGCGAGGCTCGAACGGACGACCTTAGCGAGGTCGGCCCTCGAGCCCTTGGCCCGGTCCGCCGTCCGCTCTACGGATGCCAAGGCCTCAAAAATCTCGGCGCCAAGTTCAGCCGAACTCGGCGCCTTGGCTTCGTGGGCGACTTTTGCGACACCAGTAGAGCGCTTCTTACCACCCCCCAAGTCAACGGGGCTTCGCGGCTTGCGCTTTTGCGCTCGCACCCCTGGTTGCTGGAAGCGACTGAGGCGGCGGAGACCGCGGACATTGCGCTCTCGCTATCCCCGCCGTAGTTCGCCATCGTAGCTTTCCTCGATTTTGGACGAGGCGAGTCCGGTCGCTTAAACCTTTGCACGAGACCATCCTGCTTCTCAACCTCATCCTTTCTATTTCTGGAGGAGGAACGAGAACGGCGGGCCGTTCTAGGCTCTCCCGCCTCCGACACTCCCTCCCTCTAAAAACGACCTCGTGTGGTGACGCCTGATGCGTCGGTCGCGACCGCAGTGCTGCCCCCAACGACAGCTTGGCAGTTGGTGCCCCCCCCCTCCACCCATCGGGGTGGAGGGGGGGTATCGACCCACCTGGAATAATGTGTTTTTCCAAGTTGCCATATTGATATTACTTTGATTAACGAGGGTGAGTTCCCTCGGCTTTTTTCCCTCCTGCCCAGGGGTGAGCTCCCCTAAAGTGATGCCCTAGGGTCCGACCTACGTCGTCGAACATGCATCCCCTCGCCGGGCATCAAAGCTTAGGGTTCACGGATTTTTTATAGTGGTTTACTCCACGCGGTCTAATGACTCCCGCGCCTCTCAATGAGGGTTGCGGGCCGGACCGAGCAGCGGGGTTTACAACCCACGGTCCATCGCCCCGGGTCGCCTTCCTCGGAGAGGACCGGGTGGGGGGTTAGCAACCCTGATCTATCGCCTCTCTCCAGAAGACCATCCCGGGTCGGACCAAACGAGGGGGTTCACAACCCCTGGCCCGTCGCCCCTTCCCACCTCGAATACCAGGACAGGCATACCGGGGGGGTTCATAACCCTTGGCTGACGCCCTGTCCCGCGCTCCTTCATTCGGTAGGGCCGAACGGGGGGATTCCCGATCCCTGGTCCGTCGCCCCTCCCCGAAACACGCTGCAGGCCGAGCGGTGGGGTTCACAACCCTTAGTCCGTCGCCCTGAGCCGTGGCAAACTGCCACCTTCCGCTATTACTCGTCGCTCTGCCCTCTGATACGCAGAGGTGCAGGCGGAGCGCCTCAGGGTAATTTTTTATAGAGGTTTTCTTCCTCGCGGCCCCCTTGCGGCGACCATCGTCCCAGCCCCACGGACTGGATTACGATTAGACTACTGTTGTCAGACTCTTAGCCAGGTACTGACGGAATTGACTCCGCCAGGCCCTGCCCAGCGAGCACCGGCCCGGGAGGGAGCACCCGGGCGCTCGTGGAGCTGGTCTGACTGCGTTCCCCTAAGAGCCGCTGCATACACCTTCGGGTAACAAAGGCGTGATGTTATGTTATGTAACAGTTGTATATCAATTTATATATGCTAACGTAATATGTGTAAATAAAAGCTTTAATAAATAAACGAAACATACTGATGTACACAATATTTAAAATATAGGCAAGCATTCTTTGAAGACCTATGAATAGAAAGAAAGCCTTTAATTTTGACGTGCAGGGATAAAAAAACAGTTTTCAATATTTTTATTATAATATTTTAATTAAAGTTTAAAATATTGTGAAATTCTAATATCTCTCATATTTGCTAGCCACAACGAAAAACATTTAAATTAATACTGAAAAATTACGACAAGGTATGTAGTAATGCTCCCCGTTACCTGAAAAAATAAAATGTCCATATGTAGTGATTAGCTATGTTAAAAATAAAAATATTTAAGAATTAGTGGGACTGGGGAGTTCTGAATGAGAACTAGCATATCTTCGTATTTTAGTAGACAAGTAATAGAAATCCTAAACAAACTCCATACTCACTGTTATTAAAATACTTCGATTCAAAGTGAAGAACTGCATCGGTGAAAATGCAACTTGGTTCAAAATGATGTGTTGAGAGAATCGTTTCACATCAGATATGATTGTGACGTCATCCGGGGATGTGTAGCGTATCATCTGTTTCAGCTGATGTTTTGTCATATCCATCTAATGATAGTTAGTAAATATTGTATTATATTTTCTTATTAAATAAAATTTTAATAGTCTCGGTGTTCCAATGGTCGAGCACACGGCTTGTGAATCCAGAGGTCGCGGGTTCGAGTCGCGGTTGGCACACACCAATGACTTACGAAATTAATTTCGAAAGTTAAATAAATATCGATGACTAAAAACTTTGTGCCCAGTTTGACAATAGATTTGCCACCTATTCCATTTGGGACGGAACGAAACGATTCGGCGTGTCGAGGCTTTAACCGTCCCTGCCATCTTCGGGTAGAAAAAGGCGTGAAGTTATGTTATGTTATGCTATGTTATAATATGTTCAATAAAATTAATCATCAAGGTCAGCAATTTTCAAAAAATCCATCCAGAATCATTGGACTCCTTTTTTGCCGGCTAATTAGTGTTATATTACAGCCTAAAACAAATTATATATTAAAGATATAATTTATTTTAGGTATAATAATTCGACGTAGAAATCATTTCAAATATTTTACGACACTATACCTCAACGCCTGCAATATACGAAAACGACGGCAGAAGCAACTATAGACAGATGAATTAATTATTTTCTCCATTCATTGCTTACTGTACCTACATTTCACAATAAAAATGCATTGCTTACCTGATCCTGGGTTTGTTGGCAGAATTCAATCATTATTAAAAATTTACCGAGTTGGCAGAGAGTCCATATCAACTTCTGAAAGATTAGAGTCAAAGGGGCGAGCATTTGGACTGCAAATAGATTATATTATGGTTAATTTCAAACATTAGTCTCCGCTTTATTACAATTACTTTAATGTACTAACCTAAGACGATAATTTGATAAAATCCCCTAGAGATCATATGATGGAGCAAAAATATGAGAGTATGTAACACTAGCATTGTCCCGTTGCTTTCATCCAATTGCTTTATTAATTTGCACAACGAGCAGTATAAAGGCAACAGTTTATTTATAGTTGCTGAAGCATTTTTTGTATCTGTCACAAATAAAAAAAGTGAAAAAACAAACAAACGGCTGAGCAAACAACCGACGAAATGCAGCACAAATCGTCCCTCGTTTCATCCGGAGGCCTAAAAGGAAGCGGACATTATGTGTGATGAAAATCGATGGCTGATCAAATTGTGCATGTGATGTAAGGCAATAGGTTTCGCCACTATTTCATTTGTGACCTAAAAATATAAAAACACAATTAGCGCTGTCTAAGGCTTTCAGTATTTCCGGGCAAAAACTTACTACAGTAAATTATTGTAAAAATATCAAACTAACTGTAACAGTTGGTTCTAATGTCTTCAACCACTCCTGCCATATAGACGTTAATCGAATGCAGAGGTGACATCACTAACATCACACTGAATACGAAATGCATTACGTACAGGTCTAGTGTGAAATTAAGAATACCGTATAGTATGTACTGTATAACTTCCGTGACTCTGACAGTTAATCCTGAAAAAGAGTCCACAAATGGGTTTGATTGTTTAGATAAATATGTCTAAAGACTCAATTATTAGTTACTGCTCAATAATATCTGACCGTTTTCTTCATTCTTGGGTGTATAATACAAATAAACGCTCAAATCTGTAGCCATATGTAAGCATTGAAGGCTGATGTATACATAAAAAAGTGACCGGCTCATTCTTTCAGTTTTAATATTTTGTCGTTGAAGCACGCAACTTTCCAAATGTTTGTTAATCTGAAAATATATGCAATTCATTTAGGCCGAAAACGCAGATGTGATGACTGGTGTTGCAGATCCATGAATCTAATGATCACCTGCCGTTTGCTCCCTTTCCCACAAACGATAAGTATTTTTAACATACATACTATGGCCATAAAAGTTGTCTGGAAGAAATCGCCGACAGCGATAAGACCGCCCTTTGTGCATTTATTTTTATGATTTTGTTGTAATCTAAATATTTTTGGTGTACAATAAAGAATATTTGAATTTGAATTTAACACACAAATTTAGTAATACAAAATTAAGGAACAGTACAGTACAGTAGAGTCACGCAGATCGCTGCATGTATCCGCCCGCGGTGACCGGTGACATACTACGATCTCTGAGCAGATTCGCGTAAAGGGACTTATGTCGCGTTTCATTCATTGAGAGAGGTATCTGGAGGTGCAGTTCCATCGCATCCCGCTTCTCGCTTTCCTACCCCATCCCATTATTCTATTCCACATTAATCTTGGTTAATCCTCTCTAACATTAAAACATGACATGATATAACTTCACGCCTTTTGTTACCCGAAGGTGTAGGTGTCGTCTCGCCGTTATGTTTACGTCCCAAATGGAATAGGTGGCGAACCTATTGCCATACCGGGCACAAACATTAAAAAATGTAAATTATATGCATTATGCAAATAAGTGAACACTTTGTCACACAACAAATTATCGGGCCTCGTCGTGCTGGTAAAAGAACAGAATAATGAGTAGAGGTCAGCTGATTCGTTCCCCACTCCAAAACATTATTCAATTCGAAGAACGGGTTACTTTTTCCAACGTAGCAATACTGTGGATCTCGTAGCGCATTCTGTTGCTGCCGGTGTAAGCTGCACCTACTGCCATCGCGGACAATATGAAAAGGTTTGCACTCCACAGGACTCCTGAAGTGATAGTATTGTAACCATGAAAAATCACAAAACTTGTGAGCAGGCAGAACACTGAAAAGAAAAACCTGTGCATAGATATATATACCACACACGACTCTTTAGTCGGCAATATACATTAACACTTCTATATATTATTATATACAGTAACATTTCTCTCAGTCAGCCGGGAGCAAAAGAAAAACGTATGGCTGACAAGTTTTTTTTTTTTTTTACGCGAGGAAATGCTTTATACACACACCCCCACCTGGGGACGGCAGGGGGTAGTGGCAGGGGGTAGTGGGGGTAGTGACAAGCTTACACAGTATAAAACCGAAGAATGGCGGGATAACCATTCCGGAAAAAAAAGGGTTAACCCAAATATTCTTGGTAGCGGCGGGCAGCAGCGTCCCTATCTATAACAGGTTTACCCCTGCGGTCTCCAACACGTCTGCCCAGCGTGGAGACTATGGGCAAAAACCTCCAAACATGAAAAAAGCGCAGAACCAACGGCCCCCTGTTCCCGGTGGTCCCACTATTCCTGGCTCCGCCTACCCTCTGCGTATCAGAGGGTAGAGTGCGACGCTACCGTGTAGGGTGGCAGTTTGCCACGGCCACGGCCACGGCCCGCAACCCTCATTGAGAGGCGCGGGGGTCATTGGACCGCGTGGAGTAAACCACTATAAAAATCCGTGAATCCTGAGCTTTGATGCCCGGCGAGGGGATGCATGTTCGACGCGTAGGTCGGACCCTAGGGCATCACTGTAGGGGAGCTCACCCCTGGGCAGGAGGGAAAAAGCCGAGGGAACCTACCCTCGTTAATCAAAGTAATATCAATATGGCAACTTGGAATAACATATTACCCCAGGTGGGTACCGGCGAAGCCGGAGAATCCCACCCTGGCGGAGTCCCGCTAGGCAGCCCCACCGTATCTGGGGGGGGGGCACCAACTGCCAAGCTGTCGTTGGGGGCAGCACTGCAGTCGCGACCGACGCATCAGGCGTCACCAAACGGGGTCGCTTTTGAAGGGAGGGAGGGTCGGTTCCCGTAGCTCCTCCAGGACCAAGTACGAAGTTGAGAAGCAGGGCGGTTCCCTACTTCGATTCAAGAGACCGGATTTGATCCGGATTTGATCCACAACGGCGGATGGCGGCGGGGATAGCTATAGCGCTATGTCCGCCGTCTCCGCCGCCTCCGAAGTCCGCTGAGCTCGGGGCCTAGATCCACGAGACTAGATTCCATGGAGCGGACGGCTGACCGGGCGAAAGGCTCGAGGGCCGATCTGGCAAGGGTCGTCCGATCGAGCCTCGGCCCAATCAGGGACGGCATCGCAGAGCTCTGCGCTCGGGCCGGGACCCGTGATAGCGAGAACGAGTCTTTCCGCTCGCAGATCGCGGGGCTATCGGCCCGAATGTTAGAGCTCGCTAAAGAAAATGCCGTGCTTTGAGCTAAAATGGCCGAGATGGCGGCCAAGCTGGAGGCGCCTCAATCGCAGGCGGCGGGGACATCCCGGGGGGACTCTCTTCCCCCGGTGGCGCCACCGCCTGCGACGAATAAGAAGAAGAAGGCCAGTAGAGTGGATAGTGGCCCCGCGAAACACGCGGGAGCTCCGACGCCGCAGCCTTCCGCCAATCCGGACTGGTCGCAGGTCCTGGCGTTTATGGACCGCCAGCACGCCCGGAACCAGTCCGAAATGTTGGACAATTTCTTCCCCGGTATGGGGAAGAAGCCTCCTTTGGGGCGAAATCGGAACGCCGCGGCGAATCTGCCGCCGCCGGGGCCGCAGATGCCCCCGAGTAAAAAAAATAAAAATAAAAGGGAGAGGAGGGTGGCGGCCGCGGAACGTTCGCGGGCGCCTCCGCCTCCCCCTCCGCCTGCGCCTGCAGTTGGGCCTGCGACGGGAGCAGGAGCTGGTGGCGAGACCTGGGCAACGGTGGTCGGCCGCAAGGCCGCTGCCGCCGCCAGGAAGGCTCGCGCAGTCGCGGCCGCTCCTGCACCGGCGCAAAAGAAAATGAAATCCGCGGGGCTGCCGAAGCCCCCCAGTGCCGCTGCGGTGGTGGTAACGGTGCCTCCGGACGCCGGCACCACACTCGCGGCGGTTATGGAGGTCGCCAAGAGCCGCATCAAACTTGCGGATCTTGGCATCTCCGGGGGGATAAAGCCCCGAAGAACGATGACAGGGGCTCTAATGTTAGAGGTGCCCGGTCCGGACAGCAGGAGAAAATGAGCGGGCGCGATAATTTCGTGCCCGTGCAAAATGGGCGATTTAAGGGTGATGGACCTGGATGAGTCCATCACACCCTCGGCCGTCGCCACGGTGATAGCCGAGGCGGGCGGATGCGCCTCGACCGACATAAAGATCGGGGAGATCCGCTCCAGCCCGTCTCGGTTGGGCTCGGCCTGGGTCCGATGCCCGCTCGGGGTCGCCAGGAAACTGGCGGCTCAGAGGCGGGTCCTGATCGGGTGGACCTCGGCGCGCATCGAGGCACTGGCGGCAAGGCCACTGCAGTGCTTCCGGTGCCTCGAGAAGTGCCCCTGCGCTGTGGACAGGAGCGGGCGGTGCTACCGATGTGGCGTGGCGGGCCACATCGCTAGTGCCTGCACCGCGCCCACTCCTCGCTGCCCGGTCTGCTCGGACCTGGGCTGCAGGGCGGATCACCGGATGGGGGGGAAAGGCGGTAGCTAGGCCACCTTCCCCCACAAGGGGACAGGCGGGCGCGATGGAGGTCCAATAACCACGGACCTCCGTGCCCACTTCCTCCAGGGCACCCTAAACGACTGCCGCGCTGCGCAAGACCTACTTGCGCAGACGCTGGTAGAATGGTCGGTTGCCCTGGCGGTGGTCGCCGAGCCCTACCGCGTCCCCGTCCACCCGGTGGTTCGGGGATGACACGGGCTCGGTGGCGATATACTGGGCGGAAGGGAGCTACTGTTCCCTCCTATGGAAAGGTGCAGGCTACGTCGCTGTGGAGTTGGGATCCACGATCGTGGTGGGCTGCTACGTCTCTCCAAACTGCGGCCTCAATGTCTTTGAGGCATACCTGGGCGGACTGGCGAGCCGCCTTAGCGGTTACGCAGCCCGTCCGGTATTCGTCCTGGGTGACTTCAACGCTCACTCGAGCGAGTGGGGTGACGCCCGGGACGACGTCAGGGGAGAGACGCTTCTAGAGTGGGCGGCAGGACTCGACCTCCGGTTGCTCAACCGGGGGTCAGTCAGCACCTTTGTGCGGTGGCAGGGGGGTCAGTCATCGATCTATCGTGGGCGACTCCCTCGGCCGCCGCCATGGTGACCGGATGGCGGGTGGCACAGGAGATCGAGCGGCTCAAGAAGGCCGCCTTCGTCGCTCGCCGCCGGTACCTGAGAGCCCGGAGAAGAAGGCGAACCACGGTCGAGGAGGCTCTCAGAGTCAGACGGGAATACGGGGCCGCCGCGCACACCGTATGCGTAGCTATCGCTGCGGCTCGCGAGCGGTCCTGGAACGAGCTCGTCGAGGGACTGGACAGGGACCTATGGGGACGCCCGTACAAAATGGTACTGGGCAAGCTGATCCCGTGGGTCCCTCCGTTGACGGAATCCCCGGACCCGGAAGTCGTGGGGAGAGTCGTGGACGTACTCTTCCCTAGGGTCCAGGGCGGTCCCTCGGATCCTCGTCTCAGTCGGACCACACTCCGTGGTCCGACGAGCTGGAGGTGACGGAGGACGAGCTCGGGCGAGCCGTCGCGTGGCTCGCCTCCCGCAGCGCCGCTCCCGGACGGAATTCCGTGCCGGGTCCTGGCGCTCGCTCTGGGAGTCCTGGGGAACAAGACGAGGCAGCTGTTCACCAACTGCCTCCGCCGCGGGGTGTTCCCTCTCAACTGGAAGTCGGCAAGGCTGGTGCTGATCAGAAAGCAAGGGAGGACCGGAGACGCTCCGTCGTCGTTCCGGCCGATATGCCTGCTGAACGAGGCGGGGAAGCTCTTTGAAAGGGTTATCTCCGCCAGTCCGATCGGGGGGGGGGGGTCGCGCTGGCGGTGTCGCTAGACATCGTCAACGCCTTCGGGACCCTCCTCTGGCCGGCCATCAGGGAGGTCCTCGTATACCACGAGGTGCCTCCCTACCTCAGGTTGGTCATCGGGGCCTACCTGCAGGAGAGACGGGTGGACTATGTCGACCGGAACGGGACGGAGCAGAGGAAAGAGGTTTCGTGCGGGGTTCCGCAGGGGTCCGTGCTCGGGCCCCTGCTGTGGAACCTCGCCTACGACCTGGTCCTCCGCACCAGTCTGCCCCGTGGCGTAAGTGTCGTTTGCTACGCAGACGACACTCTGGTGATCGCCGCGGGGCAAGACTTCGAGCGTACGCTCAGGTTCGCCGAGCCGGGGGTGGCAATCGTCGTCAGACGGATCCGCGGGCTGGGCCTGGAGGTGGCGCCTCACAAAAGTGAGGCGCTGTGGTTCCACCGCCTCACCAGAGGCAGGGAACCCCCGGCCTCGCGGATCCAGGTGGGTGACACGGCTGTCCCGGTGTGGCGGTACATGAAGTACCTCGGCCTCACCCTGGACGGCCGCTGGAGCTTCGAGGAGCACTTCGTACGGATGGTCCCCCGAGCGCGACGTGTGGCAGGCGCGCTTCATCGCCTGCTGCCCAACCTCGGGGGACCGGGGGAGGGAGTTCGCCGCCTCTACGGTGGCTTTGTGCGGGCCGTGGCCCTGTACGGGGCCCCCGTTTGGTCGCGAGACCTCGCGGGGGCCTCCCGCTCCAGGGCTCTGCTGAGGAGCCTGGAGCGGATCATGGCCATACGGATCGTACGAGGTTACCGTACCATCTCGTACGAGGCGGCGACGGTCCTCGCACGTTCCCCCTTCATCATCCTGGCCGAGATGTACGCAGCCGCGTACGATCTCGGCCGGGGAGGGGGGGGACCCGGACGCGCGGGGACACGAAGTGCGGAGGCGGGAGGCCTTCCGGCGGGTCCTGGGGGACTGGCGCGACGCGCTGGTCCTCCAGGGCAGTGCGTGTTCACGCGCCGTCGGAGCCGTCCTGCCCCACCTCGAGGCCTGGGTGCTCCGTAAATGGGGCACTGTCACCTACAGGTTGACTCAGATACTCACCGGGCACGGGTGCTTCGGTGAGTATCTGAGTCGAATAAGGCGCGAAGAGACGGCGAGATGCCACCGTTGCGCATCCGACCTGGACTCGGCCCAGCACACGCTGGAGGTCTGCCCGCCCTGGTCGGATGAGCGCCGAGTCCTGGTCGACGGGATCGGGCGAGACTTGTCCCCGCCGGCGTTGGTCGCGGCAATGCTGGCGGGCGAGGAGGAGTGGAGGGCTGTGGTCTCCTTCTGCGAAGCTGTGATGCTCCAGAAGGAGGCCGTCGAGCGGGATCGGGAGAGAGCCGGAGGGGTTTATCCGAATCCTGGACCACCCCAACGTCGGAGGAAGGCCGCCGCAAGGTTTTAATGGGTAACCCTAGGATCGGATTGCAGTTTACTGTTTTGGAAGTCCCACACTACCCCCTGCCGTACCCAGGCGGGGGGTGTGCATAAAGCATTTCCTCGCGTAAAAAAAAAAAAGGTTGCACTGGCCGTAGTGCAAACAAAATATGGCGGTATGAAGTTCGGGCGGTCTGCTAGTTAATAATATTTCGCTTTTCTGCGAGTAATAACTTTTTGTTTAATATCTTAAGTTTAACTTTACTTTTTTGCCGTTATTAGTTTCTTATTTTAGTACTATTTTCAAATAATGTTACTTTTCCGTCCAGTATTAATTGTGATTTTTAGAGACCGATTATTGTGATAATTGTTCAGAATCCCGTTTGAAATAAATATTAAACTTGAATACTTGTCTTCTTCCATACATTTGTAGAAAAAAAAAAACATAAAATACTTTGAAAGTTTTTTTGTTAACACTTCCGCTATCAACCGGGCCGGGCCGGCGGGTACGGCCGGGTTGGCGGCGAATGCTACCGGGCCGGGCCGGGTTGAGAAACATACCGGGTTGCAATCTCTACTAGATAGTATTTATGTATAGTACTAGTTGAGAGTATAAAATCTGTTACAAAAAAGGTACAAAACCCATCATACAAAATGCAATTCAGTGAAATAGACTCACCTAATATTATTGTCATTATTTTACCGTACATACTGTAGCCTCGCGACACACAGAGGCGCCACCTATAGTTCTCTTCGTCTATCTGAAGTGGTGCTACACCAAACATACGGGAGATACGGACGAAATAACAGTGAAGTGCAGATATGTTGCATCTTTCTTCAATCATGATATCTGGACACATAATTATGACTGTAAGCAATCAAGTGCCTCTCATTGTTCGAAGGACTTCTTTTATGGGACCTGAATTTGGGGAGATGAGAGGGACAGTTATGGCCCTCCTTATACCTATCTTATTTAACGAAACGTAACATGAGGCACTTTACTTTGACCTTTTAGAAGTAGTTGTTATTCACCGGCCAATGATGCAGCGAAATTCGCGGTTCTAGCGCTTTCTAAATTCTACCATGGTTTTAATATTTATCCCATTTATTTGGAAGGAGATGTAAGCTTACTTACGTGTTTTTTATTCCGATGTCACTAACTTAAATGAGATATTCATATATCTGATATCCCATCTAATATAAAAAGGTGGTTGTAATTATCTACAATTTTGCTGGCGGGTACATATAATTTCTACATAATGTTAGGTAAATATATACCGTAGATAATCTTAACTACATACAAACAGACAAAAGAACCCATTATTTATATTGTTGATATAACTGTGTTTTAAAATTTGAAAAAAAATACGTAACTTCACGCGGAGTCCTTTGCAGAGTAGGCAAAGTGGACAATAGAGGGCTGTGGTCTCTTGTTCGGGAGAGAGCCGACCCCCTCGAAGGCCGACGGGACACGAGGGCCCACAGCCCGCGGTTTGCGGCCCGGGAAGGTTGACCCCCCCCCGGTTCTTATAAAACAACACCTGGCGAAGACTAACACTATCGATTATTTTGACTATTATTTTGACCATTTTAATCTATTATTTTGACTATTATTTTGACCATTTTAATTAATTATTTGTGACATTTGAATTTTATTTTGTAAAATTAAATGTTTGTCAATTTCCAAAATTTTTATTTTTATGTATGACTCTATTGGTATTTATTTTTGTGATTGTATTTTAAGTAATTATTTGTATGTATATGCTATGGGTGTAATTATTGCCTGGAAATAAATGGATTTATTATTATTATTATTATAGTATGAGTTTATTTTTTAGAATTTAGCTTTATTTATTTCTGAAAATAGTCCAGATTTAACAATAATTTTAATAGATAGGTGGCATAAACGTGGACTTCAGTTTGGGGATCACGAGTTTTAATTGGGAAGTTTACATACATACAATAACTTCACGCCGAATCCCTGGCGTGTAGACAGAGAGAGCAGAGCCTCATAAGGCACGATTATTACACGCCTCACTCGCTTCGTTAAGTCTTTTCAAGCACGCGCATCGATTTTTAAGGCTCTTTAACATCACCTTCCTCCAGAACACGTTGTATTTGGTCATGGAATGAGTGTCTTGGCCGTCCTACATCCATCCTCTTTTGCAATGTATATCTGCTTAAAGGGTAGTTTACCCTATTTTAAAATGCAGATTTACGCGGACTTCTGAGAAATTTCCGAAATCTTCAAAAGTCATGTGTGGCGACTATCCGGCACCTATCGCGTCTACACCTTCGAAGTGCGATGCAGCAAGCGGGTACGATTCTCGCGAACCCCGCGCGCGGCGCGACAAGCAACAATCGGCTCAACACACGGCTTGCGAACAGCTGCATAACGCTCTTAATATTATATCTGAAGTTTTCTCAATTCATAATACTATCGTCTTTTCATATTGTATCTTGTCTGTCTTCTGTTTTTCTCTTTACAATAAATCTTTCTAATCTTACAATAATACTATCCTTTATTACTGTTATTTCTTAATTTTTAACCGAGTTCGAAAAAAGGAGGAGGTTCTCAATTCGTCTGTATGTATATTTTTTTATGTTATAAAGGTTCGGTTTCGGGTGACTGAAAGAAGACGACTGTGTTACTTGAAGTCTGTTTTATTACTCTCCTTATTACTAATGAATACACAGATTATATAGTCTTATTCTAAACATCACTATATCTACTTTAGTAATACACCACACACCCTACCAAAACAGAAAAAAAAAATTTACTTAATTATTATTTTTTTAACAATAGTATAGTTTTGTTCTATTTTTATGTATGATTGTTTCTTTATTAATCTGTAAAATTTTGACATTACAATCAAGATCTTCTAAAACTTTGAAAGGACCTTCGTACACATTGTCCAATTTATTACCAGTTTCCTTTTTTACTAATAATAAATCATCTTTATTATACATAACAGGTTTCAAATATTCATCAAATTTACTTTTTCTTAACAATTTAGTTTTAAACAAATTTTCTCGGGTTTCACATAGGGCCTTCTGTAACCTAAATTTTAATTCAAATGGATAATTGTCTACATTATACAAAGGGTCAACAACACAATTTTGCAAGTTTCCAGGAATATTACACAATTTTCCAAAAACTAGCTCATACGGTGTATATTCTGTCGACGAGTGCACAGAAGTATTATAAGAAAAACACAAATACGGGAGCCAATCACTCCAATATCTACTGTTGTTACTAGTTTGAATTCTCAAAAATGCGTTTAATGATTTGTGGGAATTTTCCATGGACCCAATTGATTCATGATGATAAGCACAAGCAACTGTTTGTTTAACATGTAATAATTTACATACCTCAGTCATAGTACTGGAGATGAATTCAGTTCCCCTGTCTGTAGCAATTTCAAGTGGGATACCATACCTTAAAATAAAATTGTTGACAAATGTTCGAGCAACACTTACGCTATCTTTATTTACTAATGGATATGCTTCTACATACTTACTTAATTCACATTGAAATGTGAGAATATAAGAGTAACCATAATAATCCTTATCTAAGGGCCCAACTATATCTAAAAATATCTTATCAAAAGCCGACTGCGCAGTCGTATAACTACGACTGCGCAGTCGGCTTTTGAGCATGGGTTGTTTCGTATGTAACGAATGTTTTTGTTTCTGACATTTGTCACATTTTCTGACAAATTCAGTCACGTATTCAGCCATTTTTCGCCAAAAGTAGTATTTCTTTATATTACTAATCATACGCCTAATTCCTGCGTGCCCACTCGTGGGAAGTAAGTGAAAGTTATTAAGTACTACACGTTTGTCATCATCATCTTTTATTGTAACTAAACTTTTCAAAATATATATCCGTGGACCGGTCCAACTATTATTTACACAAGCTTTGGTTAACCATTTAATAAACTTCTCATTCTCACTATTCTTCATAATATAAATCTCTTTAACAGATACTTTTTGACAGATAGATATCAAATCCCTCACGAAAGCGTCTCGCGCCATGCATGATCGAGAATTTGGGTCTATATAAATTGTCATCTTAGATTGTGCATAAGCCACTGAGTTCAATATACAAGAGGAGCAAACCTCATTCAAATGCGTCACAAAATGTGTGTCCACTTTTTAGATGCAATGACGTAGCTTTGAAACCACTAGACATTTAAAATGAAACATATATCTATCTCAGTCACACAAATCGCAAATACATTGCCGTCACTTTGATTAGACAAAGATGGCAATATAAATTTGCAATGGCGGTGTGGGGTGGCCTGCCCATGCGAAATTTTACCCAACTTTTTCAAGCCATGTACTCGTAAAAATATTTAACACGTTAGACGCCATGCTAAAAATTGAATACTTCCAATTAGGCCATGGGACTCACATATGAGCCTTCCCTTGCTGAACCGTTCAGGCCACGGGAGTCATCCATGAGCCGTGTGCTAGGTTCAACGAAAACGTTTCTCACAAGCCAAGTATTGCAGCTATCGAACAAATCGTATATTAAAGTGAGCCGCCTGGCCCTGTAGCCTAACTGGACCGCGTGGTTTTTAAATCCTGTAGAAATTAGTAGGATTTTTCAAGGCTTGGAGTGACGATACTAGGGTTGCCCTTACCGATACAATGAATATTATATTTACACCCAATGAAACCAAAAAAAATATTGAAAATATTTATTATTTAAAATAACATAACATAATTTTCTTCTTCTAACTAAAATATGGCTTACAAACATTGTAATAAAATTATAAATAAGTACTTTATAAAATTAAACAATCACATATTCATGGCACTTCTTTATCATCTATATCACAATTATAGCAATAATTATAAGGAATAATAATCAGTCAATCAATAATCATATTTTAAAAATAGTTAGATATAAAAATTATAAATGAATTTTGTTGAAGCACGGTAAGCAAAGGTAAGGGTTACTTGGACAACTTCCGCAGTAAGTAGATACTTTTTTGGTTTTTGTTTTAGCCTGTTTGCTACCCATGATTGGCACGTTCTCAGCGTAACATTGACGACATGTTCTTCTAACTTTAGAAGCCAAACCATCTTTCTTTTCCAAGGTGTGTTTTATTCGTTTTGGTCTTTCTATAGACTCAGCATTGAGTAAGACTCCGCAAAATTTTAACAATATGAACCTCCGGAAATCAACGATTTGTATATTTTTTTTAGTCACTGATTTATATAAAGTAAGAGCATTTACCATTGCGGTATTAAACAATAAATCTATTGCCAACTTCTTATACCATCTTACCGATTTTCTTAAAGGGGACGAATACCCTGCCATCTGGTCCGATAAATCGACTGCACCTTTGGCTACGTTGTAATCTCTTATGATTTGTGGTTTCACTACCACATTGCCCTGGCGCTTCTTTATTTTAACAAATCGGTCCGAGTGTTTCGTGGACAAAACTAAAACTTCTCTCTTGTCCCTCCATTTCATTACAGTAATTCCATCTTTACTTTCTCGAGCAATGAATTCTCCCTTCTTCAGGTTAGTACTTATAACTTTTTTAGGTAAATGTCTCCGGTTCTTTCGTATCGTTCCCACCAAATGGGTTTCATTATCTAGCAGTGCCCTGGCTAATTCTATACTAGTATACCAATTGTCTGTGAAAAGTGTGTGACCTTTATTTAAAAGTCCACCGAGCAAATCCATGACAACATTATACGGAGTAGTATTTGTAGTTTCGTCATTTTTTCCTGCATATACGTTTAATTTATAAGTGTAACCCGGAATGCAACACAATTTGAACTCTTTTATGCCATACTTGTGGCGTTTCTGTTTATTGTATTGACGAAATACAATTCTGCCACGAAACGGGACAACACTTTCGTCAATGCATAAGTATTCGCTGGGAGTGTAATATTTCTGAAATTGTTCATTTATTATTTGCAAGAGATAACGGATACGATGCAGACGGTCCTTTTTATTCTCTTCATCATCTTTGGAAAAATGAAGCATTTGTAATATTAATTCGAAGCGGTTACGTGACATTATGGTGCGTGGAAAAGGGTGGCCTACGATGTCATTCGTGGACCAATAATCCGCCAACCTAGGAAGCTTTGCAATGCCCATAAATAGGATTAAGCCAAAAAACTTTTTTATTTCCTCAAGATCTGTAGGAACCCATTTGCGAAGCCGTGCGAAACGTGAAACTTCTTCTGATGAGGTAATTTTTTTAATAGCAAATTGGTTAGTAAGATTAGCAATTTCTTGAAGAAGACTGTCAGGGACCAACAACTGAAAGAAGTCTGCAGGAGATGCTTTTGACATGCTTAAGCGAAGGTTCATGGGCATGCCAGGATGCTCCGTAAAAGGTATTATGCTACGTTGGTTTCCTTTAGGCTTTGACCAAGTCGTCGGTGGCGATGTATTTCCTGAAAAATAAAAATATTACTGTCTATTCTATGTATATAATATATATTTTACGGTACCGGGTGGAAAAATTATGTCAATATTTGGTGGAATGGATGTATAAATATATGGTGGAAGGATGATAACAACATCCTTATTAGTACTAGTAATAGGCTAAGTAACCGCGTATTAAGCCAGTATTAAAATATATAGCCGTTATAAAAATACAAAAAAGATAACTCACCAATATCGGCAACCCTACGTAAGATTTCATCCTCGCTATCTTCACTTTCTGATAATATAATTCTCCGGCATCTTCTTGTAATTGGTTGAATTTCTTCATCCGAATCTATTTGAAAACTACAGTTCAAAATATTTATTTCGATATTTTCTAAATGTGTTAACTCCTCTTGTGACAACTCAAAGTCTTCAAATTGCATTTTTGCAGTAAAAATTAAACACACCCGCATTTGACAATTTAGTGCGCCATAATGACCGTTAATGACCGGCGAAGTGCAATGTCGCGGGCGAGTGTCGTAGGCGCGGGGGTGAGCCGCGGCGTGACCCCGCGGCCCCCTCCAACGGAAATTCTATATTCCTTCCTAGGAGGCCACGCGGCCCATTCGTGACCCTTTTGCTATATCTCTAAAACTAGACGGTAAAATTTATTGATTTTAATTTTCTGTACAAATTAACCCATTATATAAACGTAGGAATGAAAATCTCAAGTTGACGAAAATTACCGATTTCATGATTTTACCATGGCCCGAGTGGAATTGTCGACTAGGCTCACATATAGGCCGTATGGCGTGCAACGTGTTAATAAATATAAATTCAATATTTTACTATTAGGTACTTATTAATTTCTTATCAGATGTATTAGAAGATAACTGAAATAATGAATGGATCAACGATCTCTGTGTACTCCGTACTAGATCGGCTGTTCCGAAAAAAATTGGATCACACTCATCTGTACCTAATTGTGTACACCTGCCTTAGAGCAGCGATTTAAATCGCTGTAGGTAAGGTGTACACAATTAGGTACAGATACACAAAATAGTGAAAACGCTTGAGTAGTAAAATAATGTACTTACATTCATTATATTGAAAGGGAATTATTTTATTTAACGTGGACAGGGCCTAACAGCCGCACGGGTCGATCGATAATAAGCAACGCTTGGCGCGGTCGGTCCGTGGATGGGTGACCATCTTATCATGACGAGTTCCTCCGTGTTTCGGAAGGCACGTTAAATTGGTGGGTCCCGGCTGTCATTTGAACATCTTTGGCAGTCGTTACGGATAGTCAGAAGCCAGAAAGTCTAACAACCAGACTTACCAAGGGGGATTGTGTTGCCCACGCAACTGGGTTGTGGAGGTCAGATAGGCAGTCGCTCCATGTAAAACACTAGTACTCGGCTGCACCCGGTTAGACTGGAAGCCGACCCCAACATAATTGGGAAAAAGCTAGGCAGATGAATTATTGATCATACACCGCTGTGTAACATAAGTTTGTATAAAATTGCCTTTTTTATAAGTCTGAGTGAATAATTTGCTTTCGTGATACAATCTTATTTTTAAGTATTTATTAATTATGGCATTTATTAATAAAAGCGAATGATCAACTTGAATTGACGATAAATGATCTCCCGGGTGCAGGTAGCCAGTCAGTTTCTTTTCTCAGCAATCGGATAATTTTCACCCACTTGTCACAGCGTGCTGCATCTTTAGGCACCCTGCAGCGTTATTATTATAACAAAAAATATTTAAGATCTCCTTTTCCATAAATTAATAACTCTCCCACAAATGTGGGAAACTAAAACTAAGTTTTTAGTGGTATCACTGAAGCTAATTATGAAAATTCAACATTTTATCTATTTTACTGTATTTTAATATTAATGTAAACATTAATATTACGTGTGGAAAGTAATTCCGGTTAATTTCTTATGGGTTTCCGATCTTGAATCGCACTCTTTTACTACGCATTTACCCATTTTGTACCTATTGTTATTCGGTTCGCGTCTGTCAGATGACTGAATTGACATAAGCTTTGCATAAGCCTGTAGGCTTATGGCCAGTGGTCACGCTTTGAGAAGGTTACTACAAGTCTAGAACATATAAGTCAATGGCATAAGCAAAATCATTTACTCGAACACATTTAGTTGTAGATTTTATTGTAAATGGAGAAATTATCAATTCCGTACAATTCTTTGGCTTTTTAAGAATTTCAACGACTCTCGGTTGATCAGGCCGATCATCTGTTTTGTTTTTATTGACCAAACAATTATTACTCAATTGATTTTTAGTCCTACTCCTAGTCATAACATTAACATTATTTGAGCTAATACTCTTTAACTCATCAGACGTAATTATGATGCGAGATAACGCGTTTGCAGCCACATTATTCACACCTTTAACATATTCAATACGTAGTCATATTCATCTAAAACTAAACGAAACTTGAGTAATCTACTTGACGGATTATTGAAACTAAATAGGTAAAGTACCGGCTTGTGATCCGTTTTTATTGTGAACTTTTTACCAAACAAATAGGGTCTAAAATATTTAACTGACCAAACAATAGCAAGAAGTTCTTTTTCAATTGTAGGATAGTTTAATTCTGATTTATTTAATGGCCGACTTGTATATGCGATCGGCAAATCATTTTTATTACATAATACGGAACCTATAGCTAAACCGAAAGCATCTGTATGCAATATAAACTCATTTTCGTCATCAAAATTTGGATATTGCAGTATTGGTGGGTTGATCAAATTCTGCTTTAATAATTTAAAAGCATTGTCACATTCCGTGCTACAAATAAATTGAACACCTTTTCTACAAAGTTTGTTTAAAGGGATTGTTATTTCAGCCTCAGTCTCGGTGGCGCAGTGGCACGAGCGCCACGAGCGCACGGCCTCTGATCCAGAGGTCCGGGGTTCGATTCCAGACACTGGCTCACACCAATGACTTTTCGAAATTGTTTTCGGACGTTATGTATGATAAATATCGATGACTGACAAACTTTGTGCCCGGTATGGCAATAGGTTTGCCACCTATTCCATTTGGGACGTAAACATAACGGCGAGACGAGGCTTAACAGCCGCTGCCTACACCTTCGGGTAACAAAAGGCGTGAAGTTATGTTATGTTATGTTATTTCAGCGAAACGCGGAATAAATTTACGGTAGTAGTTGACGAAGGCTACAAATCGCCTGACATCGTCACAAATCTTTGGCACTGGATAATTTTTTATTACAACGGTTTTTTCAGAGTCAGGTGAAATTCCACTTGCAGACAGTACAACAGTGGTGGAGCCAAGCAGTTTACTGCATAAATGGGCCGGCTCGACCGGTGAAATACCACGACCTCTCAGAAGACCGACGTAAAGTGGCCCATGCCACGTTTCGTTCGGTGAGAGAGGTACCCGGAGGCCCACCCCCTTCCCCATCCTTTCCTATCCCCTTCCCTTAAAGGTCGGCAACGCAACAGTAACACTATATGTGCTGCTGGTGTCCATGGGCGGCGTTAGTTGCTTACCATCAGGTGACACGCCTGCTCGTTTGCCCTCCTATCCCATAAAAAAAAGAAACACAATGACCTAAATATAAAAGTTGTTTCTTTAAAAATTTACATTTTATAGGATTAATTTTTAAATTTACTCTTCTAAGTCTTTCAAAAATATCAATTAAGTTCTTATTATGAATTTCTAAACTTCTTCAGGCGACTGAAAGCGCTGGGACTGATTTTTAAACCCATCGGTAGTCGTTTTATTTGATATTGCTTGTTTGTAGTAAATGCTGTGCACTTTCTGCTTTCAGGGCTTAATTCCAATTGAAAATAACTTTGGCTAAGATCTAAATGACTAAAATAAATTGCTCCTGACAAAGAATCGAGTATATCAGTGATGTTAGGCAATGGAAATTTATCGTCCTTAAGATTATCATTTAATTTTCTGTAATCAATAACAACACGCCATTTTTTAATACCGCTACTATCGGTCTTCTTTGGAACCAATAGAACTGGACTCGACCACTCACTTTTACTTTCTTCTATAATGTCATTACGTAACATTTCACTAATTTGCCTATCAATTTCAGTTTTTTGACTTTTAGGGAGTCTGTACGGCTTAGTGTACACTGAACTGGTATTATCCTTTAAATGTATTGACTGCTGATATAAGTTGGTGACACCTAACTTATCTCCTGGCAGCAAAAATACATCCGAATACTTCGCACAAATGTTTTCAATTGAGATTTGTTCATCTCTACTTAAATGTTTAAAATTTAACATGGAAAACAAATGCTTCACACGGTCAGCATTACAATTATTACTATCAAAAGAACATAAAAAATAATCATTTAAATTTACGACATCTGACGTAAAATAACTTAAACAAATATCTGTATCTGAAAGAAAGAAAGAAAGAAAAAAGTTTTTATTATCGTTTGAAATAGTATTGACATTTTAGAACATTACAACATATTCAGATATATCTTATACAATCATTAAACATTTATCAATCCTAATTCAGGCGACAACAGGGTCTACATTCAGCTTTATTTGCTGCAGTTGACTTTATGTCACACTGCAGCGCTGGTTTTCAATGCAGACCGTGGTGACGATCGGGTGCGCAAACATGACATGTAGGTATCAACAATGTAGAAAACACGAGACAATACAAACAATGGACAATCAGAGTCACAGAACACGACATGCCTTACAACAAATTTGTAAAGGACAAACGGTAGTACCGCGGAGATCTTAGAGTTTAACCTTTGATATTCAACGTATTATTAAGCTTTGTTGTTTTGTAATAAGAAAACGTTTGAGAGCTGTCTTGAATGATGTTTTACTTGTACTTGAGCGACATGGTGGTGGAATGTCGTTCCAGCACTTGGTAGCAGCATATTTGAAACATCCCTTGAATGCTGTGGTTTTAAATTGCGGTACGGATAGTGGATTGGTTACTCCCCGAGGACCGCATTTAGAATGGCCCTGGCGCCAGCGTAATTTAAGGTACAGATATTGTGGCTGTCTGTTTACAATAACGCCGAACAGCATGGTGGCTAAATGAAGTAGGCGTCTGTCTTTCATTTTCAGAATATTGGCTTTTATTAGGTAGGGTGTAACATGGCTACGTCGTGGTATTTGGAAACAAAACCTTGCACAAGCGTTTTGCACGCGCTGTATGAGCTTTTCAGTCCGTGCTAGTAGACACGGGCCATAAACCGTGTCGCAGTAGTTGAAATTACTCAGTATAAGGCTGTCAACAAGTCTTTTTCTCATCTCCACGCTAAGATACCGCCTATAGTTGTATAAGAGCTTAAGCCTATAAAAACAGTTTTTTACTATAGAACTAATATGTTTCTCAAAACGTAATTCAGGGTCAATACATAATCCGAGACTTGTAGCAGTTTTCACGCGAGCCACAGGCTTATGGAGCAAATTGACACTGGGATTTGCCGATAGTATAGAACTTATTTGTTTCTTACTACCCAGAACCAGATATTTAGATTTGTCGGGATTTAGAATAAGAGAGTTTCTTTCGGACCAGGCAACTATTCCCTCTAGCTCAGCGTTTAGCTTTTGTACTGATGACAACGTATCCTTTGCACTGAACGACATATATAATTGAATATCATCAGCATACATAATAGGTTGGGGAAAAAGTATTTTCGTATTTTTGTATGAAAAGTCAAGACATTTTTTTCAAAGTTTATTTACATTTATTTACAATATATATGTACCGTTTTGTTGAATAACTTTCTGCCATTTTGTGGGCAGAGACATTATCCCGTTACTGTAGAAACTTTGGGACTTCTGATCAAAAAAACGGGACAAATAGTTTTGGCAGTCCTCTCTTGAGGTCAACCTTACAGAACCTAAAGAATTCTGAAGAGACCGAAACAGGTGAAAATCTGAAGGCGCAAGGTCAGGGCTATATGGTGGATGCACTAGGACCTCCCAGTCGAACTCTCTTAATTTTTGCTGAGTGGCTAAAGATGTGTGTGGTCTAGCGTTATCGTGATGAAAGACCACACCCTTCCTGTTGATCAATTCCGGCCGTTTTCTCTCGACTGCTTCCTTTAATCTCATCAGTTGCTGGCAGTAAAGATCAGAATCGATGGTTTTGCCGGACGGTAAAAGCTCATAATGAACAATGCCCTTCCAATCCCACCATACACACAGCATCACCTTATTTCGTGTTAGGCCAGGTTTGGCCACAGTCTGTGAAGCCTGGCCAACTTTCGACCACGACCTTTTTCGCACGTTCTTGTCGTACGTGATCCACTTTTCATCGCCAGTTATCAATCTCTTCAAAAACGGCTCGGTTTCATTACGTCTCAATAATGAATCGCAAATGAGTACACGGTTCATTAAGTTTCTTTGAGTGAGCTCGTGTGGCACCCAAATATCGAGCTTTTTTGTATAACCAGCTTTCTTCAAATGGGTCAAAACTGTTTTGTGGTCAATTCCCAGTTCTTCAGCTACATCGTAACTACTAATATGCCGATCTTGCTCCACTCTTTCAAAAATGGCGTCCATTTTATTCGTAATAGGGCGACCAGAGCGAGGTGCATTTTTAACATCAAAATTTCCGGACTGAAAACGTTTGAACCAAATTTGTGCTACTTTTACTGACACTGCATCAGGTCCATAAACATCACAAATTTTTTTCACTGCTTGAGTTGCATTTTTGCCTTTTTTATAATAAAATTTTAAAATGTATCGAATTTCTTCATTAGATTCACTCATTTTTACGGAGAGAAAAACAAATGAAAAATAGCGGGAAACAACTTTTTTTTATTTTTTTCTTTTCTTTATAATGTAACCTTTTTAATGTTACCAAAACCAGCCAGACACAAATAGTACAGTCAAAGAAATTTTATAATAAGTTTATACCTACGTTATGCGAAAAGACTTTTTCCCCGACCTATTATGATATTTGCAGTATTGTATACAACCGCCAACATCTGCAGTGTACAGAATGTACAAAAGGGGACCGAGCAGAGAACCTTGCGGAACACCTCTCATTATTGGCTCTGTAGCAGAACAAAGCCTGGAGCCATCATTTGTCTGAATTTCGACATATTGGGTTCTGTTCCGCAAATAACTATCAAACCATTTAACACTGTTAGTGTCAAAACCATAGAAACTCAACTTGGATAACAGAAGAGGTATGTTAATGGCATCAAACGCACGTGAGTAGTCGAGCAGTGTGAGTATAGTTCCTTCACCCCGGTCTCGAGCCTCTAGAATATTTCCCACCACATCTGCCATAGCAGTAGCAGTACCTCGTCCAGATTGAAGGTCCGGTAAAAGGTGATTAGTCTCCAAATATGTCATAACTTGATTATAGATTACTCGCTCCAGAATTTTGGATATGCAAGGAAGAATGCTAATAGGCCTTAAATCCTTAAAACTGAGTGGGTTGTTGTTCTTAGGTAGTGGCCGGACGATTGCACAACGCCAAGGGGAAGGAAAAGTATTACTACATACATACATACATAACTTCACGCCAAATCCCTTGCGGGGTAGGCAGAGAGAACAGAGCGCCATAGGGCACGATTCTTACACACCTCACTCGCTTCGTTGACTTTCATAACTCTTTTCATGCACGCGCGTCGGTTTTTGAGGCTCTTAACATCACCTTCCTCCAGAACACGTTCTATTTGGTCTTGGAATGTGTGTCTTGGCCGTCCTCGACTCCTACTTCCGTCCGCTTTTGCATTGTATATCTGCTTAGTCAGTCTTGCGTCAACCATTCTTTCTACATGTCCGAACCATCGGAGCATACCCTTTCTTACTTTTACACCGACACTCTCTTTCAAACCAACTTCCTTCCTTACAACCTTGTTTTCTACGCGGTCAGCGAGAGTCACTCCGCAGATTTTGCGTAGAGCCCTCATTTCTACCGCGTTTATTCTACTTTCATGCACACTCTGCCATACCCAGCTCTCGCTTCCATAAGTTAGTGTTGGGATCAGGACTGCATTGTGGATTGCTAACTGGGCCTTTCTGCTAATATTTTTTGCGCCCAGGAATCTGCCCAACACTCCGTTTACGCTATTTCCTATCGCCACTCGTCTTTCTACATCCGCGGTGTACCTTCCATCTCTGCTAAAAGCGCATCCAAGATATACAATTTCATTCACCTGTTCCAGCACTATATCATCAACCATTATCGTTGCATCTGTTCTGGATTCCTCCCTTTCAAACACCATTACTTTCGTTTTCGTCGCATTCAACTGCAAGCCTTTAATCATGCAATCATCTTTCATAGTAGTGACTAGTGTTTGCAGGTCCGACGGCGATTCGGCTAGAAGCACGGCGTCATCTGCGTAAAGCAGGCAGCTCACAACTAGGTCACCCATTCGCATCCCTACATCCATCGATCTCATTCTCTGGAGACAACTGTCCAGGTACAGGATGAACAGTCGAGCGGACAGCACGCAACCCTGTCTGACGCCGATATTGACGTCAAACCAGGGGGACAAGCCGCCGTCAACACGCACACATGCTGTGCAGCCCTCATAAGTGGACTGCACAGCGCGCAGCAGTGCTCCGCTCACCCCGTAGCCTGGGAGTATATCCCACAGATCCTTTCGTAACACTCTGTCAAACGCTTTTTCCAGATCCACAAAACCGCAGAAAACCTTCCGGTTAACAGCCAGTTGTTTCTCCACGATGTTGCGAATTGAAAAAATCTGATCCATGCACCCTCGTCCGCTTCTGAAACCACCCTGAGCCTCCCACAACACTCCATCAGATATCACCCTCATTCTCCTTTCAATAATTTTCCCATACACTTTTGCTGCTAAACTAATCAAACTAATGGCCCTGTAACTGGCGCACTGCATACGTGATCCCTTACCTTTATACAAGGGCACGATGACAGCGCGTCTCCAGTCCTTGGGAACCTTACCCGACCTCCAGCACAGATTGCTCAAGGTCAGGAAAGCGTCCCGGACACAGGTTCCACCGTGTTTGATCATTTCAGCAGACATCATATCAATTCCAGCTGCCTTACCATTTTTCATACTTCGTATCGACCATTCAATCTCTTCCATAGTAATGTCCTTATCAGATGTTGGCGCAGCGGTGTCAGCCGTAGGCTCACTCGCGGCGCCCACATCCGGAACATACTCGTACATTTCCCCAAAATACTCACTCCACCTGCCCAATACATCGCTCGGGTTTGCAAGAATGTCACCAAACTTAGACATAATTTTGTCCATTCTGGATGTTGACGAAGAACCCCGAGACCGCGGCGGTAGCTCTCATACTTTTTCTCTGTCATACTATCATTCTGGATCAAACTTGAGACATAATCCAACCATGCTTTTTTCTTTCTTTCGACGCTGGATTTCACATCCGCGTCCCACCAGGCGTCACCTCTCAGAATCTTATGCCTCTTTGCACTACCACATACTTCTTTTGCACTATTCACTATACTTTCTTTCATTCTTTCCCAGCATTCTTCAACACCTAGGTCAGAAAGACTCGTCTCATTGAGTCTTTTACTGACTAGGCCTACATACATACTCCGTACACTTTCATCTTCTAATTTCTCACATTTTATCCTTTCAAGCTCTCCGAAATGGGTACGCACTCGCCAGTGTCTCCACTTCTTGAAAAGGCCCACGAATCGGCTTACCACCAGGTAGTGGTCCGTATCAAGAGTGGGGCCTCTGTAGGCTCTTGTATCCCTTAGAGTATTTCGGAGACGACTATCTATCAAAATCAAATCTATCATACTCTTTTGCTCATTCCGTCTCCACGTATACGTGTGAATATCTTTATGACGGAATAATGTGTTAGACACAAGGAGGTTCCGTTCCAGGCATACGTCCAATATCGGCTTACCAGCATCATTCACTCTCTTGTCACCATTCGGACCAAGGACAGCCTCCAGGCCGTCTCGCTTGGTTCCGACCCACCCATTAAGATCACCACACAGAATTATCCTTTCATTTCCCTCAGCTAGATCCAGAATATCCCTAACAGTTTCCCAAAACTCCTCGAGTTCGAGGGGATCCGCGGAGCTAACGGGAGCATAAGCTGCGACCAGGAAAACTCGCGTGATCCCCAGTTTTATTCGAACCCAAAGATGTCTTGAGCCTACCAACTCATAATCTTTCACTCCGGAAGCAAAGCGGGAGGAGAGAACGACTCCAACACCCCCACTGGCACGGACGTCCGGGTCCACTCCGGACCATAGGGCTACCACGCCACCGGGGAGGTCCTCGGTCTCCCTCCCCCTCCGCTTTGTCTCCGTCAAACATAAGGCATCCAGGCATCTCTCATTTAATACATCCATCATCTCATTCATCTTTCTTGCCATGCTACCTCTAACATTCCACGTGCCTATACGGCACTCCCCTCTCCTCGTCCCGCCAGGATTGGCGCTGCGTGAAGGGTGGCGGCCCCCTTCGCCGCATGCGCATGCAGCCGCACCGACGGGGGCTAATCGGTGCCCGTCGCTTACGGGGCACGCCCTAGCAGCCCGTCCGGCTGAGTTTGCTTTGGTCAAGATTGCGTCCCACTGGGACGGCAGGGATCGCGACGTGCACGCTCTTGACATGACCCCCAAAGTATTACTAGTTATGGATTTATTAATAATGGCAGTAATCGCACTTAACGACTGTGGTACTGTAAGTTGCAACATATCTTTTGAGATACCATCCACTCCCTGCGCATTAGTTGACAGGTTATTGATTATCTTCAATATCGTTCTATCGTTTACCTTGTAGAAACTAAAATTAGTAGATCCTTTTCTATGGTACTCAAAAAAAGATAGCTGTGATATTGTAACATCAGGATTGCCAGGTACTTTTAAGAACGCCTTGTTTATACCATCTGGATCTTGCAAATGCAGAGGGAGTGTATTGTCGCGATGTGTCGGTAGAACGTGTTGTTTTAAATTCTTCCACAATTGTTTCGCATCACTTATATTGTCATTTATGTGCTTGGTAAAGAAGGCCTTCTTTTCTTCATGTCAAGCACTCTTAACAAGACTTCGGATTTGTGTGTAGTAATTTTTGTGGCTTTCTAGATTCGACGATTGATAACGTAACCTTGCCTGGTTGCGTAGTCTGAACATCAATTTTATGTTATCGGTTATCCATGGCGTCGGCGGACTTTTAAAGATTTTACGAGTGACCGGAGCATGTATATTATACAGCTGAAGTAGGTGGTGATTAAAAGTATTGACCATTATGTTTACATCGTCAAATCTACAAATAGTTTGCCATGGGATTAAATCCAAATCTCTTTCGAACTGTTGCAGACGTATATTGTTCATAGGTCTATATATAATGAGCCTGGGTACCTCTTTGTTTTTTTCTAGTAACAATTGGCAAGATAGGAACGAATGATGTCCCAGGTCAATGTCATGGTCTATTAATAAGTTCTTATACTTAGCGTCTGTGCATATAACATCTATCAGGGAACTACTGTCTCCTATAAAGTGGGTCGGTTTGTCGACAATTTGGATGAGATTACTGTAATTGAGAAAGTCTAAGAGTTTTTTAGAATTTAAGTCATTTGGATTGACTAAGTTAATATTGAAATCACCTAGTAAAATAACATTATCATATGGTGACAAGGCGTATAGACTCTCCGTCAAGGCATCAATAAACCTGTCCAAGCCCAGCCATGGCGGTCTATATGCAGTCCCAATAAGCAACTTCTTTTTGTTTAAACACGTCATAACCCATAGTTGTTCCACTTCATAATTATCAGGGTGTGGTTTGGACCTTGTGTTTAGCCCCGTCTTGATGTAGAACGCGACCCCTCCTCCCCGACCCCCGCAAGTGGATACAGGTCGCGGCAAATGTTTCAATCGGTAGCCAGGAATCACTGGCGCACGGCCTTCCCCACCTGTTCGCAGCCATGTCTCATTTATGGCCATAATATCAGGTGAGTGTCGATTCATAGCCATCAGGAATTCATCCTGGCCGGTGGAAAGGGAACCCGCGTTGAATAGACCAACTCTTAAAAGTTTTTTAGAAATCATTTAGAGATATTTTTGTATGTGATAATAATACAGGAGGGGCTTTAGGAACACATCGCATCAGGTGAACAGAAAACACTAAAGAAAAGGAAAAATACATAATGACAAGGTGATTAAAACTAACAGGTTTTGTAAGATACGTATGTCCTAAATGAACCAACACAGAATTCACTTGAAGGGCTGATCCTTTAAAAAAATAATTATCGTGTTCTACTTGATTTAGAAAAGAGGGAAAGCAAACTAACTCATCGGTTAAACCCAAAATCACCACGCTCCAAATAATATAAAAGAAAGTGTAATAATTGATACAGGTATTTATCAGTATTGTAGGAGGCAACATGATAGTTAAAAAAACCAAAATCAGAGTCATCGAAAATTTGCGCATATATCCTCTTCTCTTGCTATGCGAACTACTTTCTGTCCAGACTCCTTGCGGGCCAAAATGCGCCCCTCCCTTGTCCATACATACTTCCAATGGTTCTGAGCACCCGCCTGCCGTGTTTTGTGGAAAAGTTGCCGATTTGTTCTGGTGAGACGTTCGTTAATATATACCCGCTGGGTCGGTCCGCAGAGTTCGAGACCACTGGTGTCCATATTGCGACGGACTCGAGCCGCGCGCAGTAGATCGTCACGAACCGAACGCCGAGCTAAACGCACAACGATAGTACGCGGTCGCTGTACCGCGGCAGTGTCGACTGAGGCGCTGTCAGGAGTCGCAACTCGATTACGGAGCGTCGAACCTACGCGTCCGGCGTGAATAACGTCTCTTTCGTCGAGCTCGACACCAAGCTTCGTCGCAATCAATTGCATAATATGTGTGGCGCTTTCTTGCTTACTTTCGGTAACGCCCGAGATCTCGAGATCATTAAGGAAAGTCTCCTGCTCTCTCTCATTTAGGTCATATTGTAATCGAGCTATTGTGGAATCCAGTGACCTCCGATCCATTAGCTCACTATCAAGTCTCACCTCCATGGCAGCAATTCTCGCATCCAGGCTATACTAGTAGCTATCTAGCAGCTATCTCTAGTATTCAGAAACTTAAGTGGTATTTTACCATCGCTAGGCTTAACTAAAATAGAAGCTAAAAATAAACCCTCACATAATTGCTTAGGCATGACAACACATTCATCCTTTAAGTTTGTCTGTACTAAATATGTTACTTCACACCTTGCCGGTATATATATATATATATGTAATTGTTCTTGCCAAGTTGTCCCATTTGTAACGGTATACTAATGGGTACATTATGATTAATCGTCAGAATATTTCGTTCAAAATCTAAAATACAATTATATGTACTTAAAAAATCTTGCCCTAAAATACCATCCGTCCTACAAGAAAAGTTTTTAATAACATAGAACTTATACTGAAACTCATAACTACGGTAATTTTATCTTAAATAAACAAAGCCTTCGCAATACACTTGCCCACCTATACCGTTTATTTTGATAAACTCTTTATGGAGTGGAATGTGCCACTTCTCTAATATGTCTTGTCTGACTATGGACAATGACGCGCCGGTATCGAGTAACCAACTATAACTATAATAAGTTAGTAAATATTGGATATTATTAACTCATATCATCCCAGTGTTCCATTTTTAAAACGGTTACTTTTTTATTTTTTACTAAAAATTTTGAACGCATTTTTAAATTAATGTTTATATGTTGGTATTATGTACTAACAATTCTAGCTGATAATTATAATGTCATTTCACTTCGCGCTGTTTTTCAAACTATAAAACAGTATTGTAATTGGAAGTTTTTAGTCAAAAGTATGGCGCACAGAAAAATGTAAGTAATTATTATGTTTTTATTATACTATTGACTGTTTAGTTTTTATGCACATGTAATAATAATGTTGTATCAGGTCATAATACATTTTTAGAAAAAAAAAAGCTAAATTGTGTGTAAGTGTAAATTTTATGAACCGTTCCATTATTTGAGCAGTAGGAACATACGCATACATATATTCTATGCATTAGGATTTTTACTCTGTCAGTATCATCTCGTAGTTATGATATACATAATTTCATTGCAGAGTGTATGTTGATCAGATACTCTTGCAGTTGGAAGAAGATGACGACGTGTTCGAAGCTGATATTTTGATCACACATCCTGATAATTGGCAAAGTAGCGACGGAGACAGTGGTGACGAAGAGTTCGCAAATATCATATCATATATTTTTCAAGACATCAGTTACTTGCAGAAGCTGAACTCCGAGTCAGTAGATTGTCTCAAGCTCAGTCTAGGATGGTGAATGAACTTGTCGGAGATGAAGCACAAGTGGATCCAATACCCTCCACATCGTCAGTATCGCAGCCACTACAGCCCAACTACTTGTCGATGGTCACAAAGTTACCACCAAAAAAAGACGTATAGATGTCACAAGAAAATGGGAGGTTTGTTGATATGTCAGAAAAGGCTGAGAAGGAGTACAGTGAACCAGATTTTCTGGAAAACGCTGTTCAGTTTTTTTGAACTATTTTTCGATGACCGTGTTGGAATTACTGCGCTCAAAGACGGAAAAAATGCAATTCAGAAGGGTAAACATACATTTCGGGTTACTAAAACCGATATCAAACATTTTCTTGCCATTTCATTATTGTCAGGATATAACAGTGTACCGAGATATCGAGTGTATTGGGAATAACGAGTTGACTGCAGTTTGTCATCTGAAGAGATGATACTGGTAGTAACTCATGTTTCCACTAAATGTTGCAGTCAATAACGCTTTCCAGCTGTACAAAATATCTCCAGCTGGAAAGAAAGGTAACGGCACGCCTCATGATCTTTTATCGTTTACGAGAGATATTTTTTCTACATACTTTCTAATGAAAGATTTAACCCCTAATATTTTATATATGTCAAACCCTAGATCTTCACTAGCAGTAATAAAACTTGTGCCTGATGCTATTAGATTAGATGGTAAAGGACATCTACTTGTCAAACAGAATAAACAATCTCGTTGTGGCCTATGCCACAAAAATATAACTATGAAGTGTATCAAATGTAATGTTGCCTAACATAGCAAATATTCTATTACGTTTCACACTGAACAGCGCACCTAATAATACGTTTTTACGTAATAATTAAAAAATATTTTGTATTTATGTAAGTTTTTTCTATGTCTAATAAATTTAAAAGTGAACAAAATAGTTTTATTTCCAAACGAAATCCATAGGCACTTATAGTATCTTACATGTATGTATAATCCTACTGTTCCATTATTGGAACGGTTTCGAAACTAAATATATAAATGAGATATATTTTTATTTTATATGTAGGTCTCATTAAACACCTATAAAGGTGCTCTGATCCAATTTTCATGAAAAATGGACTTGTTTTACTATGGTTGGGATGATACGAGTTAAGTTCACTTTATCTAGCTTATCGCCACGCGTCTTGGCCGGTACTACTGCGCCACGTAACTGCTATGTCCCGCTATGTTAATACTGCAATATCTTCGAAAATATTAGTTCAAATTACATGCTGTAAAGGACCATATTGATCTATATTATATGCAAAATCTATTTAAGACACTTAATTGGAAAAAAAAAATGCAGTAACGCTTAGCATCGCTTCGTAAATAAGCCATTATTTCTCGTAAAAAGTAAAAAAATAAAATCGTCACTGTCGGAATTTTTTGTAGACCTTTTTAAGGTGTATTATAGTGTAGTAGTACATTGTTTTGAACTGTCACTTAGGGTTCAGCCAGCGTTTGCACATTAATTGGTAAATCTCGAATATTGTCAATTTTTTTAGCTACAGTATACATGAATTATTTAAATTATTATTAATTTAAATATATTGAAGAAAACCGCATCAAAATCCAATGCGTAGTTTTATAGTTCTAAGCGTCTAAGCGGAAAGACAGCGGAAAGCGACTTTGTTTTATATTATGTAATGATTCACTGTGATGCCGTCGGCTCTGCAAACACTAGTCACTATTATGAGATAATGGTGAATGATGAATGATTGGTTAGTAAAAGGCAAAGGTAATTGTGATGAAATGAAATGAAATGAAATGAAAACAAAAGTTATGGTGTTAAAAAGGGAGGAATCCAGAATGGATGTAAAACTAATAGTTAATGATGTAGTGCTGGAGAAGGTGAATGAAATTATA
This sequence comes from Euproctis similis, assembly GCA_905147225.2. Lineage (NCBI taxonomy): Eukaryota > Metazoa > Arthropoda > Insecta > Lepidoptera > Erebidae > Euproctis > Euproctis similis. The sequence goes on from LR990110.1 coordinate 23,077,750, forward strand.
TATCTTGGACGCGCTTTTAGCGCTTTTGGCAGTTACACCGCGAATGTAGAAAGAAGAGTGGCGTTAGGAAACAGCGTGAATGGAGCGTTGGGCAAATGTTAGCAAAAAAGCCCAGCTTTTTTTATACGAGGAAATGCTTTATGCACACCCCCCGCCTGGAAACGCCAGGAGATAGTTTGGGACTCCCAAAGCAGTACACTGCAATCCGATCCTAGGGCTACCCACTAAAACCTCGCGGCGGCCTTCCTCCGGCGTTTGGGTGGCCCAGATACGGTTAACAACTCATCTTTATCCTCATCCTCATCGGGGACTCATACTCGGAGAGCCTCCCCAGGCTACCCAGGGCGGGGCGGCTCCGACCGCGCGCTGTAGAGTGCGCACCGCCCGCAAGTGCGCCCGGGGCAGCCCGTTGGCAGTGGCAATCACTGAGTTCGCCGCCGCTGCCTTCGGCCTCCATCTGGAACATTACAGCTTCGCAGAAGGAAACCTCCACTCCTCCTCTCCCGCTAGCATTGCTGTGATCAACGCCGGCGGGGATAGGTCTCGCCCGATCTCGTCAGCCAGGACTGAACGCTCTGCCACCCATGCCGGGCAGACCTCCAGCGTGTGCTGGGCCGAGTCCAGGTCGGATGCGCGATGGTGGCACCTCGCCGTCTCTTCTCTTTTTTTCGATTGAGATACTCACCGAAGCACCCGTTCCCAGTGAGTATCTGAGTCAACCTGTAGGTGACAGTGCCTCTGTTACGGAGCACCCTGGCCTCGAGGTGGGGTAGGATGGCACCGACAGCGCGCTGATGCGCACAGTCCTTGAGGACCAGCGCATCGCGCTAGACCCCCAGGACCCGCCGAAAGGCCTCCCGCCTCCGCACTTCATGTCCCCGCGCGTATCTGGCGCGTTCCCCCCACCCCTGTCATGATCGTACGCAGCTGCGTACATCTGGGTCAGGATGATGAAGGTGGGGGCGAGGACCGTCACCGCCTCGTAAGAGATGGTACGGTAGCCCCATACGCTCCGTATGGCCATGACCTGTTCCAGGCTCCTCAGCAGAGCCCTGGAGATACAGGACCCCGACCGCACGACGCCACCGCAGAGGTGGCAAACTCCCACTTCCTGTCCCCCGAGATTGGTCAGCAGGCGGTGAAATGCGCCTGCTACCCGTCGTGCTCGTCGGGAGACCATCCACACGAAGTGCTCCTCGAAGCTCCAGCAGCTGTCCAGGGTGAGGTTGTGGTACCCCAGCACGGACCCCTGCGGAACCCCGCACGTCACCTCCTTCCTCTGCTCCTTCCCGTTCCGGTCCACCCGTCTCTCCTGCAGGTAAGCCCCGATGACCGAAGGAAGGCATCTCGTGGCAGAGCGACGTGGTCTCGCCGACAGGGCTCGCACACGACGCACCGCGTCGATGGTCGAGCGCCCCTGCCAGAACCCGAACTAACTAATTAACTCTTTCGAAGAGTTTCCCACCTCGTTCAGCAGGCATATCGACCGGAGCGACAACGCAGCGTCTCCGGTCCTCCCTTCCTTCGTGATAAGCACCAGTCTCGCCGATTTCCAGTCGAGGGGGAACACCCCGCGGCGGAGTCAGTTGGTGAACAACTCGTCCTCCGTCACCTCCAGCTCGTCGGACCACGGCATGCGGTCTGACTGTGACGGAGGATCCAAAGGACCGCCCCGGACCCTAGGGATGAGCGTGCCCACCATTCCTCCCATGGCTTCCGGGTCCAAGGATTCCATCAACCCACGAGGTCAGCTTGCCCATTCGATATGGTCGCCCCCATGGATCCCTGTCCAGTCCCTCAACGAGCTCGTTCCAGGACCGCTCGCGATCCTCAGCGATGGCTACGCAATCGGTGTACGCGGCGGTCCCGTATTCCTGTTTGGCTCTGATTTGATGAGGGACAGTAATAATTCAAAAAATTTGCTCTCTATACTTCAAAGCTATAATATAAAAAATCATATAACTACTCCAACACGAAAACAGTCATGTTTAGATCTAATAGCAAGTAATATTTCTGACGTCACATCTCATGTACATTATTTGGCTTTATCTGATCATGAAACGGGACAATTTATAAATTTTAAAACACAAAAAACAAATAAATTATTGCTTTACAAACAATTTTGGTTTGAAGATAGACGAGACTATAGTAAGGAAAATATACGAAAGTTTCAGACAAGTTTAGGGGGCAGAGATTCATTGTGAACGTTGTAGTGTTTTGTTTCAATAAAGATTATTATTATTATTATTATTATATATTGCTGCCCTTACATTCAATGAAGTTTATGAGCACGAGGATGTTGATGAAGCTTTTAATATTTTCCATGATTTACTAGTTCTATTTTATGACCTGTGTTTTCCAATTATTAAAGTAAAAATTAATAATAAGCCAATTAACGCAAAATGGGTTAGTAAAGGGTTAAAAATAGCGTGTAATAGGAAAAAACATCTTTATCTTAAATATCTACAGTCTCCAAATAATAAGAATGAGAATCGCCAGCGATATAAAATATATAAAAACATATTGAAGAAATGCACACTGCAGGCACGTAAAATACATAATTCTAAGTATGTAAAAAAATCTAAGAATAAGTGTAAAGCAGCATGGGGTATCATTAAAAACAATTTAAGTTCAGATCTAAATAGCGGGGAGATAAACTCACTACAAATAGGAAACAAAACAATTACCAAGCCAAATGACATTGCAAATAGTTTTAACGAATACTTTATTAATTTGACTAAATATAATATTGTTGACAATTATGATGACCATGTATTGAAATTCATAAACAAAAATTCAAGTACAGTGTTTCTACATCCAGTTGATGAACGAGATGTTTGTAAAATTATCAATTCTCTTAATAACACTAATTCAACAGGATTTGATAAAATTGGCACAAACATTTTGAAATCAGTATCTAAGCATTTATCTACCCCGTTAAGTTATCTTGTAAATGTTTCGTACCTTCAGGGTAAATTTCCAACTCGTATGAAGTGTTCGGTAGTGAAACCACTGTTTAAAAAGGGTAATAAAAGCGACCTCACTAATTATCGTCCGATAACGTTGATACCCATTATATCAAAGATATTCGAGAAAAGTATGCATAATGTTGTTTATAGTTTTTTAATTAGTCAGAATATTTTAAAATCTGAACAGTTTGGCTTCAGAAAAAAATCTTCAACCACATTAGCCTGTTTCACTTTAGTTAGATTAATAACAGAATATTTGGATAAAAAAATTCCAGTGGCATCTATATTTCTTGATATGTCCAAAGCCTTCGATTTCGTAGTGCATGAGCTCTTGTTGAGGAAACTTGAGAAGTATGGTATTAGAGGCAAGGCACTTCATTGGATAGAAAGCTACTTATCGAATCGATATCAATGTGTAGAACTACCTGGATTTTCTGGGCGTCAAAAAAAATTTTATAGATCTGAGTATAAACACAACAGATATGGTGTGCCTCAAGGCAGCATACTAGGGCCACTGCTGTTTCTTATATATATTAATGATATGCCAGAAACAGTTAAATGTAATTGTGTATTGTATGCCGATGATACCACTTTGTTGGTGGCTTGTGATGACAAAAATACATATGAAGATGATATTCATAACATTTTAAGTGATGTCTCTAAATGGCTAAATAATAATAACTTAAATATAAATGTTTATAAAACTAAATTAATTCAATATCAAACCATTAACAGTAATCCAATCCCTCTAAGGATTGTTCAAGATGGTACTGTTTTGGAGGGTGTAGAGTCAACTGTATTTCTAGGAGTGACTATAGATAAACATTGTGGGTGGAAGCAACATATTGATGCGGTATGCTCTAAATTATATAAATATGTCTACGTATTGAATAGACTAAGGCAAATATCTACAATAGACACAACTCTCTGTGCCTACCATGGATATGTATCTTCGATTTTACGCTATGGTTTAGTTATATGGGGAAACTCAGTAGATATATTGAGAGCTTTTAGAGCACAAAAGAGATGTGTCAGGGCTATAAGTGGGGCCGACTTTTGGGATAGTTGGGTTCCTTTATTTTAAAAATATCGAATCCTACCGTTGCCCTGTTTGTACATTTATGAAATTTCAATTTTTGTCCATAAACATATGTACTTATTTTCGAAAAAAAAAAAGATTTTAATAGCAATAGAAGTGGCAGATTTCCTAATAAACTGCTATTGCCTAAGCACCGTACCACAGTGTGCGGTAGAAATTCGTTTTGCATGTCCATTAAAATTTATAATAAATTACCTGATAGTTTGAAAATTTTGACATTGACTGTATTTAAAAAACAATTATTTATATTATTGATTGACAAATGTTATTATAATTTAATTGAATTCTTTGACGATAAAAATTGTACGACATGACATTGTAATCTATTAAAACTATCTATTAATTATATTAGTATATCTTTAAAATTTGTACACCATATGTGGTAATATATCAGCACTGTGCTACCATATAACACCTGTATATTTTTACGATATTTTCACAAATAAATAATACTTACTTTTCCGGGCTGTCTGGTACCGGCTACGAGCATCGAAGGCGGCCTTCCGCAGCCACTCGATCTTCTCGCTCCACCAGTACACAGAGCCCCGCCGGGACAGCCGGACTCGAGGCATCGACGCGTGGCAGATCGATGTCATCGTGCCGCGCATCCGGAAGCATCGTCACCACTACCGCAGCGGTACTAGGGGGCTTCGGCAGCCCCGCACCTTTCTTCTGAGTTTGCACCGATGAAGGAGCGGCGGCGGCGGCGCGAGACTGCCACAAAAATGCGGTACTGACCCCATCGCTAACTTATTGAAGCGAGAGCTAAGTATGGCAGGAGTGCATGAAAATAGGATAAAGCGGTCGAAATGAAGGCACTGCGCAAAATCTGCGGAGTGTCTCTCAACGACGGACGAAAACAAGGCTGTAAGGAAGGCAGTTGAATTGCAAGAGAGTGTAAAAGTAAGAAAGGGAAATGTGGTACCGGGTTAATGCACCCTATTTAGATCAATTAAGAAATCACTGCATCATTATTTTTAAGTTGAAATAAATATAATTATTAGTCAGTCATTTACAGGCACTCGCATAGACTACTTGTTTTATTTAACACAAGCCTTATGACTCATCACAAGATCGCCACATAAGCACTTACATTGGTGACCCCGACGTGATTTTAAAAACGTGACGTGATTATTTTATTTTCTCTGAATATTTTATTTGCAATTTACTTCATTACTAATACATTTACTCCTATTAATTTATTTTTAACTTGCCGTGTTGTGATAACTACACTGCACAACCGTGTCAGCCTTCCACAAACGGATCTCACTGATTTCGGTTTTCAAGATGCACATAGTTATCATATTACGGACATGACTTCAAACGGAAGTTGTGTAACCGGACTACCTGGATGGGGAGCAGCGAACATCAGCAGTAACAACGCAGAAATAGCAGCATTTGGTTTATCATCGAAAATTCCGGATTTGTGGACGAAGATATTAAATCAGATAAGTAAATTAACAACGGAAATAGCAACCTCAAAGTCAAACTCACATCGTAACAAATATGAACACCGCAATTTATGGCGAAACCATAGCACATATAGACCAAGAAGATCCCGATCCAGGGGCAGAATCACCCCCGACAATCCCAAATGGCTATGCAAATATCACCTGCGCTACAGAAACCGAGCTCGAAACTGCGAAAAACCATGCAATTGGATACAGCCGTCGGAAAACTAAATGCAGCGTTGACAGAGACGGTCATAAGCGCTATTAATCCGTCAAACCGCCTATGCGTTACCGACAGAAAAAGTGGGTATCGTTTTTTGGTAGATACGCCTGTATCTACCAAAAAACGATACCCACTAATATTTCCGCAATACCAAAAAAAGGGAACAAATTAAAAACTGACAATTCATCTATACTTATATTATAAAGCGGAAGAGTTTGTTTGTTTGTTTGTTTGAACGCGCTAATCTCAGAAACCACCAGTCCGATTTAAAAAATTCTTTCAGTGGTATATAGTCCATTTATCAAGGAAGGCTTTAGCCTATATTATATTTTCAAATTAATTAGGGATCCTTACTATAAGTCAAATAATGTAACCCAAGGTGTAAGAAAATGACTCGAAAATAATTCTTACATCGTGAACGCTGCGAAAACTATTGATTCTAGAACAAAACAATGTACTACACTTTTACAGAACATAAATTTGTCTATAAAAAAGTCCGCGACGCCATATGTCTAACTAGTGTAGTTATCTCACAATAAGTGTTTTTTGAATTTTTTAAAATAATTAAATTATGTCGTTATAAAAATGCTTTATTTCGTACCTTGATATTAATTCTTCTTAAAATAAATTACTTCAATAAAAATATAGATTCAATACCTTTATAAAACTTTTTGAATAATTTAATTCGGACATTTAATTCAAAAGATATCGCAAAATACAAAATGTAAGTATTCATTTCATAGGCAAATTTTTAGTAATTTACACTACGGATGATGTATCCGACTCGGACAGCTCGGACCGCGACAGCTAGCAGGTAGATATTTTTACGTTTGTTTCTTGCTAAAAGGTATCGGTGGTCCAGTTGTCGAGAACCCCACTTCTGAATAAAGTAGTCGCGGGTTCGAATTCGGGCTCACACCAATGACTTTTTGAAATTGTTTTCGGAAGTTATGTGTATTTAGATATCGATGACTATAAACTTTGTGCCTGGTATGGCAATAAGTTCGCCACCTATTCCATTTGGGATGGAAACATAGTGGCGAAACGAGGTTTAACAGCCGCTGCCTACACCTTCGAGTAGAAAAGGCGTGAAGTTATGTTGTGTTGTTGTTTCTCTCTTTGTCATCTTAACGCTCAATACTTTAATTAGAATTTAAAATTTGTAGTATTTAATCGTATTTTGTGGTATTTTTATTTATAAAAGTTACTAGCTTTTACCCGCGGCTTCGCTCGCATTAAATCCATTAAATAGGTATCATAGATCATTACTATAGAAGTTAATCAATATGATAACACTGTTTTATTGCTTAGCTGGAATTATTAATTTATAAAATTACTACATACAATGACGTTTAAAAAACTAAAAACATTTTTTTAGGTAAAATATATTTCTCTGTAACAAAAATAAATAATTTTGGACTGTAACAATTTTATAAGAGTATGTAGGATATTGTTGTAGACTATTTTATAAGTTTTTCCTTCGGTTTCAAATATATGTAAATTACCTCAAAGAATATGTGTACAAAGTTTCATGATGATCGATTGAGTAGTTATCGCGTGAAAGCACACACAAACAAACTTACATTCACATTTATATATTACTAGCTGACCCAGCAAACGTTGTCTTGCCAAAAAATTAAATTTAAAAAACAGGGGTTGATCGTTGTTGAAAATTCTCAGACTTACCCGATATGCATACAAAATTTCATGAGAATCGGTCAAGCCGTTTCGAAGGAGTATGGGAACGAAAATTGTGACACGAGAATTTTATATATTAGAAGTAGGATAGGATAGGAATTAGGTTACATTTTTATTGTATAAGGGGCAAACGAGCAGGCTTATGATAGTTACAAACACCGCCCATGGCCACCTCACCACATGCAGTGTTACAGTTGCGTTGCCGGTCCTTACAATGGGATATGGCTGGGGTCGGGAGTGGGTTTCGGAAGGGGAGGGGGAAAGGGATTGGGCCTCCGAATACCTCTCTCAGCGAGTGAAACGAGCTAAGGCCACATTCAGCGATAATCTGAGAGGTCGTGGTATTCCACGGGTCGAGCCGGCCCATTCATGCAGCGAACTGCGTGACTTTACCACTAACAAGGTGTGACTGATGTGACTGATTTATAATACATTCTAGATATATGTAATAAACTTTACATTTTTAAGATCGTGATATCTTTTAAAATGTAGTAAATTTATTTCGATAAGCTTAATCGCAAAACCGACATCATTTGACTTATAAAAAAAAACACTGTGCGTTAGCTCCCCGGTTTGAACATATTGTTTTTTTTTTTTCATTATTATAGATAGCTATGGTGCGGTACCGCGCGAGCATTACTTCGCAGTCATAGTATCTCACCATGCCATTGAAACGGCTACTCCTCCGTTTTTTTAATCAAGAGTACTTCTTTGACAAAGTTTGCCATAGCAATCCAGTTTTCTCTCTGCGCTAACATTCACGGGATCACTTCTTCTGCTCGCTGTGGCAGTCCGTTCTCAATTCGGTAGCGCTTCCTCATTTCTGACCAACGCTGGCAGTCAAAAAATGTGTGTTCAGCGGAATCCTCAATCCTCAGACAGTATTTACATTGCGGATTGTCTTTGATCCCCATACGATGCAAATAAGCATTGAACTGGCCATGTCCAGACAGAAACTGGGTAAGATGAAAATCTAATTCCCCGTGTTCCCGCATCATCCATTCACGGACCTGTTCAATCAGCCTATAAGTCCACCTCCCTGTCACCCCGGTGATCCAACGCTCCTGCCACAGTCTTAATGTAACTTCCCGTTCCTTCGCCTTCACCTCTCCCAAGGATCCTTTACCAGCCCCGCGGGTATCCCATATTCGTTTCCTCTCAGATCCAAGAAGGTCGATTGGAATTGCACCAGCAATAACCAAAACAGCCGCTTCCGAGACCGTTCGATAAGCACACGCTATTCTCAACGCACCTCGCCGTTGCACACTAGCCAGTATTTTTCGATTACGTTCTATTTTGAGAACTTCACCCCAGACCTCAATTCCGTAGAGCATGATATCATTGGAGACGCTCATGAGTGCTCGCCTACGGCTACTTCTCGGTCCACCGATATTTGGCATTAGCCGAGAGAGACTTCCAACGGTTTTCGCCGCTCTAGTTGCCACCCGTGTAATATGATCACGAAACGAAAGTTTTGAGTCAATTGTTACGCCAAGATATCTCAAAGATCCACAGCTTTCGATGCTTTTATCGACGACAAGAGCGCGTAAAGGAGTGGTTTGAACATATGGTGTCCCGTTTTTTCGTTGAAGTCAACAATAGTGACCAAATAAAAAAAGTTGTTTATGTAGTATTAAAAAAAAGTAAAGGTTGACAAAAAACTTGGGACAAGTTCATTGCTATATTCATTGTTCATATGTGGCATTGCTAATAAAGCTTTCTTTGAAGTTGTAAATATTATGTATATGTGTGAGTGAGTGAGGCGTGTAATAATCGTGCCTTAAGGCACTTTGTTCTCTCTGCCTACCCCGTAAGGAATTTGGCGAGAATTTATGTATGTATGTATTAGGAACTACCGGTTTGGATTGAAAAAAATAATAGTTTAGAGAGTACATTTATTGAGGAAAGTTTAAGTTATTAATAACAGTGGGACAATAAATTTTAGTTATAAATGTATATAATATGGCGTGCATAGTTCGCGCGGCCTGCTAAATGATGATGATTTCCGAGTCTAATAAGACACGTAAATTAGATTTTTATATATTTTTAGATTATTTGTTTACCTAAACGTGTGGCGTTATTTCCCGTTCATTATATTTATGTAATATGAAACGCGAAACCCGTGGTATTTTTTTTATGGGATAGGAGGGCAAACGAGCAGGCGTGTCACCTGATGGTAAGCAATCAACGCCGCCCATGGACACCAGCAACACATATAATGTTACTGTTGCGTTGCCGACCTTTAAGGGATAGGGGAAAGGAAAGGATGGGGAAAGGGGGGTGGGCCTCCGGGTACCTCTCTCACCGAACGAAACGCGGCATGAGCCACTTTACGTCGATCTTTTGAGAGGTCGTGGTATTTCACCGGTCGAGCCGGCCCATACATGCAGCGAACTGCTTGGTTCTACCACTGTCTATTTAAGAGTACCTAATTCCTTTAATGTGATCTAAATATCTAAAACGAACGTACTACTTAAAAATATTTTATCTATGCAACCAAAGTGCTGGGTCAAAGTTAGCGTTAGTTCACAGTTACTTCTCTAAGCAGATATGATAATAGTATTTTTAATTCTTTACAATATTGCAACTTCATATAAATGGACGAAGCGCAAGATATACCCACGCACCTCGACTTGGCGTATTTTGCTAAAATATAAAGACTTTACGGTCTTCAGCATACCACATAGAGTTGCCCATCTATTAACATTTTTAATATCGTGATCTCTTTTAAAATGTAGTGAATTTATTTTGATGAGAGTAATACCAAGGTGCCAAATTGACACCATTTAAATAATAAAAAACACATGCTGGTTAAAACATGTGGTGACCCGGTTTTTTTTTTAAGTAGTATTAAAAAATAAACTAAAAGTTGACAAAAACCTTCGGACTAAGTCCCTGACATTCTATTAATATCTATACTTATATTATAAAGCGGAAGAGTTTGTTTGTTTGTTTGAACGCGCTAATCTCAGAAACCACCGGGCCGATTTCAAAAATTCTTTCACTGGTGTATAGTCCATTTATCGAGGAAGGCTTTAGGCTATATTACATATTCAAATAAATTAGGGATCCTTACTATAATTCCAATAATGTAACCCAAGGTGTAAGAAAAAGACCCGAAAATAATTCTTACATCGCGAACGCTGCAAAAACTATTGATTATAGAACAAAACAATGTACTACACTTTCACAGAACATATAATTGTCGACAGAAAAGTCTGCGACGCTATTTGTCTAACTAGTAGTTGTCGCACAATAAGTGTTTTTTGAATTTTTATAGATAATTATAATGAGGTCGTTTTAAAAGTTCTTTATTTTGTACCTTGGTATTAACTCTCCTCAAAATAAATTACTTCAATATAAAGATAGATTCAATACCTTTCTAGAACTTTTTGAATGATTCAATTCGGACATTTAATTTAATAGATATCGCAAAATAGAAAATGTAAGTATTCGTTTCTTAGGCAAATATTCCGCGCACATATATATGACCGGGAATCCCGCCCGACTCGGTCATGTGCGCCGCTCATAGCTGGCAGGTAATTTTTTTTAATTTTTTTTTGTTTCTTTTTGTCCTAATGAGTTTGTAGTATTTAATAGTCTTTTGGGGAATATATATTTTTATTTTGTAATAATTAATAGATGATGTGAACATGTAACATCTGTGACCCCGTGTCTATTTAGACACATAGATTAGAATTTGATCTATTTAAGAATATTATAAACGGCAAATAACGCGACACGTTTAAGTAAACAAATACTTACTTTTATTATTAGCTTTACGTTTCGGCCTGGTTGCACTGGCCGTAGTCACAACCAGACAGATAATTTGTTTACCTAAATGTGTCTCGTTATTTTCCGTTCATTATATTTATGTAATATGCAACGCGAATAATAAAATATTTAAAAATATTTTCATACTTAGGTAACCAAAGTCAAGGGTCAAAGCTAGAGTTATAATATAAAGACTTTGCGGGTTTGTTACACGTCTGCATATCACATAGAGTTGCCCATCTATATTTACATTTTTAATATCGTGATCTCTTTTAAAATTTAGTGAATTTATTTTGACAAGAGTAATAATACCAAGGTGCAAAATCGACATCATTTAAATTATAAAAAAAAAACCACTCACTGTGAGCCATGCTGGTAAGAACATGTGGTGAACAGGTTTTTTTTAAATCGACGACAATGACCAATTCCAAAAAAATGTTCAAGTAGTATTAAAAAAAAACTAAAGATTGACAAAGAACTTCTGACAAAGTCCCTGGTATTGCTATTGATTGAAGTTGATAATATTTTTTTTATGGGATAGGAGGGCAAAGGAGCAAGCGTGTGACCTGATGGTAAGCAACCTGCGCCGCCCATGGACCTTGGCAATACTTATAGTGTTACCGTTGCGTTGCCGACCTTTAAGGGAGAAGGATGGGGAAGGGAGGTGGACCTCCGGGTACCTCTCTCACCGAACGAAACGCGGCATAAGCCACTTTACGTCGATCTTCTGAGAGGTGGTGGTATTTCACCGGTTGAGCCGGCCTATTCATGCAGCTAACTGCTTATTATTTTCATCATATCTTGGTTGTTAGTCGCTTATATCAACAGCCAAGCAAGTAAGGTGTGTAATAATCGTGCCTTATGGCGCTTTGTACTCTCTACCTACCCTGCAAGAGATCTGGCGTGAAGTTATGTATGTATGTAAAAAAATAGTGTTAGATATTCCATTTATGAGGAAAGCTTTGGGGTATTAATATGATCGCGGTAATAATCTTTTTAATGGAAAATGTGTAAAATATGGCGGTACGAAGTTCGCGCGGTCTGCTAGTTACTTATAAAGTGTTGATTGATATTGATAATATTATCACCATAATATATCTTGGTTGTTAGTCGCTAATATCAACAGATAAGCAAGTGAGGTGTGTAATAATCGTGCCTTATGGCCCTTTGTTCTCTCTACCTACCCCGCAAGGGATCTGGCATGAAGTTATATATGTATGTATCAAGAACTTGAATTGAAATAAATATTAGTGTTAGATAGTCCATTTATGAGGAAAGCTTTGGGGTATTAATATGATTGCGGCAATAATCTTTTTAGTGCAAAATGTATAAAATATGGCGGTACGAAGTTCGCGCGGTCTGCTAGTATAAAATATATGCCGCAAATGGAACCGAAATAGAAACATATGGTGACAAAACTCTGACGTTGGATTTAAATATGAGGCATCCATACCGCTGGACTTTCATCGTCGCTGACATTACGCAACCAATTCTCGGTGCCGATTTCTTAGAAAAACACAATATTTTGGTGGACATACGTAATAAATGTTTAATTGATGGCACAACTGTACTTCAGAAGAATGTAAAATTTATGATTCATCGTCAAAAGATATAACATACAAAACTGGCGACTTAGTATATTTAAAACATCATCATAGGTCTCGTAAAGCATTATCTTCCGTATGGAAGGGACCATAGAAAATAATGAAAACTCACGGAAAAAATAATGTTACTATCTGTGTTAACAGAAAATACATAAAGTATCACGTTAATGAAGTAAAACCAGCGTGAACTTTATTTATTATTTCAGATGGCTCGTGAGCACAGTCCAGGAATATATTTTGATCCTCCATCTATAGTTTATTTCCAAAATGACTATTGGAATGTTATTACCTCAGTTGAAATCGTGCCTATTAAACCTTATATAAATAAGATAGAAAAAGCAATTAAAAATATTTCTGATTTTTGTGAAAAGGCCTGTTAGAAATGCCTATTGCGTGTTATCGAACCAAAATTAAATGTCAATTCTTAAATTTGTAATTTCTCCAACCACCAACAGATGGCGTTAAATTGTTGCGCCAACTATGCTAAAACACGGTATCATTTTGTTACGCCTGTTATATAGGGTCTGGTGAATTATTTCATAGTATGAGCTCATATTGTGGTACAGTTAATAAAGAGAAAATGTGTTAACAAGTAAGTGTTTTTTTTATTATCTCGAGTGCAGTAAACATAATGGTGCCGAAACCCGGGAAACAAATAGTGAACTAAGTGATAGTGTTGAAAAAATTACAAGTGTTTGGTCTTAGAACAGTATGCGTATGGGTGAGTTCAGTGAGTTGTGAACTTTAAAAATACAAGTGTCTGGGACTTAGAAAAATTTGTGCTAATAGTGGAACTTAGAAAAATTAGTCTTGTATGGACTTAGAAAAATTCAAAAGAGTGTTTCTTTAGACTTAGAATAATTTCGTATTGTGGACTTAGCAAATTTCAAGTGATGGTTGAACTTGTAAAAAAAAAATTATAATGATTTTCAACTTTGAATAATTTTGAGAATTTAGAACATACAGTGATTAAATAACGTGGACTTAAATTTAAACTATATTTAGAACTTTAAAACATAACAATGGAGAACCTACTTAGTAAACAGGATGAAATCCACCAACAATTAAATAGAAAATTTTCAAACTACAAGAAATCTCCTAAGGATAGATTAACAAAATTTTACATCGAAGCGAAAGCAGAGAATGTGGAGTCTTTATGGAAGCAATTTAGTAACAATCACTACGAACTAATTGCATTGGTAAAGGGTAGCGAAAAGGCGAAAATTCCCTACTTCTCGGTTGATATGTATGATGCTGCCGAAGAGATTTACATACTTTACAAAGCGAAGCTAGGTGAAGACTTAGAAGTTAGACTAACTCAACGGCCAGTTCCATCCACTATTAAGTCTTCGTGTTCCTCATCTGGAATAGAAGCTAAGCTACCCACTCGTGTGTCACTCGTCAAATTTTTGACGTTTCGCGTAAACTAGTTATCTGTTACGTCCAAAGTGGACGCCTTGACAGACGGCATCGATTCCAAAAAACGCATATTTTTTTTTGCAAAATTTGCATTTTTTACATAATTTTAATTCTATGTGCGAAAAATTTCAGTTAGATTTATGTTAAACACATATTGCCGTACTTATTTATTCAGATTTTTATGATATAAAAATAGTAGTTTAGTAGATAAATGAGAAAATATTACGACTCACCAGATTTCGTACTGCTTCAACTTTAAAATTTTCTTACAAATAAACTACAAAAGCTGCTTACTAATGAATTATATTGATTTGTACATGATTATATCTATTTTCTCATAAAAAATAACTATCATATGTTACAATAAACTAGAATACACTGTACTGTTTTGAAATTGACCCCTAAATACGCGCCGAAACGGGCCTCTTTTCAAACGCCGATTACATTTTAATTTGTACCATAAAGTTGTTTATAGTATATGCTGGACGGGAGCTTATTATATTCTTAATCGATGTAACCGAACTCCACCGAACATAAAATCGATAACAACCCGAGCCAAGTGTTTATTTATCTCAAGTGTTTTCAAGTGCTTACGTGTCCATAATGGACATAGGGACGTATAAGTACCTACCATGCGTGTGTCCATAATGGACGTGGTGACAGCGGAGGGGCTACCCAGAATACAGTTGCCCACCTTTTCGGGTACCTATCAAGAGTGGCAAACATTTTTTGATATGTTTATGTCCCTGATCCACAACAACCGTGATTTAAGCCCAGTTCAAAAGCTTCACTATCTAAAAAGTAGTTTGTCTGGTGAACCTGCAAACTTACTTGGCAATTTGGCAACAACGGAAAACAATTACGATGAAGCGTGGAATAATCTGAAACGTCGTTACAACAATAAACGTTACAATGCAAAGGAGATATTAAAACGGCTTTTCTATCAAAAGAGTCTGAGTCATCCACTGCAATAAAGCTTTTATTAGATACAACTTCTGCTTGTTTGAAGTCTCTTAACAATTTGGGAATTAATACAGATACGTGGGATACCATCGTAATCTATCTAGTTGTATCTAAGTTGGACTACGATTCAAAGAAGGCTTGGGAAACTGCAGTAAGTCACTTCGATGCAGACGTATTGCCGTCCTGGGAACAATTAGTGACATTTTTAAAAAATCGTTTCAGAGCTCTCGAGATGGTTAATGAAACCAAGAGTACCAGATATATACAACCTGTGAAGGATAAACAAAGTATCAAACAGCGATCATTTCATTCAATGCTTGAAGAAGAAAAGAAGGATAATGTTAAAGTTAACTGCACCTTTTGTCCAAGTCAACACTTACTATATCACTGTAAGCAATTTGGCAGCAAGTCTCCCCAAGAGAGAACCGAATTTATCCAGCCAAGGGACTCTGCTACAATTGCTTGTCATCAAAACACACGGTAAGATTTTGTCATCAGCCTATATCTTGTCGTCGATGTGGGAGAAGGCATCACAGCCTACTGCATTATCAAAGACGACAGAATACGGAAGTAACGTCATCAGCCAATACCACGGGCCCCAAAGCTCGCTTCGAGTCAAGAGATGGGAAGAAATGTAGTAGCTCATTTTGCAAACGGAGAAAACCAATCGGAGGTCTTATTGGCTACGGCTATCATCCAAGTCAATTCACAGAATGGCTACAAACAAAACATACGTGCTCTGGTGGATCAAGGTTCTGAAGCGTCTTTTGTTACTGAGAATATTGTACAAGCTTTAGGCCTCAAAAAGGTACCTGTAAATGCTATTATATCAGGTGTAGGTCAAGGTCAGTCGAGAACTAAGACTATGGTTACTTTCAATTTAGTATCACGTCACGACTCTGATTTTAATGTAAAAGTCAATGCCTTTGTTTTGAGATCACTTACTTCTTCTATACCTTCTAACAAAATTTCTATATTTGACTGGCCGGAGATTGATAATTTGCCTCTCGCGGATTCAAAATACGGGTCACCAGGTAAGATTGATGTCATTTTAGGGGTCGACGTCCATAGTGATATCCTGATGGAAGGTATGATAAAACACCCATTACAGTCAGGACCTATTGCGCAGAACACCAAATTAGGTTGGGTTCTGTCGGGCAGAGTAGCTGAGCAGCACGTACACCACCTCAAGATCATTACGTTACCCCTGCAGGTAAGTGAAGATAAACTTTTACAAAAATTTTGGGAAATAGAGAGAGAGCCAGACTGTATAGGGAAAAGATTAACCAAGGATGAAGTAATGTGAAGAGATTTATGAGAAGACAACAGTTAGAAATGAAGAAGGTCGATACGTGGTAAAATTACCTTTTAAAGAAGAACATCCGAGATGTGTAGACGGAAGATCAAAAGAAATAGCGCTTAAGAGGTTTAATTATTTGGAGAAGAAGTTAAAAAGAAACCCATCTTTACAAGAAGAATATACAAGGGTGGTAGAAGATTACATAGAGCAAGGTCATTTAAGGAAGATTGAAAATGTGGAAGAGATAGAACATAGAAAAGCAGTTTACCTTCCTCACCATGCCATAATAAGAGAAGATTAAGAGACTACGAAGGTAAGAATAGTTTTCGATGCATCTTGTAAAGGCGTAAATAATGTATCATTAAACGACACATTACTGATCGGACCAAAATTGCAGCAAGACTTGCGACATATTCTCATGAGATGGAGAACACATCGTTACTGTCTCGTGGCTGATCTGAAACAAATGTACCGTCAAGTCCTAGTACATGAAACAGATGCAGATTTTCAAAGAATGTTGTGGCGTCCTAGTTCTGATCAACCAATCCAACATTATAAACTTCTTCGTCTAACCTTTGGTACCGCATGCGCACCTTACTTAGCAGTGAAGTCTCTTCATCAGTTAGCCAAAGATGAACAACCACGATTTCCTTTGGCAGCAAAGATTACACTAAGAGACTATTATATGGATGACCTATTAACTGGGTGTGGCAATGAAAACGAGGCAACAGAGATATATGACCAAATGAACAAATTAATGAAATCCGGAGGTTTTGAACTTCAAAAGTAGTGCAGTAACAGCAAAATTCTATTAAACTATATAGAAAAGAAGAATCAAAGTTCAAAACAATCATATACTTTCAAAACAGACAACATGATTAAGGTTCTAGGTATTGCGTGGAACAAACTCACCGACAATTTTGAATATATTTATAACCTGCCAGACACAGTCGAAACCATTTCGAAGCGTAAAGTCCTATCGGATATTGCTAGACTTTATGATCCTATGGGTTGGATCGCACCAGTGATAATAGTAGCTAAAGTTTTTATTCAAAAACTTTGGTTTGGCATGGGATGATAATCTTACATCTGATTTATTAAGAGAGTGGTTATGCTTCAGAAATCAGTTATCAAAGGTTTTTAAATTCTAACTGTAAGAGAACAGGTTTTTAAATTTACATAAGCTATTGCGAGTTTTAGCTTACTGCAGAAAGTTTCTTGAACTTAAAGTGCCAAGGGAGCATAGGTCATTCAACAAGGTAATTACCGTTCATGAAATGGATCTTATTTTGATGATTTGTGTTAAGAAAACTCAAGAGTTGTACTTCGAATGCGAGCTGGAGCAGCTAAAATCTCGCGGTCGAGTTTCGAAGTCGAGCATACACTTGCTCCATTTGTGGACAGCAATGGGGTCTTAAGAGTGGGTGGCAGAACTAATCAAGGTACAGAATCGTTTAATAAGAAGAATCCAATTATTATTCCTCGCGATAGCCATATCACGAAACTATTAGTGTTGGATGCACATATCAAAACACTGCACGGCGGGCCTCAGTTGATGATGAGTTTCTTATGAGCCAAATTTTGGATAATTCGAGCTAGAGAATGTATCAAGACATGTTACAGGAACTGTACTATTTGTATTCGTTATTCACGCTCGAACAATCAGCAGTTTATGGGACAACTACCATCTGTAAGACTTACTCCAAATAAACCATTTAGATGTTCGGGAGTCGACTTCACTGGTCATATAAGGGTCAGACACAGAAATAGATCAAGATAGAACGGCCGCGATATCATATTTCCATACATTTCGAGCGTGTCACTTTTTTGAAAAACCACGCCCACAGCGTGACGTCATTTTCATTGTGAGCAGGGCGACTAGTTAGGAGACACACACATTAGATTATCGATGTTAATATCGGCAACGTGTGTTAATTTTATTATTTTTATATTTTACCAACTTTATTGATTTTGTGTAACGATAATCATAGAAAGTAAAACATGTTAAATACTTTAATCCGACATATTAAAACCTAAAACATATTTTTCCAACAGTATATAAAATTTAATTATAAATATTTTACTGTCCTTGAAACTATACATATTTATTAAATATTTGCCTTTTTGTAAGGGTTGGCCTCACAGTCCTGGTTAAATAACGAAGCCGAACGTCTACATATACCTCGGTTACTGCCCGTTTGAGAAGAACGAGATGATTTTCCATCGGCGATTGGTCAAATTGGTGAAAACTTATACTGTCAAATAAACTACTGCCAATGTAATTACGAAACACTTTGGTTGAAATTTGTGGTGTTAGAATAAAGTAGGGACAAAGCAAGACATGAGCTCATACTCATCTCATTATTATTGAATTAATTTATCGATAAGTCCTAAGACTCAACGATACATGGAGTGCCCATCTCTAACATTCGAAGACCAATCACAGCGATTAACAGACACAGCGATCAACTGGCAGGTGTATTGTGTATTTCGTTCGATTAGACGTACATTACGCGTATAATTTATACGCGCAATGTTGTTGTATACGAGCGTTGAATGCGGACAGCAATGGATATTTATCATAACGAAAAAATATACAACTTGTGATCGTAATTATTGAACATAGTAAAAGTAAAACAATAATTTATAATCTCAAAAAAATACTTTCTACTGATTTTCTGTACTTACTGATCATAATCATACGAAATATTTCCTTTTTTCATATTTGATTCACTACTTTTGTTTTTACAATTTGCCACAGCATAATAAGGCATATATGTGACGTTTTATCTATTTTTTTACGTCCTGAACGCAGGGCAGGAACGCTCGTTGCGTAATGAGAGCGAGTTTCGAAAAGCATGCAATATAGTGCATGGTTTTGGCACGCTTGCCACGCCTATTCGCCGTTCTATCTTGATCTATTTCTGTGGGGTCAGATTTTCACCAGGAAGAGGATCAAAATCGTATAAGGGGTACGTGTGCCTTGAAGCAGTGTCCGATTTAACTTCTTCTGGGTTTATTGCAGCATTTCGAATATTCGTATCTAGACGAGGAGCCTGTCAGCATTTATATAGCGATAACGGTACCAATTTTGTGGGTGCAGAAAAAGAGCTTACGGAAATGCATTGCATATGAAGGCTAAATCACAGCTACCCACAGAATTGGTTCACTTACTTGCAAACGAGGGCACCACCTGGCATTTTATACCGCCACACGCACCCAATTTTGGTGGGTTGTGGGAGGCTGGCGTGCGATCGACCAAGAATCACTTGAAAAGGGTAATCGGTGAAGCGACACTTACCTTTGAGGAATTATCGACGGTTTTAGCCCAAGTAGAAGCGTGCTTAAACTCTAGGCCGTTATCTTATTTAAGTGACGATCCAAATGATCCCCTGCCTTTAACTCCTGGTCATTTCTTGGTTGGTGAACCGTTAGTTACAATACCTGATGCACAATATTCAGAGGCAGACAAGATCTCTGGTCAGCAAAGATGGAGGTTAGTTCAAAAAATGACTAAAGGACTTTAATATACCACCTGCGAAGTGGTTACTAGGGAAAATTATAGATACTCACCCCGGCATTGATGGTAATGATGGCAAAAATGGTATTTGTAAAAGGCCTTGCAATAAATTGTGTATGTTGTTAAAGTCAGAAGATGGGTAATTCTTTGATAATGTTAACATTGCTATTTTTTTTTGTATGTTGAAAGGAGCTGTTGTTAATTATGTTTTGTATCAAGTGTTTTTATTTATATTATGTATCTTCAATCAGTTATTTTCATATTTTTTCACGGTGGGCGGATGTAAGTCCACTTATCCGAGCGTCTAGACCTTTACGCCAACTGGTGGTAGAAATTGTAACCTTATGGGCAAAAATATTAACTAGTAGTGTGTGATAAATTGTTTATTTACTATTATTGAAATAAATTTTGAAATTATTCACAATGCCTTTATCAATAAAATCATGTTGTATAAAAGGTTGTACGGAAAAGTCTCGCAGAGAGCGGCATATAAACTTACCTGTAAAATTTTATCGTTTTCCATTAACTACTATTGGTGTCTCGTGGAAAGACGACAAGCGTATGAAATGGATAAATGCAGTAAAAAATTATGTGTAAGTAATGAATAATTATAATTAATAATTAACACTAATATTTATTATTTTGTCTACATCACAACAAACTTGAGAAACATAAAAATCATATAAATCTTTTGTTATAGAATTTTCTTCACTATAAACTCGGTTACATGCTTGAAGACTAAGTATGTCTGTCACTAATTTTTTAATCTTATTTTCTACATTTTTTTGTTCATTGATTTGTATTAAATTAACAAGTGATTCTGCGGCAATTATTTCTTTTTTACTTTTTTTTCTCGGGATTAACCATCATAAGAAGAGGCACACCGGCGAGAGAATCTAGAAAACCCTGAGATTCGACTTTATACGGCTCAACATGAGAAAATTCGCTTTCCCGGTAGGGTGGTGGAGGGAACATCTCACTAATTCGAACCCCTTTTTGATATTGCTGTAATTGATGTTGAGAAGGTTTACCCCATTCCTGGCTACGGCTAGTTTTAGAAGACGCAGTTTCTGGTGAAATGATAAAATGAATAACAGCACAAATGTGTTTACATTTTCCGGCTAATCCAGCTTTACAGCTACACTCAGCCTGACTTACATTGCGATAGTCGTCTAGCTAAAAAATAAATAAATTAATTAAATTATAAGCCGTTTTTTTTTTATTATAGTATTAATTTTGTACAAAAAGAGTAATATTAAAAAATAAATTCAAACTTACTGTAATTTTAACATTATATGCTTTGGACACACTAGTCTGGGCAACAACATTCGCGGTTATAACCACAGGACTATTTGCCTGTTTTTTTTCTAAAACATTCACAACGTGATTCGATTTAAATAATTTTTCACCTTTAATATTATTTTGACCACGAATATTATTAAAAATTATCGGCTGAAATCCGTATTTAATTATTTTTTCCATTATTTATAAATTATGACATTTGTTGTCAATAAATTTTTGCCCATTTAATTCCTAATTTCCACACTAGGGCGCGCGGCCTTTGGTCAAAGTGCTGCCTCTACAGTTCGTGCTCGGTCCCCATTGCATGTTATCGAACCAAATGTCAATTCTTAAATTTGTAATTTCTCCAACCACCAACAGATGGCGTTAAATTGTTGCGCCAACTATGCTAAAACACGGTATCATTTTGTTACGCCTGTTATATAGGGTCTGGTGAATTATTTCATAGTATGAGCTCATATTATGGTACAGTTAATAAAGAGAAAGTGTGTTATCAAGTAAGTGTTTTTTTATTATCTCAAGTGCAGTAAACAAGGCCCGTAATTTAGTTAGTGATTTTAAGTTAGACTATAATAAATAATAAATTTGTAGTGTTGCTCCGCATCAACTCCTTTGTTGCGCTGCCCTCAGCACCACATCCAGCTTCTTGTATCTTTCTTATTTATTTAATTAAGCGCATACTAATTTCACTTGAACTCTTTTGATATTTACGCGACGACGCGACGCTAATTTAGTTACTCCATTGGAGTTCAATTATTAACTGACTTTTCTTATTTATTGACATACTAATATTTTATTATTCAAAATGTTTTCTTAAAAATTCAAAAATACAAATTTAGAAATATGTAAAAGAGTTTAAATTTAAAAATACCAAAGAGTTCACATAGTTAATAGTATCTCTACAGTCTAACTTAAAATCACTATTATTTATTTCTAAGGGGTTAATAGTATTAACTCCTTAGAAATACTTATTAATTCTAATTATCTTAAAATAGAATATTTATCGCATTTAGTTTCTGATGACAGCCGCCAAAAGCGCGCTCTTGAATTTGGAGGTGAAATCCTCAAATTCTTTTTTGGTACTTTAGATGCCGACGACGCGAGAAAATATGATGAAGCCATTGGCATATGTGAACAAAACGAACAACACATATACGCTTTAATGCAAGATCATATTCACGTAGTCGGCTCTACAATAAACAATTTTAATTTATCTATTCAAAAATTAAATGAAAATGAAAACAAGCTTTATATCCAAATTGAAAAACTCAATTACATGCTTACTACAAATATTAAAGCTCATAATAATATGATCAACTTAGAAAGATTTAACTCAATGTTTAATATCATAGAAGGATCGTTATTGTCAATTTCTAATATCTTAGATACAACTTTAAACTCCATTTTGTTCGCCAAGGCAAATATTCTTCACCCCTACGTTATAACCCCTACGAAACTTTATAATGAGCTATCAAAGAACAGCCACCAAATGGAAACTTCCGAATTTGCCAATACCTTTATCTTTACAAAATATACACACGATTATAGATCTATCGACGCTGATCGTTTATTATTAAAATAATAAATTAATGTTTATAATTCAAATACCTTTGATAAAATCTATTACATTCAACCTGTATAAAAGCTTACTTTTACCAACCCCGCGCGATCATTTAACCTATTATGTATTAATACATCCTTCGAAGCCTTATTTAGCAATAACGGATGACAGATTGACTTATACTTTATTAGATAGCATTAGTGATTGTAAATCAGTTAACGAAGACTATATTAAATGTCCAAGAAGTTCCATTCTATCTACTATTAGTAATCCTACCTGTGAATCTAAGCTGATAACAGAAGCTACCTTGTCGCTTCCTGAAATTTGTGAATCCAATATTATTTACGGAAATATAAATATTTGGCAAAAGTTAAACAATGACAAATATATTTATGTACAGACTAAAGCCAATAGATTAACCTTAAAGTGTAAAAATAGCATAACAGACTATGTTTTACAAGGAACAGGTATATTATCTGTAGAAGATAATTGTGTAGCCTATTTTGAAACATTGCAATTTTATCCGTCTATAAAATATAGATCAAGTATACTAAACCAAATAAATTTAAACTTTGACTTAACTTTAGACGATTGTTGGAAATATGATATAACTAATATAAGTTCTTATTCTCTTAATCCAATAAGTCTATCTCACATTCACTTAGAATCATTAAAATTAGCGTCACATAAATTGGATCATTTAGAAAATGAAATTTTATATATATTTTTTATTTAGGATACAAAGTTTATAAGAGATATTTTTGTAATAATAGTTCATCATGCTGTATTCAAATTTATAACCAATGTTACAATACCAAAAGACATTTAAGAGAAAACAATGTTAAAACTTCAATTGAACTTACTAAAATTTCAGATGATTTAGAAGATGAAAGAAAATCAATTAAAAGTCTACCAAATATGGACGGTATTAAGAATAACATCAATCTCAGACGATCATATGAATCAAACAGAAATCTCGGTAATTTCTAATTTTTCTAAATGTAATTTTTGTAAATGTAATTGTTCTAAATGTAATTTTGCTTGTTTTAGAATAATCATTTAATTTCAATTAATAATTTCTTACTTTTGTTTATTCAATTTATTTTTAAAATGTTTTAATATTTAATTTTGCTTTACTACTTATTATATTATTGCTACTTATATTGTATTTTTATTAATTCTTTCGCTTTATTAATTATATAAAATAAAGCTCAATCTAAAGGGGGGAGATGTTATAAACAAATTATATTAAAGATATTAACTACGTCAGCTAAACCCCCATCTCCTTTATTGTTAATGCAATATTATAAAATGGGCAATATTGTATTCGATATAGTTAGTTCTCAGTTCTCTCTACTCAGTTCTCAATACAGTTCTCAACTCCGTTTCTTTACACAGTTCTTTTAGTTAGTTGTGTCGTATTCTAATTTTATGTTAATTGTGTAATAAGTGGTGAAATAAATTAATTTATATTCTAGCAGTAGTTTTGTGGTTTTTTTAGTAAGTAAGTAAGTAAGTAAATTTATTTGTAAAAATATCGTACATACAGGTGTTAAATAGATAAACAGTGCTGATATTTTACCATATCTGGTGTACAAATTTTTAAAGTTATAATCATAATATGTTACAATACATTATATGTCATGCCGTAAGATTTTTATCATTAAAGAAGTCAATTAAATTATAATAACATTTGTCAATCAATAATATAAATAATTGTTTTTTAAATACAGTCAATGTCAATATTTTCAAACTATCAGGTAATTTATTATAAATTTTAATAGACATACTAAACGAATTTCTGCTGCACACTGAGGTACGGTGTTTTGGCAATAGCAGTTTATTGGGAAATCTACAACTTCTATTACGATTAAAATCTTTCTTTGAAAATAAATACATATGCTTATGGACAAATATAGAAATCTCATAAATATACAAACAGGGCAACGGTAGGATACGATATTTCTTAAATAAAGGAACACAGCTTTCCCAAAAGTCAGCCCCACTTAAAGACCTGACACATCGCTTTTGTGCTCTAAAAGCTCTCAATATATCAACCGAGTTACCCCATATAACTAGACCATAGCGTAAGATCGAAGAGACATATCCATGGTAGGCACAGAGAGTGGTGTCTGTTGTAGATATTTGTCTTAGCCTATTCAATACGTAGACATATCTATATAACTTAGAGCATACAGCATTAACATGTTGCTTCCACCCACAATGTTTATCAATAGTCACTCCTAAAAATACAGTTGACTCTACACCCTTCAAAACAGTACCATCTTGAACAATCCTTAGTGGGATTGGATTACTGTTGATAGTTTGATATTGTATTAATTTTGTTTTATGAACATTTATATTTAAATTATTATTATGAAGCCATTTAGACACATCACTTAAAATGTTATGAATGTCATCTTCATATGTATTTATGTCATTACAATCCACTAACAAAGTGGTGTCATCGGCATACAATACACAATTACATTTAACCATTTCCGGCAGGTCATTAATATATATAAGAAACAGCAGTGGCCCTAGTATGCTGCCTTGTGGTACACCATATCTGTTGTGTTTATACTCAGATCTATAATGTTTTTTTTGACGCCCAGAAAATCCCGTTAATTCCACACATTGATATCTGTTCGATAAATAACTTTTTATCCAAAGAAGTGCCTTGCCTCTAATACCATACTTCTCGAGTTTCCTCAACAAGAGCTCATGCACTACGAAATCGAAAGCTTTGGACATATCAATAAATATTGATGCTACTGGAATTTTTTTATCCAAATATTCTGTTATTAATTTAACTAAAGTGAAACAGGCTAAGGTGGTTGAAGATTTTTTTCTGAACCCAAACTGTTCTGATTTTAAAATATTCTGACTTATTAAAAAGCTATAGAGAATGTTATGCATACTTTTCTCGAATATCTTTGATATAATGGGTATTAACGTAATCGGACGATAATTAGTAAGATCGCTTTTATTACCCTTTTTATACAGTGGTTTCACTACCGAAAACTTCATACGAGTAGGAAATTTACCCTGAAGAAACGAAACATTTACAAGGTGACTTAATGGAGAAGATATATGCTTAGACACCGATTTCAAAATTTTAGTGCTAATATTGTCGAATCCAGTTGAATTAGTGTTCCTAAGAGAATTGATAATTTTACAAACATCTCCTTCATCAACTGGATGTAGAAACACTGTACTTGAATTATTGGTTAGGAATTTTAAAACAGGGTCATCAGAATTGTCAACAATATTATAATTAGTTAGATTGATAAAGTATTCGTTGAAACTATTTGCAATATCATTTGGCTTAGTAACTTTTTTATTTTCTATTTTTAGTGAGTTTATCTCCCCACGATTTAAATCTGAACTAATATTGTCTTTGATGATTCGCCATGCTGCTTTACACTTATTTTTGGAACCTTTTACATACTTATAATTATGTATTTTACGTGCCTGAAGTGTGCATTTCTTCAATATGTTTTTATACATTTTATATCCCTGACGATTCTCATTTTTATTATGTGGAGTCCGTAGATATTGAAGATAAAGATGTCTTTTCCTATTACACGCTATTTTTAGCCCTTTACTAACCCATTTAGCTTTAATCGGCTTATTATTAATTTTTATTCTAATAATTGGAAAACACAGGTTATAAAATAGAACTAGTAAATCATGGAAAATATTAAAAGCTTCATCAACATCCTCGTGCTCATAAACTTCATTGAATGTAAGGGCTGTAATATATGACTGAAACTTTTTTATATTTTCAACACTATAGTCTCGTCTATCTTCAAACCAAAATTGTTTGTAAAGCAATAATTTATTTCCTATCTGTGTTTTAAAATTAATAAATTGTCCCGTTTCATGATCAGATAAAGCCAAATAATGTACATAAGATGTGACGTCAGAAATATTACTTGCTATTAAATCTAAACATGACTGTTTTCGTGTTGGAGCAGTTATATGATTTTTTATATTATAACTTTGAAGTATAGACAGTAAATTTTTTGAGTTATTACTGTCCTTCATTAAATCAATGTTCCAGTCTCCACATAATATAAGTCTATGATTCTTTTTATTTAAATTGTAAAGTAACATATCTAGTTTTCTTAAAAAAAATGTGATATCAGAGTTAGGTATTCTATAAATACATATAACATAAACATCCAAACTGATTATTTCTACGCAGCAATATTCAAATTCAAACGGTTCTGATTTTATTGGCTCATTCAATTGCTTATATTCTAGGTTATTACGCACCAAAATACAAGTACCACCCCTACGTTGATTTGGTCTGGAAAAAGATGCCGCCAGTTTATAATTACATATATTTAAATTTGCTTCTGCTCCTCTTTTAATGAAAGTTTCAGTGAGACATATAATATCAATTGCACCATATTTTTTTTCGAGATCAAGTAAGTTAATTTCGAATAAGTCTTTTTTATTTAATATTCCGGCTATGTTTTGGTGGAAAAGAGTACAATTTATATAATTTATTGGTGAGGTTACAGAAGATTCATTATTAAAGTGTGGGTTAATAGTATTTACTTTACTGAGACTACTTTCACTATACAAGAAACAACTGTGAATCTTCTTCTATTTCTGTTGATACTTTTGGTTGAGACATTAACTGAAAGTCGGAGTTGTAATTTGTATCGCTGATTTCGCTATTAAGAGATAATTCTTTTGTTAAGTGTGCTATATTTTTGAAAATGACTAAAATACCCGTGTTATTTATTTTTCCTGATTTATAGTTGAACATTGTGTCATCATATCTGAGGTTCAAATTTGAGTCGATCAGGTAAGCATGTTGGTGTGTCATAATATCCAGGAAAAGCAAATTATTGAAATTTTCGATTCTACAGTTAAACATAGTTGAATGACCATTAAATTTAAAAGTGGGTAGACATAAAATAATATTAGTATGAACAATTTCAGTCAACACTTTTCGAATTTCATAAATTAAATTGAAATAGTCTCTAGTAGCTATAAAATCCTCCTCGCCAATCAATAAAATACAATAATCATTCATATTATAGTCATTCAGCTTAGTTGATAGACACGTAAGAAGTTGAGATGTTCCACAGTTAGTATTTATGTAATGACAAACATCGTAGCTACTTAACTGTTTTTGTGCTATAGATAAAACTTTGTTGCTGTTATTACTACTGATAATGCAAATTTTATTTTTCGATTGATTGTGCTTAAGTTTGTTCTTTTCTATAGGTCTCGTCATACTTTTCACACTTCTACTAGGATAGTTATATATATCTTTATCTATTTTACTAATATGGTTTTTTCTCTTAGGTGTATGCAATTTTATTTTGGAGGAGGTAGTTGTGATTTTCTTATATAAATAGTTTTGTTTTTGTAAATCATCATTAATCGTTTTTAGTTTATTATTTTCAAGTGTCAGAGATTCTATTTCGTCATGGGCACTGCATAGTTCTAATTTCAGATGGTGGAGTTCCTGTTTTAATTGTATATATCGATCACTTTCTGCGTCCGACAAATCCGGTAGACTTGTTGCGTTGCCGTTAAACGTCGAGTCAGATAAAATTGAATTGTCATTGTTATTTATTATACTGGTATCCGATTTCGTGCGATTGCGTCTAAATGTAATATTTTCCAAGGTGTTCATCATGGTATAGTTTTATAATGAAGAAATAAAAAAAAAAAAATGAGTTTGTCTATATCTGTGTGTGTATATATTATTTGTTTAATGTAGCTTTTCGAGACAGTGCTAGTAATCTTGGTCAATAGTATACATAGAAGTTGTTTATCTAGCAATGCAGATCCTTACCAAATTTGTACCTACTATCGACACATAGCTATTTTAAAAGTTCTTGATAATATTACGTTTTAATTTGTTTTTTAAACGTTTGTAGAGATACCCTTTCACCAATAAAAAACTAATCAGTTGCTGTATGCGAAGAAATTTTGTTTTCTTGAGTTTTTTTCCATATATTGTTGACGAAACTTTATTTAAACACTGTTGCTTGGTGGGAACAACGCAATGTGCACATTCAAAATACTATTAGCTTTAATAATACACTAATTATTCATTAATTACTTTTTTATGAGCTAACACAACACGTTACCGTCAATCGTCAATCACTCACTTTTTTAAAAAGATCTCACGGAGTGCCATCCTAACAGTTCGAATCCTGATACTGGCTCACACCAATGACTTTTCGAAATTGTTTTCGGAAGTTATATGTGAAAAATATCGATGACTGAAAACTTTGTGCCCGGTATGGTGTAAGGGATACTACACCTCGTGGCACGTACATGTACGTGCCATCAATAGTATATAACCACTGTACGCACAGTATGCGGCAGTGGTCGGTGTGCAGCGACACACAGTTGTCGCTGACACGAATAAATGACAAGATCGTAATTACGTCTTTCATTAACGACCACTCCCTTACCATCATGAAGAAGTACCAACTCGCGAACACCAGCCACCAGCACAGTCACTAGTAACGTCACCCGTTACATTGGTGACCCCGACGTACACGCAATGAAGTATCCCCGACGTCAGCATAGTCACCTGTACCTTTTTTTTTTTTTTTTTTTACGCGTGGAAATGCTTTATTCACACCCCCCGCCTCGGTGCGGCAGGGGGTAGTGTGGGACTCCCAAAACAGTAAACTGCAATCCAATCCTAGGGTTACCCACTAAAACCTCGCGGCGGCCCTCCTCCGGCGTTGGGGTGGTCCAGGATTCGGATAAACCCCTCTGGTCCACCCCGCCGTCGCCCCCCCTCTGTTACGAGGGGGTGCTCATCCTCGGGGAGCCTCGGAGAGTCTCCCCCGGGCGGGGCGGCTCCGACCGCGCGCTATAAAGAGGCGCGCGGCCGGCGGCGCCCCCGACGACCCTCCCCGGCCGCTCCGGGGGGTCGTCCTTCCCGGGCCGCGACCCGGGCGCACCCGCAGGGTGTGCGCCCTCGCGGCCCGTCGGCGGCGGCGATCACTGAGCTCGCCGCCGCCGCCTTCGAGCGGGATCGGCTCTCTCCCGACCCCGCTCGGCGGCCTCCTTCTGGAGCATCACAGCTTCGCAGAAGGAGACCACAGCCCTCCACTCCTCCTCGCCCGCCAGCATTGCCGCGACCAACGCCGGCGGGGACAAGTCTCGCCCGATCCCGTCGACCAGGACTCGGCGCTCGTCCGCCCAGGCTGGGCAGACTTCCAGCGTGTGCTGGGCCGAGTCCAGGTCGGATGCGCAATGGTGGCATCTCGCCGTCTCTTCACGTTTTATTCGACTCAGATACTCACCGAAGCACCCGTGCCCGGTGAGTACCTGAGTCAACCTGTAGGTGACAGTGCCCCATTTACGGAGCACCCAGGCCTCGAGGTGGGGCAGGACGGCTCCAACGGCGCGTGAACGCGCAGAGCCCCCTCCCCGGCCGAGATCGTACGCGGCTGCGTACATCTCGGCCAGGATGATGAAGGGGGGGGAACGCGCGAGAACCGTCGCCGCCTCGTACGAGATGGTACGGTAGCCCCGTACGATCCGTATGGCCATGATCCGCTCCAGGCTCCTCAGCAGAGCTCTGGAGCGGGAGGCCCCCGCAAGGTCTCGCGACCAAACGGGGGCCCCGTACAGGGCCACGGACCGCACGACGCCACCGTAGAGGCGGCGAACTCCCTCCCCCGGTCCCCCGAGGTTGGGCAGCAGGCGATGAAGCGCGCCTGCCACCCGTCGCGCTCGGGGGACCATCCGTACGAAGTGCTCCTCGAAGCTCCAGCGGCTGTCCAGGGTGAGGCCGAGGTACTTTATGTACCGCCCCACCGGGACAGCCGTGTCACCCACCTGGATCCGCGAGGCCGGTGGTTCCCGGCCCCGGGTGAGCCGGTGGAACCACAGCGCCTCACTTTTGTGAGGCGCCACCTCCAGGCCCAGCCCGCGGATCCGTCTGACAACGATTGCCACCCCCAGCTCGGCGAACCTGAGCGTCCGCTCGAAGTCGGGCCCCGTGGCGACCACCAGAGTGTCGTCTGCGTAGCAAACGGAGGGACCCACGGGGTCAGCTTGCCCAGTACCATTCTATACGGGCGTCCCCATGGGTCCCCGTCCAGTCCCTCGACGAGCTCGTTCCAGGACCGCTCGCGAGCCGCAGCGATGGCGACGCATACGGCGTGCGCGGCAGCCCCGTATTCCCGTCTGGCTCTGAGAGCCTCCTCGACTGTGGTTCGCCTTCTCTTCCGGGCTCTCAGGTACCGGCGGCGAGCGACGAAGGCGGCCTTTTGCAGCCGCTCGATCTCCTCGCTCCACCAGTAAACGGAGCCCCGCCGGGGCGGCCCGAAACGCGGCATCGACGCGTCGCAGATCGACGTCATCGTGTCGCGCAGCCAGGCCGCTTGCGCCTCGGGATCGGGCGATACTGCTCCCTCCGTCCAGTCCGCGACGCTGGCGGCGGCCACGACCATGTCTCGGTCGAGCCGCTTGAGAGACCAGCGCCGCGGAGGGCCGCTAGTCTGGCGCGGGCGGCTAGGGCGGCGGAGTGACACATCCAGGAAGATGTGTCGGTGGTCAGATAAGTTGACCACCTCCTCCGCCACCCGCCATCCGGTCACCGTGGCGGCGGCCGAGGGAGTCGCCCACGATAGATCGACGATCGACTCCCCCTGCCACCGCACGCAGGTGCTGGCCGACCCCCGGTTGAGCAACCGGAGGTCGAGCCCTGCCGCCCACTCCAGAAGTGTCTCCCTCCTGACGTCGTCCCGGGTGTCTCCCCACTCCCTCGAGTGGGCGTTAAAGTCACCCAGGACGAATACCGGACGGGCAGCGTAACCGCTAAGGCGGCTCGCCAGCCCGCCCAGGTATGCCTCGAAGACATCGAGGCCGCAGTTAGGGGAGATGTAACAACCCACTACGACCGTGGATCCCCACTCCACAGCGACGTAGCCTGGACCTTTCCATAGGAGGGAGCAGTAACTCCCTTCTGCCCAATAGATTGCCACCGAGCCCGTGACGTCCCCGAACCATCGCGGGTGGACGGGAACGCGGTAGGGCTCGGCGACCACCGCCAGGGCAAACGACCACTCAACCAGCGTCTGCGCAAGTAGGTCTTGCGCAGCGCGGCAGTGGTTTAGGTTGCCCTGGAGGAAGCGGGCGTGGAGGTCCGTGGTTATTGGACCTCCATCGCACCCGCCTGTCCCCTTGTGGGGGAGGGTGGCCTTGCGGCCGCCGCCTTCCTCTTGGGAGGGGAGCATTTCTTTCCCCCCATCCGGTGATCGGCTCTGCAGCCCAGGTCCGAACAGACCGGGCAGCGAGGAGCGGGCGCGGTGCAGGCGCTAGCGATGTGGCCTGCCACACCACATCGGTAGCACCGCCCGCTCCTGTCCACGGCGCAGGGGCACCTTGCGCGGACGTGCCCCTTTTCGAGGCACCGGAAGCACTGCAGCGGCCTAGCCGCCAGTGCCTCGACGCGCGCCGAGGTCCAGCCGATCAGTACCCGCCGTAGAGCCGCCAGTTTCCTGGCGACCCCAAGCGGGCACCTGACCCAGGCCGAGCCCAGCCGAGACGGGCTGGAGCGAATCTCCCCGACCTTTACGTCAGTCGGGGCGCATCCACCCGCCTCGGCGATCACCGTGGCGACGGTCGCGGGGGTGATGGACTCGTCCAAGTCCATCACCCTCAAGTCACCCATTTTACATGGGCGCGATATTATTGCGCCCGTGTCGGCGACGGCCACCCTCATTTTCTCCGCCAAGGCGTCGGCCTTGGCGGCACTGTCTGGACCGGGGACCTCCAACATGAGCGCCCCAGTCATCGTCCTGCGAGGCTTTATCCCCCCGGAGATGCCAAGATCCGCAAGCTTTATGCGGCTCTTGGCAACCTCCATCACCGCCGCGAGCGTGGTGCCGGCGTCCGGAGGCACCGTCACCACTACCGCAGCAGTACTGGGGGGCTTCGGCAGCCCCGCAGGTTTCGCCTTCTTTTGCGACGGTGCAGGAGCGGCAGCGGCGGCGCGGGTCTTCCTGGCGGCGGCGGCAGCCTTACGGCCGACCACCGTCGCCCAGGTCTCGCCGCTAGCTCCCGCTCCCGTCACAGGCTCGACTGCAGACGCAGGTGAAGGGGGCGGCGCCCGCGAGTGTTCCGCGGCGGCCGCCCGCCCCTCCTGTGCCTTCTTCTTTTTTTTCTTTTTCTTCCCCTGGGGCATCTGCGGCCCGGGCGGCGTTGGGTTTGCCGCGGCCGGTTTCTGCCCCAAAGGAAGCCTCTTCCCCGCGTCGGGGAAGTACTTCGCTGCCATCTCCGACTGGAACCGGGCAAAATCTATGGCCATAAGGGCCCTGGCCCGGTTATCGTCGGAGACGGCGGAGGGCTGCGGCGGAGCTTGCGCGGATTCCGCGGGCCCCGGTGCAGTCCCGTTTGCGCCAGTTTTTTTCTTTTTTTTCGTCTTTTGCGCAGGCGGCGGCACCACCGGAGAAACAG
The DNA here is from genome assembly GCA_905147225.2 of Euproctis similis. Taxonomy (NCBI): domain Eukaryota; kingdom Metazoa; phylum Arthropoda; class Insecta; order Lepidoptera; family Erebidae; genus Euproctis; species Euproctis similis. Next base: position 23,111,094 of record LR990110.1, read on the forward strand.
AGTCCCCACGGGGTGTCCCCGCCGCCCGCGATTGAGACGCCTCTAACCTGGCTGACATCTCGGCCATTCTGGCCCGAAGGTCAGCGTTTTCGCTCGCGAGCTCTATCATTCGGGCCGATAGCCCCGCGATCTGAGAGCGGAATGACTCATTCTCGCTATCGCGGGTCCCGGCCCGAGCGCAGAGCTCGGCGATTCCGTCCCTTATTGGGGCGAGGCTCGATCGGACGACCCTAGCCAGGTCGGCCCTCGAGCCCTTCGCCCGGTCAGCCGTTTGCTACAGGCACTCCAAAGTGTCGAAGATCTCGGCACCGAGCTCTGTAGAGTTCGGCGCCGACTCCTCTTCAGCGACTTTCCTGCTAGCAGAAGGCCTCTTCTTGCCTCCCCGCGGGTCTACGGGGCTCCGCGGTTTGCGCTTACGCGCCCGCACCCCGAGACTACTGGAGGCGTCCGAGGCGGCGGAGACGGCGGACATAGCGCTGTCGCTTTCCCCGCCGCCATCCGCCGTTGTGGATCTCCTCGTCTTTGGACGAGGCGAGTCCGGTCGCTTAAACGTTTGCAGGAGACCATCCTGCTTCTCAGCCTCATCCTTTTTATTTGTGGAGGAGGAACGAGAACGGCCCGAACTGGGCTCTCCTGCCTCCGACTCTCCGTCCCTCCAAAATCGACCTCGTGTGTTGACGCGTGATGCGTCGGTCGCGACCGCAGTGCTGCCCCCAACGACAGCTTGGCAGTTGGTGCCCCCCCCAGATACGGTGGGGCTGCCTGGCGGGACTCCGCCAGGGTGGGATTCTCCGGCTTCGCCGGTACCCACCTGGGGTAATGTTTTCTTCCAAGTTGCCATGATTTTTTTACTTTGATTAACGAGGGTGAGTTCCCTCGGCTTTTTTCCCTCCTGCCCAGGGGTGAGCTCCCCTAAAGTGATGCCCTAGAGTCCGACCTACGCGTCGAACATGCATCCCCTCGCCGGGCATCAAAGCTTAGGATTCACGGATTTTTTATAGTGGTTTACTCCACGCGGTCCAATGACCCCCGCGCCTCTCAATGAGGGTTGCGGGCCGGGCGAGCGGCGGGGTCTATGACCCACGGTCCGTCGCCCCGGATCGCCTTCCTCGGGGAGGACCGAGTGGGGGGGTTAGTAACCCCTGGTCCACCGCCCCTCTCCAGAAGAACGTCCCGGGTAGGGCCGAACGGGGGGGTTCGCAACCCCTGATCCGTCGCCCCTTCCCTCCTCGATTACTGGGACAGACCGAACGGCGGGGTTCACAACCCCTGACCGACGCCCTGTCCCATGCTCCTTCGTTTCGGTAGGGCCGAACGGGGGGATTTACAATCCCTGGTCCGTCGCCCCTACCCCGAAACACGCTGCAGGCCGAACGGGGGGGTTCACGACCCCTGGTCCGTCGCCCTGAGCCGTGGCAAACTGCCACCCAACTCGGTAGCGTCGCACTCTATCCTCTGATACGCAGAGGGTAGGCGGAGCCCCACGAGGTGATTTTTTATAGAGGTTTTCTTCCTCGCGGCCCCCTTGCGGCGGCCATCGTCCCAGCCGTGGGGCTGCAATCGTAATCCAGTCCGCGGGGACTGGATTACGATTGCGGCCCTGGTGTCAGACTCTCAGCCCGGGCCCGACGGAATTTACTCTGTCAGGCCCTGCCCAGGGAGCACCGGCCCGGAAGGAGCGTCCGGGCGCACGTGGAGGTGGTCTGACGGCGTTCCCCAGTCACCTGTACCTACCGTTACATTGGTGACCGCGACGAACACGCAATGAAGAATCCCGACGTCAGCATAGACACCCGTAACAACCTACCGTTACATTGGTGACCCCGACGAACACGCAATGAAGAAACCCCGACGTGTGAACCCCGACGAACACGCAATCAAGAAACCCTGACGTGTGAACCCCGACGCTTCAAGAAAATCCGACTTCCAAGAAATTGTTACACCGTGAGTGCACTATTTTTTTGTGAAAAATTAATCCACAAACTCCATGCTCCAGCACAATGCCGTCGCCTACGCAAGGTCCATCGAAGAATGACTCGAAATCTGAAGCCTATAACGCGACAGCATTTCTTTCGATTCGCAATTTCCGAAATTTTTGACGGACCAGCCTCACGTATGGTTTACAAGGGCAGAAGAAGTCAGACGAAGTCAAAAGTACTCACTCCACAAAAGCACAGCGACGAGAGACCAAGTTCTAAGGAAAAGAACCGATACGATACAATAAGTAAGAAACTTTGAAGATGCGAGACGAGACGAGGAACCACAGAGGCGCCAAATACAGAAATAATAAGGAAGCCGAGTTCCCGTAACGAAGACACGGAACGAGCGCAACGCGGCCGGTCGCAACAGAAGGTTTAGCCACCGCCGCTCACGTTCCAACTCTCGCAGCCACACGCGTACACTCCAGAACTCCAAAAGCCAAGATTAGGTATGTCAGTATCACGTAAGAGACATGCTTATAGATGTGTGCCACCCTGAGCCGGAAGAAGGCTGCAGGAAAACTAGGTGTGGCGGTATACATGTAGCAGAGCCGGATATCTCCGCACGCCAGACGTTTACCGCCCGATAAATTTATTTGTGTTTAAACAAAATTCGCTGCTATCCAGGAATTAGGGATACGTAGGCCGTCAAGAAGTCTATGATAGATAGATCTACACGTTGTACCTAAAAATTGGGAAATACGTCATTGTAGAGTGTATAGACAATTAAACGCGGCTACTATACCGGATATGCATAATTGTTAAAAACACGTAATTATAAGGTGAACACTGTAATGAATGTCATATTAACATTGACATTGCGACCTGGTTTCCGCATCACCGAGGTATGGACAAATATTTATTGTAAAATCACGTTTTTACCAATTAAGCATTATATGTTATTATTGTATTAATCTTGTTTATTAACATGAACATGTAAACATATTGTGTACTGTACTGTATAACTACAGGATTTTTTTACTTTTGTGATTAATTTTAAGGATTTTTTTTTTCAACTAAGGGGGGAATGGTGTAAGGGATACTACACCTCGTGGCACGTACATGTAAGTGCCATCAATAGTATATAACCACTGTACGCACAGTATGCTGTAGTGGTCGGTGTGCAGCGACACACAGTTTTCGCTGACACAAATAAATGACAAGATCGTAATTACGTCTTTCATTTACCGGCCGCTCAACCACCATCATGGAAGAAGCACCACTCACGATATACCACCATCCACCATGGGAATAATCACCAGTAACATCTTCCGTTACAATGGCAATAGGTTCGCCACCTATTCCATTTTGGGACATAAACATAACGGCGAGACGAGGCTTTACAGCCGCTGCCTACACCTTCGGGTAACAAAGGCGTGGAGTTATGTTATGTTACGAGTATGTATGTTCATATTGTTTTCTTATGACAAACTTCATTGACATGGCTTCTTATTCACAATTGAATTATAATGATTATTTTTGAGTGGAGAAATATCCAAATCTATATCTATCCATTGATTACCTTATAATAATTAAAGTAAGATATCAGAAAAAAAAATACGAGAAATCAATTGTCTGAGCCAGGAATCGATCCCACGACTTGTGAATCAGAAGTGGAGAGCTCAATCACTGCATTACCGAGACTAATATTATTAAAATATTATATATTACACATAAATAACTTCACACCAAATCCCTTGCGGGGTAGGCAGAGAGAAAAAGTATAATATTATATATTCATTCGATTGATTAAAAGAAATGAATAACTACGGCCCTAACTTATACTTCAATTTAACTATGTGTTTAAAAACGTAGGTGAATTATTAAAATTATTAATAGTCTTCGGTAAATAATAACATTGACTACAAGCATTAAAATACATAAAAAGTTAATGACTCATGCCATACAATATATTGGCATTATTCTCTGACCTTAGAGAATTGAACACAACATACATACATAACTTCAGGCCAAATCCCTTGCGGGGTAGGCAGGGAGAACAGAGCGCCATAAGACACGATTCTTACACGTCTCACTCGCTTCGTTGACTTTCATAACTCTTTTCATGCACGCGCATCGGTTTTTGAGGCTCCTAACATCACCTTCCTCTAGAACACGTTCTATTTGGTCATGGAATGTATGTCTTAGCCGTCCTCGACTCCTACATCCATCCGTTTTTGCATTGTATATCAATTATAACATATCATAACTTCACGCCTTTTGTTACCCGAAGGTGTAGGCAGCGGCTGTTAAGCCTCGTCGCGCCGTTATGTTTACGTCCCAAATGGAATAGGTAGCGAACCTATTGCCATACCGGGCACAAAGTTTTCAGTCATCGATATTTATCACACATAACTTCCGAAAAACAATTTCGAAAAGTCATTGGTGTGAGCCAGTGTCAGGTGTTCATATAATTGAGACATTCATCGATTGATTAAAGATTGATTAATAAATTAAAGGTCTATATTTATGTTAAATAAAGCGAGTGAGGTGTGTAAGAATCGTGCCCTATGGCGCTCTGTTCTCTCTGCCTACCCCGCAAGGGATTTGGCGTGAAGTTATGTATGTATGTATGTATGTATGTATGTATGTATTTATGTTAAAGATATCACTACATAGTATAAAACAAAGTCGCTTTCTCTGTCCCTATGTCCCTTTGTATGCTTAAATCTTTGAAACTACGCAACGGATTTTGATGCGGTTTTTTTAATAGTTAGAGGGTGTCAACGGGGTGGTTTTGATCTATAATTCATGAATAGTGTAGTGAAAAAAAATGATAATTTTCAAGATTTGAAACTTTAATCGAAAACGCTGCCTGAACCCTAAGTGGTAAATCTAAAAAAACATTAGTATACACCTTTAAAAGGTCTATAAAAAAGTCCGCGAGGGCATATGTCTATATCTTAGGGATAACCCACAATGACCATTTTTATTTTGTTTCCTTTTACGAGAAATAATGGCCTATTTACGAAGCAATTTTAAACATTACAGCATTAATTTTCATCCAATTAAGTGTCTTAGATAGATTGTGCTTTTAATTTAGATTAATATAGCCATTTACAGCATGTAATTTAAACTAATATTTACGAAGATATTACAGTATTAACATAGCGGTACATAGCAGTTGCGTTTGCGCGCCAAAACGCGTGCCGATAAATAGCACAAATTGAACTTTTTAAGATCCAAATATTACTAATTTATTTCTTTTGATGCGGAACGAAGTTCGCCGGGTCAACTAGTATTGATATAAAACAACCCAATTTCAAATATAAAAAATATTTACATCGTGTAGCCAAGAATGTCTTGCAATATTTTGAATCGGTTGTTTGAGTTACTAGCTGACTTCTCAAAGGATTTGAAAAGTAGGTGTAAAGGATCAAATATTACATTTAACTAAAGTGAGAGTACGGACACCTACTGATATCTGAATATATATAGAGCGTGAAGTTATAAAACAATACATCACTAACTGTTTGCACTCCTTAACTCAAATAAATACTATATAACATAAATTATGTAAGCTTCGACTGATAAATTATCGTAGTGGTAAATATGTTTATATGTAAAAAGGTAATCATTAATCAGTAACCTTTTCAGTCATTGTAAATTAGAAAAAACGTTGGGTATATTATTGAAATTCAGAAACACAGTAGCTGCTGTGAGCAAAAGAAAACATTTTCAACATTGCAAGGTGATTATAAAAAAATAAATAAAGTCTTTTTGCTTTGAAATTAATATTAAGAACATATTTACTGGTCGGGTAGACGGCTAGAAAACAGATACCAGTTAACAATGTTTAAAAATATTTATTTAATATGATAATTTTGGTGCCCCTTTAATGGTCACTTGTTAAATCAATTCTATCTGCAAGTCAGTTAAGCATCTTTTTGTAATAGACAAACATAATAACTTAAAGAAAAATTAGTTTTAAGTCTATTATTAATACGTTCTACTGTTCTCTGTTAATTTAATAACGCAAATTCACTCTCAGAATACCCGAAGTTATTATCTTTAGTTATTATACTCTGTCCACTATATGAGTAGTTTTTTGACAGCTCACGCCCATGAAGTTTTGTATTGTGTCAAATTACATTTCATACAAACATTATAAAATAAATTATGTACTTCATGGACAGTCACCGCCCACTTGTGAAGTGCCAAGAATAACCATTTCTAAAATTGTGCCACAGAAATAGATAATCGGTATATAATCGATGGAAATAAATACTAGTATGTAATCTATACATATAAATTTTCCATTGTACATATTCAAAATAAAAACGCGTCGTTGAGTGTTATCCTTAAAACAAATACGTCATAGGTGAACAACAGAAAAAAAAAACGCGTAATCGATTATGTAATAAGATTTGGATTGATTTATACAATCGATCATACTTTCGGACATCACCAATTATGTCAGTTGGCGACCTGTCAAAAATCATTCATATAGTGGACGACAGAGTATAATAAATTAGTTTCGTTAAAGCGTTAAAGCCGATAAATATGTAAAGATTGATTTTTTTTTCAGATAATTATAATGGAGCTTATACACACTAACTGTACAGTTTCTAAGATAATGATATTCTTTCTATACATATCGTTACTAGCCGGAATAGCCCCTCTCAAGTTTGTTAGACTAAATAATGATTGGCGTGTTAAGATTTCAAATGTCGCCGATGTCTATGGAAAGCTAATAGTTGCAGCTTTTTGTGAGTAAATAAATGAACATACGTAACTATCTACTCCTGTATAACTTAATACTCCAGTGTAAAACATTAGTATAACTTTACTTTAACTCAGTGACATACTTAAACATAGTATAGAAGCGATCATCAGGGCTGGAAACACGATTCTGGGGGTCCATGCACCTGGGAGATCTCTTGATTTACGTGAATAATATGTAATCCGGAATTTATTTCAAAGTACTATTTCAGGCTTCATTCTAGTGGTACTCGAATTTCTACGAGAGTTAATATTTTAATTTATTAGAGAACAAAACCTAAACAATCTTAACGCAATCCACAATCTAAACTAAGAAAAGTCATAACATAACTTCACGCCTTTGTTACCCGAAAGTGTAGGCAGCGGCTGTTAGGCCTCATGTCGCCGTTATGTTTACGTCCCAAATGGAAAAGGTGACGAACCTATTGCCATACTGGGCACAAAGTTTTCAGTCATCGATATTTATCACACTTAACTTCCGAAAACAATTTCGAAAAGTCATTGGTGTGAGCCAGTGTCAGGATTCGAACCCGGACCTCTGGATCAGAAGCCGTGTGCTCGACCACTGGACCACCGAGACTCTTGAAGAAAAATCATGTCCAGTAATAAAAGAGTGGAAGCGTACTGGGCCCATAACCTAATAAAAAACATTGGTTAGCTGTTTCCAATAGACTATTTTTTTTTATAACATTCTAATACTACTATTGTTATTAATATTGGGTGAATTTCAGGTATGCTTGCGTCTGCAGACATTATCTTAGCATATACGATGGAGAACAAGCCGTTTCACCTCCAGACTGCTTCTGATTTTGGTGTTGCATTCACTATTGTGGTATCATCAGTAATTGGTACAGCAACAGCGTCTTACACCGCTACGGAGCGAATGCGACACTTGATCAACAATTTGGCACATCTTGAAAACGTATTTATTTGATTAGTTTTTGCTTTACAATTGTTTTTATTTCTTTTTCTCACGTTAGGTGATAATTGTTATAATGATACATATGTATGTAGGGGTTGATTGGTGATTCGTCGTAGAAATTAAAAGTTCTAGTATTTTCGTATTCTTTATTCACTTGTGGCTCGTAATACATGTAACGTCTTTTCACTCTCAGATTCTCAGCGCGACTCCTCAATCCTTTCATTCATTCTCTGCATCCTCATAACTTTCACTCATACTTGCATTCACCTTTCATTCAAACGTTCCGAAACTTCCCACATGTATAATGGTGCAGAAGTATCGCCGTCAAAGCCAGTTCTTAGCTGGCAAAGCAATTGGAAAGAGTAATTTTGTAGAGATTAGGAAACTGTACGCCTTGTAAAGAGGCGTGCGACCGGCGGCGTACCCGATGACCCTCCACGGGCTCACCGGGGGGGTCATCTTTCCCAGGCCGCGACCCGGGCGCACTTGCGGTCGGTGCGTATATCTAAGTATCTTACAAAGAGGATTTCCTCCAGTGCACCAATGATATAAAACCATTTGGTAACATTTTGCCCTTCGAGGTAAAATAAGATTCACAGTAGAAATCCACCACCTCACTTTGGCATTCTCAATTCGCTATTATTGCAAATTTATGATTTCGTAATAAAAACTCATCAGTGTCTGTCAATGTCATATTTTACGGACTACAGAACAGGTTACATTCATGACACTTTCTTGAAAAGTATCGCGAAGTTAACCGTTTATTATTGGCCAAAAGTGACTAGTGGGTCATAGTCGCCAATAACGAAAGAAGAAGAAGAACAAGTTACTTGAGAATTTTCCAAGTGCTAAGATTATTTCATTAATTGCAGGTAAATATTAAATTATATAAAATATATAAAATCAAGGGTCATAAAGAGGTGGACTTGAAGGAGTGGCAGATTTTCGTCTTTGTTATTGGCACAATGGCACTTGGTTATTTTGTAAATTTTACAGAATATGCAATATTCAGTCGCCAGGACACACTAGACGATGGATCATGTACGTAAATATATTTTCTTCGTTATCTCTACACGATGTGAATATTTTTGTGTAACTTAAAACTTATCTGATCTGTTCTTATTCGGTGTTAACTTCACCTCGTTCTCTTTCTTTGTCCTCACTGGATTATTTTTGCAAATCATCGTGGCAGTCAGTCTACAGACATAGTTGCCTTTAGTGTGGTGGTGGCAATGTGGTTTCATACCAGCTGGTTCCAATGATAATTTTCGGATCCAGGTGGGTGACACGGCTGTCCTGGTGGGGAGGTACATGAAGTACCTCGACCTCATCCTGGACAGCCGCTGGAGCTTCGAGGAGCACTTCGTGCGGATGGTCCCCCGAGCGCGACGAGTGGCAGGCGCGCTTCATCGCCTGCTGCCCCACACTGGGGGACCGGGAGAGGGAGCGATCTCGGCCGGGGTGGGGGGGATCCGGACGCGCGGAGACACAAAGTGCGGAGGCGGGAGGCGCTGGTCCTCCAGGGCTGTGCGCGTCAGCGCGCCGTCGGTGCCATCCTACCCCACCTGGAGGCCTGGGTGCTCCGTAGACGGGGCACTGTCACCTACAGCTTGACTCAGATACTCACCGGTCACGGGTGCTTCAGTGAGTATCTGAGTCCAATAAAACGAGAGGAGACGGCGAGATGCCACCATTGCGCATCGGTGGACCAGAGGGGTTATCCGAATCCTGGATTACCCCAACGCCGGAGGAAGGCCGCCGCGAGGTTTTAGTAGGTAGCTCTAGGATCGGATTGCAGTTAACTGTTTTGGGAGTCCCGCACTACCCCCTGCCGTCTCCAGGCGTGAGGGTGTGCATAAAGCATTTCCTCGCGTAAAAAAAAAACTTAGTTTTGCTTGAACTTGAAAATTAATGGCACTGACATGAATGTTATTTGGTTCTAAAATGGCCCATTTACTCAACCAATCATGATCTCTGCTATTATGTAAATTTTTCAGCAAAACACATTTAATCAATTCATCTATCGATTACGCAATTGTATAAAATTTCGGTACAGCGATAAATCTTTTTTTTATATCTTACTGGACAGCGCTTGACCTCGTTTCACCTGATGGTAAGTGACGAAGAGGCCGTTGATGGTGAAGCACACTGTCCAGTTAGTAGCCTATTCACTCTCCTTTTCAAGAGACCTATATCATAGTTAACGGGGAACACCGAAGTAGGTAGTTTGTTCCATACACCAGCCGTGCGGATGATGAACCAAAGCGCTTAGTTCGTACAAGTGGGATTTCCACACCGTACGGGTGTAGACGGTAAGTACGCCGGGTAGTTGGCCGATAGAATGGGGATGGAGGTATCTGGTTGTGTAACTCTTGCGCACATTCACCAGAGTGAAGCCTATAGAACACCGAGAGGCTGGCCACCTTCTGCCTGTGCTCGAGGCTTTGCAGATCATTGTCGACCATCACAGGATCGCCAATCTTTTAGCCCGCCTCTCCAGCGAATCCAGCAACGATAGGTGACATTTGGCAGCACCAGCCCAAATGTGACTACAGTATTCCACGCAAGACCGGACTTGAGCTTTGTACAGTGTTAGAAGCTGTCCTGGCGTGAAATACTGGTTCACCTTCGCAAGAATGCCAAGCTTCCTTGCTGCTATCCCTGCTTTGGACTCAATGAACCGCTCGAAGTTAAGGTTTTGAGATATTAGGTCGGGGAAAAAGTCTTTTCGCATAACGTAGGTATAAACTTATTATAAAATTTCTTTGACTGTACTATTTGTGTCTGGCTGGTTTTGGTAACATTAAAAAGGTTACATTATAAAGAAAAGAAAAAAAAAAAAAAAGTTGTTTCCCGCTATTTTTCATTTGTTTTTCTCTCCGTAAAAATGAGTGAATCTAATGAAGAAATTCGATACATTTTAAAATTTTATTATAAAAAAGGCAAAAATGCAACTCAAGCAGTGAAAAAAATTTGTGATGTTTATGGACCTGATGCAGTGTCAGTAAGAGTAGCACAAATTTGGTTCAAACGTTTTCAGTCCGGAAATTTTGATGTTAAAGATGCACCTCGCTCTGGTCGCCCTGTTACGAATAAAATGGACGCCATTTTTGAAAGAGTGGAGCAAGATCGGCATATTAGTAGTTACGATGTAGCTGAAGAACTGGGAATTGACCACAAAACAGTTTTGACCCATTTGAAGAAAGCTGGTTATACAAAAAAGCTCGATATTTGGGTGCCACACGAGCTCACTCAAAGAAACTTAATGAACCGTGTACTCATTTGCGATTCATTATTGAGACGTAATGAAACCGAGCCGTTTTTGAAGAGATTGATAACTGGCGATGAAAAGTGGATCACGTACGACAAGAACGTGCGAAAAAGGTCGTGGTCGAAAGTTGGCCAGGCTTCACAGACTGTGGCCAAACCTGGCCTAACACGAAATAAGGTGATGCTGTGTGTATGGTGGGATTGGAAGGGCATTGTTCATTATGAGCTTTTACCGTCCGGCAAAACCATCGATTCTGATCTTTACTGCCAGCAACTGATGAGATTAAAGGAAGCAGTCGAGAGAAAACGGCCGGAATTGATCAACAGGAAGGGTGTGGTCTTTCATCACGATAACGCTAGACCACACACATCTTTAGCCACTCAGCAAAAATTAAGAGAGTTCGACTGGGAGGTCCTAGTGCATCCACCATATAGCCCTGACCTTGCGCCTTCAGATTTTCACCTGTTTCGGTCTCTTCAGAATTCTTTAGGTTCTGTAAGGTTGACCTCAAGAGAGGACTGCCAAAACTATTTGTCCCGTTTTTTTGATCAGAAGTCCCAAAGTTTCTACAGTAACGGGATAATGTCTCTGCCCACAAAATGGCAGAAAGTTATTCAACAAAACGGTACATATATATTGTAAATAAATGTAAATAAACTTTGAAAAAAATGTCTTGACTTTTCATACAAAAATACGAAAATACTTTTTCCCCAACCTATTATTTCAACACCCAATAACTATAGGCGGTCGGAGTATTCCAATGCCACACCCTGGAAAGTGGGAGCCAAGGTGAAAGGGCTCCTTTTGGCAATGATAAGACACATTTGAGTTTTGGTGGCATTGAATCTCACAAGATTGGCATCGCCCCAATCGGAGACTGCCTTGAGTATGAGACTCATTCGCTCAACATGGCCTCCCGCTTGTACTGGTACCGTTAGTACTGTAGATATGTATTTTGCTGATTTTGAATGTATTACCAATTTCTGAAAATTCTTATGAAAATCATTAAAACAACTTTTTAGGATTGTATCGCGTTTATTTCTATTTATTTATATTTATTTCCCGATGTTTCGAACTCTTTACAGAGATCATTTTCACGAGTTCTTATGAAAACTCATGGGCAACTGGGTAATACACATAATAATGTCAGATTATTGTCATTATATACTGATGCATAGATCCAATAAAAAAGAATATGTCTATTTAGTTTTATCTTTCATTTTGTTTCAGTATATTCTCGAAGCCTACACTTTTTCTATTTTTTGTTAATTGAGTACCAGCAGTTGATCGGTCTGCAGTTTTTCCTCACTGCCTCATGCGTACTCTTCTCGTTCAAATTATTCAATGTTTGTTTGAAACACGCGCTGAAGATTATAATTGGTGAAAGTGAGTAAAATGGAATACGTTTTCACAGTATTATTAAATTTTAATTAATGTTGTTCAAATACTGCAACTAGAATACATTATTAACTATTTTATTTTATTGGGGTGAAAATGAGAAAATTTAATTCTCGATTTAAACGTAGTAATAAACATCAAATATGTATTTTGATTTATTTATCTGTATGTATGTATGTTTCTACCCTATTTAATTCAAAACTAGGGTAGCGATAGATTGACCTAAGCTTAAAATCGAAACTAGGCTTTTCTTTAAAAACTGATCGATGTGAAAAAAGTTATCATCATTAGCAAACTATTAATACTATGGTCAGCAAGGTCATTTATAAATAATTATAATTATTACTACTTATAGTTGCTAATACTTTTAAACTCTCTAGACACTGAGGGACAATCAGAAAAGTGTGCCCCAGATGCTCTTAATCGGCTGGCGTTTGTTTACTGTTCGCTGTGTGACGTGGTGAGGTCTTTGAATGAATGCAACGGTGGTATGCTGGCGATGCATCTCCTGGTGTTATTTTTGAACATGATCATCAACTGCTACTGCCTTTTAAATCGATTATGTATGTATTAATTGTATCTAAATTGATTACTTAATACGCATAAACATAACTTTATACCTTTTTTACCCGACGGCGTAGGCAGCGGCTGTTAAGCCTCGTCTCGCCGTTATTGTTTATGTCCCAAAGGGTATGGCGAACAAGTGGCGAACCTATTGCCATACCGGGCACAAAGTTTTTCAGTCTTCGATATTTATCACACATAACTTCCGAAAACAATTTCGAAAAGTCATTGGTGTGAGCCAGTGTCAGGATTCGACCTCTGGATCAGAAGCCGTGTGCTCGACCACTGAACCACCGAGACTGAACTTAGACTTAATAATTCTACTAGAATTATTAATTAACTTGATTTAATTAATAATTCTACTAGAATTATTAATTAACTTGATTTAATTAACAATTCTAGTTAAAGGAGCATTTGTCGGCAGTGCAAGTGAAGCTTCCGAGTTCTATAGCGGGCTGATGCAATTCTTCTGGGTTGCCTTTAGTGTGATCAATATAATCATAGTCATTGAACCATGTCACAGGACACACAGTCAGGTATGTCGACAAAATAAATGTTGTTTTTTAACAAATCGTAGTCACTATTTTCAGTCATAATTTCAGGTAAAAACAACGAAAATTCTGTTGAGTAAATTGCTGCGCAGCACGTCACCAGTACAGCATCAGATCAACTCCGAGTTGCTGCTGCTGTATCGTCACGTCACCATGTTTGATGTAAAATACTCTCCACTCAACATGTTCAATCTGGATAGGAGCTTGATTGCTTCGGTAATTGTTATAATATATTTAATCAAATGTAGAAGTTCCTCTGTTCGCTAGCTGTTAAAGAGAAATAAGTTTTTTATTTTTGTAAAAATTGAATCATATATCACAATTTATAAGATTGTCTATGAGTAATTGTGTCTAACTGACTACACATTTTAAATTTTGATTCAGAAGCGGGGTGTTGCGCCACTAAGCAACCGACTATTTATGCAAAAATTGACGTAAAAGCATGTAGTACTTTTAGAGTTTATCCGTAAGGAACATACAGATAAACAGACAAAAATTCTTCAAACAATAATTTTGGGTTCGGTATCGATTGTAGATAATGTCCAAATATTCTAAAAAATATATTCAATGTACAGTTTTACACTTTCCTACAATTTTATTATACGTATAGATAATGAGGTAAGTGCTAACATAAAAAAAAATGCTAAAGGCTCGGTGGTCCTGTGGTCGAGCAGCGCGCTTCCAAATCATTTGTTTGTATTCAAAGCCGGGATATTTAAACTGCCATTTGGCTGTGTGTCTTTGACAGAAATGCATTTATTCTGAGACTAGCGGACCAGGCGAACTTTGTTCCACATCAAAAGTAATGAGTAAAATTTGGATATTAAAAATTTCAATTTGGGATATTTATCGGCACGCGTCATAACTGCTATGTCCCGCTATGTTATTACTGTAATATCTTCGTAAATATTCATTTAAATTACATGCTGTAAAGAGCCATATTGATCTGTATTAAAAGAACAATTTATTTAAGACACTTAACTGGACGAAAATTAATGCTGTTATGTTTAAAATCGCTTCGTATATAAGCCATTATTTTACGTAAAATGGTAAGAAAGAAAAATGGTCGTTGTGGTTTATCCCTAAAAGACACTGTACACATGTCATTGCGGATTTTTTGTAGATCTTTTGAAGGTGTATAACAATGTAGTACATTTGTTTTGGATTTATCATTTAGGATTTAGGCAGCGTTTGCGATTAAAGTTCTAAATCTTGAATATTAACAGTATTTTTACTGCACTATACATGAATTATAGATCAAAACCACCCCGTTGCCACCCTCCATGTATTAAAAACAACCGCGTCAAAATCCGTTGCATAGTTTCAATGATATAAGCATATAAGGGGACAGACAGCGGAAAGTGACTTTATTTTATACTATGTAATGATGGTTATTAATTAACTAGTTACTAATTGATGACCATATCAGTATTCATAATTATACTATGTCCACGATAAGAATGGTTTTTTGACAGGTCGTTAGCTGACATATAGTTGGTGATGTCCGAAAGTAAGATCGATCAATGATTCAATCAATGTTCCAAAATCTTATTTAAATAATCGATTACGCATTTTTTTTCTGTTGTTCACCTATGATGTCTTTGTTTCAAGAATAATACTCTTATTTGTTTCTATGATTTTCGCGAATCTCACTCATTGATTAAAACAACTTTTAGGATTATACCGCGTTCATTTATTATTTATTTATTTCCCGACGTTTCGAACTCTTTACAGAGATCATTTTCACGAGTATGAACAAAAAGATGGTAGTTGTTCAAAAGCTATCTTCATTGATACAGAGAGCCCAGTTTTTGGAAATAAAAATCAAAAAGTTGATGTTAAAAATATGATTTTTACTATTGGTAACCCACATCAGACCATGAGAACAAAAGTTAAATACTTATTTATAAGATGCATTAATATATCCTGCTTCTAAAGATCCTTTGTTGTATGATTTAATAAGTAAAAGTTGTTATTATTAAATTATTACAAATTATCTTATTTTCTAAGTTGGTTGAGTTTAAAGTATAACTATTATTAAATATTCATTGATTTTAAATTAAGAAAGTGTTTATTAAAAATCTACCACTGGGTCAAAAACGCGGCCAGTCCTGAGAAAGACCCAGCAAGAAAACTCAGCGGCTGTTCTGCAAAACTGATTATTATTTCATTTTGAACGGGCTATTGATATTGCTATTATTTATAAAATTTTTGAGAAAAAAGAAAGGGACTTGGTTTCTAGGTTAATAAAAATTAAATTAAAATTATTTTGTTTTGATTATATACTGCACTACTCAAAATTCTACATTATTTTGGTTCCTGATGTGGGTCCAAATGTGGAACCAAAATAATGTAGAATTTTGAGTAGTGCAGTATATAATCAAAACAAAATAATTTTAATTTAATTTTTTAATAATATTTTTTCCAAAAAGTGGGCTCCATGTATCAATGAAGATAGCTTTTGAACAACTACCATCTTTTTGTTCATACTCGTGAAAATGATCTCTGTAAAGAGTTCGAAACGTCGGGAAATAAATAAATAATAAATGAACGCGATATAATCATAATACTCTTAATTTTTAATATATACAATGGAAAAATTTATATGAATAGATTACATATTATCTACATACTAGTATTTATTTCTACCGATTATCCATTTATATGGCAAAATTGTAGAAATCGTTATTTTTGGCACTTCACTAAGTGGGCGGTGACTGTTCATGAATAAGATTATTTGTTTATAATGTTTGTATAAAAGGTTTTCTGACACAATACGAAGAAAATTCATGGGCATGAGCCGTCAAAAGACCATTATTATCGTGGACAGAGTATAGTTATTAATTCATAACCGCCTAGTGACATCCAGTAACCTGTATCAAAACGTCTCGCTACTCGAGAACCCTTTATGATAAACCACATGACTCATAACAAACTAAAACATCATATTTCAGATGACTGCAAGTATCACAACGTACCTCGTCATTGTTTTGTCACTTTAAGGAACTATTGGAAATAACAAAATATGTGATAGTTATGTATTTGGACATCGTTTTCTTGTTGCACGGACTTTTATTAGAAAGTTATATGTGCCCTCAGGGTCATAATACAAAGTCGGTAACGGCAGTCGACCAGCTGCAATTTGCAGTGTTCAATTGTTTAAATTTAAGAAATCTTTACAGATGATAAGATAGTCGTTAGAATATTTTTCGTTATGTGTATAGGTACCATTTTTAGTAGTACATGACAGATTAGTGTACTGACTTATAAATCGCTAATGTTTTCGTAACATTATTTTTAAAACCACAAAAAAATCATTGATATATTTTATTTGAAACTAAGAGTTCGATTAAATGTGTTTGGTAGCTGCAATTGTTTTTTTTTTTAATACCTTCACACCCTTAGTACTTGAACGTGAACTCATCTCAAAGAATGACTGATATCTGAAATCTCAATGAATGTTTAGTGACATCTGAGAACTTTATCAGCAAGCAATAATTGAAAAAAAAAAACATTTGTGGGGTGGCGTGATGTGCAGCTACTCACTCTACAATCTACATGTCAATAGAATAGTCCAACATGAAAATCCGCTAAGATTTACACTAAGACTCGTGGTTTTAGTTATTACATGATAGATGAGTGTTAAAAATGAAGGAAGAACAGCAATGAAACGTAGTATTATCGTAGGATTAGAAAGGATTATTGTAAAGAGAGAAAAACAAATATAACAAGATACAATATGAACAGACGATAGTATTAAGAATTGAGAAAACTGCAGATATAATATTAAGAGCGCTACGCAACCGTTCGCAAGCCGTGTGTGGAGCCGATTGTTGCTTGTCGCGCCGCGCGCGGGGTTCGCGAGAATCGTACTCGCTTGCTGTATCGTACTTCGAAGGTGTAGGCGCGATAGGTGCCGGATAGTAGCCACACATGACTTTTGAAGATTTCGGAAATTTCTCAGAAATCTGCGAAAATCTGTATTTTGAAATAGGGTAAACTACCCTTTAAGCAGATATACAATGCAAAAGAGGATGGAGAGGACGGCCGAGACACTCATTCCATGATCAAATACAACGTTTTCTGGAGGAAAGTGATGTTAAAGAGCCTCAAAAATCGACGCGCGTGCCTTAAAAGAGTTATGGTAGTTAACGAAGCGAGTGAGGCGTGTAAGAACCGTGCCTTATGAGGCTCTGCTCTTTCTGCCTACCCCGTGGATGGACCAAGGGATTCGCCGTGAAGTTATTGTATGTATGTAAACTTCACAATTAAAACTCGTGACCCCCTAACTGAAGTCCACGTTTATGCCACCGATCTATTAAAATTATTGTTAAATCTTGAGTATTTATGGAAATTTATAAAGCTAAATTCTAAAACACAGTTATATCAACAATAAAAGTTATGGGTTATTGTATATAGTTAAGATTATCTATATATATGTAGGCTACTTTCCTACTCATTAAATATTTACATATACATATTAACAATATCATAATAAATACACAAATATTTATATAATATATTAAAACTTAAATTACTATAAACATTAAATAAATATATATTTTTAATTATATATATACGTACACACAAGTATAATATAGTATTTATTAAACATCTCATACTTACCATACATTTAGTCGCCAGCCGGTATTGTCGATACTCGATAGTCGATATTTACTAATTTATCGACTCGACCCGCATCCCTAACGACTAATGTTCTTACACTATAGCTATAGGTATAGAAGACCGGCGCGAGCGCATTATGAAGATGAAACTAGTCGAGACACAACTACTATGCGGAGCGCACGCTTCTCATTCGCTTATTTTTGTTCTCGCCATATATTGCTATTGTCCATAATTCGATACTTCTTTTATGTTATATGTTGCATCTAACTTCATTTCCGTCTATTGGCTTCTTACTGTTAACTACTGACTCTGTGCTATAAACTCTGTAAACTGTACTCTGTGCATATTGCTAGTGTTTGTGCTTATACCTTTGTGCCTTCTAATATTGTGTAAGGATATTTTGTGTAAGGACGAATTATACGCCACCAAGAAACCGTGAGTGTTATTTAACTACCCACACATTCACCACCTTACCATAATGGTGAACCCGACAGAACATAAAAATGCACACGCTGCGGCCACGTCACCGGCCCCAGGCACTAGTGATGGGCACAGGTCGATAGACACTGGAAACGTATTTAAGGTCGGCGTACGAGTGCCACCCTTTTGGGCCGAAGAGCCAGAGATTTGGTTTGCCCAAGTCGAGGGGCAGTTCGCAATTGCTGGGATAACTAGTGATGTCACAAAATTTAATTATGTGATTGGACATTTGGACAACCAGTATTCGAGAGAGGTTAAAGATGTTATTATCAACCCTCCCGCCAACAACAAATATGAGAAACTAAAAGCGGAATTAGTGAAGAGGCTCACGGCGTCAAACGAGAAAAAAATAAAACAACTTTTGATGCATGAAGAGCTCGGAGATCGCAAGCCTTCGCAATTTCTTCGCCATCTGAAAAGTCTCGCGGGCTTGGACGTCCCGGACGATTTTTTAAAAACGATTTGGATAAGTCGCCTTCCACACGGAATACAAACAGTGCTTGCAGGTCAACCAGGTGCAAGTTCTCTTGAGGATTTGGCCGATCTAGCTGACCGAGTGAATGACCTCGCTTCTTCATCGCCAAAGGTCGCTTCAGTTAGCAATACAGTCACCAGCTCAGTTTTCAACGACCTCACAAGAGAAATAGCTGAATTGAGGAGGCAATTCCAGAAGCTAGCATCGGAAACAAATAGTCGATCACGCACTCGTTTCTCCGGAAGCACTCGCAGCAAGTCGAGGCAGCGATCACAATCCAGTTATAGGAAATTTCCACATTGTTGGTACCACCACAAGTTTGGTGAAAACGCCAGCAAGTGTATTCGTCCCTGCGACTTCAAGTCGGAAAACTCAAAGGGCGGTCGCTAATGGCGGCTGACGATTGCCCTTCATCCACCACTGGTCGCCTGTTCGTCACGGACCGCTACTCGAAGACGCAGTTCTTGGTCGACACTGGGAGCGACCTCTGCGTCTTCCCACGTTCAGCGCTTCGAGATCGTCGTACCCAGACTGACTATAATTTGTGTGCTGCGAACGGTTCCACTATTGCTACATATGGCTGTGTTAATTTAGATTTAGATTTTGGCCTACGTAGATGTTTTCAATGGCGTTTTATAGTTGCTGATGTAACAAAAAAAACAAAAAAAAATCGGCGTAGATTTTTTAAACTTTTTTGATATTGTTGTAGATTGTCGCAATAAGCGTTTAATAGATAATTTAACTTCTGTCACGACTATTGCTACATTAGCCGATAATAACAATATAAATTCTGTTAAAGTCTTGACTGGTGAGACTCGTTATCATAAAATTCTTTCTGATTTTCCAGATATTACACGACCAGCTGGCAGACATAACTCAGTACCACACAAAACAGTTCATCATATTCGTACGACACCTGGCCCTCCAGTCTTCTCTTCTCCTCGCCGTTTAGCTCCAGATAAACTCAAAATCGCCCAAAAAGAGTTCCAGTCTATGCTGGCCATTGGTACAGCTAGACCCTCTGAGAGTTCCTGGTCGTCACCTTTACACCTGGCGCCGAAGAAAAACAACGGTTGGCGTCCATGTGGCGACTATCGCAAGCTGAATGCCCGTACCGTGCCTGACAGATATCCGATCAAGCACATTCATGACTTTACCCATAGTATAGCTGGATGCAAAGTATTTAGTACCCTAGATTTGGAAAAAGCTTATAATCAGATACCTGTCAGTCCCGAAGACATTCCGAAAACCGCAATCACGACTCCATTCGGACTTTTCGAATTTCCCTTCATGACCTTCGGTCTTCGCAATGCGGGCCAAACTTTTCAGCGTTTTGTGGACGAAATAACTAGAGGACTCGATTTTGTCTATTGTTACTTAGATGATTTTTTGGTATTTTCTCGGACTGAAGTAGACCACGAATGTCACCTTCGCGAAATCTTCAAGAGGCTCAACCAGTACGGTGTTATGATAAACACATCGAAATGTACTTTCGGAGTCAAGGAGGTAACCTTTTTAGGCTATCGCATTTCTGAAAGTGGTTCCAGACCACTCGAGGCTAAAGTCCAGGCCATCCAGGATTTTCCTCCACCCACGAACGTGCGTCAGCTAAGAGGATTTCTAGGTATGATTAATTTTTACAGGAGATTTCTTCCTAAAGCAGCCGAGATCCAAGCACCACTGCACGCCTTGTTGACAGGTTCTGTAAAAGGGTCGCAGCCAATAACCCTGACAGAAGAAAGCTTAGCAGCTTTCGAAGCCTGTAAAGAGAGTTTGTCAAATGCGGCTTTGTTGGCTCATCCTGACTGTTCTGCCAAACTCGCAGTTGTTACAGACGCCTCGGATAAAGCTTTAGGAGCTGTGCTCCAGCAATTTAAAGAGAATGCGTGGCAGCCCTTGGCTTTCTTTTCTAGGAAGTTGAGCCCTTCACAAGTAAAATACTCGCCCTATGACAGGGAGTTACTGGCCATATACGAAGCCATAAAATATTTTAGACATATGCTTGAGGCTAGGCATTTTATCGTCTACACTGACCACAAACCGATCAGTTTTGCCTTCCACGAACGGAAGAACAACTGTTTGCCAAGGCAGTATAGACATCTTGATTTTATCTCCCAGTTCACCACTGACATACGTCACATATCCGGCAAGGACAACGTGGTTGCCGATACCTTGTCGCGCATTGAAGAACTGGCAGAGCCGATAAATCTGGACATATTGGCCCAAAACCAAGATTCTGACCCAGAATTAATACAACTTTTAAACGGAGGCACGTCTTTACAGTTAAAAAAACTGCATGTTCCCGGAAGTCGAACTCCTTTGTACTGCGACGTCAGTACCTCAACTTCCAGGCCCTATGTTCCGAATAATTGTCGTAAACAAGTTTTTAATTGCCTTCATTCTCTCAGTCACCCTGGCGCTAACGCATCGGCCAAGCTAGTAGCCGAGCGGTTCATCTGGCCAGGTATAAGGAAAGATTATAGGGATTGGGCTCGCGCTTGTTTATCATGCCAGCGGGCAAAAGTCAACCGTCATGTGACTTCACCGCTCGGCACCTATAATTTGCCACATGCACGCTTCAAACAAATCCACATAGATCTGGTGGGTCCACTTCCACTTTCACAGGGATACCGGTACTGCCTAACGGCCGTAGACAGATTTACACGCTGGCCAGAAGTAGTACCGATACAAGATATCACGGCGGAAACCGTCGCAAAAGCCTTGTTGTCTACTTGGATTTCTCGTTTCGGCTGTCCAACAGACATTGTAACAGACCGGGGCCGTCAATTTGAATCAGCCTTGTTTCAATGCCTGTCAAAGTTAGCCGGATTTGAGCACAAGCGGACAACAGCCTACCACCCTGCCTGCAATGGTTTAGTTGAACGCTTCCACCGTCAGCTAAAAGCGGCTATTGTGTGTCACGCTGATGACAGGTGGACAGAGTCACTGCCATGGGTTTTGTTGGGCGTGAGATCTGCTTTTAAAGAAGACCTACAAGCTTCTTCAGCGGAACTGGTTTATGGCGAACCACTTCGTTTACCAGGTGAATTCTTTGAGCCCACTGTTAGCGGAACCACAGACATTTCTGACTTTTCCGCCAGGCTTAGGAACTTTGCCGAAAAAATACGACCAGTGCCAGCTTCCCGCCATTGTAAGCCTAAAGTATTTGTGTATAAAGAGCTGGAAACATGTGATTACGTCTTCCTTCGAGAAGACGCATCACGTGGCTCTCTTCAACCAGCATGTTCTGGCCCCCACAAGGTTATTACCAGGGGCGATAAAATATTTAAAATCCTCGTCAAAAACAAGGACATGACAGTCTCCATAGACCGAATTAAACCGGCCTTCATAGTATCCGACCAGACTGAAGAACAGCCGTCAGAAGTTCCACAAAGCTACACAACGCGTTCTGGCCGTCGGGTGAAATTTCCGGATTTTCATCGCCCTTGACAGTCTCTGGAGGGGGGTGGTGTAGGCTACTTTCCTACTCATTAAATATTTACATATACATATTAACAATATCATAATAAATACACAAATATTTATATAATATATTAAAACTTAAATTACTATAAACATTAAATAAATATATATTTTTAATTATATATATACGTACACACAAGTATAATATAGTATTTATTAAACATCTCATACTTACCATACATTTAGTCGCCAGCCGGTATTGTCGATACTCGATAGTCGATATTTACTAATTTATCGACTCGACCCGCATCCCTAACGACTAATGTTCTTACACTATAGCTATAGGTATAGAAGACCGGCGCGAGCGCATTATGAAGATGAAACTAGTCGAGACACAACTACTATGCGGAGCGCACGCTTCTCATTCGCTTATTTTTGTTCTCGCCATATATTGCTATTGTCCATAATTCGATACTTCTTTTATGTTATATGTTGCATCTAACTTCATTTCCGTCTATTGGCTTCTTACTGTTAACTACTGACTCTGTGCTATAAACTCTGTAAACTGTACTCTGTGCATATTGCTAGTGTTTGTGCTTATACCTTTGTGCCTTCTAATATTGTGTAAGGATATTTTGTGTAAGGACGAATTATACGCCACCAAGAAACCGTGAGTGTTATTTAACTACCCACACATTCACCACCTTACCATATATATATATATATATACCTTTTTTTTTTTTTTTTTACGCGAGGAAATGCTTTATGCACACCCCCCGTCTAGCTTCGGGGAGCTCCCCCGGGCTGGACGGCCCCGACCGCGCACTGTAAAGAGGCGCGCGGCCGGCGGCGCCCCCGACGACCCTCCCCAGCCGCATCGGGGGGTCATCCTTCCCGGACCGCGACCCGGGCGCACCCGCGGGGTGTGCGCCCTCGCGGCCCGTCGGCGGCAGCGATCACTGAGCTCGCCGCCGCCGCCTTCGAGCGGGATCGGCTCTCTCCCGACCCCGCTCGGCGGCCTCCTTCTGGAGCATCACAGCTTCGCAGAAGGAGACCACAGCCCTCCACTCCTCCTCGCCCGCCAACATTGCCGCGACCAACGCCGGCGGGGACAAGTCTCGCCCGATCCCGTCGACCAGGACCCGGCGCTCAGCCGCCCACGCCGGGCAGACCTCCAGCGTGTGCTGGGCCGAGTCCAGGCCGGATGCGCAATGGTGGCATCTCGCCGTCTCTTCACGTTTTATTCGATTCAGATACTCACCGAAGCACCCGTGCCCGGTGAGTATCTGAGTCAACCTGTAGGTGACAGTGCCCCATTTACGGAGCACCCAGGCCTCGAGGTGGGGCAGGACGGCTCCGACGGCGCGTGAACGCGCAGAGCCCTGGAGGACCAGCGCGTCGCGCCAGTCCCCCAGGACCCGCCGGAAGGCCTCCCGCCTCCGCACTTCGTGTCCCCGCGCGTCCGGGTCCCCCCCTCCCCGGCCGAGATCGTACGCAGCTGCGTACATCCCGGCCAGGATGATGAAGGGGGGTGAACGCGCAAGTACCGTCGCCGCCTCGTATGAGATGGTACGGTAGCCCCGCACGATCCGTATGGCCATGATCCGCTCCAGGCTCCTCAGCAGAGCCCTGGAGTGGGAGGCCCCCGCGAGGTCTCGCGACCAAACGGGGGCCCCGTACAGGGCCACGGACCGCACGACGCCACCGTAGAGGCGGCGAACTCCCTCCCCCGGTCCCCCGAGGTTGGGCAGCAGGCGATGAAGCGCGCCTGCCACCCGTCGCGCTCGGGGGACCATCCGTACGAAGTGCTCCTCGAAGCTCCAGCGGCTGTCCAGCGTGAGGCCAAGGTACTTCATGTACCGCCCCACCTGGACAGCCGTGTCACCCACCTGGATCCGCGAGGCCGGGGGTTCCCTGCCTCTGGTGAGGCGGTGGAACCATAGCGCCTCACTTTTGTGAGGCGCCACCTCCAGGCCCAGCCCGCGGATCCGTCTGACGACGATAGCCACCCCCAGCTCGGCGAACCTGAGCGTACGCTCGAAGTCGGGCCCCGTGGCGACCACCAGAGTGTCGTCTGCGTAGCACACGACACTCACACCACGGGGCAGACTGGTGCGGAGGACCGGGTCGTAGGCGAGGTTCCACAGTGTCACGTTGAGTGACAATGTAAATTTTTATATCATAATAAATTTAGGCTTCTGAGACACGGTTTCCAGGTCATAAAAAAAAATACAACTGTAGGTAGTATACGGAAGTTATTAATTTTATTCTAAATCTTTAAAGCAGGTAGTTAATTATTTAATACGAGAGACTGGCTAGACATTTTAGAATTAGACAGGATATTCGGCCATTTCATTTGAAACTGTTAACAAGAAAGGAGCTAGAATATAAAAACCTTCAACAAAATTGTTGATCTTATTGGTGAGTGTTTTAACCAATTCATTTCACCCTAATAGCTAAGATATTATTGCCTGCAGTGCCGTGAGCTTGATGTGCATAATTTATTAAAATTATTTCATCAAAGTTTTAAAGTTCAAGTTTCATCAAAATTATCAAAGTTTACTATTACATGTTAAGACTCTGTTATTAGCAGCATATTATTTTTGTATATATTACAGTAATTGTTTATATGAATTATTCTGTACAATCTAGATAATTTATATAACACCACTGACCCCCATTTCTCAGAATGGGTAGACAGTGGTGTCACATGCCAGTAATTTGGAAAATGCCCAGGGTGGATCAAGCATATAACCCTACATAAAAAACAATAATATAAATTTGGAAAAGAGTTGTAGCAATCTATTATGCAACATAATTAATAGTGTAGGTAGGTTACTACTACCTACTTGATTTGTAAAATTGGCCACTTAGCAGTGATCTTTGACCAGGTTCAGTCCGCATTATATCACGGTCATCTTAAGAACACCCAACGATATGACCTGCGTAGAAAAGAGGCAGTGTTTAATGTCGGTGATATAGTGTGGAAGAAATGCTTCGTTCAAAGCGATAAGGATGCTTATTTCACTAAGAAATTAGCACCCAAGTTTGAAAAGTGTAGAATTAAAGCTAAACGTTCTTCTTTGGTTTACATTTTAGAGGATATGTCAGGCAAGGATTTGGGTGCTTGGCATATCAAAGACCTAAAATTGTGTCAAAACAAATAGTTTTTTTTGTTTAAATTACATAACATTCTGTTCAATTGTTAACTTTCAAAATTTTAACTGCATAAAGTACGGACTCGCACATAGTTTTTGAATTAGTGGTTGATTCTCCATTTTATGGGGCAACCGTTTAGGGTTTGTTTGCCTCGCCGGGCATGTACGGCGTAGACTGCTAGTCAGTTTAGTAGTGAATTGATTCCCGATTATACTGGGCAATCACTTAGGGGATTTTAGGGTTTTTTGATTCGAATCTAGTTGTGACCTCTCTATTTTATGTAGTGTCTTGTGTATAGGATGCTTTAGGATAATTTCCCCTTTGAGTGTTCCTGATCTTAGTTAAGGAAACACTCATAGTGTAAAAGATCAGTCATAGTCGTGAATTTTGAATATGATCTGTATATGTAAGTTTTTTTTTGAAAGAATGATGGATGAAAGTGTATGGAGTTATTGTCCGGGGCATGTTATTAATTTAGACAAAACTATATTTGGCCTTATTTTACTACTAATTTTTTTTCTTTCTCTTTTTCTTTCCCGGATTTTTCTTCCTTCCGGAGGAAAAATCCTCCCATTGGAGGGGGGTACTGTCACGTTGAGTGACAATGTAAATTTTTATATCATAATAAATTTAGGCTTCTGAGACACGGTTTCCAGGTCATAAAAAAAATACAACTGTAGGTAGTATACGGAAGTTAATAATTTTATTCTAAATCTTTAAAGCAGGTAGTTAATTATTTAATACGAGAGACTGGCTAGACATTTTAGAATTAGACAGGATATTCGGCCATTTCATTTGAAACTGTTAACAAGAAAGGAGCCAGAATATAAAAACCTTCAACAAAATTGTTGATCTTATTGGTGAGTGTTTTAACCAATTCATTTCACCCTAATAGCTAAGATAAGCCTGCAGTGCCGTGAGCTTGATGTGCATAATTTATTAAAATTATTTCATCAAAGTTTTAAAGTTCAAGTTTCATCAAAATTATCAAAGTTTACTATTACATGTTAAGACTCTGTTAATAGCAGCATATTATTTTTGTATATATTACAGTAATTGTTTATATGAATTATTCTGTACAATCTAGATAATTTTACAAATCAAGTAGGTAGTAGTAACCTACCTACACTATTAATTATGTTGCATAATAGATTGCTACAACTCTTTTCCAAATTTATATTATTGTTTTTTATGTAGGGTTATATGCTTGATCCACCCTGGGCATTTTCCAAATTACTGGCATGTGACAACAGCAGGGGCCCGAGCACGGACCCCTGCGGAACCCCGCACGAGACTTCCTTCCTCTGCTCTGTCCCGTTCCGGTCGACATAGTCCACCCGTCTCTCCTGCAGGTAGGCCCCGATGACCGACCTCAGGTATGGAGGCACCTCGTGGTATATGAGGGCCTCCCTGATGGCCGGCCAGGGGAGGGTCCCGAAGGCGTTGACGATGTCAAGCGACACCGCCAGCGCGACCCCCCCCGATCGGACTGCCGGTTCCGACAGGGCCCGCACACGACGCACCGCGTCGATGGTCGAGCGCCCCTGCCGGAACCCGAACTGGCAGTCCGATATGTCCGGGCCCACCTGTGACAGGTGGCTGCTGATACGGGCGGAGATAACCCTTTCGAAGAGCTTCCCCGCCTCGTTCAGCAGGCATATCGGCCGGAACGACGACGGAGCGTCTCCGGTCCTCCCTTGCTTCCTGATGAGCACCAGCCTCGCCGACTTCCAGTCGAGGGGGAACACCCCGCGGCGGAGGCAGTTGGTGAACAACTGCCTCGCCTTGTTCCCCAGGACTCCCAGAGCCAGCACCAGGACCCGGCCCGGAACTCCGTCCGGGCCAGGAGCAGCGCTGCGGGAGGCGAGCCGCGCAACGGCTCGCCCGAGCTCGTCCTCCGTCACCTCCAGCTCTTCAGACCACTGAGTGTGGTCCGATTGAGACGGAGGATCCGAGGGACCGCCCTGGACCCTAGGGAAGAGCGTATCTACCACTCTTCCCACGACGTCCGGGTCCAGGGACTCCGTCAACGGAGGGACCCACGGGGTCAGTTTGCCCAGCACCATTTTGTACGGGCGTCCCCATGGGTCCCTATCCAGTCCCTCGACGAGCTCGTTCCAGGACCGCTCGCGAGCCGCAGCGATGGCGACGCATACGGCGTGCGCGGCGGCCCCGTATTCCCGTCTGGCTCTTAGAGCCTCCTCGACCGAGGTTCGCCTTCTTCGGCGGGCTTTTTTGTACCGGCGGCAGGCGACAAAAGCGGCCTTGCGAAGCCGCTCTAGTTCCCCGCTCCACCAGTACACAGAGCCCCGCCGGGGATATATATAATAGGTCGGGGAAAAAGTCTTTTCGCATAACGTAGGTATAAACTTATTATAAAATTTCTTTGACTGTACTATTTGTGTCTGGCTGGTTTTGGTAACATTAAAAAGGTTACATTATAAAGAAAAGAAAAAAATAAAAAAAAGTTGTTTCCCGCTATTTTTCATTTGTTTTTCTCTCCGTAAAAATGAGTGAATCTAATGAAGAAATTCGATACATTTTAAAATTTTATTATAAAAAAGGCAAAAATGCAACTCAAGCAGTGAAAAAAATTTGTGATGTTTATGGACCTGATGCAGTGTCAGTAAGAGCAGCACAAATTTGGTTCAAACGTTTTCAGTCCGGAAATTTTGATGTTAAAGATGCACCTCGCTCTGGTCGCCCTGTTACGAATAAAATGGACGCCATTTTTGAAAGAGTGGAGCAAGATCGGCATATTAGTAGTTACGATGTAGCTGAAGAACTGGGAATTGACCACAAAACAGTTTTGACCCATTTGAAGAAAGCTGGTTATACAAAAAAAGCTCGATATTTGGGTGCCACACGAGCTCACTCAAAGAAACTTAATGAACCGTGTACTCATTTGCGATTCATTATTGAAACGTAATGAAACCGAGCCGTTTTTGAAGAGATTGATAACTGGCGATGAAAAGTGGATCACGTACGACAAGAACGTGCGAAAAAGGTCGTGGTCGAAAGTTGGCCAGGCTTCACAGACTGTGGCCAAACCTGGCCTAACACGAAATAAGGTGATGCTGTGTGTATGGTGGGATTGGAAGGGCATTGTTCATTATGAGCTTTTACCGTCCGGCAAAACCATCGATTCTGATCTTTACTGCCAGCAACTGATGAGATTAAAGGAAGCAGTCGAGAGAAAACGGCCGGAATTGATCAACAGGAAGGGTGTGGTCTTTCATCACGATAACGCTAGACCACACACATCTTTAGCCACTCAGCAAAAATTAAGAGAGTTCGACTGGGAGGTCCTAGTGCATCCACCATATAGCCCTGACCTTGCGCCTTCAGATTTTCACCTGTTTCGGTCTCTTCAGAATTCTTTAGGTTCTGTAAGGTTGACCTCAAGAGAGGACTGCCAAAACTATTTGTCCCGTTTTTTTGATCAGAAGTCCCAAAGTTTCTACAGTAACGGGATAATGTCTCTGCCCACAAAATGGCAGAAAGTTATTCACAAAACGGTACATATATATTGTAAATAAATGTAAATAAACTTTGAAAAAAATATCTTGACTTTTCATACAAAAATACGAAAATACTTTTTCCCCAACCTATTATATACCTAATATCTTATTTCAGTGCTAGAACTGCGAATTCCGCTGCACCATTCGCCCAATGATGTCTAAATTCTACCATGGTTTTAATATTTATTCCATTTATTTCTACATCTACCCCAACACGAGTAAGTTATGAAAAGTTTCGAAAAAAGAAATGCAAGCTTGAAATGTAATTTTTTATTCCGATGTCACTAACTTAAATGAGATATTCATATATTTGTTTCTAAGATTTTCGCGAATCTCACTCATTGATTAAAACAACTTTTAGGATTGTATCGCGTTTATTTATTATTTATTTATATTTATTTCCCGACGTTTCGAACTCTTTACAGAGATCATTTTCACGAGTATGAACAAAAAGATGGTAGTTTAGATTTAATATAAATAAATAATAAATAAACGCGATACAATCCTAAAAGTTGTTTTAATCAATATTCATATATCTCAATCCGACTGAATATTTCCGTGGTATACCAATATAAACAGGTGGTTGTAATTCTACAATTATGTTGGCGGGTATATACAATTTCTACATCATATTGTAGAAATAACATATTAGGTAAATATCTACCGTAGATAATCTTAACTATATACAAACAAACGAAAGAACCCATAATTTTTATTGTTGATATAACTGTGTTTTAAAATAATAAAAATATGTGTATGTATGAGTTTTAAATACAGGCATACGTAACTTCACGCGGAGTCTTTTGCAGAGTAGGAAAAGTGGACAGTGGAGGGCTGTGGTCTCCTTCTGGGAAGCTGTGATGCTTCGTAAGGAGGCCGCCAAGCAAGTTCGGGAGAGAGCCGATCCCGCTCGAATGCGGCGGCGAGCTCATCCACAGGTGCGCCCGGGTCACGGCCCGAGAAGGATGACCCGCCTTTGTGACTGGGGAGGATCGACGGGGGCGCTGCCGGCCGCGCGCCTCTTTACAGCGCGCGGTCGGAGCCGCCCTGCCTTGGGGAGCCTCACCCCCAGGCTCCCCGAGGATGAGCTCCCCTCGTAACAGAGGGGGTAACGGCAGGGTAGTCCAGAGGGGTTAACCGTATCCTGGACCACTAACGCCGGAGAAAAGCCACCGCAAGGTTTTAGTGGGTAGCCCTAGGATCGGATTGCAGTTTACTGCTTTGAGAGTCCCACACTACCCCCTGCCGTCCCCAGGCGGGGGTTGTGCATAAAGCATTTCCTTGCGGGTCACCTGATGGAAAGCAATCACCGCCGCCCATGGCCTCTGCTATACCAGGAGCATAACATCAGCGTTGCCGGCCATTCAGATAAGAATAGGCTCGTTTAACTGGTTCCATGACGGAACAGTGCGTGGCATTCTTGCCACGCACTGTTCCGGTCGATTCCAACCATTCAGCCAATGCGGGTGGTAGCGTTGCCGCGTCGAGCGATGGCGAAAATCAGCTGGCGGTATTAATCCGTACAATTCCTCAGAGCACTCTCCGTGGTATATGCGGTAGAGGATGCATAGTGATGCCACCTCTCTCCGCCGATAGCGACTGAGGCGGGTAAGGGAGTGCTCTCAAAACAGGGAGCTACGACAAAGGGTGTCTTTTTAGCGGTAAACGCGCAGACCTGTGTCTCTTTAGGGTTGAATTGGACCAAGTTTAGTCGGCCCCAGTCCGAAACTTGACTCAGCAAAGTTTCGATTTCAGACACAAGTTTGTTCCGGTGCTCGTCGACGTTTTCCCGAGAAATTCGCGGGTAGCCGGTATATAAGGCATCCCCGAGACTGTCATCTGCATAACAATGAAGATAGCCGGATACATGTGGTTATAAAAATCACTTTTACATATTATTAATTAGGAAAAAAGGATTTACAAACATATAACAGATATATGTAATATAATAAATGTTTCAACTTGTAAATGCAAATTGTAATTTTTTTAGTTAAATGTGAAATTTGAGAAATATATTTAATTCATTTTCAATTACTTGATTGTGTTGTATTTGTGCTTAAATTATATGTATTCATAATCTACATAGTTTTAATTATTCAAACATACAATTTATGGTTTTACTGCTAGTTTTTGTGCGATAGGTAATATCTGACAAATAAAATGTATATTTATACAAATTATGCAATTACCTACCTATTTCATTTGGGACCTGTACATCCGGCAAGTCGATGATTAGTAACTGCCGCTGCCTAAATCTTCTATGGTTCTAAGTATGCCATATGCCAACAATCACACGTTTTACATGGTGCCTGCAACCCTAAGAATGTCATATCAGCAACACCGAATATTGGAAAACCCACATTTTGAAGTCCTCTAAATTTGTAATTTCTTTTTAAAGCCTTTTTTAAAGTCAGTCAAGGAATTTTTATTTTCATAGGACACTTAAAAATAGTAAGTATATACTTAGTCTGGCCATAAAGAAAAACCACGTAAACAATCGCCACGACCGGCCCGACTCCGAGTTTAAGTGTAACGGGTAGTGTTACCGGAGTTTCTTCTTGTAGATGATGCTGTCGTCAAGTAGATCCTCGATGATGGTGAATGAGTGGTCGTTAAATGAAAGACGTAATTACGATCATGTCATCTTTATTTGTGTCAGCGACAACTGTGTGTCGCTGCACACCGACCACTGCCGCATACACTGCGTACAGCGGTTATATACTATTGCTGGCACGTACATATACGTGCCATGAGGTGTAATATCCCTTATTACTATTCCCCTCTTAATTAATAAAAATCCTTAAAATGAATCACAAAAGTAAAATATATATATGCTTACGAAATACGTTTACATGTTCATGTTATTAAACAAAAATAATTCAATAATATAATGCTTAATTGGCAAAACGTGATTTTACTAGAAATATTTTTCAATATCTCGGTGATGCGGAAACTAGGTCACAATGTCAATGTATAAATGACAAACATTACAATGATCATCTTATAATTACGTGTGTTTAACAATTATACATATCCGGTATAGTAGCCGCGTTTAATTCTCTATAATCTCTAAAATGACGTATTTCCCAAATTTTTAGGTACAACGTGTAGATAACTAGATCATAGACTTCTAGCCGGCCTACGTATCCCTAATTCCTGCATAGCAGCGAATTTTGTTTTAACAAAATTAAATTTATTGGGTGGTAAACGTCTGGCGCGCGGAGATATCCGCTTCTGCTACATGTATATCGCCACACCTAGTTTTCCTGCAGCCTTCTTCCGGCTCAGTGTGGCACACATCTATAAGCATGTTGCTTACATGATACTGACATACCTAATCTTGGCTTCTGGAGTTCTGGAGTCTACGCGTGTGGCTGCGAGGGTTGGAACGCGAGCGGCGGTGGCTAAACCTTCTGTTGCGCTCGTTCCGTGCCTTCGTTATGGGAACTCGGCTTCCTTAATAATTCTTCTGTATTTGGCGCCTCTGTGATTCCTCGTCTCGTCTCGCATCTTCAAAGTTTCTTACTCATCGTATCGTATCGGTTCTTTTCCTTGGAACTTGGTCTGTCGTCGCTGTTCTTTTGTGGAGTGAGTGCTTCTGCCTTCCTCTGTGGCTTCTGCCCTCATAAACTATACACGAGGCTGTTCCGTCCAAAATTCGGGAATTGGCGAATCGAAGCAAATGCTGTCGCGTTAAAGTCTTCAGATTTCAAGATTTCTTCGATTGACCTTGTGTGGGCGACGGCATTGTGCTGGAGGATGGAGTTTGTGGATTTTTCACAAAAAAATAGTGCACTCACGATGTAATAATTTCTTGAAAGTCGGGGTTCCACGTCGAGATTCACACGTCGGGTTTTCTTCATTACGTGTTCGTCGGAGTCACCAATGTAACGGTAGTTACAGGTGACTATGCTGACGTCGGGGTCACCAATGTAACGGGGTTACAGGTAACTTTCTTGTGGATGGTGCTATATCGTGAGTCGTTTGTTCTTGAACGGTCGGGGTCACCAATGTAACGGTTGGCGTTACTGGTTACTATACTGGTAGCTGGGTGTTATATCGTGAGCTGGTTCTTCGGTGATGGTGGATGAGCGGCCGATAATAAGAAAACGTAATTATGATCTTGTCATCTTTATTTGTGTCAGCGACAACTGTCTGCCGCTACACACCGATCACTGCCACATACAGTGCGTACAGCGGTTATATACTATTGCTGGCACGTACATTTACGTGCCATAAGGTGTAATATCCCTTACATAAGTATCACAAATGATTATAAAATGCCTTAACTACAAAATAAGTAAATTAATTCCAAAACTTAAACTACACAATTCGCGTTGCAAGCAACTAGATGGCCCCAAGACTTCATTAATGTTTTTTTTTTATGGGATAGCCGCCGCCCATGGACACCAGCAGCACATATAGTGTTACTGTTGCGTTGCCGACCTTTAAGGGAAGGGGATAGGAAAGGATGGGGACCCTTCCCCAGCCTTTCCTATGCCCTGTGGGCCTCCGGGTACCTCTCTCACCGAACGAAACGTGGCATGGGCCACTTTACGTCGGTCTTCTGAGAGGTCGTGGTATTTCACCGGCCGAGCCGGCCCATTTATGCAGTAAACTGCTTGGTTCTACCACTGTTAAATGGTGTAGTAAGCACCACCAACGATCCTTCAAACCCCACCAAAACAGATCGAAAGGCAGAGCACAAATATGTGCAGGGACATGTGTTACAATGATAAAACTAAAAACCCATTCCCTAAAAAGACTTTGTTTTTTGTGCAAGCGATGACACTGCAACGCAAGTTTATGCTTGCCTCTGGTATTAACATTGTGTTCGTCTCTATGTTTTGTATGTATGTTCATGTTTGTCCATACAAACATTATGTTAGTCTGTATCAATAGAGGAAGACGGAAGACTTTGGCCCCCAAATTATTAATTTATTTTCAATATCCTTGCTCTTTTACCCCTTTACCATTAAAAAAGTCGTCATTTTTATTGCATTATTTTATATTACGTTGTTTATTCGTTACACATTCATTAAAATAGTAATTATATATATTCATTGCTTACAATGGCTGTAATACAAACACGTCTCTGATCATATCTATGAACTATTATCTCGATACTATATATACTATCTGGATCTGGTTCCAGTAAATTACATTTATATAGGCATCAAGTAAAAGAACAATACATCTTTCTTCGTAGGACGCATGGAAGTTTGTTGTTTTTTTCATTCCTTAATAGGTAATATTCCGTTTTAAATTTTATACATTCATACATAACGCCAAATTCCTTGCAGAGTAGGCGGAGAGATCAGAGTGCCATGAAGCCGCTTTTTGGACTTTCATAATTGCTTTCTATGCACCCTCTTTAATTTTTAAGGCATTTGACATCACCTTACCCCAGGGCTCGTTTGTCGAGTCCCCCCCGACTCCAACGTCCATCCGCTTTTGTCATTACACACTAAAATTTAAGATTATACTACGCAAATGCTTAATTTAATCTTGCATTATCCATTCTTTTTACATGTCACACATCGGAGACTGCCTTTTTTTACTTTTCCATCGACACTCTCTTTCAATCGAACTTCCTTCCTTACAACCTTTTTTTGATGTGGACAGCGAGAATCACCCCGCAAATTTTGCTCAGTGCCCTCATTTAGAGTGCATTTATTATACATTCATATAATTCATTTCATTTATTCTTGGCTGACGCCGATATTGATATCAAGCCACAAGCCACCGTCAACCCACTCATACGCTGTACAGCCCTAATAAGTGGATTGCACAGCACCCAGCAGTGCACCACTCACCCACGAGAGGCTTTTTATGATATAGGGGGCAAATATACTTATAGTGTTACAGTTACGTGGCCGGCCCTTACAATAGGATATGGACGGCGTCGGGTGTGGGATGGGAAAGGGAGGGGGAAAGGTATTGGGCCTCCGGAAACCTCTCTCATCGAGCGAAACGCGGCAAAAGCCACGTCGATATTCTGAAAGGTCGTAGTATTTTACCGGTCAAGACAGCCCATTCGTGCAGCGAACTACGTGATTCTACCACTGCCGAAATGTTATGGCTATCTTATTTGGTTTATGCATTTTTTTAGATCCACAAAACCACATTTAATCTCCAGCTCTGAAACAGCTGCTTATCTACGACATTGCACCCCCTTCCGGTTATGAAACCATCGTGAGCCTCCCACAACACTCCATTAAATATCACCTCATTCTTTTATTAATACTGTCCTCATACAATTTGCTGATAAGCTGATCAACCTGATAGCCCTATAGCTGATGCACTGCATACGTGATCACGCCATGATGGTAGCACGCCCTCCGGTCCATGAGAATTTTACACGACCTCTAGATTTTATACGTTGCTCATTTGACCTTAAGCAGTTCAGGTTCCACAGTGTTTTGAATATCTCAGTAGGCATCATATTAATTCCTGCTGATTCCTCATCCAAAATAGTAAAAATGTAGTTTGTATATTTTGCAGAAAATGGATCCGTTTCATAATATGTGTGTAGAGTCTAAAATAAGGAGATTCTATTACTTCATATTTAATATTGCCGGAATAGCTCCACTCAAGTTTGTAAAAGTACATAATCGATGGCGTGCGCAAACTTCGAAGATCTCAGAAGCTTATGGAAAACTACTAGCTGTTACTGTCTGTACGTGATATAAATATTTTAAACCTTACATAATAAAGTCATCTCAGCAGTATGGAGGTCGAGGACTCTACAGAATTAAAAGTCTGGAGTGCAAATCCTGACTCACAATAATAGCTTTCAAAAAACGGACTAATTAATTTAGTATAATTATTATTCCCGATGTAAGTTTTTTTATGGGATAGGACGAGAATGAGCATGCGTGTCACCTGATGGTAAGTTACCAGCGCTGCCCATGAATACCTGCAACACATATAGTGTTACAGTTGCGTTGCCGACTTTTAAGAAAGTAGGATGGGAAAGGGTGGGGAGGGAGGTGGGCCTCCGGGTACCTCTCTCATCGAACGAAACGCGGCATGAACTACTCTACGTTGATCTTTTGAGAAATCGTGGTATTTCATCGGTCGAGCCGGCCCCTTATTACACCGAACTGCTTGGCTCTACCACTGTGAAACCTATTTATTGCTTCGGAACTTTGACTTGCAACAGCAACTATTTAGATAATTGTTTAGAGATACATTCCTTCTCTCTTAACAATTTTCGTGCCCAATTTTTGCGTTGCCAATTTGTCACCATTCTATCCCAAAACTGTTTGACCAATTATTATGAATTTTTCAAGTCGCTAAATGAAGTATTTTTCGCATGGAATAGTTGACAAGCGCGTTGCGATCTGTGACTGGACGAACAAGTTATAGCAGATATCAATTATATAAAAATATTTATATCTATTTATTTCTCAGACTTTTGCGAATCTCACTCATAGATTAAAACAACTTTTAGAGAACTTTTAGAACTCTTTACAGAGATGACTCGTGAAAATGATCTCTGATACGTCGTGAAATAAATAAAAATAAGCAATAAATAAACGCGATATAATCCTAAAAGTTGTTATAATCTATTTATATCTAATCATGATTTCCGAAATGTGATTGATTTGTAGTTAGATTTGAGTAAACGGATGTCCACATAGTTAACTAATCATCAAAATTTCAGGTATTCTGGCATCTGCTAACACTGTTTTAGCGTTGTCTGCGAAGAAAAGGGCGTTCAACATTCAAACTTTTGGCGATATTGCAATAACAGTTATGACTGTGATCCCGTTGATAATTGCAGCAATGATAGTAACGTTCACTTCTATGACCAGAATACGCAACGTGATCATCAACACTACACAACTTGACATGGTTTATATTCATGACGACGAATTCGTTAATTAAGTTTTTCAGTATTAAAGTAAGAATAAGCATGTAGAAGTGGCATTGGGCAGGTCTTATTTACCGCAGACCTCATTACCGATAGAGGAAACGTGATCTGGAGTAGAGACCGCGGCAGGGGACACGTAGTGTAGGGAGTCCTCGGGCTAGTTGGCGAGACGATAAACATAGGCGATAAGCGGTTGGAAACCAAGGGCTGAAGTGTTGTGCCGATGGACAGAACTATGTCCATTGGTGTATAGGAATAAATAAGTTTAAGATGTTGGTTAAAATATCTATCTCAATGACAATTATTCTAACGTGTACACGAAAAGAACATATATTGACCATTCAAAAGATTCCTTTTGTACCTACAGTAGGCAGAAACAGTTCGAGTGCAATAACCACTCTCGCCCAACCTATATTTAGAAGCTAGCCATAGATCTTGGTTCCTTGCAAACAAATATTTCTGTTCTAAAAGCTACAACAAAAGAGAATTTACTTTACAGATAACTATGGAATTACATAAAATTAATGCTCACAAACGTGTTGACTCCAAGGAATACCAGATGTTTGTGTTTGTTCTGTGCATATTGGCAATTGGTATATGTATCATTGTCGAAGAATATCAAAGAATAACTCGCGAGCTACCATTAGAGAGGCGACAAGGTGAGTATATTGAAACATGTTATTTATTATTATAACGTTGACAATTTATTGGTTTATTTAAAAGGGCTTAACTTTAGAACAACTAATTACATATATACAATTACAATATCTTTCAACATTACCAACTCCTGATTACCCTCCATTTTTCTGCCGCCAATTTACTACTAGTGAAGTTGAGAAAAGTATCCTATCTATTGCTTCCAACGCTATTGGGACTGATAGCATTAACTGTAATATGATCGTTCTCATTATTGATGAAGTCCTACCTATTATTTGCCATATCCATAATCATTCCGTTTCCAGTGGCGTCTTTCCATCAAAATGCAAAGAGGCCCAAATTATACCACTACCGAAGGTCCCGAAACCTACACCCTTTCCGAATATCGCCCTTTACCCATTCTACCATTCTTATCGAATGTGCTGAAAATTTGCAAATATATACGCAAGAAGATTTGATGAATTTGCCCAAAGCCTTATCTGGTATTAATATAGATCTAATTAAGCTAGTAAAATGGGCCCAAAGATACGGAATATTGGTTAACCCCAATAAAACTCAGGCAATTTTAATTAAGAGCTCACAACACGAGAAAATGTCAGCCGCAAGGTGTTCGGCTCAGCAGGATGTACAGTGGTAGAGCCAAGCAGTTCGCTGCATGTATGGGCCGGCTCGACCGGTGAAATACCACGACCTCTTAGAAGATCGACGTAAAGTGGCTCATGCCGCGTTTCGTTCGGTGAGAGAGGTACCCGGAGGCCCACCCCCTTTCCCCATCCTTTCCTTTCCCCTATCCCCTAAAGGTCGGCAACGCATCAGTAACACTATATGTGTTGCTGGTGTCCATGGGCGGCGTTGGTTGCTTACCATCAGGTGACACGCCTGCTCGTTTGCCCTCCTATCCAATAAAAAAAAAAAAAAAAAAAAAAAAGGATGCTTAAGAGACTCCGTAACCTTTTACCCGTTACCACCAAGACCTGCGCTTGCACAATTTATTCGTCTTTCTATTTTTGATTATACCGATACCAGCTATCTTGATCTCACTGAAAACCAACTTGATAAACTTGAGCGTCTTCATAATCTCGGTATTAGATCCATATGATTCATATTTGGTGTACGCAAATATGATCACGTCACGGAATTTCGTAATAAGCTCAAGTTGGTGTCCTCCTCTCTCATCATAACTATTCCTCTTTAGAGGAAAGAAGGAGGAGAAAGGAAGTCTTCTTCTCTATCATACTTTTATATACGTTATACTCATCAAAACTATTCCTCTTCAGAGGAATAATTATGATATACTTTTAAACTTGTCCGAGACTTGGCATTGCCAAACAAAGTCACTGCATTAGATTATAGCACCTTAGTAAAGCTTTTAGACGATCATTTTGAACCAGCTAAATGTGGTTTTGCTGAGCGTAATCACTTTTATACATCAACTCAACAACCAGAGGAACAGCTTGCAGCTTGTGCAGTACGTGTCCACGGACTCGCGGTGGATTATGCATTTCTCGCTTCGTGTTTTAATGATCTACTACTACGTGATAGGTTTGTGCTCGGCAAGTTACCAGGCCCAGAGTGCGACAAGCTGCCCGCGCGCTCCCAGAGCAATCCGTTTTCTACAAGCTAGTGCAGAGAGCAGGAGAATGAGTGGACAGGTCAGGCGCCGGTCAACGAGGCCAGAACGGAGCCATCAGAAGCGATTCAGTAGGCACTCCGGTTTCGACACCAAGGACGTCATTATGCGCAACGATATGCGTTGTTTGCGGCTACACTGGACATCAGCCGGATATACGTGTAGGTTTAAACGGTACAAGTGCGCGAAGTGCGCGAAGTGCGGGGAACGTGGATATCTACGGCACGTGTGCGGACAACGTAAAATGCAGGAAACATTTGTCGAGGTCAAATTGTCGGTGATGATGGGAAGCGTTTAGTTTGCAATATTTCGTCCATGTCTGGCGAACCGATGCGGGAATCTGTCCTGATAAATAAAGTCAAATTGTTTTTTGAAATTAATACTGGATACTTTTGAAATTATTCCAACTCATTAACTCTCATTTCAACTTATTAGAGTTACAGAAAAGTAAAACGATACTCCAAAGTTACAATGGTAGCAATATTGAAACTGCAGGAACAAAAACAAACTTTTTAGAATTATATCGCGTTTATTTATTACTTATTTTTATTTATTTCCCGACGTTTCGAACTCTTTACAGATTTTTTGTTTCATGGTCTGATGTGGGTTACCAATAGTAAAAATCATATTTTTAACATCAAATTTTTGATGTTTATTTCCAAAAAGTGGGTGCTCTCTGTATCATTGAAAATAGCTTTTGAACGACTACCATCTTTTTGTTCATCACTCGTGAAAATGATCTCCGTAAAGAGTTCGAAACGTCGGGAAATAAATAAAAATAAGTATTATATAAACGCGATATAATTCTAAAAAGTTTGTTTTAATGTTATGAATGTGATTCGCGAAAATCTGAGAAATAAATACTGCAGGAACTGTTGTATTACCTTTTACTTACAAATCGAAATCCATAGATATACTTGTGTATGTAGTTAAGTATGATGGTCCGTGTTTGCTTGGCAGAGATTTTTTGTCAAAATTTAACTTAAAAATTATTGCAGCCTTAAAAATTATTAAGTTTCCGCAATAGTTATTCTATTGCGTAAACTATGTGGAACAAATGGTAACCAAATATCCAAAATCATTTTCCAACAAACTCGGGTGTTATAATCGGTCAAAGGTTAGACTTCAAGTGAAGCCGGGCTCAATACCTATAATTTTTAAGGCGCGTCAAGCCCTTTTTGCGTTAAAAGATAAGATTGACCGTGAGTTAGACAGGCTAGTCCAACTCGGCAGACTAGAACCAGTTAGTAGTTCAGATTACGCCAGTCCCATTGTCCCAGTGTTGAAAAAAAATGGAGAGATTCGTATAAGTGCCGATTACTCCGTAACCTTGAACAAACAGCTGGTAGTTGAGAAATATCCGCTGCCGCGAATAGAGGAACTGTTCTCAAAACTCCACGGTGAAAAAAAAATCACAAAGTTAAACTTATCACACGCTTATAACTAGCTCAAATTAACAGATGAGTCACAGATGTTAACATGTGTAAACACTCACCGCGGTTTAATCAAATTTACGAGATTAATATTTGGTTTGACAAGTTCCGCGGCGATTTTTCAAAAAATCTTAGAAAATGTACTGTCCGGCCTCAATAGGGTGCTACTCTTCCAAGATGATATTTTAGTGACTGGAATCGATGACAGTGACCGTTAAAAAATTTACATAAAGTCTTAAACAGGCTTCAGGAGGCAGGTTTAGTTTTACAAAAAAGTAAATAATAATAATAATATTAATAATATCTTGGACACAATACACACAGCGCCCTCTAGTTTCAAGCTAAGCAACTAAACGCTTGTGTTATGGATACTAGATAACGGATATTAATACATATATACTTTTCTTTTGTAAATACATACTTATAATACATAGAAAAACACCCAGACACCACACAAATATTCATGTTTGTCACAAATATTTATGCTAGGGTGGGAATCGAACCCCCGACCTCACTACTGCAGCCGGTAGTTGTTACCAATGCGCCACGAGGCCCGTCAAATGCAAATTATTTCAAGATTCCGTATCATATTTGGGGTTTAAAATAGATAGTGAAGGCCTACACAAATGCAAAGATAAAGTGGAAGCAGTGGTAAATGCTAAAATACCATCAAACGTCACCGAATTAAAGTCATTTTTGGGCATGGTCAATTACTATCGTCAATTTATTAAAAATGGATCTAGTAATTTAAAGCCACTACATTCCTTATTGCAAAAAAATATTGCATGGCATTGGAATTATGAACATGAAGCTGCTGTCAAACAAATTAAATGCGAGTTAATTTCAAACGTCACCCTATCACATTACGATCCACAAGAAAAAATAATTTTCACAGAAGACGCATCCCCTAATGGTCTCGGCGCGAATATATCATAAGTAGGTAATGACTGTGCGGAGAGGCCGATTTCATATGCTTCGCGCTCACTGAACTCAGCTACAGTCAAATTCAAAAAGAAGCGACGGCAATAATATTCGGCGTAATAAAATACCGTAGGTAGGTCAGCAATGCGTTGGACTGACCAAATAAAAAGCGCATTGGGAAACCGCATATCTGACTGCGTCAGGCAGTCTGTCAACAGAGAAGGTTGGAAAGAGGTCGTAAGAAGGGCTCTGTTCGCCTCTGCTGTCGATGTGGCAGCCACGAAGTGACCACGACCGCTCTGTCAAGAGCGAGACGACAGAGAAGAAGAAGAATAAAATACCACCAGTATTTATATGGCCGATCATCACCGTTCATATTATTAACAGACCATAAGCCGTTGGTGTCCATTTTTAATCCGAATAAGTGTATACCGGAAGTATCAGCAAACCGGTTGCAACGATATGCAATTTATTTGTCTTCCTATAACTTCATTATTGAATAAATAAATAGCTCAAGTAACGCGGCAGACTACCTAAGCCGCTCGGTCAGTGACACAAATCACAAAACAATCACCAAGAGCTGACTACGATAGATAGGGCTACATACGTACATTTTGTTTATAATAATAACTTAGATCGGTTTTTATCTCTAAACGACATTAGCGCGGCAACATCTTCAGATTCCGAACTTAAAATAGTATGTAAATATGTGAAATCGGGCTGGCCAAATCAGAAATATAATAACAATCTAAAGTACTATTATATGTGTCGTAATGAGCTAGCTCTGGAAAGGTCGTGTCTAGGGCGTGACTATAAGCTTGTCATACCCGTGAGCTGTAGGTATAAAATATTGTGTGAATTACTTAAAGGACATCTAGGTATAAACAAAATGAAAGCAGAGGCACGAAACCGGTTTTGGTGGCCGGGATTATCGACAGATATAGGTAAGCACATCGCAGTTTGTAAAGTATGCAATGAGCTGCGTCCCGCCTCGCCCCGCGCTCCCCTAACACCGTGGCCGTTCCCTGCCGAGCCGTGGCATTCATAAAAAAGTATATTGTAGATGCGTACCCAAAGCGGTTAGAATGTTTTGACGTATCCTCCGCGTACGGAACCAGCGTAATCATAGGAAAGTTATGTGAGGTCATGAGCCAATTTGGCTTGATAAGAAATACTTGCACGGATAACGGCACGTCATTTGTCTCCACAGAGTTTGCGAATTTTTGTAAGAACAATGGCATTATACATATAACTACTCCTACATACAACCCCAGTAGCAACAGGCAAGCTGAGAGTAGGGTAAAAATTATAAAAAAAAGCCTTAAAATCTTTTATTTTATCAAAAGTAAGCATAAAAGATTTTAACATTAAATTAAGTGTAAGTAATTCTTATTTAATTATAGAAACTCTGAACATAGCACAACAGGCAGATCACCCGCTGAGATTTTGTTCGGCCGTAAATTAAGAAGTAGATTAAATTTATTAAACACTCGTAAACCGATATCAGCTAATATCGACCTCGAAAATATTGTGAAATATAATCAGTTCTTGCAGAGTAAACTTTACACTGGTACACTGAAAGTGAAGTTTATCAAAAATGAATTAGTGGTAATTAAATTGTAAAAACAACAAAAAACGTACTGGTCTAAAGGAATACTGTGGACTCATAAGGAAACTCGTTATATTACGTGAAATTACTCAGTCACACCGACTGTTCCGTTTTTAAGAGACATGTCAATTAACTCTTGAAATATAAGGGGGAGGACGTGTGCACATAGGCCGAATGTAATTCAGACGATAGCAACGTCTTTGATTCGTACGACGATCTACCTACGAAGCTTCCCCCCGTCGTAATATCTTCGCCGCCACGCGGCGTTAAAACAGATGTTTTGCCACCAATACCAAAGGTCGCTGATGTCTTGCCTAAAAATGTGAAATCGTCGGATGTGGCAGAAGATTATGGTGCAAACCCGAAAGGCAACCCCTGCCTCCTGCAAGATGATCCTGATGAGGCGTTCGGTACACCTACTCAAGTAGTGCGGCCACGGAAGCTAAACCGCAATGTCATTATTTATGAACCTTAATGTTGCTGTACTGGACCCGGCAACGTCAGTTGATATTATACGTTAGTTTGGTACACCTGTAGTTCCTTTCGCAGCGACTAACACTCAAAAAACGTTCCACGTGCGAGATGCTTGAGATCATCAGCGAGTTTGACCCTCAAAATACCAGCGCACTCCACAAGTTTTCTTCATAAATCGTTTTCAGTCCAGCCTACACGCCTGTGGAATGAATTGCCGCTGACTGTCCGACAAGCTCAGACACTGGCAACTTCAAAACGTCTTAACATAAAGAACACTATTTGTCACTATAAATGGCACACTTTGTTCAACATTGTTCAATGAGTATATATCATCATCATCACCCTATCGCAGTCCACTGCTGGACATATTTTCCTTTCCCAATGTGCGCCACAACATCCGATTCTCTGCCTTCCGCATCCAGTCTTTTTCCAGCAGCCTTTCTGAGGTCGTTTGACCATCGGGCT
Source organism: Euproctis similis (assembly GCA_905147225.2). Taxonomy (NCBI): domain Eukaryota; kingdom Metazoa; phylum Arthropoda; class Insecta; order Lepidoptera; family Erebidae; genus Euproctis; species Euproctis similis. The sequence goes on from LR990110.1 coordinate 23,155,253, forward strand.
GGTGGGCGTCCTACGCTACGATTGCCAAGACGCGGTCTCCACTCTATGACCTTCTTACTCCATCTACCGTCGGTACTTCGGCAGATGTGACCAGCCCATTGCCACTTCAGCGAGCTTATTCTACGAGCTATGTCGGTTACTCCAGTTCTCTGGTGGATATACTCATTCCTGAGTTTATCCTTCAGAGATACCCCGAGGACAGCCCGCTCCATAGCTCGCTGAGCGACTTTAAATTTGTGGTCTAGCCCCACCGTAAGTGTCCACGTTTCGGCACCGTAGGTCATCACCGGTAAGACGCACTGATCAAAGACTTTGGTCTTCAGACATTGCGGTATAGGCGAGCTGAAAACTCGACGCAGTTTGCCGAATGCAGCCCAACCAAGCTGAATCCTCCGGCCTCCTTCTCGAAGTTTCGTCTACCTAACTGAAGGATTTGGCCGAGGTAGACGTATTTGTTTACGACTTCGAGAACTGACCCTTCGACGCTAATCGGTCCAGGCACGACATGTTCATTTAACATGACCTTGGTCTTGTCCAAGTTCATAGCCAAACCGACACGCCGGGAGGACTCGTCTAGGCTGCGCAGCATTCCGCTTAACTGTTCCAGCGACTCTGAGTATATATATTTATTTATATATTGTTTAAATATAAGTATATACTTATTTATATGTGTATTGAGAATGTATGTATTGGTATCTGTATATTTTATATATGTATCTATCTAGATGAGGCTTGATGGGAGCGACAGTACACCGCTTATTACTTTTACCTAGCTTGTTACGTCCATATAAAGGTTATCTGGCAGAGATCGCAGCATGCGATAAGACCGCCTTTCGTACTTGCCTAATATTTACTATGTACTACTCACTGTAATGTATTCTATATATGGTGTACAATAAAGTGCATTTTTTTATAGGATAGGAGGGTAAAAGAGCAGGCGTGTCACCTGATGGTCCGGGTACCTCTCTCACCGAACGAAACGCGGCATGAGCCACTTTACGTCGGTCTTCTGAGAGGTCGTGGTATTTCACCGGTCGAGCCGGCACATTCATGCAGCGAACTGCTTGTAATACCACTGTATTCATACTACTATCTACCATTCTATTCTATTCTATTTGCCTAAACGTATCTTCACACTCTTATTTCCTGAAGACCTAGCCAAAGGCAATGTAGGCTTAGATGTTATAACTGGAGAAATTTATTGCCATACGACATGTATTTTATCACACATTAACTTCCGAAAGCGTTAGAGTGGGCCAGCATTTAAACACAGAATTTGATGACAGAATGTAGAATCATTACACCGTCGCGACTCATATTGTGAGAGATGATCAGCATCAGCTCAAACTCCTTAGCTTATTTTTTAAAACTCATGAGAAGAAGTTTTGAAAAAAAATCGAATTCTTGGTTAAGTTAACGCTAAATCGTCATAAGAATCGACAGGAATTTGTCCCGGTCAGCAATTCCTACTATATAAGATGAATTAAATGGTTGAACTTTTGTGGTTCATGCTTGAACTTCTGGTATGGTGAAGGTGCTTGAAGACTTGGGAAAGTTGCATTATGTGGAGCCGCGGACAATTATTGTAAGTTAAACGTTCTATGGTGCTAGAATAATTTTATATTTTGCAGGACTCGTCCAAATATTACTCTTTAGTAACTATGTGCTCCTTGAATACGTGCAGTTGATTAGTCTCCAATTTCTTGTTATCACCTCAACGCCGTTAATCACCTTGAAGCTTTTTAACACCTGCTTAAAAAATATACTGAAGGACATTTGTGAAAAAAGTAAGTACTCAGCGTATTCTCATAGTTTTTTCATAATATAGTCTTTGTTCGATAATAGCGCACTAAGAGAATTACCTAAGAATCTAGATAACTCACTTGACTTTTGCAGAGGCTACAGATCATGGGAAGCTGTGTATAGTGATAGGTAGGTGTGTGATGACACGATGTGTCTATTGTCTGATATATGTGTGTAGATACTTCCCTGGGAATTCGAGACCGAGGGGAATACACGAATCCCATGGACACCACACGTACACTAAGCCGGGCTAAGAAATCCAAAATATTACCCGATTACTGATAACAACAAGTACGAACGACGCCTAAGTCTCATAGGCAGAGTAATTTTATACGCGATAACAATCGACGGGGGAATTACACGGGGGAACTATATCGCAGACACTCTAATAGCCGAAAGACACGTCAACTCCATCTAGTGTGGACTACACTACACGCGTGCCACAAGTGAATGAACAGAAGGAGACCGATATTATGGAACAGTCCCCCCGAACGGAAAAGTCTGATTTCTTTACCAAACCACTGAACTTGTACAAAACCAACACAATGGAGGAGGGCATCATGGTGCTCCGCGTATTCTCTCATAACGTTTATGTACCCTATGCGAAATTAGTTATCACGACACATCCGGCGCTGCATAGGTTACTTTCCAGGAGTCACCCAGAAGCAGACAGTAAAAAACCTACCTGTAGTAAAGCAACGTACCTACCACGTTGCCCACCGGAACTCCAACCACTCAAATTATTTTCGGACACCGTGAGGACATTCTTAAACGACCTCAATCCAAATTAGCTCTTACTATTAATCCAGTCCCGCAAGGTGAGTGTACCATAACCTGCGCGGTGGGTCAAACAATGGTGGCTGCACAGGGTGTGGTTGGCGAAACTGTTGCTGCAAGTCAATATAAATGGATACACCCTAGTGAATCTTGACTCCAGGATTCCCATTGCCGTTATCTCTGTGGTGGAGTGAAAGTCGGTTCGGATGGCAGAGTTGTGTGTGGTGAGGCCCACTACAATGCTGCAGGTTGTCACCTCATACATTGGTCATATTTGCTCCCAAACGAAATTAACAACGTGCTAACCTACAGGCAAGGAAACGTCTTCGTGACACTCCAGCTCTTAATAACTGGGTGCACCATAAGGGTCTATGATTATTCTCATTGCACACCCCACACAGTTTTTTAATATTCCGGTCAATATAGTGCACCCACTCCTGCAGGTAGGCCCCGATGACCGAGGTAGGGAGACACCTCGTGTTAAACGAGGGCCTTGAAAGTCGATCGCGGCAAGTCAGTAACTCCGGGCCTACCTGTGACAGGTGGCTGCTGATACGGGCGGGATAACTCTTTCAAAGAGCTTCCCCGCCTCTTTCGGCAGGCATATTGACCGGAACGACAACGGAGCGTCTCCGGCCAGGCGACAGTTAGTGAACAACTGCTTCGGCTTGCTTACCAGGGCTTCGGTCAATACACACACTGCCCCTAGTTTTCAAAGTTAAGAAATTTTATGCATGTGTTATAGAAACTAGATAACGGATATACAGTGGCGGATAAATACTTTTAACGGGCCTTGATATTATGTAAGATACTTCACCGCAATCGTTTTTTATTTTGAAATTAATCAATAAATATCTAAGTGCAACCGCACACGGGCCACTGGCTACAACCACAAAACGCCGCCACTGGCATATTTCATACATTTTATATGGACTCGCCGCACACGTTTGTAGCGTGTGGCTGCCACCGGCGCCAACCGTGTGCGGCGAGTGGTGGCCAGTGGCCCGTGTGCGGGTTCACTAAATCACGCTAAATCTACGCTTCAGCAGAACATGATCGCAGTCGCGTGCACCTCAGCACACGCAATAAATTATATCTACCCGCATAAATTGAAATATTAATTCATTATGACCAAATTATGTGAATTATTGGATAACAAACTTTTATGCTATTTACAATGTAAAATTGATGTGATGGAAGAAATTAGCTTACTACAAATTTGTGTATCTTTATAGAGAGTAAAATAATAACGGCAAAGACAATTTTGTCTTAGGCGGCGAAGTGTCGTTCAAACTGAAAGAGAGATGGTAAAGGCAAACAATGTAACGGAAGGTTACAAGCCATATGAATAATATATAGTATTTGCCTAATCTATACTAATAAATTTAAAAAAAAGATAATAATAAAAAAAAATATTTAATCAAGCTAAACGCGATCACAGCTGCAAATGTGTTGACTGCTCTCCTAAGAAAAATCTGGTCTGGCGAAGAATTGCCTGATGACTGAAATAAGGGTCTCCTTATTACCGTCCCAAAGAAGGGAGACCTCAGTGACTGTGGCAACTGGAGAGGTATCACCTTGCTCTCGATTCCATCCAAACTACTGTGCCATATCATTCTCGACAGACTTTCGAGAGCCGTCGAACCTCTTCTTCGCGGAGAACAGGCTGGCTTCCGGCCCAACCGATCGTGCACAGATCAAATCAACACATTGCGCATAATCCTCGAACAGGCATCAGAATGGCAGAGGGAAATGTACTTGACCTTTGTGGATTTCAAAAAAGCCTTTGATACGCTGCAGTGGAGCTGTATCTGGGATCGACTTCCTGAAATTCCCCGAGAAGATCTGCAACATAATCAAGGCCATCTACGGGAAATACTCCTGTAGAGTGACTCATGACCGCCTCGTTTCGGAGGACATACTGGTCCACGCAGGTGTACGCCAAGGCTGTCTCCTTTCGCCTCTCCTCTTTCTTGTTGTCTTAGATGGCATCATGCGTAACACTACCAACAACAAGCGCCGGGGCATAGAGTGGGGATTGTCCAATGTTTTAGAGGATCTGGACTATGCCGATGACCTATGCCTATTGAGCCACACACGCGCCGATATGCAAGCCAAACTGGACGACCTTCGACGGGAGGCCCTGAAGACGGGACTTAAAATCAACACTCGGAAGACCCAGGAAATGAGGTGCGGAGCAACAGTATCTTTGCCGCTGCTCATCGGCACAGAGGGAGTGGTGAGAGTCCACAGTTTCTTATCTCGGAAGTGTAGTGTCGGAAGCAGGAGGGACCGAAGAGGACATCACTTCGAGGATAGCCAAGGGAAGAGCAGCCTTCGCGCAGCTCCGTCCTGTGTGGCAATCACGGAAACTGACGCGGAGAGTAAAGCTCAAGATATTCGGGTCCAATGTAAAAACCGTGTTGCTGTACGGATGTGAGACGTGGAAGGTCACTAAAGACATCTCGCATCAGCTCCAGGTCTTCATAAACCGCTGTCTTCGCCGTATTCTCGGAGTCTATTGGCCCGAGAAAATCTCCAACATAGATCTTTGGGAACGCTGCGGTGAGACTCCTATCGACCAGCAGATCAAACGTCGCAAGTGGCAATGGATCGGCCACATGCTCCGAAGGGATCCCGATCATATACCGAGGCAAGCCCTAGAATAGAATCCCCAAGGAAAACGGAAACGTGGCCGCCCTAAACAGACCTGGCGACGCACGATCACTGCAGAAGCGAAGGCAATTGGGCTGACATGGAGTGAAGTTAAATGCGGCGCTCTAGACCGTTCGGGACGGCAACGTATTGTGGACGCCCTCTGCCCCACCTAGGGGACATAGGACATTAAGTCAAGTAAGTCAAACGCGATCACTTGTATTCCTTACAATCATTATTCCTGACAGATTTTGTGCGACGCTTAGTACGAAAACCTTGTGCCGACGTTCAGTTGGGAGATGTAAATTTATCCAGCATGCTCGTAATCAATTGCGAAAGGACTAAAACCCCGTCTTAGGGGCCTTTGCGGTGGGCGAGGAGGAATGGAGGGCTGTGGTCTCCTTCTGCGAAGCAGTAATGCTCCAGAACGAAGCCACCGAGCGGGCTCGGGAGAGAGCTGCTCCCGCTCGAAGGCGGCGGCGGCGATCACTGAGCTCGCCGGGCCGCGAAGGCGCACCGCCCGCAAGTGCGTACGGGTCGCGGCCCGGGAAGTATGACCCCCCGGTGTGGCCGGGAAGTGTCGTTGGGGGCGCCGCATCGCAATGGGGAGCCTCACACCGAGGCTCCCTGAGTAAGAACTCCCCTCGTAATAGAGGTTAGCACTAGAATTGGATTGCAGCGTGCTGCTTTGGGATTCGCACACTACCCTCTGCCGTACCCAGGCAGGGGGTGTGCATAAAGCATTTCCTCGCGTTAGAAAAAAAAGGTAACATCGTTTTTTCATTTTTATTATTTTTTCTTATTTGAAAAGAAGGTAGGTGTCACAACATATATTACAGGATATTATAAAAGTGCTCAAGTAAACGAAGACTAGCTAAATACCAACATTTGTGGCAAATCGGCTGTAAAAGCATCGTCTGCCTACAGTAAAGTTTGATCACGTGGATGTCACAAGTCTCCTGAAAGATATTTTGGCCTTGAAACAATAAGTTCATCAGATTCAGTGTGATTACGTAAGATCGTCAGAACTATCTATAACTCAAGAGGATCTGCAACAAATAAGAATAACTGTGATAGTAACCAGAAACTCTGAGGAAAGAAATAGTGATACCGCAAACGAGCAATTTTTACGAAAATACTGTGTGGACGAATAAATCTGTATATTACGACAATTACTCACACACCCAAGAAAATAACCAACTTATACAACTGTACACACAAAACACATAAATATCCCAACGAGCCATCTGAGACAGATAAAGATTTTGCGACGATTTTCTTACCCTCCGTATCAAGACTGGGGCCTCTGTAGGCTCTTGTATCCCCTAAAAAAAATGTAAGATCCGGGGCTGTTTCGGAGACGATTATCTACTAGAATCAGATCAATCATACTCTTTTGTTCATTTCGTCTCCACGTATACGTGTGAATATCTTTATGACGGAATAATGTGTTAGACACATGTGTTAGTCCATTCCAAGCTTACGTCCAAGATTGGCTAACCAGCATTATTTACTCTCCTCTCTTGTCACCATGCGTCTCAAGGACAGCCTCCAGGCCTTCTTTCTTGGTACCGACCCCTCTAAGCTCATAATAAATATGTGTACTCAGGCAGAGATTGAGCCCGCCGACCTCCGCCCGCAGTCGGTTGTTTTACCAATGCACCGATGGGCCAGGAATAATGTTTTTCCTCTGTAACATGAAACATTGTCTTGTCAAGCCTTGTCCAAATGTGATTACCACTAAAATTATATTTAATTTTAGTACCTAAAAGAGCCACGCAGTTCGTTACATGAATAGACCAGCTCAACCGGTGAAACACCACGATCTCACTGAAAGTCGACGTAAAGAGACTAATGCGCTCTTCATCTGGTGAGGAACGAATATCTAAATTTAAAATAAAATCTTCCTTTCTAGGAGTTCACGGGCAACAAGAGAAGGGTACAGCACGCTCAATAAATAAATTGTCTTTCCTATACTGTACCATATGTGACGTGGTGGAGTCGTTGGGCAAGAGCAATGGTCTACTGTTCACTGTTCAGATCATGACGGTGTTTTTTAACTTCATCTGCACTTTATACGTTATATGTACAAGATGTATGTATGTTTTGAAATATCCACATTTATTTATGCTAAAACAAGCTTCACTCTTAAAAGCACTGTTCAAAGTTTAAAGCCTATCATGGTAAAAGGTACTTATTAAATTAGCTCGATTACCTTATGTCTATCCAAATATGAACTGGGTTGAAACTTCTCCAGTAAATATTCGAAAGAACATCAAAATTCCAAAGCGCTATTTGATAGAGTTCAAAGCCACGGTATAGCTTTGATTTCTATTCGTTAATATTGAGTTCGAGATATTGTCAATTTTTAAATCAATATATTCTCTTCTATATAAATCTCATATTTTTGTTAATTGATACCAGCTTGATAATTAATTAGCTGCCACGCACACTACGATATCATGACACCTATAGTTAATACAAATGGAATTAGAAAAATAAAGAGTGCTGTTTCATTTATAAACTTAGAGTTTGCTTCGCTCTGTTGAGCTATTCGCGAATTTTACTTGTTTGAAAATTGTCTGCTAAAAATATATATGTTAACAAGTATGTATTGATTATTTAATATTTATAATATCACAGCCGTAGGAGATTTGGATGGGAGCTCAGGTGGAGGTTCCGGCGGGTGTATGCAATTTTTCTGGGTTTTGTTCCATATGATCAATTTGTTTATGATCGTTGAACCGTGTCATCGGACACGACACGAGGTATGTTGTTAGTAATATTTTCAATCTATTTAAACCTTCACGCTTATTGTATTGGTAAGTGAATGCAGTAGAAGAGAAGGTACCCCACTTACTACTAGGTATACAGTAACACTTTATCATAAAAAATATTTGATATAAGATCTAAAATGTTGCATTAACCTTTTGGCGTAGTCGAGTTAATAATATAGAATATGACTACGCAAAAAAACTATGCCTTCAATGTTACTTCTCTTGAGAATTCTCAGGGCTTACAGTCCAGTTTAATTATCACAGTCAAGTAAAATGCATAATTGTCTATTTCAGACGAACGTAACAAAAATTCTGTTGAGTAAATTGCTGCGCAGCACGTCACCAGTGCAGCATCAGATCAACTCCGAGTTGCTGCTGCTGTATCGCCACGTCACCATGTTTGATGTCAAATACTCACCACTCAACATGTTTACTGTCGACAGAAGTTTGTTTCTTTCGGTAATTGTGGTATTATTAGCAGTATCCCCGAATATGTGCAACAATTGTCCAAACGTCAAATGCAGTAGGAGAGCCACGCAATCCGCTGTATGAATAGGTCAGCATGCCCGGTAAAATAGTCCACTACTCCTCCACTGTTTCCCAGAAACTTGACGTAAAGTGGCTCGTGCCGCGTTTCGTTTGGTGAGAAAGGTATATTCATTTACCACCACGTGACTCTTTTGCGCGTTTACCCTCCTATCCCATAAAACTTTACTGTAGGATTTAGTTGGGTATTATTATTAATTTAGTAATAAGCCAGTAATATCTAATTGCTAGATTTTGAAATAGTCATAGTCTCGGTGGCGCAGTGGTCGAGCACACGGCTTCTGATCCAGAGGTCCGAGTTCGATTCCTGACACTGGCTCACACCAATGACTTTTGAAATTGTTTTCATAAGTAATGTGTGATAAATATCGATGACTGAAAACTTTGTGCCCGGTATGGCAATAGGTTCGCCACCTATTCCATTTGGGACGTAAACATAACGGCGAGACGAGGCTTAATAGCCGCTGCCTACACCTTCGGGTAACAAAAGGCTTGAAGTTATGTATGTGTTATGTTATGTTATGTCGAAATAGTGTTTGCACCTGGCATTTTTTTAGTGGTGAAAGTCGACTTAGAATAAATAAACTAATTGTTGAAATCTGCGAACTGGATTAGAACCCATTACTTTGACTTTCGAACCATGGTGTGGCCGTAACCATCTGAGTTAACATGAGATGGTCGTTTCATTCTGCACTTTTTTGATAAGTGAAAACTATATTTTGTGCCATATATTTACTTCATCACATTTCAGATTGGTGCCAGTATCATCACCTATCTTGTCATCGTTTTGACATTGTAGCTGATTGTTTAAAAAATATGAATATATTACAATTTAAAACTTAGTAGATGCACTACATAACTTCACGTAAAATCCCTTGTCGGATAGGCAAAGAGGGCAGAGCGCCATAAGGCATGATTCTTACACGCCTCACTTGCTTCTTTAGTTGGAATATTCAAATATTATTATGTTTACTTAGAAAATATGTAGAAGTAACTCGCATGGATGTGTGGGCTTTAAAGAACCTCATTAAATGCTAAGTACCAATGATAGGTACTGCATTACTTCGAGTATTGATTGTAATTTAATTAAATATTGTCTCACTATCACAGTGACCCTTTGAGTTTGAGTGTCTAAGCTAAGTATAGTCAGGAGAAATAATGTTAATTTCACAATTAGTGTATTCAGATTTTTCTTGCACAGATTTTGATAATATATGCTATTTGTTATTTGCAGTGTATTTTTAATATTTTCGGTTTTTTTTTAAAATAAAAGTGTATACTAAATATTATTCTTTAAATATTTAATTGTTTGTGTTTGTTAATGTGTGAATGGGGAAGGTCATATTTGGATGAATCGGGCAAATGGATAAAATGGAAAATAACACATGTCTAAGCATTCATACACTGTCAAAGCTAAAGTAGAACACTGAAAGGACAAGTGAAGCCATGAAACACATTTTATAAGACCAAATGTCCATTTCTTATTGGAAGTTGTTTTCAAAGCCATTAAAACTGAAGAGCGTGTCGACAAGATTATAAAAATAAAAAAAACGAGTAATTAGTGAATGAATCGGGACTTACCGCACTCAGTTCTTCGTGTCTACCCCGTAAGGAACTATTTAGATATTGGTTTATGTTAGCTTAGAAAGGCAAAGAAATAAAATAATATTTAGTTTTGAAATTGTATATATTGAGAAATTCTAATATATCGTATGCAACTACGAAAATGGTATCATTTTCATATATATTAATGATAATATTAATACTGAAAAATGACGCCAAGGTATGTTGCAACGCTTCGGTTAACTGAAAAATAAAACCACCATATTTAGCGATTATGTTAAAAACAAAAACATTCAAAATTTAATTAAGTGTAATATTTATATAACTTATTATCATCATATAATAAATCTGGGGGAAATTTTCTATCCATCGATCATTTATTTATTCACAAAATTTTGGATATTTTCAAAATGGTGATGATGCATTTTTCAGTTTCTCCAAAATTTGCTGTCTTTGCGTATGAATGTTTAAAATAGTTTTTAAATCCAAAAAAAGTACAATAAACAATATCAAAACAAGTCCAAGTGTCCAAGATTTTATTAAATATTTAAAAAAAAAATCATAGCTATACAATTGATAAAATGGTAGTTGATAGTTTGTCATTTATTTGTTTTTCTGTCAATATCGTAATTAGATATTTTTGAATGTCGTAATGTTTTGTGTGCTGTGGTATTCTAGTACAAATTCTTGGCGCGATACTCAGGATGCTTTTGCTCATTAGAGTTGTTTTAGCATTATGCAATCAATGGTCCAAGTCAAGTACGGAATGAAAATTAGCATGACTTCGTCCAAATAATAGAAATCCTAAACAAACTCCATACTCTTTGTTATTAACATACTTTGATTCAAAGTGAAGAACTGCATCGGTGAAAATGCAACTTGGTTCAAAATGATGTGTCGAGAGAATCGCTTCACATCAGGATCGTGACGTCATCCGGGGACGAGTAGCGTATCATTTGTTTCAGCTGATGTTTCGTAATATCCATCTGACGAGGGTTATTTACATACAAACACACATACATGGCTTCACGCCAAACCCTTGCAGGCTAGGCAGAGAGAACGGAGCGCCATAAGGCACGATTCTTACACACTTCACACGCTTCGTTGACTTTCAAAACTCTTTTCATGCACGCGCGTCGACTTTTGAGGCCCCTAACATCACCTTCCCCCAGAACACATTCTATTTAGTCATGGAATGTGTGTCTTGGCCATCCTCGACTCCTACATCCATCCGCTTTTGCATTGTATATCTGCTTAGTAAATCTTGCATCGTCCATTCTTTCTACATGTCCGAACCATCGGAGCATGCCCTTTCTTACTTTTACGCCGACACTCTCTTTCAGTCCGACTTCCTTCCTAACAACCTTGTTTTCGACGCGGTCAGCGAGGGTCACTCCGCCGATTTTGCGCAGTGCCCTCATTTCAACCGCGTTTATCCTACTTTCGTGCACACTCTGCCGTACCCAGCTCTCGCTTCCATAAGTTAGCGTTGGGATCAGTATTGCATTGTGGATTGCTATCTGAGCTTTTCTGCTTAAGTTTTTAGCGCCCAGGAATCTGCCCAACGCTCCATTCACGCTATTTCCTAACGCCACTCTTCTTTCTACATCCGCGGTGTACCTTCCATCCCTACTGAAAACGCATTCAAGATATACAATTTCATTTACCTGTTCCAGCACTACATCGTCAACCATTATGCTTGCATGCGTTCTGGATATCTCCCTTTCAAATACCATAGCTTTCGTTTTCATCGCAAACGATTGTAAGCCTTTCATCAGACAGTCATCTTTCATACCGGTGACTAGTGTCCTGCGTCGTGTAGTGCGTGCTCGGCGTCATCTGCGTAAAGCAGCTCACAACTAGGCCACCCATTCGCATTCCTACATTCGTCGATCTCACTCTCTGGAGACAACTTTCTAGGTACAGAATGAACAGCCGAGCGGACAGCACGCAACCCTGTCTGACGCCGATATTTACGTCAAACCAGAGCGACAAGCCGCCGTCAAGCGTCCCACAGATCCTTTCGTAACACCCTGTCAAACACTTTTTCAAGATTCACAAAACCGCAGAAAACCTTCCGGCTAACAGCCAGTTGTTTCTTCACGATGTTGCGAAGTGAAAAAAACTGGTGCAGGGTGCATGCACCAGTTTTTTTCACTTCGCAACTTCCGCTTTAGAAGCCACTCTGAGCCTCCCACAACACTCCGTCAGATACCACTCTCATTCTCCTTTCAATAATTTTACCATACACTTTCGCTGCTAAGCTAATCAAACTGACGGCCTTACTGAGGGTTATTTAATTTTGTATTAATATTTTTTTGACCAGATTTACATTTTTAATGTTGTAATTTATTTTAGGATTATGTTTGGGATTCACAGTGCATGAATGGGCCGCCTAGACCGGTGGAATACCATGATCTCGCGGAATATGAAAGCCCCTTTCCCTCTCCCCTTCCTATCATTCGCAAGCAGGGTTGACGTCGGAAAGACGGCTGGTTACAAAACCACAGCCAAATCTTTTGACAACATGGATAGTTCGATAGGAAAACAGAAAACTATGTAGACATAATTAGAATGGATATAATCCTAAAATAAATTATAGCTTTAATATTCTTCTAATGCAGTATGTATACGAGTATACGCATGCAGTAGAATTCTTTTTAAAAATTGTAAGACTTTTTATACGTTTACGCCCACAATTGACTAATTTTCAACAATTTACGCATACTGTGAAGTGTGTGTTTCCATACCCAGTTCATTTTACAAGAAAGAAATTCATTGCGTACCTGTTCGTTACTTTGTTGACAGAATTCGATCATTATTAGAAATTGACCGAGCTGACAGAGAGCCCATATCAACTTGTGGAGGATCAGAGACATAGAGATGAACATTTGGGCTGCGAATCGATTATATTATCATTACATAGTGTTAAACAATGACGCTTTCTGCGGTCCGTCGCCATAAATGCTAAGATTTTGGTGTGTTTTTTAACAGACATCGAAAAAAGGAGGAGGTACTCAATTCATCTGTATGTATATATTTTGTTTAATTATTTTTTTTGGATAGTGTTTATTCATATTATCATATTATTTGGATAGTATATATTATTATTATTAGGATATTATTATTTTTTTGTTGGATAGTGTTTATTCCCGAAATGATACTATTTTCACCAGGTCAGGATCTGATGATGGATACCAGGAGAAATCGAAGGCAACGACTGAAAGTTTTATACGTGTATGGAGATTTTGTCACGTAATATTAATTTCTTAGGTAAAGGCTTTATGGTTTCAACATCTTATGTTACTATGCTGATGAAGAAGCCACAGAATTCTTCAACGGTTAGGAATTTGAAGACAGCACTGCAATTGGTCGATAAAAACTACTTGGTAGTATGTAGAGCTAGTATGATGCTTGAGAGGTATACTTGAGTATACATCTGATTCTGCTGTGCTGATGAAGAAACAACAGAATTCCTTAACAGTTAGAAGTTGGAAGACAGTACCTTTTTTTTTACGCGAGGAAATGCTTTATGCACATGAATCATCATCTGATACTGCTGTGCTGATGATAAAGCTATAAAACTCTTAAACAGTTTGGAGTTAGGACACAATTCAGTAAAAAAAAAATCCCGGCAACGATTGGCCCTCATTCGGGCTGCACTGTTATCGGGTCTATTCATGATAATTACAAAAATATAAATACTTCATAAGTATTATCAAACTCTTAGTACCTATTAATAACAATTACACCTCCCATTTTTTTAATGGTCACTTATTTTTGGAGTCCTTTCCAGCTTAGGTAACGTACTCTATTGTGTTGCACCGACTTTGATAATGAGTGACAATGGTAACTATTTTAATAGTCAAAGATAACTTTATTAAAGTTTTAAGTTTTTTTATTAAAATAGATTGTGGGTGTCAAAGGCATGTAAAATTCATGTTTAACGTAGTGAAAAAGCAATAATTTTCATTGCAACCGCTGACTGAATCCTAAGTGATAAATCAAAATAATGTACCACATTATTAAATACCTTTCTAAAGGACTATAAATAGTCCTCCATTATGTTTATCTATCTCTTAGGAATAACCCACGATGACCATTTTATTTCTTGTTATTGCCACTGAGGCGAAACAAAATTTGCTGGCAAATAGATATTAATATTTATTTTTTTATCGCAGCGATATGTTTCCCTTGGGTCAATACTACTATTACTCATTAGTGTGAGAGTTATTACATTTACTGCAATATACAAACCTAACATGATAATTTAATAAAATCCTTTAGTGATCATATCGTGGAGCAAAAACATCAGAGTAAATAACACAAGCGTTGTTCCGTTGCTTTCATCCAATTGCCTTATTAAATTGCACAATGAACACTATAATGGCAGTAGTTTATTTAAAGTTGCTGAAGTACTTTTTGTATCTGTCACAAGTAATATGAATGTGCATGAATAGACAGACTCAACCAGGCTCCACCTAAAATCGGCCCCAAGTTGCTTATGGCAAGTATCTTTAGTTGACATGGGTATCCAGAGGCCTAGGTGAGTGATTAGCCTCACATTAAATAGCTTCCCGTTAGTTGCGTGTGCTAATTATCAATTATTGACAAAATTGCCTCCGATGAACGGCAATATGAAATATGATTCAGCGTATCGACGCTTATTTGGCGAACTTCCGTTATTTCGGGTATATTAAATTCAGCTTTAAACCATCATTGCAATAATATTAAACTAACTGTTACTGTTGGTTCTAATCTCTTCCACCAGTCCTGTCATATAGTTGTTAATCGTTTGCAGAGGTGACATCACCAACATCACGCTGAATACGAAATGTATTACGTACAGGTCCAATGTGAAACTAACAATACCGTATAGTATGTACTGTATAACTTTCGTGGCACTGATAGTTAATTCTGAAAAAGAGTCAACAAACGTGGTTGAATGTTTAGATAAATTTGTCTGATGATCCAATTATTATTTACTATTCAATAATATCCCAACTTTGTCATTGTAGATATGTGTATGACATATATATATATACTCAAGTCTGTAGCCGTTGAAACTTTCTTAATGTTTGTTAATCTGCAAAAATTGGCAATTCATTTTGGGGCGTAGTCGTACTACTGACGTTGCCGATCCTTGAATGTCCATGTGTGGTGTTAGTTGCTTACCGTCAAGTGACTTGTCTGCCCGTTTGCCCGATTTCCCACAAAATCAGACATTTGTAACATATAAGCTATAACTTTAAAATACTAATTTAATAATATGTTATGATAGCTGACTGTGGTACAGTCACGCATGTCGCCGCACGCATGCGGCGGGTCGACCGACGCAGATTCGCGTAAAAAGATATAAGTCGCGTTTCATTCAGTGAGAGAGGTATCTGGAGGAGCACTCGCTTCGCATTCCCATTATTTTATTACATATTAAAATCTAAATTATATTGCATTAAGCAAATAAGTGAACACTTCCAACATTTTGTCGGGTCTCGTGGGGCACTGATAAAAGAACAGAGTGATGAGTAGAGGTCAGCTGATTCAATCCCCACTTCAAAACATTATTCAATTACAAACAAGGGTTACTTTTTCCAACGTGACAATACTGTGGATCTCGTAGCGCATTCTGTTACTGCCGGTGTAAGCTGCACCTAATGCCATAGCTGACAATGTGAAAAGGTTTGCACTCCACAGAACTTCTGTAGTGGTAGTATTGAAAACATAAAGAGTCAAATAACTTGCCATCAGAAA
Organism: Euproctis similis; assembly: GCA_905147225.2. Taxonomy (NCBI): domain Eukaryota; kingdom Metazoa; phylum Arthropoda; class Insecta; order Lepidoptera; family Erebidae; genus Euproctis; species Euproctis similis. The sequence goes on from LR990110.1 coordinate 23,171,125, forward strand.
GAAAACTGAAAATAAAAACCTGTGCGTATAATCAATAGACAAAAGAGAAACAAAAATTTTAAATGGGAATACAAGGGTAGAATGTAAAAAAGAGTATGACAAAAGTTATGAAAGCCGAAGAAACAAGTAAAATGTGTAAGAAGAAAAAGTAAGAAAGTAAATGTACAGTGGGTGTACAGTTTGTTTTTATAGAGAAGTAACAATTTGTCTTGATATTCACCGTTTACCACCCCGTATCTAGAAAACTACTGAACAGACTTTCATGTGCTCTTCAGAGCTGCAAACTATATAGCAGTAGCAGATAGTATGAGATGAGTTAATAAAATAATCATTGTAAGAAAATAGCAATCTTTTTGTGTTAATTTAGCGAATGGACTCACCTAATATTATTACAATTATTTTACCGTACAGACGGTAGCCTCCCGACACACAGAGGTGCCACCTATAGTTCTTTGTCTTTGTTTTAGTCTATCTGAAGTGGTGCTACACCAAACATACGGGAGATACGGAAAAAATTGTAATAAATGAAACGACGGTTAGAGTCTGACATGTATATTTAGGAAACCACTTTACGCACATAAATATATACAACTACCCTACAAAAATAACTGTGGACTGCAGATATATCGCATTTATCTTCAATGAAGTCCACATACACATATTATAATGACTGCAAGTAATGAATATATTTAAATAATGAGTTATTATGAATTGTAACTTGAAATAAGTTGACTAGCTGCTAGCTGTTAACTAGCTGACTGGCGAACTTTGTTCCGCATCAAAAGTAATTTTTACAGCGTTACCAAAATTAAAGTGCCGAATCTCAAAAATTATAACTTTTTCTTTACTATATTATACATGAATTATACCTACATACAAAGCACTCCGTCAACACCTCCCTTCTATTAAAAAACCGCATCAAAATCCGTAGCGTTGTGTAGTTTCAAAGATATAAGTGGACAGACAGCGGGAAGCGACTTCGGTATAAGTATGACAGAGACATACCCGTCACAATACTAAGATATAAACATAACATTCTTTTTTTTATGGGATAGGAGGGCAAACGAGCAGGCGTGTCACCTGATGGTAAGCAACTAACGCCGCCCATGGACACCAGCAGCACATATAGTATTACTGTTGCGTTGCCGACCTTTAAGGGAAGGGGATAGGAAAGGATGGGGAAGGGGGTGGGCCTCCGGGTACCTCTCTCACCGAACGAAACGTGGCATGGGCCACTTTACGTCGATCTTCTGAGAGGTCGTGGTATTTCACCGGTCGAGCCGGCCCATTTATGCAGTAAACTACTTGGCTCTACCACTGTTGACTTGGCTCTACCACTGTTACTTGGCTCTACCACTGTTAAGTTAAGTTAACATAACATAACTTCACGCCTTTTTCTACCCGAAGGTGCAAGCAGCGACTGTTAAGCCGTCTCTAGATTCAGAAGCGGTGTACTCGACCACTGGACCACCGTGACTATTAAACTAAGATATATTAAGATTTACCTCTCCATATTTGCGTTGATAAATTTCTTCAATCAAGAAAATCTTTCCTGTCCTGTCCACATTATACAACTGGAAAACATCACAGTAATAAAAGTTCATGACAAGCGGCGCAGCTGATTTTACGTTTATTATTTTAAGTGCGAATAACTTTACTTAAATTAATTACATTATTTACAATATATACAATTAAAAAACAATCTGAGATCAAATTTCTTCGCATCTCGGTCTACTGGCAGAAACTATTCTAGTATAGCACTATAGCTAAAATCGACCGCAGTCAAACTGTCGTCAAGAGTTCATATCAATTGGAGATTAAATGCCTGTCATTGTTTGAATAACTTCTTTTTTATGGAAGAAAGACGAGTGGTGTGAGGAGAGGAGAAAGAAGGGGATAACCCTCCTGTTACCTCTCTAATGCAGTGGAATGCGTGTCTACCACTGTCTAAATTCTACTATGGTTTTAAAATGTATCCCATATTATATCCAAGTTATAAACGAGTATGTCATGGAAAGATTCGAAAAAAAGATTTAGTCTTACGTGTTTTTGATTCCAATGTTACTAATATGTCTTGTGTGAGATGTTCATATATCTGAATCCGACTGAATATTTGAGAGCTATACCAATATGAAAAATATGAAAAAAGATGTTCTATAATTATGTTAGTGAGTACATATTATAATTTCTACATAATGTTAGGTACCATAGATAATCTAACTACACACAAACAAACACTACAACCCATGTTTTTATTGTTGATATAACTGTGTTATAAAATATATATATAAAGTTGTGTATAATTCTCAAAGTATAAGTTTTAGATACATATTTGTTTTAAGTTAGTAAGTTTCACCTTCGGCCGGACACTAGAATTCGAGTACCGCTAGACTGGAAATATTTGTTGTTCAGGATTAAGGATTCACATTATTTCACATACATCAATTATCAAGATTCAAGAGCTCAGGGACTGTAGAAGTATTTTTTTAAAGTGTAACTTCTAATGTCTCGTGCAACCGTTTAACGCTTTTAACGCCCCCTTGAGGCCTCAAAACGTAATATATATAAATAGAAAGGACGAATTTGAACCGGTCTATTTATAAATACAAGAACAGAATTCCTTAAGCGTGATTTTTATCTGTACATAAAGCTTAGCTACTAGGTGAGCTAGTGATGGCACTATACCACTCATTTAATACTTATAAAGCAAAATAGTTTGTTTCTTTGAACGCGCTAATCTCAGAAACCGCTGGTTCTATTTTAAAAATTATTTCAGTGGTGGATAGTCCATTTATAGAGGAAGAATTAAGGCCATATCATATATTCTAAATAATTAAGGATCTTTTCTAAAAGTCCGATATTGTAACCCAAGGTGTAAAAAAAAGACCTGAAAAAAATGATTACATCGCGTACGCTGCAAAAACTGTTGATTGTAGAGCAAAACAATGTACTACAACTTTACAGAAGATATAGTTGTCTATACAAAAGATAGCGCCACCATGGGTCTAACTATTGTAGTTATCTCACTATAAGTGTTTATTTAATTTCTTTAAATAATTTAAATGATGATGTTTTAAAATCCCTTTATTTTGTACTTTGGTATTAATTCTGATTAAAATAAATTATTTACAATTCAAGATAGATTCAAAAGCTTTCTAGAACTTTTTGAATTATTTTATTTGCACTTTTTATTCAAAAGATATCGCAATATACACGATATACGTATTAGATTTTTAGGCAAATATGTATTTCGCGCACATATAGTAACATAACTTCACGCCTTTTCTACCCGAAGGTCTAGGAAGTGGCTTTTAAGTCTCTACTCGCCGTTATGTTTACGTCCCAAATGGAATAGGTCATGCGTCACCTGATGGTAAGTGACCAGCGCTGCCCATGGACACCTACAACACATATAGTGTTACAGTTGACCCTGAGATATAAACTCCATGGAGTGAAACCATAGCGCGATTTAATAAATTGACGAGTAGAGACCTCTATGGCCGAGACGAATAAAACATTTTAAAATAATAAACTTCAATTAAGACATGATACACATTTATACTCATGGTTAAGTAACCATATAAAAACATTTATAAGTTCATATTAAGGGTATAAATAATAGTCTGCTTATGATCTTCGGTTCAAATTATCTTCATCAATATGTTGTATTCTTAAACCCAAAGTTAAATAAAATATTGGATAGGGAATTTAGTTACCATCTCTTATAATCAGTCCCGTTTTTAATAGTACCTATAATATATTAGTAATAAGGATTAAAAGTCTCGGTGGTCCAGTTAAGTAGTCGAGCTGTACGATTCTGGAGTCCTGGGATCGATTCCGGGCTCACACCAATGATTTCTCGGATTTTTTTTTGGTATCTTACTATAGTTAATATTAGGTACCTACGGTATTTTTTATGGGATAGGAAGGCAAACCTAAGGGAGTAGGATAGGGAAGGATGGGGAAGGGGGATGGGCCTCCGGGTACCTCTCTCACCGAACGAAACGCGACATGAGTCACTTTACGTTGATTTTCTGAGAGGTCGTGGTATTTCACCGGTCCATTCATGCAGCGATTATTTTTCTCTATTTCTAAATCAATTTCTAACCCTTTTATTTTCTTTTCTATAATACGTAGTTGCACTTCTAACGCGCGGAGGGACACGACGCATTTGTTTTTGTGATAGGAGGGCAAAGGAGCAGACGTGTCACCTGGTGTTAAGTGACCAGCGCCGATTATGGATACCTGCAACACTTAAAGTATTACAGTTGCGCTGCCGACCTTTAAGGGAGTAGGATGGGGAAGGGAAGTAGGCCTCCGGGTATCTCTCTCAACAAACGAGACGCGGCATCGAGATCGCGGCGATTTTCTGAGTAGTCATTGTATTTCACAGATCGAGCCGCCCCAATCATATAGCGAACTGCTTGGATCTATTGCTGTTAGAGAAAAAGTAAAATAGAAAAAGTATTGACAAATAAATAGTAACTAGGTAATTATCTTAGTTTTAATTTCAAAGCAAAAAAAAATCTTAGAATTTAAATTTTTACTAGCACCTTGTAGTTAAAATGTTTTCTTCACTTTCTCACAGCAGCTGCAATAATATTTACAATCTTCCTCAATTTAATTAAAATTATCTATTAATTTCTGATTACGAATTGATAAATAGTGATTGACAAGTTGACTGATTAATAATTTTTAAACACAACCATTATTTATCATTATAATAATTAATAATTTCAAACTTAGGTAATTTATGTTACGCTTAATATTTATCTTTGTTATTCAGGAGTGCTAACAGTCAGTGATAAATTGTTTTTATTAGCTTTTTATTAGCTTCACCTGTATGTTTGTATGTTTGTTTGTAACCGACTTCTTTGGGCGCAATTTTGACCCACTTTAAACGGCCAGATTTCGTTCAAACTTTGTAGATTTATTGAGGACCGATGACAATACACTAATTTGATAAAATTATTCCATTTTTCAATTTGCAAAATATGATTTTTGTTAATTTTTTAGTGTTCTTAGTTCACTTCTCGCACCATCTAGTGGCAATCAGCGGAAAGTCTACGTTATCAACTTGAAACGAGTTCCTTGTATAAGTCACAGATGGCGCTATTCCTCAAATTCGGTTTTGATATCCGTTGTTAGCACGCTTTAAAATAGTTAAGCAATAGTTTAAAAAACTAAGAAACGCGCTTGTTATAGAAAACCGAACTAAAAAATATAAATTAAATAATAGTTTAAAAAAACTAAAAAACACGCTTTTTATAGAAAACCGAAGTAAAAAATAGAAAATAAATTTTAATGAATTTAAATTAAGAAAATAGTGTTAAAAATTTCAATGAATATAAATTAATAATAGTGTGAATAAAAAAAAATTATTTTATTTTAAAAAAAGTGTGGGGTGCTTTTTAAGATATTATCGAAATGATAATCACTCTACTCATATCTGCCAATAAAATATTTATAACTATTGACATCATGCACCCCACGCTTTTTATTTTAAAATAAAATAAATTTTTTTTTATTCACACTATTATTTTATATTCATTGAAATGTTTAACACTATTTTCTTAATTTAAATTCATTAAAATTTATTTTCTATTTTTTTTACTTCGGTTTTCTATAAAAAGCGTGTTTTTTAGTTTTTTTAAACTATTATTTATTTATCTTTACGCTCTTAATATCGACAGATGTGAGCGGGTGAAAGTTCTCTCACATTCGTTAAGTGTAATATTTGCTACCATCATACAGATAGTAACACTTGAATGGATACTGCTAATTCTCTTTAGGAAATATATCCTTGTTCTTTGAACTGAACTGAATTTGAAATCTAAAAGTCCCATGTGGAATAAATAGAGCAAGCGGAATATCACAAGACTCAATCCTTTCCCACTTACATTTTTCCTGTGAAAGTTCAAACTCTTGGCATGCATGATCGATCAAGAGCTGATCTTGATAAAGGATCCTGAAATCACCTTGAGATAAAACATGTCTTTTCTTCTATTGAAGTCTTCTGTTGTTCCTATATTGACTCTTACGTCAAGCTGATTTTTGTAGAATGTCTGCTTATTCTGCTCTCTATGGATTTTTTAAAGTTCTTTTTTTAATAGATATATTTTTTTTATATTTTATGGGACACTTCAATTGACCTAGAATTGACCGATACTGATACTAGATAAGTCACACGTTTCTATAGGCTTGTGAGTGAACGGTAAGATGCTTGCTACCACAGTTTTAAAAAATAAAAAGTAATAAAACAAATCCATCTATTGTCATGATTGAGTTAAAAATAGTAATTTCTACACACGAAATAAGAGTCACTTTGTTTTTTTTTTAAACTATATTAAATTAACAGAGTAGGAATAAGGTTACAGGTTGTAATATTAAAAGCTCTTCTGTCTATAGTTGTATAATTATAACTAAATACGTGATAACACTGCTAATCATCTGAAATAGAAATGATAAATAATAATTGTATAAAAATATACAGATACATGTAATATTAAATTAATAATGATTCATAAAATTTAAGATTATTTGATTTATTCAAATTAATTTATTGACTTCAGTTCATTGACGACTTCCGCGTGACATCTGGACAATCATTCATGAGATACGAGAATAGGGTTTGGTGCGACTTAAATTTGCTTATTCAAATCTTGATTGATAAAATCTATCGAATTATGGTCATGATTTAATAAACAATAAATTAAAACAATATGCTTAATCTGTCAAAGAGATATTGCTTATGATAAAACGGCCAAAACTTAACTCACAGTAAGTATAACAGCTCTGTTGAGAGCAAAGAATCCCATCGGTGAATAAGCGCTTGGATTTAAATTGAGATGACGTGAGAACATCTTCAGCTCAGCGGCAACAGCGAAGTCGTCTGCGGGAGTGTAACGCATCAGTTGGTTTACTAGACTCCTTGTCATCTCCATCTATAAATGAACAGTTAAATTGTATACTTAAACATAAAATAACTTCACGCCTCTTTCTATCCGAAGGTGTAGGCAGCGGCTGTTAAGCCTCATCTCGCCGTTATGTTTACGTCCCAAATGGAATAGGTGGCGAACCTATTGACATACCGGGTACAAAGTTTTTAGTCATCGATATTTATCACACATAATTTTCGAAAATAATTTCGAAAAGTCATTGGTGTGAGCCAATGTAAGGATTCGAACCCGCGAGCTCTGGATTCAGAAGCAGGATGCTCGACCACTGGACCACCGAGACTTTAATTGGTTTCATATTCTTTGTGGATTATTTTCTTCATAAATTACCACAAGGTTCGTCTTTATCATTTTTTTTGCAAGATAACTATCTTGCTATAAGTATCCATTGTCTGATTAATCTGGTGGTTACTTTTTCCGTTTATGATGTATGTATGCATGATGCATATCGATAGTTGGCAAACATGCTCGATGTCTCATGGCTTCCAAGGTCGAAAATATTTCAGTCTCTATATCCAGGCTGTCATCAAAAGTCTCATTATTTATATCTTCTACCACTGATGAAGAAGGTACACTAATCCATTACCTCCTTGTGGATACGATGGTATGGTTCAATGATTGCTAAAAGCCGACTGAAGTGGTAGATTACCCATCCACATGATTGTATTGCGTTGTTATTTTCATAATCTCCAACGATGGCTTAAACAAAATTATCTTATATATATAGGCGCCAATATGTTACTTCGATTCACAACCTCATTTCAAAATGCCACGTGGTAATGAATATTTAGTTTTAAAACCTAAATTGCACTTATTGTTCCATAATTATTTGATTTCAAAACTAGATTGTAGTAGTCAATTGTCAAAATTTGATTTTTGAATGTTTTGCTATAAAAGGAGCCGTCGACCGAGCATGTATTCATTCTCACTCGATTCCATAGATAATACTATCTAACATAGATGTACAACTCGAATTATTTTTAGGAACATTAAACCAAGTTTCCTTAATCGTCCCATAGAGGCGCTGGCAAATTATTATAATAACAGTATTATTATATATATACAGGGTTAATTTTAATATACTAATACTATTCTACCATAGCTCCTTTGTGTCATTCTAAACAACTTTTCTTTTATCAGTTTTACAAAAACCTAAAACTCTAGTAAAAAAAGCGATTTTTAAGATTTAAATTTACCATCTGACACTTTGTAACTCTGTATTTTGTAGTAAACGTACCTATTTCACCCGATTTTTATTCAGAGTAGCAGCTCCGTATATGCATCTAAACAAGAGAAGCGAGTTATCGCGCTTTCTACACGAAACTGCTTTTAATTTACATACCCAATCAGATATCGTGTTGATTACGAAATTAAAACCACCATGGGTGTTAGAAATGTATTTTTAGACTAATACACTTAAAATTTAATGTATTTCAGGAAATTTGAATTATTTACCTACCTATTTAATGTGGGTATTTAAGTGGAAACTCGATTTTGCCCACGATATTAAGCATTCGAGATTATTCAGACATACCATCATCATCATCATCATCATTAGCCTGTTGCAGTCCACTGCTGGACATAGGCCTCTCCCAATGTGCGCCACAACATCCGATTCTCTGCCTTCCGCATCCAGTCTTTACCAGCAGCCCTTCTGAGGTCGTCTGACCATCGGGCTGGTGGGCGTCCTACACTACGCTTACCAAGTCGCGGTCTCCACACCATGACCTTCTTGCTCCATCTACCATCGGTCCTTCGACAGATGTGACCAGCCCATTGCCACTTCAGCGAACTTATTCTGCGAGCTATGTCGGTGACTCCGGTTCTCTGTCGGATATACTCATTCCTGAGTCTATCTTTCAGAGATACTCCGAGCATAGCTCGCTCCATAGCTCGCTGAGCGACTTTAAATTTGTGGACTAGCCCCACCGTAAGTGTCCACGTTTCGGCACCGTAGGCCATTACTGGTAGGACGCACTGGTCAAAGACTTTGGTCTTCAGGCATTGCGGTATAGGCGAGCCGAAAACTCGACGCAGTTTGCCGAATGCGGCCCAACCCAGCTGAATCCTCCTGTCGGCTTCCTTCTCGAAGTTTCGTCTACCTAACTGGATTGTTTGGCCTAGGTAGACGTATTTGTTTACGACTTCGAGAATTGACCCATCGACATTTATCGGTCCGGGCACGACATGTTCGTTGAACATGACCTTGGTCTTGTCCAAGTTCATGCCCAGACCGACACGTCGAGAGGATTCGTCTAGGCTGCGCAGCATTCCGCTTAACTGTTCCAGCGACTCTGCCATTACAACGATGTCGTCGGCGAACCGAAGATGCGAGATGTACTCACCATTCACGTTGATACCCTGTCCAGTCCAGTCCAAGGTCTTAAAGACGTCCTCCAGAGCATTGGTGAAGAGTTTGGGAGAGATGACATCTCCCTGTCTTACACCTCGATTCAGCTCGATGGAGTTCGTCACTTGATCCTGGATCTGGACAGCCATCGTGGCGGTGTCATACAAGCATCTCAACACCTCGATATAGCGCCAGTCGATCCGACATCGCGCAATGCATCCAGAACTGCCCAAGTTTCGATGGAGTCGAAGGCTTTTTCGTAGTCCACGAATGCCATACACAGCGGCTGATTGTACTCCTCGGTTTTCTGTACAATCTGCCGAACAGTATGGATGTGGTCCACGGTGCTAAAGCCTTTTCGAAACCCGGCCTGCTCCGGAGGCTGGAATTCGTCGAGTCTTGCAGCGAGACGATTCGTGACGACCCTCGAGAACAACTTGTAGATATGGCTCAGGAGTGAAATGGGTCTGTAATTCTTCAGTAAGGTCTTATCACCTTTTTTGAAGAACAGCACCACCGCACTCCTGCTCCAAGCCTGTGGTGTTATGCCCTGGTGTATGACGGAATTAAAAAGACTTGCTAATTCCTTTAGTACCGGAGTTCCGCCGGATTTTAGAAGTTCTGTGGTAATTCCGTCATCACCGGGTGCCTTGTTGTTCTGAAGTTGCCCGAGAGCCGCCCTAATCTCGTTTTCTGCAATTTCGGGGATGTCCTCACTATAGTGACGCGTTAGCGGGGCTCTGTGGTCATCATCGCTGTGTCCCGTCGGCTTGGTCATCCGTGTGGAATAAAGGAGCCCATAAAAAGATTCAATCTCTGCGAGAATCTCGGGCTTAGAGGTGACGACACGTCCATCCGATCCACAGACATACCAACTGCGACTAATTACATTTATTAAATACTTGCCACCGCAAGTCGAACTTACTCATACATAAAGTTAACAAACATGTCGAAACGTGATCCCGCGCGTGATCTCGGCTCCACACGTTTACTCTAGCTGAATGGCATTCGTGATATACCTACCTAGCGGAAATGAAAAGAACTGATGTAACTGTAATAACTTTTTCGAATGGAATATTACCAATTACCATTGAATTAATAAACATTACCAAATGAAATAATAAACAGTCATAACTAAATAGTACATTGAAAAGAAACTCTAAGTAGGTATATTTCATAGACTCTTATCTTCGATAAACAAAACCATTATAATATTTGATATGTGCCGCTTAGTGAATGGATAACTATTACTAGTACACAGGTATGTAAGTGGAGTCGGAATGTTTATAAGAATTGATTTGTTTATGACTAACTTTATTTACTTTGGGTAAACAATACACTTACATTGCTTATTAAAAAGGGTCCCCTCGGAGTTGCAGGTCTCGTGGATGACGGTGAGTATCACGTACGTAACGTTCAAAGTAATCACCTTCACAGTCAATACACAGACCACTTCTAAACACTAATTGTTCACTGACGCGTGACAATAATTGAGGGTTCAAATTAACTTGTTCAAATGCCCAAATAATTTTATCTTTTAGTACGTCACGGCTAGTAAGTGCCTCACCACTGTACACTAATGTTTTTATATGACCCCACAAATAAAAGTCCATTGGAGTGATATCTGGAGATCGCGGTGGCCAGGCGTGTGGCCCGTTACGTTCTATCCATCGGCCAGGATATTCTCTATCCAACAGCTGTCTAACCTGTCTAGAGTAGTGTGCCGGTGCTCCATCGTGCTGATAATACATTTCCCGAAGAGAGGCGATCGGTACATCTTCTAACAATGTTAGAAGGGTGGTGCTTAGAAAATGGTGATATGTTTCAGGAGGGAGATTTGGGGAGAACGGTGTAAGATCTTGCCGGCTCAAATGTCAACCTCACCTGCACGCGCCGGATGGCGGTGGTGACAAACTAGTTACCACGGTGCTCCCTGCTAGATAACGGACGAGGCTCTGGCGACCGAGCAATGGCGGTATAACCACACACCTGGTTCGGGAAACCGGCTAGAAGAGGCTACAGTGGCCTTGGAGTCTAAATAACTTCAAAAAGTCTGGGACAGAAGGCAACGGGAAACCACTGTCACTATTTATTCCCAAGAGAGTCATCATGGAGAGTTATGCAGCAGATTTGAGTATGTCATGCGAGCCGGCTGACCCCCGGCGCCACCTATCCGGGCAAGGTGGTGTGAAATATGCTACCGGCCATGCGCCAGTGACTCACCAGGCTTCGCATGGAAACAATGCTACTGGTGACAATAGCGTCGTTAAATCAATCCGCCATCCCCATCGCATCGGCACGTGGAATGTGCGTGGAGCGAACCAACCAGGTAAACTTCAAATTGTGGAAAGGGAAATGCTAAGAAAAGGCATAGATCTTCTAGGGCTTTGCGAGACACATTGGAAGGGACAGGGCCAGTTCACTATGCAATCTGGAAATAAATTGTTTTTCTCGGGACCTGAAGATGAAAGCAGTAAAGGAGTAACTTTCTTAGTTCCGCCGGGTGTGGCACAATGCGTTTTGGGATACAAACCTGTCAGTGATCGTACAATACATTTAAAATTGAACACCTCCCCATGTAAGTTAAATATTATCCAGATATATGCCCCCACAGCCCAATCTACCGAGGAGGAAATTGAGAGATTTTATGGCACACTGCAAACTGCGCTTCGAGATATACTAAAAAGGGAAATCACCATAATTATCGGAGATTTCAACGCAAAAGTAGGCAACACTAAAGGCGATGACCACCTTCGTCGTGTGGTTGGCAAGTATGGCGTTGGTGAGCGTAATGAAAGGGGCGAACGTTTAACGTTACAATTTTGCAGTGAAGAAAGCTTCACTATTACGAGCACCTGCTTCCAACACCATATTTGTAGATTATACACATGGAATTCACCAGGTGACAGGCATCGAAATCAAATAGATTTTATTTTGATGAGAACACGGTGGAGATCATCGGTATCAAATGCTATTACTTTTCCGGGAGCTGACTGCGGCAGTGACCATCAACTGTTAGTAGCCACGCTCCGAGTTCGCTTAAAGATGATACGAAAGTCCCAACCGATACCTAATCTGAAGAAGGTAGACTTGGGCAATTTTGGCACTGAGGTGGAAAGGAGGTTGTCGAGTAAGCCCTTTGAGAACGCAGTAGACCCCAATACTAAATGGAATCTCTTAAAGACAACAATCACGCAGACAGCAAAAAAACATACCCTTTGCAAACCTTGCATGAAGGATTTTATTACATCATCTACCAGTCAGATCATCATGGAGCGTCGTGAATTAAAAGAGAAAGGAACGAGCTCTACTGAGGATCAGGAGCGCTATTCAAGACTAAGTCGGGAAGTACAAAAAAGATGCCGACAGGACTACGACGCATATATTAATATCATCTGCCTGGAACTGGAACAAAACTCTCTGAGACACGAAACAAGACAGTTATTTCAAAAAGTTAAACAGCTGACTAACTCTCGAATCAACAAACCCTGTGCCATCGAGGATGGGGAAAAGCGACTACTGATTGACATGACCCAAATACTGGAACGTTGGAAAAGTTACTGCCAGTCTCTATATCATACCGATGAACCCACGAGTCAACTGAGCGAATGGATAGCTGATGAACCCAATATTCTGCGCTCAGAAGTCGAAAATGCCCTGAAAGCACTGAAACGTGAGAAATCCCCTGGCAAAGACGGGATCCCCGCAGAATTACTGAAGAACTTGGGTTTCAGTGGTATATCAATTCTTCAGGACATATGCAACGGTGTCTGGAAAACAGGAGAATGGCCCATCGATTGGACGGAATCGCTTTACGTACCCATCCACAAGAAAGGTTCCACCAAGGAGTGCGGTAATTACAGGACGATCGCTCTAATATCTCATGCGACTAAGATCCTGCTCCATATTTTAAATCAGCGATTGTGTTACTATCTCCAACGCCAAATTCCTGAAGAACAGGCAGGTTTTGTAAGGGGTAAGGGTACAAGGGAGCAAATACTCAATGTCAGTCAAGTCATCGAGAAAAGCTGGGAGTTCAACAACCCCGTTATCTTATGCTTCATTGACTACACCAAAGCATTTGACTGTGTGCAATGGGACAAGCTATGGATAGTACTGCATGAAATGGGACTACCAAAACACCTGCTCAACCTAATTCGAACTCTCTATAGCGATAATCGTTCTTATGTCAGAATCGGCACCGAGTGTTCAACAGGGTTCAAAATAAAAAAGGGGTGCGGCAAGGCTGCATACTGTCCCCGGCTCTGTTCAACATATACGGAGAACAGATTATTCGTAAAACCCTTGAAGATTGGGATAAAGGGTTTTCGATCGGTGGAAAGAGAATATCGAATTTACGATATGCCGATGACACTGTGCTCCTCGCTACCTCTGTCGAAGATATGCAGCAACTGTTTCGAAGACTTGAGACTGAAAGCAACGAAATGGGCCTTGCAATCAACAGGAGCAAAACCAAGATCATGGTAGTTGATCGTGCTGGTCTCTTGAGTATCCCGACCAATATAATACCAGGCGTGGACATGTTGGATCATTTTATTTATCTGGGTGCTCAAATAAATAAAGATGGCAGCTGTGAGCCTGAAATAAGAAGACGCATTGCTATGACTAGGGATGCCATGACTCGCCTGAACAACATATGGAAGAAGAGGGGAGTGTCCAACAACACTAAGATCAGACTGGTGCGAGCCCTGATTTTTCCCATTTTTCTATATGGAGTTGAAACGTGGACGATTCGAGCCCGGGAAAGACAAAAAATCGATGCATTGGAGATGTGGTGCTGGAGGCGCATGATGAGAATACCCTGGACCGCCAAACGCACTAATAAGTCGATTCTCCTGCAGCTAAAGATCGAAACCCGCTTATCAACAATATGCCACCAGCGAGTTCTGGCATATTTTGGCCACATTGTGCGAAGGGGAGATGAGAGTCTCGAGAAGTTGATCGTAGTTGGGAACACAGACGGAAAACGAGCTCGTGGCCGATCTCCAACCAGATGGACCGATCAAATAAAGGACGCGTCATCTTCCAAGTTTTGCTCGGTTGTGAGGGATGCAATGGACAGGACTCAATGGAGGAAAATCATCCACTCCAGATGCAAACCCTTCAACGATGACCACGATCCTCAGTCATGAGGGAACGATAAGAGAGAGAGGAGTGATATCTGGAGATTGCGGTGGCCAGGCGTGTGGCCCGTTACGTCCTATCCATCGGCCAGCATATTCTCTATCCAACAGCTGTCTAACCTGTCTAGAGTAGTGTGCCGGTGCTCCATCGTGCTGATAATACATTTCCCGAAGAGAGGCGATCGGTACATCTTCTAACAATGTTGGAAGGGTTGTGCTTAGAAAATGGTGATATGTTTCACCATTTAACCTTTCTAAAAAGATAGGGCCGAATAGAGTGGAATTAATAAATCCAGCCCACACATTCACGCTGAAGCGATGTTAAAAATTATGTGGCCTGACTTCGTGCGGATTTTCAAAACTCCACAAATGCTCGTTGCGAGTATTAAATAATCCTACTTTGCCAAATGTAGCTTCGTCCGTCCATAAAATATTACGGCGTTCTGCTAATAACCACATGCAAAACTCTATTCGTGCCGCTTTGTCTGGCTCGGTTAATTCTTGTACACGTTGCAGATGATAAGGATATTTGCCTTCGTTATGAATACTCCATGCAAAATATTGAGACACATTGAATCGGTGGGCTGCGTCATAAGTACTTGCGGCGGGATTAGTCTCAAAGAACTCAAATATATCTTCCTGCTCACGCACTGAGCGTCTTGGAGGACGACCACGATCACTGGAACTTGGCTGAAATTGTCCGTGGTCTCGTAATCGCTGTGTAGCGGCAAGCATTGTCACAGGACTTGAAGTTGGTGAATTAGGAAATCGTCGTGCGTATTCTCGACATGCTTCCGATACATTGTCGTTACATCGAGCAAGCATCCAAACCATTTCCGTGTACTCGATATTAGAATACCGAAAAGCCATTGTTTAAAATATTTAAATTATTAAAAAATATTAATAATAAAGAATGTAAGCAGTCACTTGACCAATTCGCACACAATAAGATGACACGCGCGGTACATCAAACGTCACGGGCGGTAACTTACGGGCGACTAACATAATTTTGGCTAGTAGATACTTATGGGAACAATCAAAGTACCCGCGCGACCTTGCCCCGCTACGCCCTCATAACGTTGTCACTAGGTGCGCTCAATGCTATACGTAGATTTAGTTAATATTTTACAACTACCGATTTTAATTATTTATTTTGTTTGAAATGAAATAAAAATTAAAAATTGTGATTTTTAAAAAGTCATAAAACAAAAGTGTTAGGTAATTACCTACAGAATATAGCCTTAGTTAATTATTAGTATAGCTGAAATAACCCTGTATATATATATATATATATATATATATATATATTATATATTGTATTATAGATAAATATCACAATATAGGGCGCTAAGCACAATTCATTCTCACAATATTTTGTAAAAGAATACTAGAGTAATTATAAATCATGTGTAACCAAACCATAGTGCGATTCAGCATACAGCATAGTGACATCTAGTGGCACTACAAGTGATTAATTATTTCTTATTTTTGCAAGAGATGGCAGAATTTTCTTCGAAAACTGATTTTGTATTAAAGATACCACCCCATGCTCGATTCGTCAGACAGTACAGAGCTCTGCTCAAATAAAAAATAATAATAAATCCGTGAAAACGTTACGTCAAGATTTTAATGAGTAGTCATAATGGTCATAGTGACAATTTTTAAAAATACTTCAGCCTTTGGTCCTCTGTTATATACGTAAATATTTAAATAATATATATTATCATGTACATTCATATATAACTGGTTAACTAGTTTGAAAATTATGTAATAAAGGTTTATGTCAAGAGAGTGCACGTCGCTATCCCTTCTAATCTTGACTGAAATTAGTTCAGACGCGTGGGCTGCTAGTGCTTGCCCCGTAAGTGATAAATGAGAGATGCCTGAATGCCTTATGTTTGACGGAGACAAAGCAAAGTGGGAGTGTCCTGAGTGAACTCGGAACTTGGGACTGAACGTTCATGTCAGTGGGGGGTGTAAGGGTTGTTCTCTCCTCCCTCATTGCATCCGGAGTGAAGGACTATGGGTTGGTAGGCGCAAGACATCTCTGGGTTTGTATAAAACTAGGGATCACACGAGCTTTTCTGGTTTTTTCTCCTACTTGAGAAGTTTTTGGAAACTGTTAGGGATAGGCATGCGGATGTGTAACGAGACAGGTTCTACTGCAGGTTCAATTTTATTAAGGAGAGGGCCGTGAGTGGGTTTATGCTTAGTCAATCTTGCATCTTTAACTATTTTCAACATGTACAAACCATCGGAACATTTATACATACACACAAATTAAGTAGTTGCATAACTATATACACACTTTTTATCAAGTTTACGTTATTATGTACGTAGGTTTATGGATGAATGGCTTAACAAATATAATGGTGGTACTTACCACAATGCCCCAAACATAGTTTCACAAGAGAATGGTATAGTGACACGGTGACTTGTTCAAGTAGACTCAGAAGCATCAACACCAGAATCGGACCATTAGTCTCATTGATAACCCTCACAATATCGAACAAAGAACAGTACAGCTCTGCCAGCCCATTTATAGTTGATGCTGTGGTTTTTGCTATTAAATCTATACATATACTAAAGATTAGTGTTGATGTTTATAGTTAGAATATAGTTATTAAATATAGAATTGAACAAAGTAAAGGGTCACTCCACGCGCATTTTTTTTTTACTTTATAACTTGTTTTTAATTACTCCTCTATTGTGAATGATCTGCCATATTGGAATTAGAATGACGTTTTTCTCAACAAACGCCTTTTTTATACCGATATTGTAGAAATGCATTCAAAATATCTATTCCGCCATCTCGGATAGTCCGCCATATTTGATTCAGAATTATATTATATACAAGCATTGTCATCCAAACTTGGCGTGTATACAAAATTTCAGCTCAATCGGTTGATGATATTATTTAATTGAGTTCGAAAATATTTACTATCATTGAAAAATAAAAATGCATGGAGTCCCTCCGTGCGTTAGAAGTGTAACTTCGTATTGTAGAAAAGCAAATAAAAGGGTTAGAAATTGATTTACAAATAGAGAAAAATAATCGCTGCATGAATGGGCCGGCTCGACCGGTGAAATACCACGACCTCTCGTAAGATCGACGTAAAGTGGCTCATGCCGCGTTTCGTTCGGTGAGAGAGGTACCCGGAGACCCATCCCCCTTTCTCATCCTTTCCTATTCCTATTTCCTACTCCCTTAAAGGCAACGCAACTGTAACACTATATGTGTTGCAAGTGTCCATGGGTGGCGCTGGTCACTTACCATCAGGTGACGCGCCTGCTCGTTCGTCCGGTATGACCACCTATTCCATTTGGGACTTAAACTAAAAATCTAATACTTACATAGGTGTACCAGTATGAAATGAGCGTTTTTTTGTGAAAATAAAATATTAATTTTGATTAGATAAAAAAAACAAATTTATTCAAAATATTGTCCATCACTTTCTACACATTTTGTCCACCTTTTTGGTAAATTGTGGATATCATGCCAATAGAAATGTTCTTCTTTTGAAGCAAACAAATCAGACACCCAATTTTCCACTTCCGCGTAGGAATCGAACCGCTGCTCAGCCAATGCGTGTCCCATCGATGAAAATAAATGGTCCGATTACCATTTATTTTCATCGATGGGACACGGGAGTCAAGGAGTCAAGTCTGGTGAATACGGCGGGTGGGGTAGCAACTCCCAGCCAAGTACTTTGATTGTATCCTCAACCGATTTTGTTTTGTGTGCAGGTGCATTGTCGTGTAACAAAATTACTTTGTCGTGTCTTCTGGCCCATTCTGGTCATTTTCAATGCGTTGTTCAAATCGATCATTTGTTGTTTGTAGCGACTAGTATTAACATTTTCACCAGGTTTTAGGAGTTCATAATACACCACACCCTTCTGATCCCACCAAACACAGAGCATTGCTTTCTTCCCGAAATGATCTGGTTTTGCAGTCGATGCTGATGGTTGTCCCGGATTAACCCATGATTTTCTTCGTTTAGGATTCTTAAAATAAATCCATTTTTCATTTTCAGTGACAATTCGATGCAAAACTGATTTTCTTTGGTGTCTTTGAAGCAAATTTCACAAGTGTTTTTCCGGTTTTCCATTTGTCTTTCATTCAATTCATGTGGCACCCATTTTCCACACTTTTGAATTATTCCCATAGCTTTCAAACGGTCTGAAATTGTTTGTTGTGCAACATTTACCATAGCTGCCATTTGCTTCTGACTCAAAGTATCATCTTCATCCAATATGGCTTGCAGTTTGGCGTCTTCGAATTCTTTTGGCAGTCTTCCACGTTCTTCATTTCTCACATCAAAATCATTACATTTGAATCGTTGAAACCATCTCTTGCATGTTGCTTCTGATAGAACATGATCACCATATGCTTCGACAAGCATTCGATGTGATTCTGCAGCATTTTTTTTCAAATGAAAACAAAAAATTAATGCTTTCCGCAAATCATCACTTTCCGGCACAAAATTTGTCATTTTTAACACAATAAAAAATATGATGTTGTTTGTTTACTAACTGTTAGGTTAATTGAATGTTTGACAATTGTGTGTTGGTGTAGGCACCGGCTGTTAACACTCGTCTCGCCGTTATGTTAACGTCCCAAATGGAATAGGTGGCGAACCTATTGCTACACCGGGCACAAAGTTTTCAGTCATCGACATTTATCACACTTAACTTCCTTTCCTTCTGTCAGGATTCGAACCCGGACCTCTGGATCAGAAGCCGTGTGCTCGTACCACTGGACCACCGAGACTTATATACTATGTACTTAATTATCTTTGTAATATCAATTATGAGTAAACTATTAAATTCTAAAAAAACTGCTGATCTATGGAGCGTTTCCGTTAAAGTGATAGATTCTATTATTGCCATCATAGCTCCAAGCCTGGTTGTGCTTTTTAATAAATGTGTAGATGCGGGTGTGTTTCCTAACTTAATTAAACACAGCAAATTGAAACCCTTATTTAAAAATGGATGTGAAAATGATCCAACCAACTTTCGTCCTATTTCAATTCTAACTGCACTTAGAAAAAATTTTTGAAAAAATTATTTCGCGACTATTATAGACCATTTCAATTTAAATAATCTTTTCCACAAAGAGCAATACGATTTCACTAAAGGGGTCATCCATAAAGTACGTTACACGTAAATGGGGGGGGAGGGGGTCGACGATGTGTGACATAGTGTGACAAGGGGTGGGCGGGGTCCTAAGTATTGTGACATCACATTTCAAAATAAATTGAATCAAGAAATTTTAAATATTAATTAAGACTAAAAATAATTTCTACTCTATCTATGTGAACATACAGTTTGAAATGTTTTGTTTGTTGTTGACGACTTCATACCCGCTCTAGTGACACCGCACACGCTGACTATGAGCCCAAGCCAATAACCAACACAATCTACATAAGAAGCAGCAAATTTTACCTATTTTTTTTATGGGATAGGAGGGCAAACGAGCAGGCGTGTCATCTGATGGTAAGCAACCAACGCCGCCCATGGACACCAGCAACACATATAGTGTTACTGTTGCGTTGCCGACCTTTAAGGGATATGGAATAGGAAAGGATGGGAAAGGGGGGTGGGCCCCCGGGTACCTCTATCACCGAACGAAACGCGGCATGAGCCACTTTACGTATTTCTCCGGTCGAGCCGGCCCATTCATGCGGCGAACTGCTTGGCTCTACCACTGTTGACCTATTACAAAGATTAGTCCTCAAAGAATAGCAGCTAGACGTGCCAGAGAAATTCTTTGTTTAAATGATATAAATGATGTCATATGGTTAGATGAAAAAGATCACCAGAAATATTCCTCACGTTAACACCCCAATGAGAACGAACTGATTTCTATGCGAATTATAAATAATTTAAAGGAATGGATTCAAAGTCCATGGACTGAAGACGACTAAGTTCCTTTCTCTTTCTTTAATTAATAGTTTATGGATTTGTTATTTTTTCAAATATTTGATGTTGATTACATAAAAAAAGTAATTTAAATGGAAAACTAATTAAGGGACTGCTGTTTTAATTTAAAAATTTTAGATGTAAATTTGCAAATTTGTGACGTCACACTAGGGAGGGGAGGGGGTCTCACAAATGTGACCACCTGTGACAAGGAGGGGGTGGGGGTCTAAAAATCATGAAATTCGTGTGACGTACTTTATGGATAGCCCCAAAGGTCGTTCTACGACTGATGCTGGGGCTGCTCTTATAAAACATATTTTCGATGCTTGGGAGAACTCGCAAGACGCAATTGGCGTATTCTGTGATCTCTCCAAAGGTTTTGATTGCGTGGAGCATAACACACTTTTACGTAAGCTTAGTCATTATGGCATTAATAACGCGGCACTTAGGCTAATTGCATCCTACTTAAGTGACAGGTTGCATTTTGTTGATATAAGTGGAGTGAGATCATCTAGATCACCGGTGACTATGGGCGTTCCCCAGGGTTCGATACTCGGCCCCTTAAAAATTCAAAATATCTTTATTCCTTAGACTTTACAAAGTGCTTAGAATCGTCATACAAAACTACAAGCTAAAATACGCGGAGCTTAGATTCCCTTTCATCACACTATCTTGAATGTGAAAGCGAATATAAGTGCCAGTTCCGGGGTCAAGGCTTCTTGAGAAGAACTGGCAAGAAACTCAAGGCCGACTCTTTTCAATTTCCAGTTTAACAAATTATAATAATAACAATCAACACAACACAAAAGGAGCAGTTCAATTCCAAACATTTTCATCGTTTATATAATCTGCGATACAAAGTAAGCCCTTTGATATAATCTACATAAAATATAATTCTTAAATTTACCCATGGATAATTCAACCGCGTCGTTTGGAAGTTTATTGTAGAAGCGTATACATTGACCTGGGAACGAGTTAGAGATTTTATGGAGCCTAGTAGCGGGCACAGCGAGTTTGTTTTTATTTCTTAAATTTAGTTTATGAATATCGCAGTTTTTCTTAAATTTAGTTTTATATTTATGAACATAAATAAGATTTTCATAAATATATTGCGAATAAAATGTCATAATTCTTATCTCTTTAAATTTATTTCTTAGTGTATCCCTGGGACTCATCATATAGATAGCACGAACGGCTCGTTTCTGGAGCACAAAAACCGAATCTGCATCCGCGGCACTACCCCAAAGCAATAAGCCGTACGATATAATGCTGTGGAAATAGCTAAAATAAACTAAACGCGCAGTATCAACATCGGTCAGTTGACGTATTTTCCTTACAGCGTAAGCTGCCGAGCTTAGTCTATCTGACAACGTTTCTATATGTGGGCCCCATTCTAATTTAGAATCGAATGTTATACCAAGGAAGATAACCTTATTGACCAATTCCAATCTCTCATTGACCATCACCACACTGGTTTTTACTTGTTTAACATTGTTTGTAAAAAATTTTACATATTTAGTTTTATTACCATTTAAAAGCAAATTATTAGCACTAAACCAGTTTACTATTTTAGAAAGAACATTGTTTACATCGTCAATTACTGTCTGTTGTCTATTAACCTTAAAAACTAAAGAAGTGTCATCTGCAAACAAAACTATTTCATGATTATTTTCACAAGATATGGTAGATCATTAATGTACAAAAGAAACAGGAAAGGTCCCAAAATAGAGCCTTGTGGCACTCCCATTGCTACAGCTGATCCATGTGATAGCTTTCTGTTAACATTATACTCTTTGAATCCTATCACTCAGATAAGAAATGAGAAGATCCAAAGCGATGCCTCTTATACCGTAGTGGTGTAATTTTCTGACCAGAGTTTCATGCTGCACAAAATCAAAAGCCTTAGACAAGTCACAAAATATTCCATAGGCATCCCGCGACTCCTCCCAGGCTTCAAACCTTATTATTTAATATCCTTATTAATGACTTACCCTTTTGCGTACAGAAATTTTGTAACGATTTGCCGATGACACATCACTTCTCTTCAAGGTAGACCGTAAAAAGAGTATATTTGATGATGTGAATGGTTCTCTCACACGAGTTCATGAATGGTTCACGGCTAATAATTTAGTTCTAAATGCGAATAAAACTAAAATAATAAAACTTTAACATTAGGCATAGTGAACTCACTATGCCTAGTGTTAAAGGTCCGGATATAAGTATAGCTCTAAATAATAAAATTCTTGACCCAGTGAAGTCTACTGTATTCTTGGGTATTAGCTTAGATAATACGCTACAGTGGGGCCCACAAATAAAGTCTTTAGCGGGAAAAGTTAGCCCCGCTGCTTACGCGGTTCCAAAAGTTCAATAGCTTACCGATATTGTAACCGCCAGAATAGTTTATTTTAGTTATTTTCATAGCGTTATGTCATATGGTATATTGCTATGGGGCAGAGCAGCTGAGATTCAGTCCATTTTCGTTATTCAGACACGAGCAATACGGGCAATTTATAATTTGGGTGCTAGGGTCTCCCTCAGAGAACGATTATTTGGCTTTGCCGCGAAAAAGCTCTGTACGAAATCTAAATGATGAATTCGCTCACGAACTAAAGAACTAAGGAGCTGGAAATGACCGACATAGTTCGCACAGTTCTTCTATGGGAACAATCTTTTGAACTAGGTCGTTCGCGAACTACACAAGACTACTACCCGCTACTAGATGTCTATGTACAGTTTAAAAACACGCCTAAGAAATGTTCCAAGTTGGTTATTTTACTGACCACTTTATATCCTATTATTATTATATATTTCCGCCATCGATGGCCGTATGGGGGCGCTAAACGGTTAAACGGACTAAAAGCGTTAAACGGATGCAAGGAAGATAAGTTCTACTTTAAAAGAAATGAGTACGGCAATCCTTAATATCTATCGCTAACACCGCTACCACACACAGCTATTCGCCGTTCGCGTTCGCGTTGCCGCGATGTTGTCATCTCTGTCCACACACAGCTCTACTCGCGCGAATATTCGCGCAAATATTCGCGACGCGCCGAACTTGGATATTAGAGTCTGGCCAACGAAAGCTGTCCAAGAAAAAAGGCGGGAATTTTAAAAAATCAAGAGCTGTTAACCCTGGCAATACACTGCATAAACGGAGTTAATACTATTTATTTTTCAGCAAGTACATTTTTTTCGAGTTGAAAAAATTTTGTTTTGTTAACAACTGTTGTTGCAATTTTCGATTGTATTATGAAGAATATCAAATAAAAGATTTTAAACTTTTAATTCTGTCTTTTTATTATTTTCAAATAATCTATTATTTATGTACAGTCGAGGACCCCGAGGAGCCGTACAAATATAGGAGCTATGAGTCATAGTTAAAATCGGATTCCAAAAACTCTACACCTGATATTGAATCAGCTTCATTGCTTTCTTCGCTGCTACTGCTACTGTCCCCAACATGTATTATGAATGGTTCAAGTTCGTTTTCAGTAATATGGTCCCTTAATTTGTACTGATTTTCCACATTTAGTACATGATCAGTGTACTTCTTCCAGTCATCAGCAGTTATGGATAGAAAACATTCTTTTATTAAATTTTGCATTTCAGACCCTGGTATTCCTATATTTTTGCTTGCTACTTTTCTCTTCGCTTGACTCCATACAAGCTCAATAGCATTGAGGTCACAATGATACGGTGGCAACAACAAAATTTCGTGATTGTGGATATGACTGTGTTTTTTTAGAAGCACTTCTGCTTCGTAAACAACGGCAGGTTTATTATCTTTCACCAAACACATTAATTCAGCTTTGGTGTGATATTCTTCGAAATGAATATTATTTTCTTGAAGCTATATTCGGAGATTAGCTTTAGAATCAGACATAGTAGGGGGTTTGTTTACTTGTTTCACATGGTAACTTGCATTGTCCATCACGATTACACTAGGTTTAGTGAGATTAGGTATCAACATTTCCTCAAACCATTTCATAAAGTTGGTAGCATTCATATCATCATGGTAGTCAGCTGATTTGGATTTTGTGCTGAATACCAATAATGCACCTGGCACAAACCCTTCCTCCGATCCGGCATGCACAATAATATGTCTTTTTCCTGATGATATAATAATAGTGACACCGCTTGTTGAAGGTCCTTGCCATGATTTTTTAACTTTATAGTTCTGATGTACATATGTCTCATCAAGGTAAATAATCTGTTTACCTTCTAGCCTCTTTTTATGTATTGTCCTCAGGAATCTATGTCTCCATGCCGCAATTTCATATTTTTCTGTAAGTAAAGCCCGTTCATTTTTATTGTTTTGAAACTCAAACCCGTTCTTGTGTAAAATTTTTCTAAGGGTTTCACGGCATCCCTTAAATTCAATTGCTTCCTTCAGCTCATTGTGCAGGCTTCTCAGTGTTGGGACTTGTTTTCTAACTCCATAAAATTCGTTTATTTTGTTTCTTATAGCTGAAATATCAAAATTATCCAAATTGGAAACTGTTGCTGAATGTGGACGATTTTTCCCCGGAGTATTCCACTGTCCTTGATTTTTGGACCCTTCAATTTTAATTCTTCTTAGAGTCTTCACACTGACATCTGAAGATAACAAATACAATAAATTATGTATGTAACAGTATATTATTAATTATTAGTCATTAAAGTCAAAAACCATAATAATATACAAAGACATTATTACAAAACCATAATATTATATTATTTAATTTAGCCATCCATACATTGTCATAAATTTATATAACTCTTCGAAGTAACTGTTAAAATCTATAATTTCTAAAGTAATACCTGTCATTGAAGATATCTTTTCTAAATAATGTGTTTCAGAAGTCGCCATTTCGTTTTTTTCGAGAGTTTTCAATTTCTGTACTGCTTCCACAATTTTAAGTTTTGTCTCCTCGTTGTTAATACTTCCTGAAAAGTAGATACACCATGAAAAATATTGCGATTTGTCTTAAATAGTCTAAAAGTATCAAAATGGTTCATTAGAAATTCAATAAACTAACCTGAAAGTGAAAGGATTGAATCCAGTCGTAGTATTTTCTCTGCAGATTTCTGATTTAAATCACTTTTTATGTCTTTATATTTGTCAATCATAGTAAATAGAAGCTTCCTCGTCGAACTTTTAATTGTTCTCGGCATTATTTTAAACAAAATCAATGAAAATATGATGCACATAAACCAACGTAAACAGAAGATGACTCAAGTACGAAACGTCAAAGTGTCAATTTTGACAGTCTTAAATTATTGCCATATCAAAACTTCTGAAAATAATACATGGACAGCTTTCGTTGGCCAGACTCTAGGGCTGTCGATATTTTTCAAAATATCAGTTAGTCGACACATCGATATTTTTAAATATATCAATTTCGGGCTTTGATGTATCGAAAAAGTACATAAAAATCTAAAAACATGTGGTGGTACTATACTAGTCATAATTGATTACATAGTTAATAAACTCAGTGATTTTTATTTTGCATTGTATATCCGTAAGTGTGTATGTTCTGGAATGTTAGAACTTAATTTTAAAGTAGATATCTTCAAAAGATTAAGCTGAAATATTGTATACACGCTGAGTTTGGGATGAACGAGCTGGCTCGACCAGTGAAGTACCACTACCTGTCATCCGGAGATATTTCCAATGCAATATGGGTTTAAATGAAAGGCTTATTGTAACTAAAATAATATGACATCACTTTTAATATGTCGGAGCAGATATTTTTAAAGCATTTCTACAGTGTGGAGATCCAATTATAGGGCTAGTTGAGAGTAACTTGAAAAATAATATTACGTCATTAGAAATCAAATAGGGTATATTATCCAAAATAGGGTTGTAGTTATTCTAATAGATTCTACCCAGACCAGGACAAATATCGAGTGGTGATCGAACCCGCCAATCTCGATTCCACAGTTGGTAGTTTTACCAATGCACCGTCGTAATATAAGTAAGATATTATCTATAGCAATAGTTAAAAATATCGATATGTCGAAAATCCGATATCTTAAACAGCCCTAGCCGACTGTGCTGCGATCGAGCGAGTAATGTGGTCAGCCACTCGCGTTCAAATTGCTGGAATGATTCGCGGCATGACGAATAACGTGTCCAGACTACGTCCCTACCTCTTCCCCTCGCTATTCGTCGAATTATTCGTCGAGTGTATGGTAGCGTTATAAGAAACTGTCAGAATTTTATGAATTATACGATTCACTTTGAAGACTTGCCTTCATCCTGTCTTATTGAAGCTTCTTTGCGATAATTTGATTTATAAACAAATGCTTCTTGAATATTTCTTGCTGTCTACATGGGATCGACTAGCGTATCGTTGCTGAATTTTGTATTCTCATATTTTCAATTAAATATGGATATTACTTAAACTGTCCTACTTTAGTGGTTCGTTCAACTAGAGACTTCTGTCTCGAAAGTGGAATGTTGAAGTAATATAGTAAAAGATGTGATAAACAAGATGAGAAAGAAAAGAGGTTAAGAAAGTTAACCTAAAAAAAATATAAAGAATAACATAAAGAATTACAAACCGCCGTAGGGCTTCTGAAGAATCTTCTTCAAGCAGGAATTCAGAGTTTTTAAGGGTGTCAGTGTTGTAATAGTGATAAGTATCACTTTAATCTCAAAAACTAGCAGTTGAATGCAAAACACGTTGTAGCAAATGTACAGGCTAGATGTCGTTACTGAAATAGTATATTTAGAAAATATGAATAACATTTAATAATAAAAGCGGAAGGAAGTAAAAGTCAAGGAAGGCCATAACACACTTTCGATGACCAAATTGAACGAATCCTTAGGAAGGTGATGTCAGAAGCCTTAAAAATCGACTAGCACCAATGACAAAATTTATGAAAGTCAAAGAAACGGGTGAAGTGTGTAAGAATCGTACTTTATGCGCTCTGCGCTCTCTGTCTACCTCGCAAGGGGTTTGCCGTGCAGCCTATGTATGTTCACTAATATTGTGAGAAGTTGACAAAAACATTTAATAGCAATATAGCAGTGAATGAAGTCTCGGTAGTCCAGTGGTCGAGCACCCCGCTTCTGAACAAGAAGTCGTTGGTTCTAATCCGGCTCACACCAATTAATTTTGGAAATACTTATCGGAAGTTATGTGAGATAAATATTGATGACTGAAAACCTTGTGCCCGGTGTAGGGCAATAGGTTCGCCACCAATTGGGACATAAACATAACGGCAAGTCAAGCCGCTGCCTAAGCGGCGTAAATTATGTTAACTAGCATGTAATCTTTTGTTATTTATAGTGAATTGCGCAAGTGGTTGACTGTTGATAGAACTTTGATTCTTCCCCAGATTTAAGGGGACCCGTTTGCTCGTTTGACTCTTTTGACATAAAACAAAATTTTAAAATATGAAAACTAACGTTTACTAATGGTTGTTGCCACCGTATTTAAAAACATGGCATATTCCACAGCATATATTGTGCATCCATAGAGCAGCGAGAGTATTACCAGAGTCCATTGCTTCCACCCACACGGAGATTTCGCTTGGTGATAATCTGATAAATGTTTGTTTATCTGTGAAAGTCCAGGTTTCTTTTATATTTGAAAATGAAATTCAAAGGTAGATTTAAAATATTATGATTATATGCATTACTTGCTTTCCGCCTCGCGGTTTTACTCGTGTACAAACAAAATGATCACGACGATGATGGTTAAATATAGTCTTTTTTTACCACAGGGACAGGCGGTAGTGTGGGACTGCCAAAGCAGTAAATTGCAATCCGATCCTAGGGCTAGCCACTAAAACCTCGCGGCGGCCTTCCTCCGGAGTTAGAGTGGTCCAGGATAGTGCGGCTCCGACCGCGCGCAGTAAAGAGGCGCGCGGCCGGTGGCGCCCCCAATGACCCTCCCCGCCGCACCGGGGGTCATCCTTCTCGGGCCGCAACCCAGGCCCACTTGCGGGCGGTGCATCCTCGCGGCCCGTCGGCGGCGGCGATCACTGAGTTCACCACCGTCCCTTCAAGCGGGATCTCTCTCCCGGTCCCGCTCGACGGCCTCCTTTTGGAGCATCACAGTTTTGCAAAAGGAAACCACAATCCTCCATTACTCACCGCCCGCCAGCATTGCCGTGATCAACGCCGGCGGGGATAGGTCTCGCCCGAACCCGTCGACCAGGACTCGATGCTCGGCCGCCCCTGCCGGGCAGACCTCCAGCTCAGATGTGCTGGAGATGGATGGATGATGCCACCATTGCGCATCCAACCTGGCCTCGGTCCAGGTCGGATGCGCAATGGTGTCACCTCGCCTTCTGTTCTCTTTATATTCGACTCAGATACTCACTGAAGCACCCGTGCCCAGTGAGTATCTGAGTCAACCTGTAGGTGACAGTGCCTCATTTAGGTGGCATTTAGGTGGCCTTGAGGTGGGGTGGCGCTGACGCGCACAGCCCTTGGGTCTGGCGCGACGCGCTGGGCTCGCCGAAATGGTTAAATATAGCCTATGTTACTCTGGGTGAATGCTGCTTTCCAAAGAAATTTTTGAAATCGTTCCAGTAGTTCTTAAGTTTACTTGCTATGTACAAAACAAGTCTAGGTGCATTTTCACTTTTAAATTTTAAAAAAATTGTTATAATTCATTTTGAGTTAGACAAAGATAATTACTTGTTTTAATTGTGCCATATAATCGATTATACAACTCATTCGGTTAAAGCCAGTACAAGCCGCTACCAGAACGACAGTACCGACCAGGAGAAGGTCTGAAGTCCAAATAATTCTGGCGACATTGCTTCTGGTCAGGATCGAAGTCTCTTTGTCGAAAATAAGATCGCCCATCAACGCTATCATAGTTAATAACACTGAAGGAGAAAGAAAATGGTTCAATTACTATTCAGCAAAATGGATTGTGTTTATTTTAACTTAAAGTTAGTAGTAACACATTCAGGCAATCCTATTTTTATCTTTTGATTATCAAAAAAGGGTAAAAAAATACTCGCCTAAATTTTTCGAAAATGGTGTCCTACAGAAGAAAATCTCAGATTTTTTTTTTATTAATTACAAGGAATATTGAATCTCACCTAAAATCATTCCTAACATAATACCATAAAAGTAGGATGCACGTGATACTCTGATACTCCAGCCGTCACCATCTCTGCGGAACTCAAGAGGAGCTATTCCTGCTATTTGTGACACACGAAATACGAAATTCTGAATACTGGATACAGTACATTCACTGTGTACTGGCTCTTCATCCATATTTATATTATTGTGTAAAGTTTCAGCACAGTAGAGATACACTTATTAAAATCATTTTCTACAAATGTATGGCACACAATAGTCATTAACTTTATTTGTGTATTTCAGCTAATATTTATAGTCAGTGTTAATATTTACCGAAGACCATTAATAATTTTTTATCATCCACCTACATTGTTGGTACCTACTCTATTGAAAACGAATAGAAAATAAGGAAATACAAAATCATTTCAAATGTTTTTGGCCATAATTTCGTCATGAAATATTATCGTGCAAAAATTCTATAATATTAAACAGAAATGCAGAGAGTCGCAAAAAAACCTCGAAAAAAGGTCGTAAGAGGCGACTAAAGGAAAACTGGAAGAATGAATAGTAGCATTTTCTATACAAAATAACTCCAGCAATCGCAGACCCGACTGCCAAACGTAGCGATTACTACAAAAAGCCATGACGACAGAAAAAGTACGGCCCCCAGTAATGCCAGCTCTATTCCCTTATTCTATTCTATTCCCTTATTCTATTATATTATTCTATTCCCTTATGGCAGCGGGCTTAGTAACGGAGGAGCAGGGAGTGTTAAAACTCTCCGGTCGCGATACTGCACCCATAAACGATGACCTCTAGTCCTGGTATCACATAACATCCGCGTCCACTGGACTGACGAAATCATCACCAAGCTAGACGAAGAGCTGGCAAGATTCGATGGGACATTGCTGATTATCGGAATATGATATAACCCTTCTTAAAAAAACCACTCCAGTGAAAATGGCCCTGATGGTTCAATAAGGAACTAGATAGTCTTCATATTGTGAGATAAATAACATTTTATTATATTCAACGATGTCTAAGTGATCAATAAATTTTAAACTAGGACTGGGACTGCTATCACGGACTAGTCCAACCAGTGTCTAGTGGGCCAGAAGTATGGTGGCCTTGTTTTTTAAAAAAGGTGACAAAATCCGCTTGAAAAACTATAGACCCATCTCGCTTCTTCGCCATATCTGTAAACTGTTTTCGAGGGTTAAAGAAAAGAATGCAAAAATATTTATTTTATTTATTTATTAGGAATAACACACAACAATCATAAAGAATACATATAGGGGAACACAAAAGATATACAAGATATTCGCATCTAGTTCTATGAAACTCTTGGTATCTTAAATAGACTATAAAAAAGTCTGTGTTTAAAACACCAAGTTCCACTTCGATGTTGCTTCGTGAGTACAATAAATAGGTGTTGGTGAACATTTAATCAAATATTAATATAAACATTAATGTGGGTAGGTTGAAAAATATTTCAGTTACAAGCTTCTAAACGTTACCCTACATTATCTTGTAAAAAATAACGCATTTACATTATGCAGATATTTATACAGCAATTTTATCAGCTTAGAAGTTAAAACCATGTTAATACATTTATGATCACGCCAAAATTCGTGTTTGCGCGTTCGTGTGTGTGTGTGTGTGTGTGTGTGTGTGTGTGTGTAAGTTAATAAGTGTGTGAGTCGTTTCGCGATATGTCAGTTTTTGAGCCAATCTGTAACGAACCTTTTAGTGGCTGTCTGCGTCAGGTGATGAATCGGTAGTAGTTTGTTTAATTTATTGTCCAGCAATGTAGCCAAGAAAGGATAAAATCTCTCCGGATGTGAAAATTTGCATTTAGGAATATTAAAATTTTCCTCCTGGCGCTTTTTGGTTATCAATCAAATCAAAACTCATTTATTCAGTTTAGGTCTTGTACAGACACATATGAAGGTCACTTTTTTTTACTTCCGCCAATTCGATTACTCTCGCACTGAGAAGAATTGGCAAGAAACTCAGGGAGGTTTTTTTTTTTCGATTAAGAGGTATTTCAGCATGTTTCAGCATGCAAAGGAATTGTATTTAGCACGAAAAGTTATTGCATAGTTAGTACTCTACAGCATTTGAAGAGTTGAGTTGTAGAAAATCAAAATGGATGGAAAGTGCCACCTTTAAGAACCGCTCTTTGAGCTCTTTCCAGTTTTATAAGATTGGTTTTGGCTGTTCCTCTCCAAGAAGTTATATAGTATGACAGGAGAGATTAACACAGAGCATAATATACTTGTTTAATAATACGCACGTCAGCCACATGCCATAATAGGTGATTATAAATTGATTCTCGCTCAGGCTTAACGACAGGCCTCCTGAACAAGCCGCTCTCCGTCAAGGCTTTAGTACCATAGATCACATGCACACACGTCGCCAGATTAAACAAAACAACCGAATATACTGTTTTCCCAATCAACCCCTGTGCTTGGAGTTTGTGAGTGTGTAAGCCTTAGATTCCGTCGAAACTTGGGCTGTGCTGCAGTCACTCTAGAGATGCCAAATTGACTATCGGTATATCGAAGTACCCAAACTGAATGATCAACAATAACACAAGAGTAACAAACTCATATCATCTTCTCGGAACACTACCAATAACGTCAGGTCACTGTCAAAGTGTTGGGATTATGGACGCCTACGCTAAATATAATAGCAAAGTTACATATCTACCGAACTAACACCTGTCAGGTTGTTAGGCACTCTCTCGTCTGCTCACCTTTGTGCTGTGTCATATCGCTCTAATTACTTACGTTCTAATTACACAGTTTTAATTATCCAATTGACTTTGTTTTGATTTTATCACAAAGTTAGACACCTTGATACCTTCATATTGAACTCATATTAATTTAATCTATATATCCATTCATTTAGTGCTTACAACATAGCAGCATACAATATATCATCTTACTGTACTTTTTTTTTAAAGTTGCACAATAATGATAAAGTAGGTGGTAATACTGCTCACCAACTGAAATTAAAACAATTTCTGTTTAAAATTAATATATATAACTTTTTCTATCACTAACTTCTGCATGAATGGGCCGGCTCGACCGGTGAAATACCACGACCTCTCAGAAGATCGACGTAAAGTGGCTCATGCCGCGTTTTGTTCGGTGAGATAGGTACCCGTAGGCCCACCCCTCTTCCCCATCCTATCCTATCCCCTATCCCTTAAAGGTCGGCAACGCGACAGTAACACTATATGTGTTGCTGGTGTCCATGGACGGCGTTGGTTGCCTACCATCGCGTGACACGCCTGCTCTCCTATCCCACAAAAAAAAACTTGTGTTTCTGTCTTAATTACCATTTGACTAGTTATATCACACTTTTTGTCACCCTGATTCCATGATTTATATTTATATTAAATACTTTACCAAACGGAACTCACTGTTAGGAAAAGTGATCTGTTAAGCTTAAAAATCTGCATCGGTGTATAAGAGTTGGGATTTAATTTGAGATGTCTTGTGAACATCTTCAGCTCAGCAGCAATGGCGAAATCATCGGGTGGAACGTAACGCATCATTTGGTTTATTATAATTCTGGTCTTCAACATCTACAAACATACAAGAAAATTATATCTAAAACAAGAATAGAAAAGACATATTGGTGCCTAAACGTTAGAACTCTATTCAAAGAGATTGCGATTGATGGATGACTCTCATAATTAGAAGATTTGTATATATATTGGTGAATAGCACCACCATTGAGCATGATAATGCTGGCAAACTTCTGAAAACCGTACTAGTGGATCGTGACGTGGAGAAACACATTGATACCATCTTGAGCATATGCTGTAAACATTTTATTAATTTTGTAGTATCCGGATGTTCACTTTGTTATTAGCCATGTAGTTATATTTTTCTCTCTGCGACCTACTGACCCCACTATGACCATGTGCTGTCTATGATAATTTGTGTGTACCATGAACACTATCTGATTAAATCGTGACATAGATACCTCGGAATGAGTGGCGTGAAATGGTTCAACAGTCACGTAAAGAAGAATCATTTTGTAGAAAGCCAAGACATATGCTAATAAGTTATTACTTCTGGGTTCTTCACCGCCAACTGTAAAGGAATCTTTATAAGTTCAAAGTATACTCTAACAAATTAACAGTGAAGGATGATATTTAAAAAATAATTTTATGAGGAATACATTACATTAAGACACGATTTTTACACGCCTCACTCGCTTCATTGACTTTAATAACTGTTTTCATGCATGCCCGTCGATTTTTGAGGCTCCTAACATCACGTTCCTCCAGAATACGTTCTATTTGATTATGGAATATGTGTCGTGGCCATTATCGACTCTTACATCTATTTGTTTTTGCATTGTATATCTGCTTGGTCCATTATTGATTCTTTCTACAT
The DNA here is from genome assembly GCA_905147225.2 of Euproctis similis. Taxonomy (NCBI): domain Eukaryota; kingdom Metazoa; phylum Arthropoda; class Insecta; order Lepidoptera; family Erebidae; genus Euproctis; species Euproctis similis. The sequence continues at coordinate 23,204,945 of LR990110.1, forward strand.
GTCCGAGACACGAACTCTCTTTCAATTCAATTTCCATCATTACAACCTTGTTTTTGACGCGTTTAGCGAGAGTCACTCCGTAGATTTTTCGCAGTGCCCTTATTTTGACTATGTTTTTAGTACTTTTGTGCACACTCTGCCATACCCAACTTTCGCTTCCATAAGCTAGCGTTTGGATCAGTACCGCATCTTGGTCTGCTAGCTGGGCTGTCCTGCTAACGTTTTTTGCGCCCAGAAATCGGCTCAACACATGATGTTTCCTAAAGCCACTCCTCTTTCTACATCCGCGGTGTACCTGCTTATCCTGCTATAATTGCATCCAAGATATAGAATTTCATTCACCTGCTCCAACACTACATCGTCAACCATTATGCTTGCATCCTTCTTCTTTCTTGATTTATCCTTTTCATGAACAAATAATGTATGTATATGTATGTGTATGAACAAATGTAAATGTGTGTATGTATATGTATGTGTATGAACAAATAAATTACATAAGAACATCAAAGGATTTTAGACGTTTGTAAACTAAGAAAATCTATTTTATTAAATGTAAATTAAGAAATAATATCAAAGCCACAGTAATAAAATCAAAGCCATTTGGATGGTCATCAATGAAGAGACTGGTAAGAGTCGAGCTAGGGATTCAGAATTTAAATTAAGTATCAATGGTCATGATACCAAGTCAAATTATCAAGTGGCCGATGCCTTTGAATTTTTTTCTGTGTTTCCTGTCAATTTTACTAGCGCTCTAGGCTCTTCCACCTCCATTGCAGAGTTATTACTTAAAGATAACGTGCCTGAATTTTAAAAGGGTTTTCATTTCAGTCATATTATGGGTTTGATCATATTATCGAGCTTAAATCAATTAATATTAAAAAAACGGCTGATTTATGGGGCATTTCTGTACACATTATAAAATCTTTATTTAGCACTGTTGCCCCCGCTTTAATTGTTAAGTTTAAGAGTGTTAGAGCCAAGCAGTTCGCTGCATGAATAGATCGGCTCGACCGGTGAAATACCACGACCTTTCAGAAGATCGACGTAAAGTGGCTCTTGCCGCAATTCGATCGGTGATAGAGGTACCCGGAGGCCCACCCCTTTCCCCATCCTTTCCTATCCTACTCCCTTAAAGGTGGGCAATATACATAGAAATAAAGTTTCTGTGAAGTGTCTGTTTGTAATATTGTTATATCTGCTTTCTACTACATTAGCAGTATATACATTCAAATGAACAAACAAACGGTACATACACCAAAATAACTTTATTTAAAATTTTTGTCTGGCTGTCTGTTTGTTGGAGCGATTTTGACGAGACTTTATTTGGCAGGGAGCTGATAATTGTTATTATTTACAAGTAAATTAGACTTACTTTTATTTCCTTAAAAAACCTTTTACTTACAAATGTATTGCTTCAGAGCGGAAATTAAGTTCGCCAGGTCAGCTATTAGTAATAAATTGGCGAAAATCTGATTAATAAAATAAGTGACTGTTGACAAACAATTATTATATCTATACATATAAATAATTTACAATTTGTGTCTGCTTTTTGTCTGTTTGTTCTGCGTTATCTCTGAAATGGCTGGACCGATTTTGACGGGACTTTTATTGGCATGTAGGTAGCTGATGAAATAAGAAGTAACTTAGGCTACATTTGTTTTATAAAAAAAAATATTTGCTCATTTATTTCTTCTAAGGCGAGTAAGTTCGCCGGATCAGCTAGTCTTATATATATATACTAGCTGACCCGGCGAACTCTGTTTCGCATCATAAGTAATAACTGCTGCCCCGCTATGTTAATACTGCAATATCTTCGACAAATTTGAAGTCGATAGCAGCTATAGGTTAAAAATGGGAATTTTCCATTGTTAACACCCCCGCAACCCCCTTTGTGGGTAGAATTTCGTAAAATCCGTTCTTAGCTGACCTCTACTCGGCGAAAGGAATAATCCTACCAAATTTCAAGTCGCTACGCCTTATGGTTCCAGAGATATCGTGATGAGTCATTAACACCCCCGCAACCCCCCTTGTGGGTGGAATTTCGTAAAATCTGTTCTTAGCTGACCTCTACTCGGCGAAAGGAATAATCCTACGAAATTTCAAGTCGCTACGCCTTATGGTTCCAGAGATATCGTGATGAGTCAATATATAGGTGGAAATCTCTTATATATATATATAGATTTCCACCTCAACCACCAAATCTCTTATATAAGAGATTTCCACCTACGTATTGACTCATCACGATATCTCTGGAACCACAAGGCGTAGCTATCGACAGCTGCTATCGACTTCAAATTTGTCGAAGATATTGCAGTATTAACATAGCGGGGCAGTAGTTATTACTTTTGATGCGAAACAGAGTTCGCCGGGTCAGCTAGTCTCTTATATATATATATATATAAATAAAAATAAAAATAAATTAAAAAAAACAGTGATATCCATGAATTAAATTTAAGAATTAAAAACAAACTTGCTGTGTCCACTACTAGACTCCATAAAATTTCTAATTCGTTTCCAGGTCAATGTATACGCTTCTGACGCTTCTGACAATGAACTTTCAAACGAAGCGGTTGAATTATCGTACATCAAAGGGCTTACTGTATTTCAGATTAACCGTTATATAATAGTAAATTTAGAAAAAAGTAAAGTATTGAAATAAGTAAATGATAAAGCCGTTTGGAATTGAATTTCTTCTATTGTGTTCTATTGATTGTATTTACTATAGCAAATATTATTAAACTGCTAACTAAACATTGCTGTTAATTGGCCAGATTATGTGCAGTATGACGTTTCTCACCAGGCAAGTTTACTAGTTTAATTTTATCTGATATCTTGAATACGTCATGCTCACTGAAAGGTCCTTGCTTACGGCAGCGTCGTTTATCGGGACGCCACCTTGCCTAAAATATGGCGAAGGAGACGATGGCTGAGATATGGGTCATACTCGTGAACGGGATGCTGTTTATGGTGTGGTCAGGGGTCGATAGAACTTTTATTAACATACTGTGTCATAAATTTAACGTGAGAGACCTCATTAACGTTCTCTATATTATTCTATTAATTTGTATTTTAGTGCACAGTACTGTTAGGTAAAAAAAGGACTCTCCTTTCTTGCCTATTTTTCTCCGCGTATTTTAAGTAAGTAACCTTCATATATGACTGTATATGAGCTAAATTAAATAAATGAGTTTTAAGTTGATTTTATTTAAAGCTTTTACTATTTGTTCGCTTATTTTAACGAATACTAATAAGCTGATTTTAATTACATATTGAGTATTTCTCTAACAGTGGCAGTGTCTTGCAGTTCGGTGAATGGGCCAGCACGATTAGTGAAATACCACGACCTCTCGGAATATCGGCGTGAAGTGGCTCGTGCCGCGTTTCGTCCGATGAGAGAGGTATCCCGAGGCCTGATCCTCTTTGCCCTTCCTTTTCCCTCCTACTCCATTATAGGACGACAACGCACCACGGTGTTCATAGGCTGAATAGTTCCGTAGTCCTTACTATCAGGTGACCCACTTGCTGAAATACTTGGAAATTCATTTTAACAATATTGTATATACCCAAAATTGTAAATAAATAAATGGTTAATTGATTGAGCCAGCATGGCAAGCAAACAGTGCTGTGCTTCCAGAACTCCGTCGATTAGAAAGACAGCGGTCAGAGAAACAAAACCCGTGATGATGACGAATAGAATGAAGACTGATAGCTAGTAACTCCCTCCATGAAGTAATAGAGTCCTAAAAATACACACACACTTCTACCATTTCGTGGTTGCCACTCGAGAACTTTTCTACGCCAACGGTTATCGATTCGTCGAGCGGTGCTGCCTGCACATTTCTAATGCAGCGTGCTAACTTTTTGGGCTATGTCGGTCACGCCAGAACTCCTGCAAAATGCAAATTTTGTCTCGCAAGCAAATTTCAAGCATAGCCCGCTCCATAGCACGCGGAGCGACTTTGAGCATAGTCATGAGGCCAACATTTAAAGACCACGTTTCAGTTCCGTATGTCATCACTGGTAACATAAATTAGTCATAGACATTAAACTTAAGGCACTGAGTGATTTTGGACAAGAAACGCTTGGGCAGCGTTCGGGTAACTAAGGGTTTCCGTCAATTTACCTTCATATTCCTCGAAGTTGTCTCTACCTTGTTGGACTGTTTGTGGTAAATAAAAATAGTGGTCGCGTATTTACTTTCTTATTCCTCAAAGTGGTCTCTACCTTATTGAACTGTTTCCGTAGTCTAGTAGTAGTCGTTTCCGTAGTCGTAGTATAGTAGTCGACAATGTCGAAGATCGTATCGCCAACAGTAACCGATGCTTGAATCACGTGGGCATTGGCCATTACTTTGATCTTGTTCGTTCTGAGACCTAATTTTTCGGAAAATCTGCTGAGATCTTTGAGCATTGTACCAAGGTCCTCCAGTGACTCTTCCATGACCATCATCATCATCAGCAAATCGAATTTATATTCGGCATTGATGTCGAAGCCTAGTCCTAACCAATCCAGGAACTTGAATATGTCTTCCAACGCTGCAATGCAGGAGACGTTTCTGCTATGGAATTGGATTCGCACTCCCAGATCAAATTTTGACTGTCATAGTCGTGTTTCTATACAAACACTGCAACACCTCGATAAGCCGACAGTCAATTTGTCTGTAACGTCATACGTTACAGGCATCTCTGGAGAAACTACAGGACTGCCCAAGTTTAAACGGCATCAAAGGCTTTCTTATAATCCACAAATAAGTATCTTAAATAGATTACGCATTTATTATAGATCAATATGGCCCTCTATAGCATGTTATGTGAAGAAATATTTTTGATGATCTTATAGATTTAAAATGAAGGGACAGGAGAGAGGTTGCGTCGCTCCGCGGTACAAGCCGCCAGTTGAACTTAATAAAATACAAAATTGACTAATATATTGCTTCTGAGGCGAAACAAACTTCGCCGAGTCAACCCGTACGAAAGTAAGTTTAAAATGATAATATAGTAATAATGAAAATAAATTGGGAAGATAGTTGGTACCTACCACAATTTTCCATACACATTTCATAAAAACAATGGATCAGCAACTCGATGTTGAACACCATCAAGCCCAAAAGCAGCAGAACTAGATCCATTTCATTAGCAACACCCAGACGTCTCACTATGTCGCACAGCGAACAGTACGTACGTGTTAGGTCATTTATTGCTGATGGTGTACACCGTGAAACTAAATTCAGAAAATAAAGCTCAACATTATTTGTACAAAAGTAGCGAAATTGTTATTTGTACCTAAAAATCCCCGATTTTTTATACATTTATAAAAAATCGGATTTCAAAAACTTTGTCCAATGGGACAAAGTTTTTGAAATCATCTATATTTATAATAAAAGACTTCCAAAGAAGACATTGATGTGATCCAGTATTTCCACCAGAGATGCTTACTTCAGAAGCGAGGTGCTCATCCTCCAGATTACGTACATTTTATTTATTGCTAGAAAGTAGTGTTAGCAAGATTGTTACTTTGCTTACATAAGGTTCTGTCTCCAATATAGAAAATCTGAAGCCTTCTATTACCTATTTATGCCAATCTGTGGTGTTATTGTTAGGAATATAACTCACCTTCATTATCGCTGCTCCCATGACCGACTGATTCGTGAATGAATCTTTTGTGAAGATGAGATCGGAAATGTCTAGCTGAAAGCATTGGTGATGGATCACTGATGTCGTGGCGCGATATTCCAATAGGAGACACCTCTTCTATGAAATTAATATTGTTTTCGAAAACACAACTAAAAACAAAAACTACGAGAACAAGAATATCAGAAATAATTGAAAAAAAAGGAATTATAAGACGTAAATATCACATGATGCATTTTCTATGACCAAAATTGATTGTATTATTTGGCCGAAAGGAGGCGTTACCGGTATTCTAGGGCTGCCTTACGCGCACTTTTAGCGCCTTTGATTGCTCCCTAAGGCGAGCCCTAGCCAGTAGTTTTGCCATCCAGTTTAGAGAAGTCGTGTTTGGTATACCCACTCCCAAACAAATAGTGGGTACATTTAAAGGGTTTCCACTAAAAAGTTTATGCTTGTACAAGAGTTATGAAAGTCAAAGAATCGCAGGAGGTGTTTGAGATAGTTTCTTAAGGCGCTTATTTAGTTCTGCATATCTTGTAAGGAACTTAACGTGAACTACAACCGTTCTGAATCTCTTGAAGTATATTCATCAGGCAATCGTTTAATGTCCGAAATGTTGACACGGCCGGTGTGGCCATGAACACTATTATTGACTGGAGTAAGATAATTTCAAAATATACTATGTATACGAATGTGTTGAGAAAAATCTTCATCCCTGAAACAAATATATTGACTTTGACTCAACAAGTTTTTGGTGAATTCCTACGATTTGCACCTGAAATGATTTCAAAGTTTTTCTGTAAATTAACACACCTGCAAATTCAGACCCATGCACATGTCTTGTGAGAGGCAGAGAAGACCGGGCCTCCTCATTAGGTATACTAGTGGTAACGCTTGTGGTCTTCTATTACGAAGCCACAAATCACCTTTTTGTTTTCTTGTGTTTTGTTTGTGTAGTGTATAAAGAAGAGCGCGAAACTAGCGTGAATGGAGCGTTAGGCAGATTCCTGCAGTCGAGGACGGCCAAGACACACATTACATGACCAAATAGAACGTGTTCTGGAGGAAGGTGATGTTAGGAGCCTCAAAAATCGACACGCGTGCATGAAAAAAGTTATGAAAGTCAACGAAGCGAGTGTGGTGTGTAAATATCATGCCTTATGGCGCTCCGTACTCTCTACCTACCCCGCAATGGATTTGGACTTCACTCCGATGTGTGTATGTTTGTGTGATTCGTTTTGGTTGGCGAATAATTGCAAAATTTGGCCCTGGTCTAAAAGATAAGATGAAACATTGTACTTGGCGAGACAAGGAAAACAGCAAATAAGAAAGTGAAGTAAAATAAAAATAGATACAGACCTGTACCAACTGATTCCACATACATAAAATTATAAAATTCAAGTAGTGGAAATATCATTCCGCAAACCAACAATAATAATGCAACAATATGCTGTTTTTTGTTATTGTGAATGTATGATTTGTTATGATCATTTTTTAATTTTTCGTTTATCTAAAAATTTACAAAATATATAATCTTTCTAAAAAAGGCTGGAAGAATGGGCAACAGCATTCTCTCTCAACAAAATACAGCCTACTGCGATCGCCAACCCGCCTGCCAAGCGTGGCGATTATGGCAAAAACCCCCCTTGAGTGAACGGACCACCAGTTGTGGCGCTCTATGAGGGAGGCCTGTCCAGCTGTGGACCTTAAAAAGCAAATGATGAATAATCTTTTTAGTCATGACGGATTTTTAATATGTACAAGAAGTGAACACATAGTAGTAGGTGCGATATTACATAACATAACTTCACGCCTTTTTCTACCCGAAGGTGTAAGCATCAGCTGCTAAGCCTCGTCACGCCTTTATGTTTACGTCCCAAATGGAACAGGTGGCGAACCCATACCGGGCACAAAATTTTCAGTCATCGATATTTTTCACACATAAAGAAAAGAATTTCGAAAAGTCATTGGTGTGTGCCAGTGTAAGTTCAAACCCGCGACGTCTAGATACAGAAGCATTAATATTATTATTAAATATGCTATGGTTTGAAAAGAGTATTAGGCAGACATTCATTGCCAGAATCTTCTCATGGTTGCCTCTACACTCGGGATCGGGCAGCTTGTGGCGATTGCGTCCTTGTTTTTTTTTTTTCACCGATGCACTTTTCTCAAGCGCTCGTGTTTAAATACATCATTTAAATAATAAGTTTAATCTTTGTATTTGTTGACTAATTTTAAGTGTCTATGAAAACCTATGAAAGTAAAGATTGTTTCACTTTGACTCTAAAGGAATCATGAGGTTCTTATGCTATTCTAATTGTTCTAAGATAAAACCGTCACAGATATATAACAGTGCGTGTAAAATTATAATACGGCCTGAGAGATTTGGGTGTCAAATATTTTTGTAGTAATTAGTATTGTTACTGCTATGAATGAAGATGCGTTTTCACCTTTTGTCCCAAGCCAAAAGCTAGAACTAGAAGATAGTAAGGTAGGTACAAAGTTCTCAAAGATGAGCAAAAGGTTTTTACTGGCATTTTTTTTTTAAATGCTTACATGCTTCAGTCGCGCCATACAATCAATGGTACATTTCATCCTTGCGAAGCCGGTGTAAGAGGCGACAGTGATGCATACCACAGATATAAGTGAGTCTATTACCCACAGAATAAAAACTCTTTTATTCATACCCACGGATAAAACTTCTCTTCCTCTGGTCACGTTGATCATAATTGTAGTTATCACTGAAATCAAATATTCGTTATTAAGCGTAAAAGAAACTTAAAGGCCATTATTGTGTATAGCATTTTTCTCCTGGTGGGGAATAAACCACCAACGAAAATATTCCCAAGTAGGGTTGACATCGGGCCGGTCATAAAATTAAAACAACCTTTCAGGATTCTATCGCGTTTATTTATTACTTATTTTTCAGAGATCATTTTCACGAGTGATGTACAAAAACATGGCAGTCGTTCAAAAGCTATCTTCATTCATACAGAGAGCACCCACTTTTTGGAAATAAAAATCAAAAAGTTGATGTTAAAAATATGATTTTTACTATTGGTAACCCACAGCAGACCATGAAACAAAAAAAATAAATATTTATTTTTAAGATAAATTTACTAAAAAAATTTTTTTTTTGTAAAGATCCTTTGTTGTATGATTTAATAGGTAACAGTTGTTGTTTTTAATTATTAGATAATTATCTTATTTTCTTAAGTTAGTTGAAATCAGAGTATAACTATTATTCAATATTGTATAATATACAATTGTGTTAAAAAATCTACCTCTGGGTCAAAAACGCGGCCAGTCCTGAGAAAGACCCAGCAAGAAAACTTAGCGGCTGTTCTTCAAAACTTTATTGGTTATTATTTAATTTTAGACGGGCTAATGATAGTACTATTATTTGTAATATTTTGAGAAAAAAGAAAAAGAAACTTGGTTTCCAGGTTAATAAAATTATTAAGATTGTATACTGCACTATTCAAAATTCTACATTATTTTTGTTTCTGATGTGGGTCTGACCTGCAAACTTATCTTATCTTACTTATCGCGTTTTTGACCCAGTGGTAGACTTTTTAACAAATACTTACCTTTAAATTTAAAATCAATCCATATTTAATAATAGTTATACTCTGATTTCAACTAACTTAAGAAAATAAGATAATTATCTAATAATTAAAAATAACAACTGTTACCATATTTTTAAAGTATAGTAAAAATAATATTTTTAACATCAACTTTTTGATTTTTATTTACAAAAAGTGGGTACTCTTTATATCAATGAAAATAGCTTTTGAACTACTACTATGTTTTTGTTCATCACTCGTGAAAATGATCTCTGTAAAGAGTTCAAAACGTCGGCAAATAAATAAAAATAAGTAATAAATAAACGCGATAGAATCCTGAAATCCGGTTGTTTTAATGTTATGAGTGTGATTCGCGAAAATTTTGAGAAATAAATAGATAAACTTACCTAAAATCATCATATATAATATACTGTACAAGTACGATGCACGCGATACTCTGATACTCCAGCCGACACCATCTCTGCGGAACTTGAGAGGAGCTACTCCTACTATTTGTGATACACGAAATACAAAACTCTGAATACCGGATACAGTACATTCACTGTAAACTGGCTCTTCATCATCCATATTTGTACAATTTTATACAGTTATTAATGTAACCAGAGAGCTATCGGTTCGATACTGAATAAGGCTCTACACGTGAAAAATAACTCTCTATACATTATCGAACGTATGTACGCTACGTAGAAATAACATTGTTAGTATAATATTTCAATTTATAATGATAGGTTAGATTCAAACAAAAACAAACAATACATGTTTGTTTTTGTTTGAATTAGTTTGTGAATATGTATTTTTATGACATAAAATATGTGAAATTATTAGTTATGTTCACTATATAACATCTACGCCATATCACATGATGTTATCACTATATTTTAGGCAGTGAGAATGTATGTGGATACAGTGGAAGATAAAACACTGACTAAGCAAATAAACTTTGCAAAAGAGGAAGGATATAAGAGTCGAAGATGGCCACGACATAATTTCCAAGATCATTATGAACGTTTCCTAGAAGCAGGTGATATCAATAGCCTTAAAAACCGGCGAGCGCTTATCTTATGAATTATGAAAGTCAGCGATCAATTTCCCCTAGCGCACTTTTCTTTCTACCTAACCCGCAAGGGATGTGGCGTTAAGTAAAGAACATTTGATGTTTTTATATTTACTTTAGCGCACCTAGCGCTTAATTGTTGTGTTATTAATAGAAAACACCAACTTGCCCACATCGTTTCATTGTCAGTAACAAATTCTACAAGTAACTACTAGATGGCAGTAATGTAATCGCAGTACCTATAGATAAAATTAAAAAATTATTAGTGTTTTTCTGGCACAAAAACCTACAAGTATCCAATAAATAATTATAAACACTTTTCTCGTTTTTAATTTCAAAATAAATTCAAAACGAATTTCGATAAAAACAGTTGACAATTTGAAGATTGCGCAATTGGTAAGCTCTATAAAAGAATTTGTCTTGTTTTATAAAAAAAAAATAACATGTGAGTTCAACTTTGTTTAAATTTTTTTGGAAAAAATAATACTATGCGGATTGATAATTGCTTCAAAGAAATATGTTAAAATACATTTCTAATTGTACATTTCTGCATGTGTTAGTAAATTAACAATTAACATATAACTGATACAGCAATGTATATTGATTCTAAGCAATTAGTCGTACGTAGCTCTACATAACAAACAGCCATTTAATATCTGTAACCAAGTGTTCTTCAGTTGTTGTGCGGCCGTCTAACATCTCCACGCTACGTATGTTTGCCTGGTACATGCAAAATTAAACTAAACTGTTCACATTGAATAAATAAATTAAAAATAAATAAAAAATATTAAATTTTAATTAAAATCGTAGAGACTGAAAACTAAATTATTTATTTTTATTATATTTTCATCTATTATGCTGTCGATATTTCATGAATTATTTTCGGAAATGTGAGTGCTCAGATAGAAAAAGGCTTTTTGACTGCTTTTTTAACAAATGGGTACGTATTATTAAAATTATTCATTTATCGACGTGAAAATAAAAAAAATGATAAATATTTTTTTTTAATATTGTGGTTATATGCCTTCACCGTTGCTGAAACTTATTTTATATTAAATTTAATATCTCAACAAGTATATTGCAAATAGGTGCCTAAGAAATTTCATATGAATATGATTGGAGACGAATATCTTAGCAATCCATGGATTCACCGTGCGGGTGCCGGGTCCATCATGTGGCAGAGAGGGAAACTGCGAGCAGATCCCGGAACTTGCGACCCAGGTGTAGGTTTAACGGGCCTCTTGCCGACGTACATCAACACTCACCTTCACTGCTCGTGTTTCTCTTCTTCGGCCAAGGTTTTTAGGAGGTTGTAGAGAGATTTAGCTGGAATGCCTCTCACCCCCACTTCTGCCGTGTATAAGTTAACCACATATCCATTTTTAATTAATAAATCGGTTAATTCGTAATATTTAATTTAATTTTTAATGAATGGTCTTTTGGTATGTTTGTTTACCACGGTACAGTGAGCTCTACAAGTAATAGTTTTTAAAAAATCGCGATTTTCGCACGTCTAATTTATTTGACCGATTCTGTACTAAAAGTAGGATGTAAAAAAAGTATGAAGCCCTTTGTGGGCCCTAGCCCTTCATGGATATGGTACATAATGATATTATAATAGATTGCCAATTATTTTCCGGCGAAAATGTCGGGTTGTCGGGTTTAAACTGGTGCTGAAATACATACATACATATATAACTTCACGCCAAATCCCTTGCGGGGCAGGCAGAGAGAACAGAGCATCATAAGGTACGATTCTTACACGCCTCACTCGCTTTGTTGACTTTTATAACTCTTTTTAACTCCAGAACACGTTCTATTTGGTCATGGAATGTGTGTCTTGGCCATTCTCGACTCCTACATCCATTCGCTTTTACATTGTATATCTGCTTAGTCAATCTTGCATCATCCATTCTTTCTACATGTCCGAACCATTCTTACTTTTACACCGACACTCTCTTTCAAACCAACTTCCTTCCTTACAACCTTGTTTTCTACGCGGTCAGCGAGAGTCGATCCGCAGATTGTGCGCAGTGCCCTAATTTCTACCGCGTTTATCATATTTTCATGCACACTCTGCCATATCCAGCTCTCGCTTCCTTAAGTGCTGAAATATGAGCATTTTATAACGAGTATTTAAGTTAGATCAAAATAAAGATAATTTTATTACGCACTAAATCATGTAGAGTTCTCGGGTTTAAACAGGTGCTGAAATACATACATACATAACTTTACATCAAGTCCCTTGCGGGGTAGGCAGAGAACAGAGTGCCATAAGGCACGATTATACCCTCACTCACTTCTTTGTCTTTTATAACTCTTGTCATGAGAGACTTGGCATGAACGTATGTATGTATGTGTGCATGCTCATAATAGATATCATAAATTGCGAAGAACAAAACAAAAACTGCAATCAAATAGTTCATCATGTAAATTCTAATATTGACATTCACCAACGAACCGGTCTACAGCGGGAGTCGGCCACCTTTGGAATTGAAGGGAGTTGAGAAAATTATAATCTAAACAATATAACATTATCTCGCACTAACTAATTAATAATTGTTGACAGTAATATCTGTTTATTCATAAATCGAGTACAAATGGTTGAGAGAACTGAACTGAACTAAAGAGTCGCAGGTTGCCTACCCTTGGTATACATACATAAATATAGTACATGTACATATACATAGAACTAGATATAAATCTTTCATATTAATTCTATGAGACGTGTCATGGGGTGGAGCGGTCACCCTCCTGTTTACCCAAAAAAAATTATACACCAAATGTACTAACAATAACATCGTTTATACTGAAAAGTTTATTATTGTGATATTTAAGTTGGTTGTCAACAGTCTTTTGCGTCATAAACATATATTAAAACATACAATACAATATATTACATTTATTTCTTAGATTTCTTCTGAGATAGTATAACTAAACTGAAGTGATTCATTTTGGATACGTTCAAAAAATGTCTTTTTGTCCAAGCTTAATGTATATAAAGTATTTTTCTATCTATAAAGATCTAAGCGGTAAGCGATTTTGTTTTAAACTATTCTATACTAATACAATAAAGAGCAAAGATTTGTACTTTGTGTAACTAATAAACTCAAAAACTATTGGACAGATTTCAAAAATTATTTCACCAACGGAAAGCTGCGTTCACCCAAAGAAACATATGCTATGTATAATCATTATAGTCATCGCCATTTTGTTTGTACGCGAGTAAAAATGCGTGGCAAAAAGCTATTTAGTGATAAATTTGTAGGAATCTATACACAGATCTTAATTAGAACAAAGCATACATTTAAGAATAATAGATCGGAAATAGTCACACAAATAACGAGACCAAAAATGGGTTGTTGATGTGGGAGTGACTTATCAATGTTTGCGTAAAAGAGCTTCCAAATGTGAACCATTACATCGGGTAAGGTTCCCATGGACTGGAGGCGTGCTGTCATCGTGCCCTTGTATAAAGGTAAGGGATCACGTATACAGTCCGCCAGGTACAGGGCCATCAGTTTGATCAGCTTAGCAACGAAAGTGTATGGGAAAAATATTGAAAGGAGAATGATGGTGATATTTGATGGAGTGTTGTGCGAGGCTCAGGGTGGTTTTAGAAGCGAACGAGGGAGGTATGGATCAGATTTTTTTACTCCGCAACATCGTGGAGACCGCATTTTCTGCCGCCCCGTTAGATGCAGGGTGATAGGGTGCCGTAAAAATATGCTCGATAAGGCGGCTATTTGCATGAAATTTTCGAATTCCTTGCTGGTGAACGGAGGTCCATTATCGGTCACTATCTGCTTAGGTAGCCCCCATCTACTCCACAATTCGGTTAATTTGTCTAAAGTTCCATTCGCGTTCGTACTCGCAACGTTGAAAACTTCTATCCACTTTGACGTGGCATCTACTATGACTATATAAAGTTTACCATAAATAGGCCCCAAAAAATCTAGATGTATGCGTGACCACGGGCGGGTTGGCCAGGGCCATGACCGAGGTTGATGTGTGGCCGGCGCGTCAGCATGAGCCGCGCATACTATACACGCGCGACATATTGCTTCCACCGCCTCGTCCATGCCTGGCCACCACACATAGCTCCGTGCCATCGATTTGGACTTCACTATACCCATGTGCGGTTCGTGTAAGACTTCCAGTACTCGTGTCCTACAGGCTTCCGGTACTACTACGTGGTAACCCCACATGATGCACCCTAATTCCTCGTATAACTCCGACTTTCTATTAAAATAGGGTTGCAATCCTACTATATCGCAGTGGTCCGGCCAACCGTCATGTAAATAACTAAGAACCCTAGCTAGAGTAGTATCTTTTTCAGTCATTTTCTTTATAACATTATAATCTAAAAGGAATGCCTCTCGAATGTTCGACTCAGATACTCACTGAAGCACCCGTGCCCAGTGAGTATCTGAGTCAACCTGTAGGTGACAGTGCCTCATTTACGGAGCACCCAGGCCTCGAGGTGGGGTAGGACGGCACAGACGGCGCGCTGACGCGCACAGCCCTTGGGGACTGGCGCGACGCGCTGGACTCGCCGAAATGTTTAAATATAGCCTATGTTACTCTGGGTGAATGCTGCTTTCCAAAGAAATTTTCAAAATCGTTCCAGTCGTTCTTGAGTTTACTTGCTATGTACAAAACAAGTCTAATTGCATTTTCACTTTTAAATTTAAAAAAAAATTGTTATAATTCATTTTGAGTTAGACAAAGATAATTACTTGCTTTAATTGTGCCATATAATCGATTATACAACTCATTCGGTTAAAGCCAGTACAAGCCACTACCAGAACGACAGTACCGACCAGGAGAAGGTCTGAAGTCCAAATAATTCTGGCGCCATTGCTTCTGGTCAGGATCGAAGTCTCTTTTTCTATAATAAGATCGCCCAGCAACGCTATCATAGTTAATAACACTGAAGGAGAAAGAAAATGGTTCAATTACTATTCAGCAAAATGGATTGTGTGTAATTTAACTTAAAATTAGTAGTAACATATTCAGGCAATCCTATTTTTATCTTTTGATTATAAAAAAGGATAAAAAAAATACTCGCCTAAATTTTTCAAAAATGGTGTCCTACAGAAGAAAATCTCAGATTTATTTTTTTAATTAATTGCAAGGAATATTGAATCTCACCTAAAATCATCACTAACATAATACCATAAAAGTAGGATGCACGTGATACTCTGATACTCCAGCCGTCACCATCTCTGCGGAACTCAAGAGGAGCTATTCCTGCTATTTGTGACACACGAAATACGAAATTCTGAATACTGGATACAGTACATTCACTGTGTACTGGCTCTTCATCCATATTTATATTATTGTGTAAAGTTTCAGCACAGTAGAGATACACTTATTAAAATCATTTTCTACAAATGTATGGCACACAATAGTCATTAACTTTATTTGTGTATTTCAGCTAATATTTATAGTCAGTGTTAATATTTACCGAAGACCATTAATAATTTTTTATCATCCACCTACATTGTTGGTACCTACTCTATTGAAAACGAATAGAAAATAAGGAAATACAAAATCATTTCAAATGTTTTTGGCCATAATTTCGTCATGAAATATTATCGTGCAAAAATTCTATAATATTAAACAGAAATGCAGAGAGTCGCAAAAAAACCTCGAAAAAAGGTCGTAAGAGGCGACTAAGGGAAAACTGGAAGAATGAATAGTAGCATTTTCTATACAAAATAACTCCAGCAATCGCAGACCCGACTGCCAAACGTAGCGATTACTACAAAAAGCCATGACGACAGAAAAAGTACGGCCCCCAGTAATGCCAGCTCTATTCCCTTATTCTATTCTATTCCCTTATTCTATTCTATTATTCTATTCCCTTATGGCAGCGGGCTTAGTAACGGAGGAGCAGGGAGTGCTAAAACTCTCCGGTCGCGATACTGCACCCATAAACGATGACCTCTAGTCCTGGTATCACATAACATCCGCGTCCACTGGACTAACAAAATCATCACCAAGCTAGACGAAGAGCTGGCAAGATTCGATGGGACATTGCTGATTATCGGAATATGATATAACCCTTCTTAAAAAAACCACTCCAGTGAAAATGGCCCTGATGGTTCAATAAGGAACTAGATAGTCTTCATATTGTGAGATAAACAACATTTTATTATATTCAACGATGTCTAAGTAATCAATAAATTTTAAACTGGGACTGGGACTGCTATCATGGACTAGTCCAACCAGTGTCTAGTGGGCCAGAAGTATGGTGGCCTTGTTTTTTAAAAAAGGTGACAAAATCCGCTTGAAAAACAATAGACCCATCTCGCTTCTTCGTCATATCTGTAAACTGTTTTCGAGGGTTAAAGAAAAGAATGCAAAAAGATTTATTTTATTTATTTATTGGGAATAACACACAACAATCATAAAGAATACATATAGGGGAACACAAAAGATATACAAGATATTTGCATCTAGTTCTATGAAACTCTTGGTATCTTAAATAGACTATAAAAAAGTCTGTGTTTAAAACACCAAGTTCCACTTCGATGTTGGTTCGTGAGTACAATAAATAGGTGTTGGTGAACATTTAATCAAATATTAATATAAACATTAATGTGGGTAGGTTGAAAAATATTTCAGTTACAAGCTTCTAAACGTTACCCTACATTATCTTGTAAAAAATAACGCATTTACATTATGCAGATATTTATACAGCAATTTTATCAGCTTAGAAGTTAAAACCATGTTAATAGATTTATGATCACGCCAAAATTCGTGTTTGCGCGTTCGTGTGTGTGTGTGTGTGTAAGTTAATAAGTGTGTGAGTCGTTTCGCGATATGTCAGTTTTTGAGCCAATCTGTAACGAACCTTTTAGTGGCTGTCTGCGTCAGGTGATGAATCGGTAGTAGTTTGTTTAATTTATTGTCCAGCAATGTAGCCAAGAAAGGATAAAATCTCTCCGGATGTGAAAATTTGCATTTAGGAATATTAAAATTTTCCTCCTGGCGCTTTTTGGTTATCAATCAAATCAAAACTCATTTATTCAGTTTAGGTCTTGTACAGACACATATGAAGGTCACTTTTTGTTACTTCCGCCAATTCGATTACTCTCGCACTGAGAAGAATTGGCAAGGTTTTTTTTTTTTTAGATATAAGAGGTGTTTCAGCATGTTTCAGCATGCAAAGGAATTGTATTTAGCATGAAAAGTTATTGCATAGTTAGTACTCTACAGCATTTGAAGAGTTGAGTTGTAGAAAATCAAAATGGATGGAAAGTGCCACCTTTAAGAACCGCTCTTTGAGCTCTTTCCAGTTTTATAAGATTGGTTTTGGCTGTTCCTCTCCAAGAAGTTATATAGTATGACAGGAGATATTAACACAGAGCATAATATACTTGTTTAATAATACGCACGTCAGCCACATGCCATAATAGGTGATTATAATTTGATTCTCACTCAGGCTTAACGACAGGCCTCCTGAACAAGCCGCTCTCCGTCAAGGCTTTAGTACCATAGATCACATGCACACACGTCGCCAGATTAAAAAAACCAACCGAATATACTGTTTTCCCAATCAACCCCTGTGCTTGGAGTTTGTGAGTGTGTAAGCCTTAGATTCCGTCGAAACTTGGGCTGTGCTGCAGTCACTCTAGAGATGCCAAATTGACTATCGGTATATCGAAGTACCCAAACTGAATGATCAACAATAACACAAGAGTAACAAACTCATATCATCTTCTCGGAACTCTACCAATAACGTCAGGTCACTGTCAAAGTTAGACACCTTGATACCTTCATATTGAACTCATATTAATTTAATCTATATATCCATTCATTTAGTGCTTACAACATAGCAGCATACAATATATCATCTTACTGTACTTTTTTTTTTAAAGTTGCACAATAATGACAAAGTAGGTGGTAATACTGCTCACCAACTGAAATTAAAACAATTACTGTTTAAAATTAATATATATCACTTTTTTCTATTTTCACTGACTTCTACATGAATGGGCCGGCTCGACCGGTGAAATACCACGACCTCTCAGAAGATCGACGTAAAGTGGCTCATGCCGCGTTTTGTTCGGTGAGAGAGGTACCCGGAGGCCCACCCTTCTTCCCCATCCTTTCCTATCCCCTATCCCTTAAAGGTCGGCAACGCAACAGTAACACTATATGTGTTGCTGGTGTCCATGGGCGGCGTTGGTTGCCTACCATCGCGTGACACGCCTGCTCGTTGGCCTTCCTATCCCACAAAGAAACTTGTGTTTCTGTCTTCATTACCGTTCGACTAGTTATATCACACTTTTTGTCACGCTTATTCCATGATTTATATTTATATTAAATACTTTACCAAACGAAACTCACTGTTAGGAAAAGTGATCTGTTAAGCTTAAAAATCTGCATCGGTGTATAAGAGTTGGGATTTAATTTGAGATGTCTTGTGAACATCTTCAGCTCAGCAGCAATGGCGAAATCATCGGGTGGAACGTAACGCATCATTTGGTTTATTATAATTCTGGTCTTCAACATCTACAAACATAGAAGAAAATGATATCTAAAACAAGAATAGAAAAGACACATTGGTGCCTAAACGTTAGAACTCTTTTCAAAGAGATTGCGATTGATGGATGACTCTCATAATTAGAAGATTTGTATATATATATTGGTGAATAGCACCATCATTGAGCATGATACTGCTGCCAAACTTCTGAAAACCGTACTAGTAGATCGTGACGTGGAGAAACACATTGATACCATCTTGAGCATATGCTGTAAACATTTTATTAATTTTGTAGTATCCGGATGTTCACTCTGTTATTAGCCAGGTAGTTACATTTTTCTCTCTGCGACCTATTGATCCCACTATGACCATGTGCTGTCTATGATAATTTGTGTGTACCATGAACACTATCTGATTAAATCGTGACATAGATACCTCGGAATGAGTGGCGTGAAATGGTTCAACAGTCACGTAAAGAAGAATCATTTTGTAGAAAGCCAAGACATATGCTAATAAGTTATTACTTCTGGGTTCTTCACCGCCAACTGTAAAGGAATCTTTATAAGTTCAAAGTATACTCTAACAAATTAACAGTGAAGGATGATATTTAAAAAATAATTTTATGAGCAATACATTACATTAAGACACGATTTTTACACGCCTCACTCGCTTCATTATCATCACTTTAATAACTGTTTTCATGCATGTCCGTCGATTTTTGAGGCTCCTAACATCACGTTCCTCCAGAACACGTTCTATTTGGTTATGGAATATGTGTCGTGGCCATTATCGACTCTTACATCTATTTGTTTTTGCATTGTATTCATCTGCTTGGTCCATCATCGATTCTTTCTACATGTCCGAGTCACGAACTCTCTTTCAATTCAATTTCCATCATTACAACCTTGTTTTTGACGCGGTCAGCGAGAGTCACTCCGCAGATTTTGCGCAGTGCCCTCATTTTGACTATGTTTTTAGTACTTTTGTGCATACTCTGCCATACCCAACTTTCGCTTCCATAAGCTAGCGTTGGGATCAGTACCGCATCTTGGTCTGCTAGCTGGACTGTCCTGCTAACGGCTCAACACATGATGTTTCCTAAAGTCACTCTTCTTTCTACATCCGCGGTGTACCTGCTTATCCTGTTATAAGTGCATCCAAGATATAGAATTTCATTCACCTGCTCCAACACTACATCGTCAACAATTATGCTTGCATCCTTCTTCTTTCTTGATTTATCCTTTTCATAAACAAATAATGTATGTATATGTATGTGTATGAACAAATGTAAATGTGTGTATGTATATGTATGTGTATGAACAAATAAATTACATAATAACATCAAAGGATTTTAGAAGTTTGTAAAGTAAGAAAATCTATTTTATTAAATGTAAATTAAGAAATAATATCAAAGCCACAGTAATAAAATCAAAGCCAGCCTCTTACCAGTCTCTTCATTGATGACTATCCAAATGGATAGTCATCAATGAAGAGACTGGTAAGAGTCGAGCTAGGGATTCAGAATTTAAATTAAGTATCAATGGTCATGATACCAAGTCAAATTATCAAGTGGCCGATGCCTTTGAATTTTTTTCTGTGTTTCCTGTCAATTTTACTAGCGCTCTAGGCTCTTCCACCAAAATTCAGGCACGTTATCTTTTTAGTAATAACTCTGCAATGGGAGTTATTACTTAAAGATAACGGGCCTGAATTTTAAAAGGGTTTTCATTTCAGTCATATAATGGGTTTGATCATAATATCGAGCTTAAATCAATTAATATTAAAAAAACGGCTGATTTATGGGGCATTTCTGTGCACATTATAAAATCTTTATTTAGCACTGTTGCCCCCGCTTTAATTGTTAAGTTTAACAGTGGTAGAGCCAAGCAGTTCGCTGCATGAATGGACCGGCTCGACCGGTGAAATACCACGACCTTTCAGAAGATCGACGTAAAGTGGCTCATGCCGCGTTTCGATCGGTGATAGAGGTACCCGGAGGCCCACCCCTTTCCCCATCCTTTCCTATCCTACTCCCTTAAATGTCGGCAATATACATAGAAATAAAGTTTCTGTGAAGTGTCTGTTTGTAATATTGTTATATCTGCTTTCAACTACATTAGCAGTATATACATTCATATGAACAAACAAACGGTACATACACCAAAATAACTTTATTTAAAATTTTTGTCTGGCTGTCTGTTTGTTCCGGATAAACTCTGAAATGGTTGGAGCGATTTTGACGAGACTTTATTTGGCAGGGAGCTGATAATTCTTATTATTTACAAGTAAATTAGACTTACTTTTATTTCCTTAAAAAACCTTTTACTTACAAATGTATTGCTTCAGAGCGGAAATTAAGTTCGCCAGGTCAGCTATTAGTAATAAAATGGCGAAAATCTGATTAATAAAATAAGTGACTGTTGACAAATAATTATTATATCTATACATATAAATAATTTATAATTTGTGTCTGTCGTTTTGTCTGTTTGTTCTGCGTTATCTCTGAAATGGCTGGACCGATTTTGACGGGACTTTTATTGGCATGTAGGTAGCTGATGAAATAAGAAGTAACTTAGGCTACATTTGTTTTATAAAAAAAATATATTTGCTCATTTATTTCTTCTAAGGCGAGTAAGTTCGCCGGGTCAGCTAGTCTTATATATATATTAATAAAAATAAAAATAAATTTAAAAAAAAAACAGCGATATCCATGAATTAAATTTAAGAATTAAAAACAAACTTGCTGTGTCCACTACTAGACTCCATAAAATTTCTAATTCGTTTCCAGGTCAATGTATACGCTTCTGACGCTTCTGACAATGAACTTTCAAACGAAGCGATTGAATTATCGTACATCAAAGGGCTTACTGTATTTCAGATTAACCGTTATACGAGTATAATAGTAAATTTAGAAAAAAGTAAAGTATTTAAATAAGTAAATGATAAAGCCGTTTGGAATTGAATTTCTTCTATTGTGTTCTATTGATTGTATTTACTATAGCAAATATTGTTAAACTGCTAACTAAACATTGCTGTTAATTGGCAAGATTATGTGCAGTATGACGTTTCTCACCGGGCAAGCTTACTAGTTTTTTTTTGTCTGATTTCTTGAATACGTCATGCTCACTGAAAGGTCCTTGCTTACGGCAGCGTCGTTTATCGGGACGCCACCTTGCCTAAAATATGGCGAGGGAGACGATGGCTGAGATATGGGTCATACTCGTGAACGGGATGCTGTTTATGGTGTGGTCAGACGTCCATAGAACTTTTATTAACATACTGTGTCCTAAATTTAACGTGAGAGACCTCATTATGCTCTCTATATTATTCTATTAATTTGTATTTTAGTGCACAGTACTGTTAGGTAAAAAAAGGACTCTCCTTTCTTGCCTATTTTTCTCCGCGTATTTTAAGTAAGTAACCTTCATATATGACTGTATATGAGCAAAATTAAATAAATGAGTTTTGAGTTGATTTTATTTAAAGCTTTTACTATTTGTTCGCTTATTTTAACGAATACCAATCAGCTGATTTTAATTACATATTGAGCATTACTCTAACAGTGGCAGTGTCTTGCAGTTAGCTGAATGGGCCGGCTCGATCGGTGAAATACCACAACCTCTCGGAATATCGGCGTGAAGTGGCTCGTGCCGCGTTTCGTTCGATGAGAGAGGTATCCCGAGGCCTGATCCTCTTTGCCCTTCCTTTTCCCTCCTACTTCATTAAAATTCAAAATTCAAAATATCTTTATTCCATAGACTTTACAAAGTACTTAGAATCGTCACATAAAAAAAACACGGAGCTTAGATTCCCTTTCATCACACTGTCTTGAATGTGAAAGCGAATCTAAGTGCCAGTTCCGGCGTCAAGGCTTCTTGAGAAGAACTGGCAAGAAACTCAAGGCCGACTCTTTTCAAATATCCAGTTTAACAAATAGTGATAAGTACAATCAATACAACACAAAAGGAGCAGTTCAATTCCAAACTTTTTTATCGTTTATATAGTCTGCGATGCAATAATAAGCCCTTTGATATAATCTACTTTTAATATAATTTTTAAATTTTCCCATGGATAATTCAATCGCGTCGTTTGGGAGTTTATTGTAAAAGCGTATACATTGACCTGGGAACGAGTTAGAGATTTTATGGAGCCTAGTAGTGGGCACAGCGAGTTTGTTTTTATTTCTTAAATTTAGTTTATGAACATCACAGTTTTTCTTAAATTTAGTTTTATATTTATGAACATAAATAAGATTTTCATAAATATATTGTGAATAAAATGTCATAATTCTTATTTCTTTGAATTTATTTCTTAGTGTATCCCTGGGACTCATCATATAGATAGCACGAACGGCTCGTTTCTGGAGCACAAAAACTGAATCTGCATCCGCGGCACTACCCCAAAGCAATAAGCCGTACGACATAATGCTGTGGAAATAGCTAAAATAAACTAACTAAACTAACTAAACTAACTAAACTAAACGCGCAGTATCAACATAGGTTAGCTGACGTATTTTCCTTACAGCGTAAGCTGCTGAGCTTAGTCTGCCTGACAACGTTTCTATATGTGGGCCCCATTGTAATTTAGAATCTAATGTTATACCAAGGAAGACAACCTTATTGACCAATTCCAATCTCTCATTGTCCATCACTACACTGGTTTTTACTTGTTTAGCATTTTTTGTAAAAAATTTAACATATTTGGTTTTTTTACTATTTAAAAGCAAATTATTAGCACTAAACCAGTTTACAATTTTTGAAAGAGCATTGTTTACATACCTTAAAAACTAAAGAAGTGTCATCTGCAAACAAAACTATTTCATGATTATTTTTCACAAGATATGGCAGATCATTAATGTACAAAAGAAACAGGAAAGGTCCCAAAATAGAGCCTTGTGGCACTCCCATTGCTACACCTGATCCATGTGATAGCTTCCCGTTAACATATACTCTTTGAATCCTATCACTCAGATAAGAAATGAGAAGATCCAAAGCGATGCCTCTTATACAGTAGTGGTGTAATTTTCTGACCAGAGTTTCATGCTGCACACGCTGAATAGTTCCGTAGTCCTTAATATCAGGTGACCCACTTGCTCGTTTGACCTCCTATCCCATAAAAAAAACAATACACACACACGCACACAAATATTCACACACACACACACACTAACACACACACACACACACACACACACGCACGCACGC
The DNA here is from genome assembly GCA_905147225.2 of Euproctis similis. Taxonomy (NCBI): domain Eukaryota; kingdom Metazoa; phylum Arthropoda; class Insecta; order Lepidoptera; family Erebidae; genus Euproctis; species Euproctis similis. The sequence continues at coordinate 23,228,917 of LR990110.1, forward strand.
ACGCACGCACGCACGCACGCACGCACGCACGCACGCACGCACGCACGCACGCACGCACGCACGCACGCACGCACGCACGCACGCACGCACGCACGCACGCACGTGTTAAGGAACCCCAATACGCCTCAATTAGATTCGTAAGCAATAAATAATAAATTATATTAATATTATATCTAGGGCATAATCAGCAATTATATAGTATATAAGATGGGATTTTTGTAAGAATAATCAATTACTGTTTAATAAATAATAAAAGGTGGTCACTCTGACTTAAAATATAAATTGTTTTTTTTAAATAATCTCGTGGTGAGAAACTTAATTGGCGCAGCCGGTAGGATATCTTGCAGTCAAGATCTTCTGGTATCCAACTCTACCAACAAGAAGTCGCGACGTCCGTTTCAACGGTTTAGCAGATATCGACCACAAACAAATTTATTAAGGAGCCACCCAGAGCAGTCACCGACCACCGGGCAGTAATTCAAGGAGCATGGAAGTAGCTGCGGTACTGTGAGTAAAACTCTTCACTATCCTTTCAGCTTTCCAGACCGTCTCCAAACCTTGTATAGTTTATGTGTCTTTTGTGTATTATTAGGGATTGGACAACGCCGTGATAATACTTGAACATAAACATTAGTTTTAATACTTATATTTTATCGTATTTTTTTTCTTTTGTGCTAAGTTTACATATTTCTTGTACTGTGTGTTCAGAATTTTTTTTTCTCTCATTTATTGAATAACGTTGAATAGAAAACAAATTTTATCATGGAATCCGTCAAGCGTGTACCACAAGAAATAGTTAAGATTATTCCAGTGTTCAGTGGGGAGGCCAGGACTCTGCCTTTATATATAAAAAAGTGCGAGTATGTCCTTGGGACCTACCAGGGCGATGCAGCCCAGAACGAATATCTTTTTCATGTGGTAACGAGTAGGCTATCAGGCGAAGCAGCCAACTTAGTAGGAGAACGAGACTCCATAGATACTTGGCATGACCTGAAGCAGCTGTTAAACCAGCACTTTGGTGATCCTCGTACCGAGGAATGTCTCGCGTTAGAATTAGAAACATGTAAAATTAATAGGGGTGAAAGTTACTCAGATTTTTGTCATAGGATTCAATTGATGCGAAGTATTTTATTTTCGAAAATCAACGAAACCGTCATAGATGATTCCTTACGAGCGGCAAAGCTAACAATCTATCACAGTAGGTCCTTAAACGTTTTCTTATATAATTTACCTCAATATTTAGTACGTTTAGTTAGGCTACGTGACGTTAAGAATTTAGAAGACGCTCTGAAAATCGTATTAGAGGAACAAAACTTTGAAAACGTCTACCATAACTCTAGGTCTTTTAATAATAGGAATAACTTAAATAATAACTCAAAACCGAGTTTTCACCATCATAATGTACATTCTAGGCCCAATACAAATATGCCTAATAACTCCCCTAATAGGAATTTTTCATATAATAATCAGTTTAGATACCCTGTGCAATATAGTAATTATAATAATTCTAACAACATGCAGAATTATACGCAGCGACAATCGTTAAGTAGGCCACCGTTTACAAATCATCGGAGCCAACAGTATTCGGGTCATTCGCCGAACGTGCCGCATTTTGCAGCGCAAGCACAAGGTTCGAATACCGATGTCACAATGCGTACTGCTAGTTCACGACGAATTAATTACATAAACAATAATGACGATTTTAATAATGATAACAAGCAAAATGAAAATTTTTACACAATAGCCTCCAGAATAGGGAAAAAATAAAGATTAATTATAATAAACGTTTAAATTTGCCTCATATAGTTATAAAGGAATTAAATGCAGTTTTTATGATAGATACCGGTAGCGTTAGATCTTTTATTAGTCCGAAAATTGCGAATAAATATTTTAAAAAATATTTACAGCATGAACCGTTCGAAGTTGTTAGCACTCACGCTTCGAGCGTTCACAGCCAAACGGCTACTATCCCATTGCCAGCAACTTTTAATATAAACGAATTTCATAAGTTTTATGTATATAGCGTTGACGATAGATACGATGGACTAATAGGTAGTAATCTATTGAAACAATTACAAGCCAATATTAACATGAAAAGTCAAATCTTACAACTAAGATTCACAAATATACCAATAATTTATTCTCCACCTATGAGAGAGGTTTACTGTATACCTCCTCGTAGTGAAATTAGAGTAAGCCTTCCAGTCACTTTACTTGATGGGGAAGCTATATTAAATTTTACTGAATTTAAGGAAGGGATTAGAATGCCCTCCGCATTAGTTAAATGTGTTAATGGCTTCGCTTCGACAGTCATTCAAAATTATACTGACGAAGCAGAAACATTAGTAGTAACTGGACCTTTTAGAACAATGCCTCACGAATTAAAGCCAGTAATTAGTGTAAACGTAACTAATGATTTTAATGAAAAAAATAGGCTACTTACAAATAATTTACAAAAATTAAGGTTAGACCACATGAACATAGAGGAGCGGAAAGCGATGCAAATTATATGTAGCGAAAATAAGGATATTTTTTATTGTGAGGATATTCCGTTATCTTTCACGAATCATGATAAGCATAGGATTAGAACTAAAAATGAGGACCCTATAAATCTTAAAACCTATAGGCTACCTCCCGTGCAGGCGCGAGAAATTAGAAGTCAAATGTTGAGGGATAACATTATCCAGGAGTCATATTCTCGCTGGAGTGCCCCCGTACATTTAGTCCCTAAGACAATTAATGATGCAGTCATAGGTATATCGTTATCAAATAGGGAACACGTAGGTATTCCAAGTGTAAACGAGACTATAGATGAGAAACTAAACAAAAAATTGGTACATTGGTGGAAAAGTAGAAAGAAAAGAAAAAGATGGAAAATAATTTAATTGTGAAGTTATTATTAGTTCCATCAATTAATAATTAAAGGTACATTATTAATTAATATTTTATTAGTAGTTAGTAAACATGCTAGGAATACTTACTCAGTAAATTTTAAAGTTTGACTATAGATATATACACAACGTTATAGTTAATTATTGCTTAGATTATGACAAGTTAGTCTTTGTGTTAGAGATCCCTCTAATAGACTCAGACACATATAATTATTACAAGGTTGTTCCCATACCTATTTATAATTCCTCAAAAACCTATGTCATAATTCCTGAATACCTTTATTTAATGGTGAATAGATTGAAATACATACCCGTAGCCAACCCATGCGAAGAAATTGAGGACAACAAATTTATTTGCTCAGAAAACAATCTAGCCCAGTATCCAGCAGAAACATGTATAGAACAGATTATGTTGATAAAGTCGAACTACAGCAGGTGCTTTCAGAACCAGATTAAAATCGAAAAAACCCTCATACAGAGATTGTTCGACAATCAATGGTTAATATATGCAGAAGAAAATTTAATTATCTCAGAAAACTGCAATAGTGAGATACATAAATACAACGTTCGGGGAAACTACTTAATTACCCCTAACGCACGATGCAAAACTCAAGCAGGTGAAATATATTTATATGGTGTCACTAATAGTACATTCACTAGCCCCCAGCAGACAAGATGGTCAAGATGCCAGAGCTACAGCAGGACATCAAAAGAAGAAGCAACAAATTAGATCTGCGAAATACGGACCTTAGTGAAGTGAAAGATATTTTACAAATTGTTAAATTCAGTGAACTAAGTGACACTACCAAAGACCAATCGATAACATTAAGTGTTAGTGTATGGACAATCTGCTTGTATGTTATTCTAATTTTAATATTTTTAATTGTTTTACTATACAGATTTAAGATAATATCTAAACGAAATTATACTGAGCCGTCTTCAACGCCTTCAGATAATTTCTCTCTTGAGGGGGGAGGTGTTAAGGAACCCCAATACGCCTCAATTAGATTCGTAAGCAATAAATAATAAATTATATTAATATTATATCTAGGGCATAATCAGCAATTATATAGTATATAAGATGGGATTTTTGTAAGAATAATCAATTACTGTTTAATAAATAATAAAAGGTGGTCACTCTGACTTAAAATATAAATTGTTTTTTTTAAATAATCTCGTGGTGAGAAACTTAATTCACGCACGCACGCACGCACGCACGCACGCACGCACGCACGCACGCACGCACGCACGCACGCACGCACGCACGCACGCACGCACGCACGCACGCACGCACGCACGCACGCACGCACGCACGCACGCACGCACGCACGCACGCACGCACGCACGCACGCACGCACGCACGCACGCACGCACGCACGCACGCACGCACGCACGCACGCACGCACGCACGCACGCACGCACGCACGCACGCACGCACGCACGCACGCACGCACACACGCACACACACACACACACACACTTATTGAATTGTGGACCAACCAAATATTTTAAGTGCAAAAATAAAGATGGACAGATCCTGTATCTGCGCCAGTAATGATTATAAAGATATTTCAAATAAACCCGAACCATTGTGAGGCATGACTGGCATGATGACTCATGCAGGCTGTGTGAGAACTGAACCTAGATCTCGTGCTGATTTCGGAGCCATAAAGACACCCCACAACTTAACCATAGAAAACAGATTAAAGTATGCCTGGGCAGAGTGTCCTCGGCCCAGGCACAGCGCAAGAGTTCTAGGAAAATTCAGCCAGAGTCCTTGATAGAAAGTATGTTGAGGCACCTGCCTCTGATGAGAAAAAATGTCAAGCAGAATATTGAAAGAACCTTCTTTCAATATTCTGCTTGACATTTTTTTTGTTTGTATATTTTTTAACTTTCTTACATTCATACGCCTCCTTTGGCAAATTTTGGAGGTACTTGGAAATTCATTTTAACAATATTGTAGATACCCAAAATTGCGAATAAATAAATGGTTGATTTATTGAGCCAGCATGGCAAGCAACCAGTGCTGTGGATCAAGAACTCCGTCGATTAGAAAGACAGCGGTCATAAAAACAAAACCCGTGATGATGACGAATAGTATGAAGAACAATAGCTAGTAACTCCCTCCATGAAGTAATAGAGCCCTAAAAATACACACACTTCTACCATTTCGTGGTTCCCACTCGAGAACTATTCTACCCCAACGGTTATCGATTCATCGAGCGGTGTTGCCTGCACATTTCTAATTCAGCGTGCTAACTTTTTGGGTTATGTTGGTCACGCCAAAACTTCTGCGTATCTCCGTATTGCGGATTTTGTCTCGCAAGCAAATTCCAAGCATAGCCCGCTCCATAGCACGCGGAGCGACTTTGAGCATAGTCATGAGGCCAACATTTAAAGACCACGTTTCAGTTCCGTATGTCATCACTAGTAACATAAATTAGACATAGACATTAAACTTAAGGCACTGAGCGATTTTGGACAATTAACGCTTGGGCAGCGTTCGGGTAACTAACTAAGGGTTTCCGTCAATTTACCTTCATATTCCTCGAAGTTGTCTCTACCTTGTTGGACTGTTTGTGGTAAATAAAAATAGTGGTCGCGTATTTACTTTCTTATTCCTCAAATTAGTCTCTACCTTATTGGACTGTTTCCGTAGGTAAATATAGTGGTCGACAATGTCGAAGATCGTATAGCCAACAGTAACCGATGCTTGAATCACATGGGCATTGGCCATTACTTTGATCTTGTTCGTTCTGAGAGCTAATTTTTCGGAAAATCTGCTGAGATACTTGAGCCTTGGTACAATACCAAGGTCCTCCAGTGACTCTTCCATGACCACGATATCATCAGCAAATCGAATTTATATTCGGCGTTGATGTCGAAGCCTAGTCCTAACCAATCCAGGAACTTGAATATGTCTTCCAACGCTGGAATGCAGGAGACGTTTCTACTATGGAATTGGATTCGCACTCCCAGATCGAATTTGGACTGACATAGTCGTGTTTCTTTACAAACACTGGAACACCTCGATAAACCGACAGTCAATTTGGCATCTCTGAAGAAACAGGACTGCCCAAGTTTAAACGGCATCACAGGCTTTCTTATAATCCACAAATAAGTATCTTAAATAGATTATGCATTTAATATAGATCAATATGGCCCTCTATAGCATGTTATCTGAAGAAATATTTTTGATGATCTTACAGATTTAAAATGTAGGGACAGGAGAGAGGTTGCGTCGCTCCGCGGTACAAGCCGCCAGTTGAACTTAATAAAATACAAAATTTACTAATATATTGCTTCTGAGGCGAAACAAAGTTCGCTGAGTCAACCCGTACGAAAGTAAGTTTAAAATGATGATATAGTAATAATGAAAATAAATTGGGAAGATAGTTGGTACCTACCACAATTTTCCATACACATTCCATAAAAACAATTGAACAGGAACTCGATGTTGAACACCATCAAGCCCAAAAGCAGCAGAACTAGATCCATTTCATTAGCAACACCCAGACGTCTCACTATGTCGCACAGCGAACAGTACGTACGTGTTAGGTCATTTATTGTTGATGGTGTACACCTTGAAACTAAATTCAGAAAATAAAGCTCAACATTATTTGTACAAAAGTAGCGAAATTGTTATTTGTACCTAAAAATCCCCGATTTTTTATACATTGGACAAAGTTTTTTAAATCATCTATATTTGTAATAAAAGACTTCCAAAGAAGACATTGATGTGATCCAGTATTTCCACCAGAGATGCTTGCTTCAGAAGCGAGGTGCTCATCCTCCAGAATACGTACATTTTATTTATTGCTAGAAAGTAGTGTTAGCAAGATTGTTCCTTTGCTTACATTTACATAAGGTTCTGTCCCCAATATGGAAAATCTGAAGCCTTCTATTACCTATTTATGCCAATCTGTGGTGTTATTGTTAGGAATATAACTCACCTTCATTATCGCTGGTCCCATGACCGACTGATTCGTGAATGAATCTTTTGTGAAGATGAGATCGGAAATGTCTAGCTGAAAGCATTGGTGATGGATCACTGATGTCGTGGCGCGATATTCCAATAGGAGACACCGATTCTATGAAATTAATATTGTTTTCGAAAACACAACTAAAAACAAAAACTACGAGAACAAGAATATCAGAAATAATTGAAAAAAAGGAATTACAAGACGTAAATATCACATGATGCATTTTCCATGACCAAAATTTATTGTGTTATTTCGCCGAAAGGAGGCGTTACCGGTATTCTAGGGCTGCATCACGTGCACTTTTAGCGCCTTTTATTGCTCCCTAAGGCGAGCCCTGACCAATACTTTTGCCATCCAGTTTAGAGAAGTCGTGTTTGGTATACCCACTCCCAAACAAGTAGTGGGTACGTTTAAAGGGTTTCCACTAAAAAGTTTAGGCTTGTACAAGAGTTATGAAAGTCAGAGAATCGCATGAGATGTTTGAGATAGTTTCTTAAGGCGCTTGTTTAGTTCTGCATATCTTGTAAGGAACTTAACGTGAACTACAACCGTTCTGAATCTCCTGAAGTATATTCATCAGGCAATCGTTTAATGTCCGAAACGTTGGCACGGCCGGTGTGGCCATGAACACTATTATTGACTGGAGTAAGATAATTTTAAAGTATACTATGTATACGGATGTATTAAGAAAAATCTTCATCCCTGAAACAAATATATTGACTTTGAATTCAACAAGTTTTTGGTGAATTCCTACGATTTGCACCTGAAATGATTTCACAGTTTTTCTGTAAATTAACACACCTGCAAATTCAGACCTATGCGCATGTCTTGTGAGAGGCAAAGAAGACCGGGCCTCCTCATTAGGTATACTAGTGGTAACGCTTGTGGTCTTCTATTACGAAGCCACAAATCACCTTTGGACACCTTTTTGTTTTCTTGTGTTTTGTTTGTGTAGTGTATAAAGAAGAGCGCGGAAATAGCGTAAATGGAGCGTTAGGCAGATTCCTGAAGTCGAGGACGGCCAAGACACACATTCCATGACCAAATAGAACGTGTTCTGGAGGAAGATGATGATAGGAGCCTCAAAAATCGACACGCGTGCATGAAAAAAGTTATGAAAGTCAACGAAGCGAGTGAGGTGTGTAAATATCATGCTTTATGGCGCTCCGTACTCTCTGCCTACCCCGCAATGGATTTAGACTTCACTCCAATGTGTGTATGTTTGTGTGATTCGTTTTGGTTGGCGAATAATTGCAAAATTTGGACCTGGTCTAAGAGATAAGACGAAACATTGTACTTGGTGAGACAAGGAAAACAGCAAATAAGAAAGTGAAATAAAATAAAAATAGATACAGACCTGTACCAACTGATTCCACATACATCAAATTATAAAATTCAAGAAGTGGAAATATCATTCCGCAAACCAACAATAATAATGCAACAATATGCTGTTTTTTGTTATTGTGAATGTATGATTTGTTATGATCATTTTTTAATTTTTCGTTTATCTAAAAATTTACAAAATATATAATCTTTTTAGTCATGACGGATTTTTAATATGTACAAGAAGTGAACACATAGTAGTAGGTGCGATATTACATAACATAACTTCACGCCTTTTTCTACCCGAAGGTTTACGTCCCAAATGGAACAGGTGGCTAACCCATTGCCATACCGGGCACAAAATTTTCAGTCATCGATATTTTTCACACATAAAGAAAAGAACTTCGAAAAGTCATTGGTGTGAGCCAGTGTAAGGATTCGAACCCGCGACGTCTAGATACAGAAGCATTAATATTATTATTAAATATGCTATGGTTTGAAAAGAGTATTAGGCAGACATTCATTGCCAGAATCTTCTCATGGTTGCCTCTACACTCTACACTTGTAGCGATTGCGTCCTTGTTTTTCCACCGATGCACTTTTCTCAAGCGCTAGTGTTTAAATACATCATTTAAATAATAAGTTTAATCTTTGTATTTGTTGACTAATTTTAAGTGTCTATGAAAACCTATGAAAGTAAAGATTGTTTCACTTTGACTCTAAAGGAATCATGAGGTTCTTATGCTATACTAATTGTTCTAAGATAAAACCGTCACAGATATATAACAGTACGTGTAAAATTATAATACGGCCTGAGAGATTTGGGTGTCAAATATTTTTGTAGTAATTAGTATTGTTACTGCTATGAATGAAGATGCGTTTTCACCTTTTATCCCAAGCCAAAAGCTAGAACCAGAAGATAGTAAGGTAGGTAAAAAGTTCTCAAAGATGAGCAAAAGTTTTTTTACTGGGATTTTTTTTTAAATGCTTACATGCTTCAGCCGCTCCATACAATCAATGGTACATTTCATCCTTGCGAAGCCGGTGTAAGTGGCGACAGTGATGCATACCACAGATATAAGTGATTCTATTACCCACAGAATAAAAACTCTTTTATTTATACCCACAGATAAAACTTCTCTTCCTCTGGTCACGTTGATCATCATTGTAGTTATCACTAAAATCAAATATTCGTTATTAAGCATAAAAGAAAACTTAGAGGCCATTATTGTGTATAGCAAATATTCCCAAGTAGGGTTGACATCGGGCCGGTCATAAAACCACAGGCAAAACTTTGAGAACATAGATCATTCGAAAAGATGAGATGTTGTGCCGAATCTACTTAGAGTGGGGTATACTGGCAGGAAAATGATGGTGCATAAAAGACATTACACATTATTAAGTTATGCATTACCTACATAACTTTACACCAAAGTTGGCAGAAATAACTGAATAACTACTGAAATAACTGAACTCCATTAGGCACGATCCTTACACACCTCACTCGCTTCTTCAACTTTCATACATATTACGTAGATAAACTCATAACATTAAAACAACCTTTCAGGATTCTATCGCGTTTATTTATTACTTATTTTTATTTATTTCCCGACGTTTCGAACTCTTTACAGAGATCATTTTCACGAGTGATGAACAAAAACATGGTAGTCGTTCAAAAGCTATTTTCATTTATACAGAGAGCACCCACTTTTTGGAAATAAAAAACAAAAAGTTGATGTTATGTTATGTTGGTATTGATGTTAAAAATATGAGGACCACGGGCGGGTTGGCCAGGGCCATGACCGCGGTTGATGTGTGGCCGGCGCGTCAGCATGAGCCGCGCATACTATACACGCGCGACATATTGCTTCCACCGCCTCGTCCATGCCTGGCCACCACACATAGCTCCGTGCCATCGATTTGGACTTCACTATACCCATGTGCGGTTCGTGTAAGACTACCAGTACTCGTGTCCTACAGGCTTCCGGTACTACTACGTGGTAACCCCACATGATGCACCCTAATTCCTCGTATAACTCCGACTTTCTATTAAAATAGGGTTGCAATCCTACTATATCGCAGTGGTCCGGCCAACCGTCACGTAAATAACTAAGAACCCTAGCTAGAGTAGTATCTTTTTCAGTCATTTTCTTTATAACATTATAATCTAAAAGGAATGCCTCTCGAATGTTCGACTCAGATACTCACTGAAGCACCCGTGCCCAGTGAGTATCTGAGTCAACCTGTAGGTGACAATGCCTCATTTACGGAGCACCCAGGCCTCGAGGTGGGGTAGGACGGCACAGACGGCGCGCTGACGCGCACAGCCCTTGGGGACTGGCGCGACGCGCTGGACTCGCCGAAATGTTTAAATATAGCCTATGTTACTCTGGATGAATGCTGCTTTCCAAAGAAATTTTCAAAATCGTTCCAGTCGTTCTTGAGTTTACTTGCTATGTACAAAACAAGTCTAATTGCATTTTCACTTTTAAATTTAAAAAAAAATTGTTATAATTCATTTTGAGTTAGACAAAGATAATTACTTGCTTTAATTGTGCCATATAATCGATTATACAACTCATTCGGTTAAAGCCAGTACAAGCCACTACCAGAACGACAGTACCGACCAGGAGAAGGTCTGAAGTCCAAATAATTCTGGCGCTATTGCTTCTGATCAGGATCGTAGTCTCTTTTTCTATAATAAGATCGCCCATCAACGCTGTCATAGTTAATAACACTGAAGGAGAAAGAAAATGGTTCAATTACTATTCAGCAAAATGGATTGTGTGTAATTTAACTTAAAATTAGTAGTAACATATTCAGGCAATCCTATTTTTATCTTTTGATTATCAAAAAAGGATAAAAAAAAATACTCGCCTAAATTTTTCAAAAATGGTGTCCTACAGAAGAAAATCTCAGATTTATTTTTTTAATTAATTGCAAGGAATATTGAATCTCACCTAAAATCATCACTAACATAATACCATAAAAGTAGGATGCACGTGATACTCTGATACTCCAGCCGTCACCATCTCTGCGGAACTCAAGAGGAGCTATTCCTGCTATTTGTGACACACGAAATACGAAATTCTGAATACTGGATACAGTACATTCACTGTGTACTGGCTCTTCATCCATATTTATATTATTGTGTAAAGTTTCAGCACAGTAGAGATACACTTATTAAAATCATTTTCTACAAATGTATGGCACACAATAGTCATTAACTTTATTTGTGTATTTCAGCTAATATTTATAGTCAGTGTTAATATTTACCGAAGACCATTAATAATTTTTTATCATCCACCTACATTGTTGGTACCTACTCTATTGAAAACGAATAGAAAATAAGGAAATACAAAATCATTTCAAATGTTTTTGGCCATAATTTCGTCATGAAATATTATCGTGCAAAAATTCTATAATATTAAACAGAAATGCAGAGAGTCGCAAAAAAACCTCGAAAAAAGGTCGTAAGAGGCGACTAAAGGAAAACTGGAAGAATGAATAGTAGCATTTTCTATACAAAATAACTCCAGCAATCGCAGACCCGACTGCCAAACGTAGCGATTACTACAAAAAGCCATGACGACAGAAAAAGTACGGCCCCCAGTAATGCCAGCTCTATTCCCTTATTCTATTCTATTCCCTTATTCTATTATATTATTCTATTCCCTTATGGCAGCGGGCTTAGTAACGGAGGAGCAGGGAGTGTTAAAACTCTCCGGTCGCGATACTGCACCCATAAACGATGACCTCTAGTCCTGGTATCACATAACATCCGCGTCCACTGGACTGACGAAATCATCACCAAGCTAGACGAAGAGCTGGCAAGATTCGATGGGACATTGCTGATTATCGGAATATGATATAACCCTTCTTAAAAAAACCACTCCAGTGAAAATGGCCCTGATGGTTCAATAAGGAACTAGATAGTCTTCATATTGTGAGATAAATAACATTTTATTATATTCAACGATGTCTAAGTGATCAATAAATTTTAAACTAGGACTGGGACTGCTATCACGGACTAGTCCAACCAGTGTCTAGTGGGCCAGAAGTATGGTGGCCTTGTTTTTTAAAAAAGGTGACAAAATCCGCTTGAAAAACTATAGACCCATCTCGCTTCTTCGCCATATCTGTAAACTGTTTTCGAGGGTTAAAGAAAAGAATGCAAAAATATTTATTTTATTTATTTATTAGGAATAACACACAACAATCATAAAGAATACATATAGGGGAACACAAAAGATATACAAGATATTCGCATCTAGTTCTATGAAACTCTTGGTATCTTAAATAGACTATAAAAAAGTCTGTGTTTAAAACACCAAGTTCCACTTCGATGTTGCTTCGTGAGTACAATAAATAGGTGTTGGTGAACATTTAATCAAATATTAATATAAACATTAATGTGGGTAGGTTGAAAAATATTTCAGTTACAAGCTTCTAAACGTTACCCTACATTATCTTGTAAAAAATAACGCATTTACATTATGCAGATATTTATACAGCAATTTTATCAGCTTAGAAGTTAAAACCATGTTAATACATTTATGATCACGCCAAAATTCGTGTTTGCGCGTTCGTGTGTGTGTGTGTGTGTGTGTGTGTGTGTGTGTGTAAGTTAATAAGTGTGTGAGTCGTTTCGCGATATGTCAGTTTTTGAGCCAATCTGTAACGAACCTTTTAGTGGCTGTCTGCGTCAGGTGATGAATCGGTAGTAGTTTGTTTAATTTATTGTCCAGCAATGTAGCCAAGAAAGGATAAAATCTCTCCGGATGTGAAAATTTGCATTTAGGAATATTAAAATTTTCCTCCTGGCGCTTTTTGGTTATCAATCAAATCAAAACTCATTTATTCAGTTTAGGTCTTGTACAGACACATATGAAGGTCACTTTTTTTTACTTCCGCCAATTCGATTACTCTCGCACTGAGAAGAATTGGCAAGAAACTCAGGGAGGTTTTTTTTTTTCGATTAAGAGGTATTTCAGCATGTTTCAGCATGCAAAGGAATTGTATTTAGCACGAAAAGTTATTGCATAGTTAGTACTCTACAGCATTTGAAGAGTTGAGTTGTAGAAAATCAAAATGGATGGAAAGTGCCACCTTTAAGAACCGCTCTTTGAGCTCTTTCCAGTTTTATAAGATTGGTTTTGGCTGTTCCTCTCCAAGAAGTTATATAGTATGACAGGAGAGATTAACACAGAGCATAATATACTTGTTTAATAATACGCACGTCAGCCACATGCCATAATAGGTGATTATAAATTGATTCTCGCTCAGGCTTAACGACAGGCCTCCTGAACAAGCCGCTCTCCGTCAAGGCTTTAGTACCATAGATCACATGCACACACGTCGCCAGATTAAACAAAACAACCGAATATACTGTTTTCCCAATCAACCCCTGTGCTTGGAGTTTGTGAGTGTGTAAGCCTTAGATTCCGTCGAAACTTGGGCTGTGCTGCAGTCACTCTAGAGATGCCAAATTGACTATCGGTATATCGAAGTACCCAAACTGAATGATCAACAATAACACAAGAGTAACAAACTCATATCATCTTCTCGGAACACTACCAATAACGTCAGGTCACTGTCAAAGTGTTGGGATTATGGACGCCTACGCTAAATATAATAGCAAAGTTACATATCTACCGAACTAACACCTGTCAGGTTGTTAGGCACTCTCTCGTCTGCTCACCTTTGTGCTGTGTCATATCGCTCTAATTACTTACGTTCTAATTACACAGTTTTAATTATCCAATTGACTTTGTTTTGATTTTATCACAAAGTTAGACACCTTGATACCTTCATATTGAACTCATATTAATTTAATCTATATATCCATTCATTTAGTGCTTACAACATAGCAGCATACAATATATCATCTTACTGTACTTTTTTTTTAAAGTTGCACAATAATGATAAAGTAGGTGGTAATACTGCTCACCAACTGAAATTAAAACAATTTCTGTTTAAAATTAATATATATAACTTTTTCTATCACTAACTTCTGCATGAATGGGCCGGCTCGACCGGTGAAATACCACGACCTCTCAGAAGATCGACGTAAAGTGGCTCATGCCGCGTTTTGTTCGGTGAGATAGGTACCCGTAGGCCCACCCCTCTTCCCCATCCTATCCTATCCCCTATCCCTTAAAGGTCGGCAACGCGACAGTAACACTATATGTGTTGCTGGTGTCCATGGACGGCGTTGGTTGCCTACCATCGCGTGACACGCCTGCTCTCCTATCCCACAAAAAAAAACTTGTGTTTCTGTCTTAATTACCATTTGACTAGTTATATCACACTTTTTGTCACCCTGATTCCATGATTTATATTTATATTAAATACTTTACCAAACGGAACTCACTGTTAGGAAAAGTGATCTGTTAAGCTTAAAAATCTGCATCGGTGTATAAGAGTTGGGATTTAATTTGAGATGTCTTGTGAACATCTTCAGCTCAGCAGCAATGGCGAAATCATCGGGTGGAACGTAACGCATCATTTGGTTTATTATAATTCTGGTCTTCAACATCTACAAACATACAAGAAAATTATATCTAAAACAAGAATAGAAAAGACATATTGGTGCCTAAACGTTAGAACTCTATTCAAAGAGATTGCGATTGATGGATGACTCTCATAATTAGAAGATTTGTATATATATTGGTGAATAGCACCACCATTGAGCATGATAATGCTGGCAAACTTCTGAAAACCGTACTAGTGGATCGTGACGTGGAGAAACACATTGATACCATCTTGAGCATATGCTGTAAACATTTTATTAATTTTGTAGTATCCGGATGTTCACTTTGTTATTAGCCATGTAGTTATATTTTTCTCTCTGCGACCTACTGACCCCACTATGACCATGTGCTGTCTATGATAATTTGTGTGTACCATGAACACTATCTGATTAAATCGTGACATAGATACCTCGGAATGAGTGGCGTGAAATGGTTCAACAGTCACGTAAAGAAGAATCATTTTGTAGAAAGCCAAGACATATGCTAATAAGTTATTACTTCTGGGTTCTTCACCGCCAACTGTAAAGGAATCTTTATAAGTTCAAAGTATACTCTAACAAATTAACAGTGAAGGATGATATTTAAAAAATAATTTTATGAGGAATACATTACATTAAGACACGATTTTTACACGCCTCACTCGCTTCATTGACTTTAATAACTGTTTTCATGCATGCCCGTCGATTTTTGAGGCTCCTAACATCACGTTCCTCCAGAATACGTTCTATTTGATTATGGAATATGTGTCGTGGCCATTATCGACTCTTACATCTATTTGTTTTTGCATTGTATATCTGCTTGGTCCATTATTGATTCTTTCTACATGTCCGAGACACGAACTCTCTTTCAATTCAATTTCCATCATTACAACCTTGTTTTTGACGCGTTTAGCGAGAGTCACTCCGTAGATTTTTCGCAGTGCCCTTATTTTGACTATGTTTTTAGTACTTTTGTGCACACTCTGCCATACCCAACTTTCGCTTCCATAAGCTAGCGTTTGGATCAGTACCGCATCTTGGTCTGCTAGCTGGGCTGTCCTGCTAACGTTTTTTGCGCCCAGAAATCGGCTCAACACATGATGTTTCCTAAAGCCACTCCTCTTTCTACATCCGCGGTGTACCTGCTTATCCTGCTATAATTGCATCCAAGATATAGAATTTCATTCACCTGCTCCAACACTACATCGTCAACCATTATGCTTGCATCCTTCTTCTTTCTTGATTTATCCTTTTCATGAACAAATAATGTATGTATATGTATGTGTATGAACAAATGTAAATGTGTGTATGTATATGTATGTGTATGAACAAATAAATTACATAAGAACATCAAAGGATTTTAGACGTTTGTAAACTAAGAAAATCTATTTTATTAAATGTAAATTAAGAAATAATATCAAAGCCACAGTAATAAAATCAAAGCCATTTGGATGGTCATCAATGAAGAGACTGGTAAGAGTCGAGCTAGGGATTCAGAATTTAAATTAAGTATCAATGGTCATGATACCAAGTCAAATTATCAAGTGGCCGATGCCTTTGAATTTTTTTCTGTGTTTCCTGTCAATTTTACTAGCGCTCTAGGCTCTTCCACCTCCATTGCAGAGTTATTACTTAAAGATAACGTGCCTGAATTTTAAAAGGGTTTTCATTTCAGTCATATTATGGGTTTGATCATATTATCGAGCTTAAATCAATTAATATTAAAAAAACGGCTGATTTATGGGGCATTTCTGTACACATTATAAAATCTTTATTTAGCACTGTTGCCCCCGCTTTAATTGTTAAGTTTAAGAGTGTTAGAGCCAAGCAGTTCGCTGCATGAATAGATCGGCTCGACCGGTGAAATACCACGACCTTTCAGAAGATCGACGTAAAGTGGCTCTTGCCGCAATTCGATCGGTGATAGAGGTACCCGGAGGCCCACCCCTTTCCCCATCCTTTCCTATCCTACTCCCTTAAAGGTGGGCAATATACATAGAAATAAAGTTTCTGTGAAGTGTCTGTTTGTAATATTGTTATATCTGCTTTCTACTACATTAGCAGTATATACATTCAAATGAACAAACAAACGGTACATACACCAAAATAACTTTATTTAAAATTTTTGTCTGGCTGTCTGTTTGTTGGAGCGATTTTGACGAGACTTTATTTGGCAGGGAGCTGATAATTGTTATTATTTACAAGTAAATTAGACTTACTTTTATTTCCTTAAAAAACCTTTTACTTACAAATGTATTGCTTCAGAGCGGAAATTAAGTTCGCCAGGTCAGCTATTAGTAATAAATTGGCGAAAATCTGATTAATAAAATAAGTGACTGTTGACAAACAATTATTATATCTATACATATAAATAATTTACAATTTGTGTCTGCTTTTTGTCTGTTTGTTCTGCGTTATCTCTGAAATGGCTGGACCGATTTTGACGGGACTTTTATTGGCATGTAGGTAGCTGATGAAATAAGAAGTAACTTAGGCTACATTTGTTTTATAAAAAAAAATATTTGCTCATTTATTTCTTCTAAGGCGAGTAAGTTCGCCGGATCAGCTAGTCTTATATATATATACTAGCTGACCCGGCGAACTCTGTTTCGCATCATAAGTAATAACTGCTGCCCCGCTATGTTAATACTGCAATATCTTCGACAAATTTGAAGTCGATAGCAGCTATAGGTTAAAAATGGGAATTTTCCATTGTTAACACCCCCGCAACCCCCTTTGTGGGTAGAATTTCGTAAAATCCGTTCTTAGCTGACCTCTACTCGGCGAAAGGAATAATCCTACCAAATTTCAAGTCGCTACGCCTTATGGTTCCAGAGATATCGTGATGAGTCATTAACACCCCCGCAACCCCCCTTGTGGGTGGAATTTCGTAAAATCTGTTCTTAGCTGACCTCTACTCGGCGAAAGGAATAATCCTACGAAATTTCAAGTCGCTACGCCTTATGGTTCCAGAGATATCGTGATGAGTCAATATATAGGTGGAAATCTCTTATATATATATATAGATTTCCACCTCAACCACCAAATCTCTTATATAAGAGATTTCCACCTACGTATTGACTCATCACGATATCTCTGGAACCACAAGGCGTAGCTATCGACAGCTGCTATCGACTTCAAATTTGTCGAAGATATTGCAGTATTAACATAGCGGGGCAGTAGTTATTACTTTTGATGCGAAACAGAGTTCGCCGGGTCAGCTAGTCTCTTATATATATATATATATAAATAAAAATAAAAATAAATTAAAAAAAACAGTGATATCCATGAATTAAATTTAAGAATTAAAAACAAACTTGCTGTGTCCACTACTAGACTCCATAAAATTTCTAATTCGTTTCCAGGTCAATGTATACGCTTCTGACGCTTCTGACAATGAACTTTCAAACGAAGCGGTTGAATTATCGTACATCAAAGGGCTTACTGTATTTCAGATTAACCGTTATATAATAGTAAATTTAGAAAAAAGTAAAGTATTGAAATAAGTAAATGATAAAGCCGTTTGGAATTGAATTTCTTCTATTGTGTTCTATTGATTGTATTTACTATAGCAAATATTATTAAACTGCTAACTAAACATTGCTGTTAATTGGCCAGATTATGTGCAGTATGACGTTTCTCACCAGGCAAGTTTACTAGTTTAATTTTATCTGATATCTTGAATACGTCATGCTCACTGAAAGGTCCTTGCTTACGGCAGCGTCGTTTATCGGGACGCCACCTTGCCTAAAATATGGCGAAGGAGACGATGGCTGAGATATGGGTCATACTCGTGAACGGGATGCTGTTTATGGTGTGGTCAGGGGTCGATAGAACTTTTATTAACATACTGTGTCATAAATTTAACGTGAGAGACCTCATTAACGTTCTCTATATTATTCTATTAATTTGTATTTTAGTGCACAGTACTGTTAGGTAAAAAAAGGACTCTCCTTTCTTGCCTATTTTTCTCCGCGTATTTTAAGTAAGTAACCTTCATATATGACTGTATATGAGCTAAATTAAATAAATGAGTTTTAAGTTGATTTTATTTAAAGCTTTTACTATTTGTTCGCTTATTTTAACGAATACTAATAAGCTGATTTTAATTACATATTGAGTATTTCTCTAACAGTGGCAGTGTCTTGCAGTTCGGTGAATGGGCCAGCACGATTAGTGAAATACCACGACCTCTCGGAATATCGGCGTGAAGTGGCTCGTGCCGCGTTTCGTCCGATGAGAGAGGTATCCCGAGGCCTGATCCTCTTTGCCCTTCCTTTTCCCTCCTACTCCATTATAGGACGACAACGCACCACGGTGTTCATAGGCTGAATAGTTCCGTAGTCCTTACTATCAGGTGACCCACTTGCTGAAATACTTGGAAATTCATTTTAACAATATTGTATATACCCAAAATTGTAAATAAATAAATGGTTAATTGATTGAGCCAGCATGGCAAGCAAACAGTGCTGTGCTTCCAGAACTCCGTCGATTAGAAAGACAGCGGTCAGAGAAACAAAACCCGTGATGATGACGAATAGAATGAAGACTGATAGCTAGTAACTCCCTCCATGAAGTAATAGAGTCCTAAAAATACACACACACTTCTACCATTTCGTGGTTGCCACTCGAGAACTTTTCTACGCCAACGGTTATCGATTCGTCGAGCGGTGCTGCCTGCACATTTCTAATGCAGCGTGCTAACTTTTTGGGCTATGTCGGTCACGCCAGAACTCCTGCAAAATGCAAATTTTGTCTCGCAAGCAAATTTCAAGCATAGCCCGCTCCATAGCACGCGGAGCGACTTTGAGCATAGTCATGAGGCCAACATTTAAAGACCACGTTTCAGTTCCGTATGTCATCACTAGTAACATAAATTAGACATAGACATTAAACTTAAGGCACTGAGCGATTTTGGACAATTAACGCTTGGGCAGCGTTCGGGTAACTAAGGGTTTCCGTCAATTTACCTTCATATTCCTCGAAGTTGTCTCTACCTTGTTGGACTGTTTGTGGTAAATAAAAATAGTGGTCGCGTATTTACTTTCTTATTCCTCAAAGTGGTCTCTACCTTATTGAACTGTTTCCGTAGTCTAGTAGTAGTCGTTTCCGTAGTCGTAGTATAGTAGTCGACAATGTCGAAGATCGTATCGCCAACAGTAACCGATGCTTGAATCACGTGGGCATTGGCCATTACTTTGATCTTGTTCGTTCTGAGACCTAATTTTTCGGAAAATCTGCTGAGATCTTTGAGCATTGTACCAAGGTCCTCCAGTGACTCTTCCATGACCATCATCATCATCAGCAAATCGAATTTATATTCGGCATTGATGTCGAAGCCTAGTCCTAACCAATCCAGGAACTTGAATATGTCTTCCAACGCTGCAATGCAGGAGACGTTTCTGCTATGGAATTGGATTCGCACTCCCAGATCAAATTTTGACTGTCATAGTCGTGTTTCTATACAAACACTGCAACACCTCGATAAGCCGACAGTCAATTTGTCTGTAACGTCATACGTTACAGGCATCTCTGGAGAAACTACAGGACTGCCCAAGTTTAAACGGCATCAAAGGCTTTCTTATAATCCACAAATAAGTATCTTAAATAGATTACGCATTTATTATAGATCAATATGGCCCTCTATAGCATGTTATGTGAAGAAATATTTTTGATGATCTTATAGATTTAAAATGAAGGGACAGGAGAGAGGTTGCGTCGCTCCGCGGTACAAGCCGCCAGTTGAACTTAATAAAATACAAAATTGACTAATATATTGCTTCTGAGGCGAAACAAACTTCGCCGAGTCAACCCGTACGAAAGTAAGTTTAAAATGATAATATAGTAATAATGAAAATAAATTGGGAAGATAGTTGGTACCTACCACAATTTTCCATACACATTTCATAAAAACAATGGATCAGCAACTCGATGTTGAACACCATCAAGCCCAAAAGCAGCAGAACTAGATCCATTTCATTAGCAACACCCAGACGTCTCACTATGTCGCACAGCGAACAGTACGTACGTGTTAGGTCATTTATTGCTGATGGTGTACACCGTGAAACTAAATTCAGAAAATAAAGCTCAACATTATTTGTACAAAAGTAGCGAAATTGTTATTTGTACCTAAAAATCCCCGATTTTTTATACATTTATAAAAAATCGGATTTCAAAAACTTTGTCCAATGGGACAAAGTTTTTGAAATCATCTATATTTATAATAAAAGACTTCCAAAGAAGACATTGATGTGATCCAGTATTTCCACCAGAGATGCTTACTTCAGAAGCGAGGTGCTCATCCTCCAGATTACGTACATTTTATTTATTGCTAGAAAGTAGTGTTAGCAAGATTGTTACTTTGCTTACATAAGGTTCTGTCTCCAATATAGAAAATCTGAAGCCTTCTATTACCTATTTATGCCAATCTGTGGTGTTATTGTTAGGAATATAACTCACCTTCATTATCGCTGCTCCCATGACCGACTGATTCGTGAATGAATCTTTTGTGAAGATGAGATCGGAAATGTCTAGCTGAAAGCATTGGTGATGGATCACTGATGTCGTGGCGCGATATTCCAATAGGAGACACCGCTTCTATGAAATTAATATTGTTTTCGAAAACACAACTAAAAACAAAAACTACGAGAACAAGAATATCAGAAATAATTGAAAAAAAAGGAATTATAAGACGTAAATATCACATGATGCATTTTCTATGACCAAAATTGATTGTATTATTTGGCCGAAAGGAGGCGTTACCGGTATTCTAGGGCTGCCTTACGCGCACTTTTAGCGCCTTTGATTGCTCCCTAAGGCGAGCCCTAGCCAGTAGTTTTGCCATCCAGTTTAGAGAAGTCGTGTTTGGTATACCCACTCCCAAACAAATAGTGGGTACATTTAAAGGGTTTCCACTAAAAAGTTTATGCTTGTACAAGAGTTATGAAAGTCAAAGAATCGCAGGAGGTGTTTGAGATAGTTTCTTAAGGCGCTTATTTAGTTCTGCATATCTTGTAAGGAACTTAACGTGAACTACAACCGTTCTGAATCTCTTGAAGTATATTCATCAGGCAATCGTTTAATGTCCGAAATGTTGACACGGCCGGTGTGGCCATGAACACTATTATTGACTGGAGTAAGATAATTTCAAAATATACTATGTATACGAATGTGTTGAGAAAAATCTTCATCCCTGAAACAAATATATTGACTTTGACTCAACAAGTTTTTGGTGAATTCCTACGATTTGCACCTGAAATGATTTCAAAGTTTTTCTGTAAATTAACACACCTGCAAATTCAGACCCATGCACATGTCTTGTGAGAGGCAGAGAAGACCGGGCCTCCTCATTAGGTATACTAGTGGTAACGCTTGTGGTCTTCTATTACGAAGCCACAAATCACCTTTGGACACCTTTTTTGTTTTCTTGTGTTTTGTTTGTGTAGTGTATAAAGAAGAGCGCGGAACTAGCGTAAATGGAGCGTTAGGCAGATTCCTGAAGTCGAGGACGGCCAAGACACACATTACATGACCAAATAGAACGTGTTCTGGAGGAAGGTGATGTTAGGAGCCTCAAAAATCGACACGCGTGCATGAAAAAAGTTATGAAAGTCAACGAAGCGAGTGAGGTGTGTAAATATCATGCCTTATGGCACTCCGTACTCTCTACCTACCCCACAATGGATTTGGACTTCACTCCGATGTGTGTATGTTTGTGTGATTCGTTTTGGTTGGCGAATAATTGCAAAATTTGGCCCTGGTCTAAAAGATAAGACGAAACATTGTACTTGGCGAGACAAGGAAAACAGCAAATAAGAAAGTGAAGTAAAATAAAAATAGATACAGACCTGTACCAGCTGATTCCACATACATAAAATTATAAAATTCAATTAGTGGAAATATCATTCCGCAAACCAACAATAATAATGCAACAATATGCTGTTTTTTGTTATTGTGAACGTATGATTTGTTATGATCATTTTTTAATTTTTCGTTTATCTAAAAATTTACAAAATATATAATCTTTCTAAAAAAGGCTGGAAGAATGGGCAGCAGCATTCTCTCTCAACAAAATACAGCCTACTGCGATCGCCAATCCGCCTGCCAAGCGTGGCGATTATGGCAAAAACCCCCCTTGAGTGAACGGACCACCAGTTGTGGCGCTCTATGGGGGAGGCCTGTCCAGCAGTGGACCTTAAAAAGCAAATGATGAATAATCTTTTTAGTCATGACGGATTTTTAATATGTACAAGAAGTGAACACATAGTAGTAGGTGCGATATTACATAACATAACTTCACGCCTTTTTCTACCCGAAGGTGTAAGCATCGGCTGCTAAGCCTCGTCACGCCTTTATGTTTACGTCCCAAATGGAACCGGTGGCGAACCCATTGCCATACCGGGCACAAAATTTTCAGTCATCGATATTTTTCACACATAAAGAAAAGAACTTCGAAAAGTCATTGGTGTGAGCCAGTGTAAGGATTCAAACCCGCGAAGTCTAGATACAGAAGCATTAATATTATTATTAAATATGCTATGGTTTGAAAAGAGTATTAGGCAGACATTCATTGCCAGAATCTTCTCATGGTTGCCTCTACACTCGGGATCGGGCAGCTTGTGGCGATTGCGTCCTTGTTTTTTTTTCCACCAATGCACTTTTCTCAAGCGCTCGTGTTTAAATACATCATTTAAATAATAAGTTTAATCTTTGTATTTGTTGACTAATTTTAAGTGTCTATGAAAACCTATGAAAGTAAAGATTGTTTCACTTTGACTCTAAAGGAATCATGAGGTTCTTATGCTATACTAATTGTTCTAAGATAAAACCGTCACAGA
The DNA here is from genome assembly GCA_905147225.2 of Euproctis similis. Classification (NCBI taxonomy): domain Eukaryota; kingdom Metazoa; phylum Arthropoda; class Insecta; order Lepidoptera; family Erebidae; genus Euproctis; species Euproctis similis. The sequence goes on from LR990110.1 coordinate 23,252,465, forward strand.
TATATAACAGTACGTGTAAAATTATAATACGGCCTGAGAGATTTGGGTGTCAAATATTTTTGTAGTAATTAGTATTGTTACTGCTATGAATGAAGATGCGTTTTCACCTTTTATCCCAAGCCAAAAGCTAGAACCAGAAGATAGTAAGGTAGGTAAAAAGTTCTCAAAGATGAGCAAAAGTTTTTTACTGGGATTTTTTTTTAAAATGCTTACATGCTTCAGCCGCTCCATACAATCAATGGTACATTTCATCCTTGCGAAGCCGGTGTAAGTGGCGACAGTGATGCATACCACAGATATAAGTGAGTCTATTACCCACAGAATAAAAACTCTTTTATTTATACCCACAGATAAAACTTCTCTTCCTCTGGTCACGTTGATCATCATTGTAGTTATCACTGAAATCAAATATTCGTTATTAAGCATAAAAGAAAACTTAGAGGCCATTATTGTGTATAGCATTTTTCTCCTGGTGGGGAATAAACCACCAACGAAAATATTCCCAAGTAGGGTTGACATCGGGCCGGTCATAAAACCACAGGCAAAACTTTGAGAACATAGATCATTCGAAAAGATGAGATGTTGTGCCGAATCTACTTAGAGTGGGGTATACTGGCAGGAAAATGATGGTGCATAAAAGACATTACACATTATTAAGTTATGCATTACCTACATAACTTTACACCAAAGTTGGCAGAAATAACTGAATAACTACTGAAATAACTGAACTCCATTAGGCACGATCCTTACACACCTCACTCGCTTCTTCAACTTTCATACATATTACGTAGATAAACTCATAACATTAAAACAACCTTTCAGGATTCTATCGCGTTTATTTATTACTTAATTATATTTATTTCCCGACGTTTCGAACTCTTTACAGAGATCATTTTCACGAGTGATGAACAAAAACATGGTAGTCGTTCAAAAGCTATTTTCATTTATACAGAGAGCACCCACTTTTTGGAAATAAAAAACAAAAAGTTGATGTTAAAAATATGATTTTTACTATTGGTAACCCACATCAGACCATGAAACAAAAAAAAAATATTTATTTTTAAGATATATTTACTAAAGAAATTTTTTTTTTTGTAAAGATCCTTTGTTGTATGATTTAATAGGTAACAGTTGTTATTTTTAATTATTAGATAATTATCTTATTATCTTAAGTTAGTTGAAATCAGAGTATAACTATTATTCAATATTGTATAATATACAATTGTGTTAAAAAATCTACCTCTGGGTCAAAAACGCGGCCAGTCCTGAGAAAGACCCAGCAAGAAAACTCAGCGGCTGTTCTTCAAAACTGGTTATTATTTAATTTTGGACGGGCTATTGATAGTACTATTATTTGTAATATTTTGAGAAAAAAGAAAATAAACTTGGTTTCCAGGTTAATAAAATTATTTAGATTGTATACTGCACTATTCAAAATCCTACATTATTTTTGTTTCTGATGTGGGTCTGACCTGCAAACTTATCTTATCTTACATAACGCGTTTTTGACCCAGTGGTAGATTTTTTAACAAATACTTACCTTTAAATTTAAAATCAATCAATATTTAATAATAGTTATACTCTGATTTCAACTAACTTAAGAAAATAAGATAATTATCTAATAATTAAAAATAACAACTGTTACCATATTTTTAAGGTATAGTAAAAATAATATTTTTAACATCAACTTTTTGATTTTTATTTACAAAAAGTGGGTACTCTTTATATCAATGAAAATAGCTTTTGGACAACTACTATGTTTTTGTTCATCACTCGTGAAAATGATCTCTGTAAAGAGTTCAAAACGTCGGGAAATAAATAAAAATAAGTAATAAATAAACGCGATAGAATCCTGAAATCCGGTTGTTTTAATGTTATGAGTGTGATTCGCGAAAATTTTGAGAAATAAATAGATAAACTTACCTAAAACCATGATATATAATATACTGTACAGGTACGATGCACGCGATACTCTGATACTCCAGCCGACACCATCTCTGCGGAACTTGAGAGGAGCTACTCCTACTATTTGTGATACACGAAATACAAAACTCTGAATACCGGATACAGTACATTCACTGTAAACTGGCTCTTCATCATCCATATTTGTACAATTTTATACAGTTATTAATGTAACCAGAGAGCTATCGGTTCGATACTGAATAAGGCACTACACGTGAAAAATAACTCTCTATATATTATCGAACGTATGTACGCTACGTAGAAATAACATTGTTTGTATAATATTTCAATTTATAATGATAGGTTAGATTCAAACAAAACAAACAATACATGTTTGTTTTTGTTTGAATTAGTTTGTGAATATGTATTTTTATGACATAAAATATGTGAAATTATTAGTTATGTTCACTATATAACATCTACGCCATATCACATCATGCTATCACTATATTTTAGGCAATGAGAATGTGTGTGGATACAGTGGAAGATGAAACACTGACTAAGCAAATAAACTTTGCAAAAGAGGAAGGATATAAGAGTCGAAGATGGCCACGACATAATTTCCAAGATCATTATGAACGTTTCCTAGAAGCAGGTGATATCAATAGCCTTAAAAACCGGCGAGCGCTTATCATAAGAATTATGAAAGTCAGCGAACAATTTCCTCTAGCTCACTTTTCTTTCTACCTAACCCGCAAGGGACGTGGCGTTAAGATAAGTAAAGAACATTTGATGTTTTTATATTTACTTTAGCGCACCTAGCGCTTAATTGTTGTGTTAATAATAGAAAACACAAACTTGCCCACATCGTTTCATTGTCAGTAACAAATTCTACAAGTAACTACTAGATGGCAGTAATGTAATCGCAGTACCTATAGATAAAATTAAAAATTATTTGTGTTTTTCGGGCACAAAAAGCTACAAGTATCCAATAATTAATTATAAACACTTTTCTCATTTTTAATTTCAAAATAAATTCAAAACGAATGTCGATAAAAAAGTTGACAATTTGAAGATTGCGCAATTGGTAAACTCTATAAAAGAATTTGTCTTGTTTTATAAAAAAAAAATAATAACATGTGAGTTCAACTTTGTTTTAATTTTTTTGGAAATAATAATACTATACGGATTGATAAATTGCTTCAAAGAAATATGTTAAAATTCATTTCTAATTGTACATTTCTGCATGTGTTAGTAAGTTAACAATTAACATATAACTGATACAGCAATGTATATTGATTCTAAGCAATTAGTCGTACGTAACTCTACATAACAAACAGCCATTTAATATCTGTAACCAAGTGTTCTTCAGTTGTTGTGCGGCCGTCTAACATCTCCACGCTACGTATGTTGTAAAATCGTAGAGACTGAAAACTAAATTATTTATTTTTATTATATTTTCATCTAATAAGCTGTCGATATTTCATGAATTATTTTCGGAAATGTGAGTGCTCAGATAGAAAAAGGCTTTTTTTGACTGCTTTTTTAACAAATGGGTACGTATTATTAAAATTATTCTTTTATCGACGTGAAAATAAAAAAGTTGATAAATATTTTTTTTTTAATATTGTGGTTAAATGGCTTCACCGTTGATGAAACTTATTTTAAATTAAATTTAATATCTCAATAATATTGCAAATAGGTGCCTAAGAAATTTCATATCAATATGATTGGAGACGAATATCTTAGCAATCCTTGGATTCACCGTGCGGGTGCCGGGTCCATCATGTAGCAGAGAGGGAAACTGCGAGCAGATCCCGGGACTTGCAACCCGGGTGTAGGTTTAACGGGCCTCTTGCCGACGTACATCAACACTCACCTTCACTGCTCGTGTTTCTCTTCTTCGGCCAAGGTTTTTAGGAGGTTGTAGAGAGATTTAGCTGGAATGCCTCTCGCCCCCACTTCTGCCGTGTATAAGTTAACCACATATCCATTTTTAATTAATAAATCGGTTAATTCGTAATATTTAATTTTTAATGAATGGTCTTTTGGTATGTTTGTTTCCCACGGTACAGTGAGCTCTACAAGTAATAGTTTTTAAAAAATCGCGATTTTCGCACGTCTAATTTATTTGACCGATTCTGTACTAAAAGTAGGAAAGTAAAAAAAGTATGAAGCCCTTTGTGGGCCCTAGCCCTTCGTGGATATGGTACATAATGATATTATAATAGATTGCCAATTATTTTCCGGCGAAAATGTCGGGTTGTCGGGTTTAAACAGGTGCTGAAATACATACATACATAACTTTACATCAAGTCCCTTGCGGGGTAGGCAGAGAACAGAGTGCCATAAGGCACGATTATACCCTCACTTACTTCTTTGTCTTTTATAACTCTTGTAATGAGAGACTTGGCATGAACGTATGTATGTATGTGTGCATGTTCATAATAGATATCATAAATTGCGAAGAACAAAACAAAAACTGCAATCAAATAGTTCATCATGCAAATTCTAATTTTGACATTCACCAACGAACCGGTCTACAGCGGGAGTCGGCCACCTTTGGAATTGAAGGGAGTTGAGAAAATTATAATCTAAACAATATAACATTATCTCGCACTAACTAATTAATAATTGTTGACAGTAATATCTGTTTATTCATAAATCGAGTACAAATGGTTGAGAGAACTGAACTGAACTAAAGAGTCGCAGGTTGCCTACCCTTGGTATACATACATAAATATAGTACATGTACATATAAATAGAACTAGATATAAATCTTTCATATTAATTCTATGAGACGTGTCATGGGGTGGAGCGGTCACCCTCCTGTTTACCCAAAAAAAATTATACACCAAATGTACTAACAATAACATCGTTTATACTGAAAAGTTTATTATTGTGATATTTAAGTTGGTTGTCAACAGTCTTTTGCGTCATAAACATAAATTAAAACATACAATACAATATATTACATTTATTTCTTAGATTTCTTCTGAGATAGTGTAACTAAACTGAAGTGATTCATTTTGGATTCGTTCAAAAAATGTCTTTTTGTCCAAGCTTAATGTATATAAAGTATTTTTCTATCTATAAAGATCTAAGCGGTAAGCGATTTTGTTTTAAACTATTCTATACTAATACAATAAAGAGGAAAGATTTGTACTTTGTGTAACTAATAAACTCAAAAACTATTGGACCGATTTCAAAAATTATTTCACCAACGGAAAGCTGCGTTCACCCAAAGAAACATAGGCTATGTATAATCATTATAGTCATCGCCATTTTGTTTGTACGCGAGTAAAAATGCGTGGCAAAAAGCTATTTAGTGATAAATTTGTAGGAATCTATACACAGATCTTAATTAGAACAAAGCATACATTTAAGATCGAAAATAGTCACATAAATAACGAGACCAAAAATGGGTTGTTGATGTGGGAGTGACTTATCAATGTTTGCGTAAAAGAGCTTCCAAATGTCAACTTTTACATCGGGTTAGGTTCCCATGGACTGGAGGCGTGCTGTCATCGTGCCCTTGTATAAAGGTAAGGGATCACGTATACAGTCCGCCAGTTACAGGGCCATCAGTTTGATCAGCTTAGCAGCGAAAGTGTATGGGAAAAATATTGAAAGGAGAATGATGGTGATATTTGATGGAGTGTAGTGCGAGGCTCAGGGTGGTTTTAGAAGCGAACGAGGGAGGTATGGATCAGATTTTTTCACTCCGCAACATCGTGGAGACACAACTGGCTGTTAGCCGGAAGGTTTTATGCGGTTTTGTGGATTTGGAACAAGCGTTTCAAGGTGTTACGAAAATATCTGTGGGACCTACTCCCGGGATACGAGCTGGGCGGCACACTGCTGCATGCTGTGCTGTTCTCTTATGAAGGCTGCACAGTGTGTGTGCGTGTTGACGGCGGCTTGTCGCCCTGGTTTGACGTCAATATCGGCGTCAGACGGGGTTGCGTGCTGTCCGCTCGACTTTTCATCCTGTATCTGAACAATTGTTTCCAGAGAATAAGATCAATGATTATAGGGATAGATAGGATTTAAAGAGAGTGTCGGTGTAAAAGTAAGAAAGGTCATGCTCCGATGGTTCGGACATGTAGAAAGAATGGATGATGAAAGACTGACGAAGCAGATATACAATGCAAAAGCAGATGGATTTAGGAGTCGAGGACGACCAAGACAACCATTTCATGACCAAATTGATCATGTTCTGGAGGAAGGTGAAACATCACCTTCCTCCAGAACATGATCAATGGCGTTGATTTTTGAGGCTCCTAACAAGGAGCCTCAAAAATCAACGCCCGTGCATAAAAAGAGTTATGAAAGTCAACGAAGAGAGTAAGGCGTGTAAGAATCGTGCCTTATGGCGCTCTGTTCTCTTTGCCCACCCCGCAAGGGATTTGGCGTGAAGTTACGTGTCTATGTATAACTTTTACATGATTATTGTTCATGTGTTGAATTATAAACATCCTGAGAATCGCTTACTCGCGGTCTCGCTGACAGTGATGATTAGTAGTACATTTTTACTGGCATGCGCCGTCTACTACAGTCTATGATAAATGTATGGAACCAAATAATTTTCGTTTGTTTTGATTTAAGTAAACTGTCAATCTATCATCTGTCTCAAATCTCTTTGTAATTTGTTTAATTTGATAGATTGATTCTTGTGGTAAGGCGGCAGTGAGTTATTTACACTAGTCCTGAATACAGCATGTCAATCATAAGATGCGTTCATATTTAAGTTTTTATTTTTTATTTTCTATTTTGCTGTTAGAAACGTTTCATCTTAAATCATTAATCGTGATCAGATTATGGAGCTCTTGTTTATTTTATCAAGTTCTTTGATTGAATCAATCATTGGCATCACATCACGCTGTTTCTTTAAAACTGCTATACCTACTGACCATCAACTCTGACTCGTCTGATAGTAAGCGGGATATATTTTTCGAGTTACTGGCGAGCTTCATAAAAAAAATACTTGTTACTTCCACGTTTGGACAAATTAAAAGAAGCATTATTTATTGTATCTTGACGCTTTTATATTCGATAACGGACAGCGTTTCATGGCTGAATCGTCTTAAAATATCATGCGTATCTGGTGTTGATCGAAACATTCCTAAATATGATGATGATGATAAATATATTCTGTACTAGCTGTTGACCGCTACTTCTTCTGGATGGGCACAATGAAGCAGCAAAAATACTGTGCCTATGCCATTATAAGAGTTTATTGCTCACCTCCAATTAGCTTATATAGCTAATTGGATTGGATAGCTTGATAATATTTAGCCTATGTGTTCACCCGATCTCTTGGCTATATTTATGCAAAATTGGACGTAAAAGTGTGCAGTACTTTTAGAGTTTATCCGAAACAAACATACATACAAACACAAAAATTCTACAAAACCATATTTTTAGGTTCGGTATTGGTTGTAAATCATGTTATATGTATAGTATGTATAGATATGTTATAAATAGAAACCTTGAAGTTTTGTCACTTTATCTATAAATGAAAACAACATTAAAATCTTGTTATGTATTTATTTCTTAGATTTTCGCGAATCACGTTCATAACGTTGAAGTAACTTTTTATGGATTATATCGCGTTTATTTAGAACTTATTTTCTATTTATTCCCCGACGTTTGTGAAGTTTTCGAAATGTCGGGGAATGAATAGAAAATAAGCTCTAAATAAACGCGATACAATCCATAATAAGTTGTTCCAATGTTATCTGTAATGTAATTTCAAAAAAAAAAACAAAATAAACAAATTACTATAATTCACTGGCTTGTTATAGTGACAAACGATCAGATACTTTTCGTGATACTACGCCACATTGTTTTTTTATTAATATGTTTATAGCCACTTATTTTTAAAAGAAGGCATATACAAATTGATTTTGGTCTATGCTAATGGACTGAACGTTTCATAAGTGGCTGTTCTAAGTAAAATATAAAAGCTTGTAGTTAAATTATTTTATTTATCTGTACTAATATAATAAATAAGAAATATTTGTTTGTTTGTTATCGAAAGGCGACTTTATTAGGAAGTAACGTTAAATTTTTTTCTTTTTTTGTAATTATGATTGTTCACAAAATCCCTGAAATTTTGTTTAAGTTGTCTTCTGGTAATCTGTTTATATTTCAAAGCAAGGAGAAATTTTTGGTTTATTTTCTCAGAGCGCAAAGAGGGCAAGCGCTAGTTTTTTTTATATGATGGTTTAGTTTCTATCAAACAGTATTTAGTATGTTACCGACGACTTTATAAGACATTCAGCTACAAGTTTTTAAAAGACAAAGAATGCTATAAGAATAATTCAATAAGTCATTTAAAGTCAACAAATAAAAGACTTCAATAATTAAATTAAGTTTGTACAAATCTTGTCCATTTGAGAACCTGGTAGTTTCACACGGGAGTTTTTGTGTGTAACACAAAAACTCCCGTGTGAAACTGCCTACCCCCTAGAGAGTGGTCGTGTTATTATATATGTATTCTATACGATGTTTATCCAATAACAGTTGCCTACCTCCCCTTAAGTGGACGTCATTTGATAGTGCGTTTCAAAATCGCGTTATCTTCGCCGACAACAATAAAATAACAATGCAGCGTAATACGGGAATGGCTTCGGAACGGCCGTGTATTTCGGTCCGCTTGATTGATTGATATTCCAATTGTTAGATTGGGTTTTAAAATTATAAAGTGTTATAATTACATACTTATAATTATTTATAATTTAACATATTAAGTTGTGAGATGTGACTTCTAAGATATTTGTAAAATAGATTTTTGTGGAAAAAAAAATGTTTGGAATAATATTCCAGTTTTTTTTTTGTTGTTTTTAACTGACGAATAAATAAAAGTGTATCTCAGCGTTTAATTAATTTGTTTTTAAATTAGTTTTGTGGTGATCTAAAAGTGATATTCAGAAATTAGTGTGTATGATTTTTTATCTTTATTTCTGAAAAAGATGATGTTGGATTTTAGATGTACTCTCTCAAATGATACTTCCATTACGATCACTCCGTTCGTTGGAGTTTTATTTGGTACGTATATAAAAAAAAAACATTTGAAATATATTAGAAAAAATATGCAAAACGTATTAGCACAAGTTCTTTATTTTTATAAATTATTATTATACTTTTATACAGGAAAAAATGATTGTATTCCTTCATTAATATATCTTAATTATCAAAGTTATTTACAATAATAAGAAAAAATAAATAACATTAATAACAATATATACAATTAAAAATCTAGCTGAAATCAAATTTCTCCGCGTCCCGGTCTACTGGCAGCGTGTCCAGAAGACTGGCCGCATTGCCACGCTGAATGGCAATGCTAATCCTCTGTGCAAAGAATAGACCAGCTCCCTGGTCGCGAGAGGCCTCGATCAATCTCTTTGCACGATTTTTATAAAGTGCACGAGCACTCGGACCCCATGTCCTGAGAGTTTCAACCCCAATCGGCTCAAATACATAATCACCTACAAAGATTCTGTATTTGTGCCGCTTGAGATTTTTTGCTGAAGCAGTAGCAAAAACTTATTATTTAACTTATTATTTAAAATGAAATTATTAAATACGTATGCTTGAGGAAAGTGGCACTGTGGAACAAGAAAACAAGGACGCAATCGCCACATGTGGCCAGATTCCGAGTTTAGGGGCTATCATGAGAAGAATCAGGCAAGAAAGTGATGTTGATATCTTAATCTAATATTATTACATAACGTAACATAACATAACTTCACGCCTTTTATTACCCGAAGGTGTAGGCAGCGGCTGTTAAGCCTCGTCTCGCCGTTATGTACATACATACATACATAACTTTACGCCAAATCCCTTGCGGGGTAGGCAGAGAGAATAGAGCGCCATAGGGCACGATTCTTACACGCCTCAGTCGCCGTTATGTTTACGTCCCAAATGGAATAGGTGGCGAACCTATTGCCATACCAGGCACAAAGTTTTAGTCATCGATATTTATCACACATAACTTCCGAAAACAATTTCGAAAAGTCATTGGTGTAAGCCAGTGTCAGGAATCGAACCCGGACCTCCGGATCAGAAGCTGTGCGCTCAACCACTGGGCCACCGAGACTTCTAATATTATTATTATCAAAATTACATTGGTAAATTGAGCCTCGTGGTGCATTGGTAAAGCTACCGAATGCAGAATCGAGGTTGGCGGGTTCGATTCCCACCCGAGTACGAATATATGTGACAGGCATCTGGGTGTTTTTCTATGTATTATAAGTATGTATTTACAAAATAAAAGTATATATGAATTATTATCCGTTATTTAGTTATCATAGCACAAGCATTTAGTTGCTATAAAAATAGGAGATACTAGCTTGTATTTGCAGCTACATCTAGTTAAAAGATAATTCTAATCACCAAACTCCCTTAAAAAAATATAGTAAAGTAGGATTTTGTTACGCAACCTTAATTGTTTTAATAAAAAATAAATCTATTTTACAAAAAATCTTGAATAACAGACAAAACTTAGGCAACTTCAGAATAGACTAGCTTTTTAATGGTGAAACATCAGTTATTAAAATCGGTTCATAATTTTTAGAATTTATAATTTAAAAATAATAATAATTTATAATCTTACAAAAAAACTGACCGAAGCCTCTCACGACCAGAGCGAGGGCTAGTCTATTCTTCGCACAGATACTTCGCATTGCCATTCTGCGTGGCAATGCGGCCAGTCTCCTGGGCATGCCGCCAGTAGACCGAGATGCGAAGAAATTTGATTTTAGTTACTTTTTTAATTGCATATATTATGAATAATGTAATTAAGTTATTTCTTCTTATTATTATAAATAAGTAAAATTTTTGTACATTGACTATTTTTGACTGTGAATACCTGTGAAAATGACTTAAAAATCTAATACAGAATTTTAATTGTCACTGTCCTTGCCCGCACATATTACCGTTGTGAACATACAAATTAAAGCTCTGCAAACCGAAATATAGGTTGATAAAATTTACATTTTTAGTATAACAACAACACAGTAATAAAAAACAAAACTTATGTATTTAATAGCATCGGTCGGTTGAAGTGTTTACGAGGGATATCAATATTGTTTCCATAATGTTCTTTTATAAATAGATAATGCGGATCAAAGCCCACCCGCGAACATTTTATCTTATAACTGATAATAATGATAATGATATACAACGATTTATGAATTAGGGGAGTGTTTTAATTGACAATATTAACACTATAATAACAACTACACTTCTGGACACATCTATTGGCCCACTTTACTTGTTCAGTTTCAGTTGGTCCTAGCTAAAATTTTATATTAGGTCGAGCAAAAACTATTGATGCAGTTACGTTAGAATACCACTTTCTATGGAGCTACGCCTAACAAGTGGGGTACGCGCTATAATAATGGCAATTGATTTTAGAATAAAAAACAACATGTTTTATCAAATAAAGGTTTAATTTAATAACGCGTGTTGTCTTCATGGACCACAGCTCTTATAAGATTAGGCATAGAGTTTGTCAACCGCTCTATGAAATTTTGAGGGATCATCTCCCATTCCTCTTCTATGGTAGTTTTCAACCTTCTGCATCTTCTGGACAACTGGCTGACGAGCCCTGACACGTCTTTTTAGCTCGTCCCACATGTGCCTAATGGGGTTCATGTCTGGGCTTCTGGCTGGCCAGTCCATAACTGTGATGTTCACATCCCGAAGATATTCCCTGACGATGCCGGCCGTATGGGCTCTTGCATTATAGTGCATAAAAAGAATTTTAGGCCCACATAATCCGCGTATGGCATCACGTGAGGTTCTAAGCACTCACGAATGTACCTTTCAGCATTTAATGTTTGCAGCCGTGGTCCCGTAACAACCTCCAGTTAAGTTTTGCCGCTCGCTGATATACCGCCCCAGACACTCCATGAGCCAACGCCATTAGCAACCCTCTCTTTAAAGGAGCATTGTGCGAAACGCTCTCCTTTACGTCAGTAGACCTTCTTCCTTCCATCGTTGCCATGTAATACAATATTAAACTCATCAGAAAAAAGTATACGGTTCCAATGCTACTGAGTCCAATATAATGAGTGCGCGCGAAATGAAGGCGCGCTGTTTGGTGGGCTCGCGTTAATCTGGGTCATTAGCTAGCTTGTGTGTACCAAATCGTGTTCTTTTAACCTTCTCCGAACAGTTCGAATGCTCACAGATACTCCGTGGAAGTCGCGAAGTTGGTTTTGTATCTCAATGGAGGTAAGGTGTCGATTTCCCAAGCTGGCCGATCGATCCCGCCTTTCAGTTGTGACCCGAAATTGTAGTCTTCCTTAGCGAAGAACAAAGCCGCCGGTCTCTAGGTACCTCGGATAAACATTTCGGACCGCAGGTCGAATTAAGTTGAGCACTTATATTACTTTGGCTGTGTCCGCCCTGGATAAGTGCCACAGCTTGGGCGGCGACTTCAGGCGAAGTATCCATAGATTATTGATAGAAACTTAATATTAAGAATAAGTAATTTTTTTTGCAAAACCAAAGAGATCAATCATACTTTCAAGAATTAAATCCAAGTAAACCAATAAAATCAAGTTTTCTAAGTATTCGATCGTTTTGATATCAACAAACATGTTCAAAAATGTTCAATGTTCGAAAATGTTGTTTCAATGTTCGAAATTTAAAAAAAGACTATTGAATGAAATTAAGAATGTGCCAGGTTCAAAACCGCATAAAAATTTGAAAATTTGAGGTGGGCCTATAGTCGTGTCCAGCAGTATATATGTATTTTTATGTTTGCTAGGGTGTAGGCAGATATTCATCGATATTTTCCTCTGCCATTATCCCAATCTATGTGGGGTCGGCACAACATGGCATCCTTTCGAACTATCCATGTTGTCAAAAGATTTGGTTGTGGTTCTATGATCGGCCTCTTGCCAGACGTTAACCTTCCTTAGAAATATTTTCATTGCTGGTTTGTCCTCCACCCGGAGGAAAATGCAGCATTAGATGATGTTGGCCTGTAATGTAATTTGCCACCTGCTCCTAATTGTGTCAATTTGTTCTATCTGTTCCGTCTTTGGGGTCTGAGTGAGATGTTTAACGATGCCTTATGCCTTATGCCGCTCTGTTCTCGCTGGCTATTACGTGAGCTAGTAATAATGATGACGTTAAATTCAGAAATTGATAATTGTTATACATAGCTTCCGAAAAATTGGTAATTCAGAAACTTCTAAATAAAATACCGTATACTAAACCAAAACTAACAATAAATAGTAAATATATTTATGTTTGTAAACAAACAGTAAAATGTTTACAAAAACAAATATTGTATGAGCAAGTATTCATTCATCACGCCAATGTCGGCTGTCCTTGATCAGGAATCGTAATATCTGACCTTTAGTTGTTATCATTGCTAGGTAATGAAAATTATTTAAAAACAAGTTGGAAATTAGTCGATTTTTAGGTTAACTGGAGAATTAACGTGTTTGGAATAATACTTAAACGAGTGACTAAACATAAAACTTCACGCCTTTTTCTACCCGAAGGTGTAGGCAGTGGCTGATAAGTCTCGAGCCACGTTATATTTACGTCTCAAATGGAAAAGGTGGCGAAGCTATTGCCATACCGGGTTCAAAGTTTTTTATGTTTTGTTATGTAAGTTTCGAAATTAAATTCGAAAAGTCATTGGTGTGTGCCAGGCTTCAAACCCGCAACCTCTGGATTTGAAGCCGTGTGCCCGACCACTGGACCACCGTGACTACGAGTGTCTAATTTTTTTGTATCGAACAGAGGGCAGACGAGCAATCGGGTTACCTGCTAATAAGCGGAGAGCGCTACCCTGAAACACCGATACGGTTATACTGTCAATGGTATGGGGAGTGGGATAGGTTGACACAGGGTGAATAAGGTGGGCCCCTAAATCTTGCATCAAACGAAACACGAGATAAGCTACTTAAGGATGATGTTCGGAGAGGTCGAGCAACATTTTCCCGGTTGAGCCAGCCCGTTCGTACTTCGTAAAGATAACCAGATTCTCATTCAGTTAGTCTATGTTATTTTACTTATTTGTAACTTCAAAGCTATACAATATGCCTTTATTATAAATATAAACCTTCCTGCATTACAATCTATTAAATACTTCAACAAATCTAAGCTAAAAGATAGCGAACTAACAAAATGAAGTTAATGTTGTGTACGCGATTATCCCAAAAATTTACTTTTTGGTTTTAATATAAATATTATAATATAGGCCATGTAATCAAGAAGTTTATAACTTACTATCTGACCCAGCAAACGTTGTTTTGCCAAAAAAAAATAAAGTTTACAAAATAGTGAAGTGAAAATTTAGGGTCGTATGTATTTTTGTATATTGTTTCATAAAAAAATAATACAACAAAATATGTCGAAATATTAAAAAAAATTGTTAGTGGACTACCCATAATATTTATGAGGATTAAAAGTAGATGTCGTCTTATTCCCAGTTCTACCCGATATGCACAAAAATTTCATGAGAATCGGTCAAGCCGTTTCGGAGGAGTAGAAGTACGAACACCGTGACACGAGAATTTTACAGAAATTATATTTTATATTAGATTAACTATGGCTCGTCGGGTAAGGAATTTGTCTAACGCTAGCATTTTTTAAATGACATTGAAAATCAAGATACTTCTAGATTAAAGAAAATATGTAGCATACTTTCAAATGGAAAACTATTTTTCTTTAATATTTAAAAATACGCGTTAAAAATATTTGGAAGTACAGAATACTCTAGAAGTTATAGTTTGGATTCTGGGCTTACCGGTATGAGGGCAATGATGTTCTGAGAAGTTATGTGATATAGATGACTGACTACTTTGCGCCCGGTTAAAAGGTTCAGGAAGTTGAGGTTTTAACTGCCGCTGCCTACACCTTCGGGTAGCAAGGGACGTGCAGTTATGTTTACGTTAAAATATATGGCTTAGGTATTCACATGATTGTTACAGGCGTAGACGCTCCAAAAGTGGAGGGTCTATCAGCATCGGACTTGCCGAGCGAGTTGGAATCTAGCTCTGACCGCGCCACAAGCTGCGTGGTGGGTGGAGCGCACGCCTTCATACTCAGGGTTAGACATTGATGATTTATTTTTAGTTTTTTCCTCATTATATACTACTTATTCTAGATACGTAGCTAGTGGACTAGTGTATGTGTACTCAAGTACTAGCTCTGTAACCAATTGTGCTTTTTAAGACCGTTGCGTCTCTGGTAGGTGTATGTAATAAAAACTGTTATGAATCTCTTCTCTCATTTCTAATATCTAAGCAGTATCTTTCCAATAAAAAACTTGTATTTCTATGCTGTATAATTGTATTAATACAATTTTGTAAATTTCAGATATCAAGCTTTTTCGGTCTAGCCCCGCTCCGGTTTGAGTCGCGGAACAATGGCTTCACAGTTACAATATCTAGCGCTATGTGTGTATATAGCTATGTTTTAGTCACTGTTCTCAGTAAGTGAAGTTAATTTGATTATATTAATGAACCACCAGTAGCTTAGTTGTCTAACAGAAGTGTTGTGAAGAAGGTCCCAGGGTTGCACCTTGAGAGACACAAATATTTGTTCTCTTGTGATAATAGGGACAGTGACGCCTATAGGAAGGGCACCTTTCCCATGTGAGTTCGACTTAACCTTGTTCATAAAAATTCTCGAGTAAATTTCCTGACGATTGTTATATTATGACACACCTGTCCATTACCTAATTATATTTTAACGTGACAATAAAAAGTCACTTTCTATAAATACATACCTTCACGCCAAGTCCGTTGCGGAGTAGCAGTGACAACAGAGGACCAAAATTTCGTATCTTACTTCTTATTATCTTTAGATGACGTTTGATTTACACCATTCAACTATTGTCGAATGTTCTACAAACATTGTTTTTTTACTTCGACCCCATAAAAAAGTTGTTTATGTAAGCCTTATGAAAATGTTTTATTGTGCTTGTTTAGCGCTATGAAAATACTTATGGAAACCATAGAGCTAGTAAATTACTACGTAGTAGTAGTAGTAGGTCAGTACCTACTTCTGACTGGCTCCATATCCCTTAAATGTCGGTTCAAAAATTTGAACAAAAGTTTAAATATGGATCTTTTCGAATTTACTGTTAACTTCTAGCTATGGCAGGCGTTGATTCGATAATTGTGAATTAAATAAATAAAGCAATGCGAACGCAAATCAAATGAAAGATACATGAATTTCAGAATATCCCAAGCAGACAAATCTGTTTCTCTAAAGAAGTAATATAAAACGGTGTTAAAAATACGTATTTGCGGAAGATCTAGATTATTTACTATATATATTGGTTTGTCACATGTTATCAGAAGAGAAACTACCTTACAATGTAATTAGCGTTTCCTCTTCCTATTATTTCCTATTAATTAATAATTACGGCTACATCAATGTTAGCTATTGCTAGACTTTAGTAACTGTTTACTGTCTCTATGGGCACATAACAAATGTGTAAAAAATATTTTTGACATGTCTCTAGACTTAGTGATCAAGGTCCTGAGTTCGAAATCAAGCGCCACGTTGGCGCGTATGCATGGCAATAAATTTAGCGATCTATTCCACGGGAGAAACTCTGATCATTCATTGACCATTTATGACAACTGCCTAAGTCTTCGGGTATTAAGAAAGTGATGACGATCCTTTAGTTAGAAAATATAACGATATCTTTATTTTTCCAGTAATATGCACAATATTCGGATTGGTAGCGGAAATAAATGTTGGCGTAGAGTTAAGTGTAAGGATGTCTTCAAGAATGTCCCAAGTGGTGTCCACGTGTGATGTTCTCGTGGTGGCTGCGACTGCTGGCGTCGGAGTGTATGGGGCACCACGACGCATGAAGAACATGTTGAAATTTATGAGTAGTGTTGCTGCGGTAAGACACAACCATGTTTTCTATTGCAAATTGACAAATGAGTAGGCAGGCAGGTCACCTGGTCACAATTGCATTGCTAACGTTTCAGAAGCAATAGAGAAGTCGAGAGGGAGTCCTTTTCTGATATTAACTAAAGAAATATTCTAATAATCTTCTGTATTATTGGATTATACAGTGGTAGTCATGTAATTAAGAACGACTATTAAAAACACGCTTATTTTCAAGCTTACGAGAATTACACTTATTGCGTTTTTTTATGTCAAGAATGCTTACCCGGTGGTAAGCGATGAGTGCCGCCTATGGCCATCTGCAACATTAAGAGGGTCATAGTTGCGTTGTCCTTCTTTTACATGGGATAGGGAAGGAAGATGTAGGGCTTAGGTCAACTTTTTCACTAAACTAAAAGTGGCATGAGTAACTTAACGTCGATTTGAGAGGTCGTAGTTAAAATTGCTTGTTGTTTTGTTCGCAGGTGGACAATAGTATAGGTGGTCAGTACTCAGTAGCAACTGAACGTAAATTGTGCGTTATAATAATCTCTATTTTAATATTCTTCTCCGTTCTAATTGTTGACGACTTCACTTTTTATACGCTACAAGCCAAGAAATTGGAAAGAGAATGTAAGTATTACATAAATAGTAAAAAAAATATTGATCAATAGATAGATTTACTATCTATTGATCAATAAATTTGCAAACAAACTATAATAAATTGACGTGGGTGTTCGGTTTGTTTGAATGTCTCGTCAGGGTGTGTTTTCGTATTGCCAGAAAGACAAAAAGAAAGAATTTGAAACTTTTTGCTTCTGTAAGGCGAATTAATAATATATTTTTGGTTGATCTGAAGATATAGTTTTGAATTAAGAAGTCTTGGTGATCAACTCCTGGCTCACACCAAAGACATTTAGGATTTTATTAGTTGTGATAAATATCGATGACTGACATCATTGTGCTCGGTGTGTGGCACCTGTGAAAGAAAAATGCGTGAAGTTATAAAAAAGTGGCCGCTATTAAAAAGCTCACTCAATATCTTAAAACCTATTTCTCAACAGAGGAATAATTATTGAAAGGAGATTTATTTCCTCTCAATCTGAACACACCTTGTAAAATTGAACTCGAAATCGTATTAGGGTAATTTAAAGGAACACACCAAAGTATACGTTAAGGGGAAGTAATTGTAAACCACAGTCGGGGGTGTGTGTGCAGTGCTAATCACTACTAAAGTATTAATGACAGCAAATAAATCAAGAATTCCCGTCAAGGACAACCACTATTTGTCTAGTGAATTGTTCACGCCCTTCTCATTCACGGTACATATCTATATTCATCCCCAATAAATTAATTCCTGTTGTTGTAATACCAAAAACGCCATCTGTTATGGCATTTCAATATCATTTGCGCGACCCTAGCGCCACCACAGATGATACGTATTTTTAAAGGTTCACTGTATAACAGCGCTGCTTATTCTACTTCTTGCTTTATTTTCTTTATACGTCAATAGATGACGTTTTGAACTACAATGGACTAATTTAATACACTATGTGCCAATTTAGCCCGACTGCGCTAATAGAAGAGTCATGTTTTATTAAATTTTTATTTTAAATGCATAGTCATCTATGTGAATGTGAAGTCAAAAGTTATAGTCAATTTAAAATTTACATCTTTGGATTTTTGAATAGTAAAATTGTGTACAGATTTCAGTAATTTCCTTTATCTTGAATTTAAGACGACTGTGTATCTCCAAAACTAATCCTTAGTCTTTTCAAAATTCAAATTAATTAAAATAAAAAATAAAGACGTTGCAAAGAGACTGGTCGAGGATTCTCGCGACCAGAGGATCTGGTCTATTTTCGCGTGGCAATGCGGCCAGTCTTCTGGGCACGCTGTCAGTGAAGAAATCTGACTTCACGTAGTCTTTTAATAAAAATATAATGTTATTTCCAGGGGAAGTGGTAACAAACTACATCGGCTTCTACCTCTTGTGGTACATAGTGATGATCTTGGAGTTGCAGTTTGCATTTACGGCGTTGTCAATACGCTCAAGATTGGCGGCAGTCAACGATGCGCTCGCACTCACAGCCAAAAGTGTTTCTGTTCCTGGTGAGTTACCGAGATAACAACTTACAATATACAATTAAACATACACATGCCCTTGTCAAACTTCTTTCGAGGTTAGCAGAGACAACCGAAACTTCTTTAACTAGTATTGACTCAAGGAGTGCGAACGGTATAGATTTTTCCATAGTATAAAACATTTTTCTACCCAAAGGTCTAGGCAGTGGCTGTTAAGCCTCGACTCGCCGTTATGTTTACGTCCCAAATGGAATAGGTGGCGAACCCATTGCCATACCGGGCACAAAGTTTTTAGTCATCGATATTTATCGCACATAACTTTCGAAGTTAATTTCGAAAAGTCATTGGTGTGAGCTAGTATTCGAACCTTCGACTTCTTGATTCAGAAGCTAGGTGCTCGACCACTGGGCTCCCGTTATGTCCACAGTATATAACGATTACATTAGTAAACCTATGCCTTAGTTCTCCTTTCTGTCACTAACGGTGCTAGAATTTAAAAGGTACCGGTTCCACTATTATTAATACACGTAAGCGTTGAGTAGTTGAAAGTAAGATTAAAAATTACTAAGAACTTATGAATTACATTAACTCACGTTTAGTATTCAACGGAGAATTGTGAACAGTAACAAAACTTTCCGCGTAAGGGTTTAAACCAGTACTTCTTGTAAAATGACGCCCTCTACTAGCGAAAATTCTCTCCCCTACAAGGAAATCATTCGTTCAACATTACGTTCGGACTCCTTGTACCTATCTATATTTCGTAGTTCATCACTGATACGCGTTTGACTGATAAATAGAGCTTACAATATCAGCGCCTATTTCTTTTGTTCAGTCTTTGTGAGTTTGAGTTTATTGAGTCGTCTTATTTCTTACGCCGCTACCACACACAGCTATTCGCCGTTCGCGTTCGCGTTGCCGCGATGTTGTCATCTCTGTCCACACACAGCTCTACTCGCGCGAATATTCGCGACGCGCCGAACTTGGATATTAGGGCTGTCGATATTTTTCAAAATATCAGTTAGTCGACACATCGATATTTTTAAATATATCAATTTCGGGCTATGATGTATCGAAAAATACATAAAAATCTAGAAACATGTGATGGTACTATACTACTCATAATTGATTACAAAGTTAATAAACTCAGTGATTTTTATTTTGCATTGTATGTCCGTAAGTGTGTATGTTCTGGAATCTTAGAACTTAATTTTGAAGTAGATATCTTCAAAAGATTAAGCTGAAATATTGTATACACGCTGAGTTTGGGATGAATGAGCTGGCTCGACCAGTGAAGTACCATTACCTGTCATCCGGAGATATTTTCAATGCAATATGGGTTTAAATGAAAGGCTTATTGTAACTCGTAAAATAATATGATATCACTTTTAATATGTCGGAGCAGATATTTTTAAAGCATTTCTACAGTATGGGGATCAAATTATAGGGCTAGTTGAGAGTAACTTGAATATATTATCCAAAATAGGGTTGTAGTTATTTTACTAGATTCTACCCAGACCAGGACAAATATCGAGTGGTGATCGAACCCGCCAATCTCGATTCCACAGTTGGTAGTTTTACCAATGCACCGTCGTAATGTAAGTAAGATATAATCTATAGCAATAGTTAAAAATATCCATATGTCGAAAATCCGATATTTTAAACAGCCCTAGCCGACAGCGCTGCGATCGCGCGAGTAATGTGGTCAGCCACTCGCGTTCACATTGCCGGAATGATTCGCGGCATGACGAATAACGTGTCCACACTACGTCCCTGCCTCCTTCCCTCGCTATTCGTTGAATTATACGTCGAGTGTATGGTAGCGGCAGTGTACGGTAGAGGTGTTCACCGCTCTATCTGTGATTTAAGTTTCAGACTTGCGTGTATTTCTACGCTAATATAAATCAATTTGGCACAGTTAAATATTAGTTATCACGTTTTATAAACCCTTATTAGTATACACCCGCAAACTTTTGCTTGCGTCTGATGTTGTAAAAATTATGCTATGACATAATTAAACCCTTAAACTTTAACGTACAAAACACTAGTCTGAAACTTTTTTGACAGAAAATATCATACATCTTACGATATTTATAGTTTTTATTGTGCACCTACCACAGAAATCTCTGCACCACCTTAGGTAGACTGGCAGAGAATGCTTTTAGCATTAAGTCCGCCTATGTAGGTAATAGTCGTACAAAAAGTTTTAAATAACATACATATAACATAAACATAACTTCACGCCCTTTGTTACCCGAAGGTGTAGGCAGCGGCTGCTAAGCCTCGTCTCGCCGTTATGTTTACGTCCCAAATGGAATAGGTGGCGAACCTATTGCCATACCGGGCACAAAGTTGTCAGTCTTCGATATTTATCACACGTAACTTTCGAAAATTTCGAAAAGTCATTGGTGTGTGCCAGGATTTGAACCCACTACTTCTTGAATCAGAAGCGGGGTGCTAGCCACTGCGCCACCGAGACTGTAAAGTTTTAAATAAATGAATAAAATAAATAAATACATTTGAAAATAATATAGAGATATTATTTTTAGTAGTAGACACGTAAGACAAATGAATGTAATGAAATTATGTGCAGCAAACAGTTGATGGGATTATTAAGTATATAAGTAATTCACACAGCGTCTTTTAACTGGAAATTGGGTAATAAGATTTAGCTTTTAATATCTATAATAGGTAAAATTTCATTTACTCATAATTAAAACATTCAGTCCAAAAACTGCGTATTTTTGTACCTGCGCGAGTTTCGGGAAACAATTTAGCAGAAGTCACTGTCAGAGTTAAGACAGCCACGCGACAAAGCTTTAGGCTATTATCATCATTTTCCTACCAATTTCTCATCATCTGGGGTATGCAGAAGAGATTTTCTCTTTTCACTAGCTTTTCTACCATTCGCATTTTTAACACTACCACCCTTCTCAATGAACAGTGGTAGAGCCAAGCAGTTCGCTGCATGAATAGGCCGGCTCAACCGGTGAAATACCACGACCTCTCGGAAGATCAACGTACAGTGACTCATGCCGCGTTTCGTTTGGTGACAGAGGTACCCGGAGGCCCACTCCCCTTCCCCATTCTTTCCTATCCTACTCCCTTAAAGGTCGGCAACGCAACAGTAACACTATATGTGTTGCTGGTGTCCATGGGCGGCGCAGGTTGCTTACCATCAGGTGACACGCTTGCTCTTTTATCCTCCTATATCATAAAAAAAATGAAAAAAATATCATGTCTCACAGAATCCACGCATGTTTTTTTAGCCTTCCTCTTCTTTTGTTTCCTTTTACGATATGAGTTTTATTATACTTTTCACGACATCTGTATCACTGCATATCCATACCACGCTGTTCTAAATAATTAAACATACAAAAATACATTTCAAATCATACTCAATCAACTCTCTTTCTTGAGCGTGCTGGGAAAAAAGTCTTAGCTACATATTATAATGTATTTTTCTAGTTGAAAGACCTAAAACAGCTTCGCGGTTAAACGTCTACGCGATAAGGGTGTCACCAGTGGTACCACAGAGGTCAGCAAACGTAAGCCTTCTGGTAGACTCTATAACGTCGAGGGAACACGTTGTTATTGTAAAAAGAGCAGGTATTAATAAACTAAACAAGTAAAATACTCATTAACAATACTCAATACCTAGTACTAATACTTACCTATAATTTGTAGTTAGATGGCACTGTGTGATATTTGCTTTATTTATATCTTCATTTCTAATGTCTATAGGTATAGGCAGGAGGCAATAAAGACAACGATATACTACATAGAAAAATTATATTTTCCAGCAAACGGTGAGCCACGTCTCATAGTTTCACCTTGTGATGCAGTTCGTCGGTTATCATCCCTCCATGGTATCCTCTGCGATGTTGTGAACAGAATAGATGACAGCTACGGTTTACCACTCATAGTGGTACTCATATCTACGTTACTTCACCTAATTGTGACGCCGTACTTTTTAATTATGGAGATTAGTAAGTATTAGATTAATGACACATACTGTAGTTTAAATATTTGGATAGATTTAAGTTTGAGGTCGACATAGTAAACATGATTTGTCGGGAATTTCACGACACCAATAATATTATTACTTTCAGTTATTTAAAAATGTTAAACACAGTTTATTTTTTGCTGAGAATAAAAAGACAGTAATTTGATCTAATTTGACCCGACCGTGATACTAGCTCAGGCAATTTCCATTTAATGTTAAACTATGGAGATATTTCTCAGAGTATCGACGTAAACTGGATCTTGCTTCATTTTATTTGGTAAGATACGTATCCGTGGGCATATTTTGCCCCACATCCAATCCCGGGTGTCGCTAGTGCAAGCGACCAGCGAGTAGTGATACGCCTGCTGTTTAGTCTTTGCCCCATAAAAACAAATTAACATTATACAAATTACATTACAGTCGTATCAATCAACCGGGTCCATTTTCTGGTGCTGCAGTTCTTGTGGTGTGTCATACATTTGCTGAGGATGCTCGTTGTTGTGGAGCCAGGCCATTATACCATAGCTGAGGTGAGCTGAGCTGTAGCAGATGTCTATCAATCTCTTTCGAAAAAAAAATCTATTTACGTAAATCTGGGTGTCGAAATGACGACTGCTGAAATATATTAGGTACTATATGCACTTACTACACTTACTTGTCGCGGGTTTGAATTCTGGCTAATACCAATGACTTTTCGAAATTAATTTCGAAAGTTATGTGACAATATACACTAAAATCTTTGTGCCCGGTAAGACAATGGGTTCAGCAAACAATTTCATTTGGGACGTAAAAATAACGGCGAGTCGAGACTTAACAGCCACTGCCTACACCTTCGGGTAGAAAAGGCGTGAAGTTATGTTATGTTATGTAATAGTACGTTAATTTGGGTTACAGAATCAAATATCTTTTTTATATTGTGGGATAGAATAGAAGAGTACCTACAAGTTCAAAAAAGTACTAAGTCCAAAGAACCTGAAGTGCCGTTAGAAGTGTACGGCGCCATCTACTGACCTGTCACCCCAAAATATTTTGTTTATTACATGTCAATTTATTGCACTAGGGCAAAAGAACTGAGAGTCTGGTATGTCGCTTGATGTCTGCAGCGCCATCTACCGGCACGTTAACGTCGAGACTGGAGATATTTTCTCGCCAATTGCTGTTACAATCTGTGAGCTACGCGCCCATGGGAATGTGCACTTTGAGTAGACCGCTTATGGCATCAGTGAGTAACTTCATAGTACTTTCGAAAACTTTAACAGTGGTAGAGCCAAGCAGTTTGCTCTACGAATTGGTCGGTTCGACCGGTGAAACACCACGACCTCTCAGAAGATCGACGTAAAGTGGCTTATGCCGCATTTCGTTCGGTAAGAGAGGTACCGGGAGGCCCTCCTCCATTCCCCATCCTCTCCCATCTTAATTCCTTAAAGGTTGGCAACGCAACTGTAACACTATATATGTGTTCCAGGTGTCGCTGGTCACTTACGATCAGGTGAAAGGCATGCTCGTTTGCTCTCCTATACCAAAAATAAAATAAAAATATTATGGTCCTGAAAGACAGACGACATGTTGTTAATAAATTAAGAAAATAAACTAAAATATTTTTTGTCTATTTGCTGAAATTTACAATTCTAAGCTACTTGGGATTATATTTAATGAAGTAAACTGCCTCCTATTATAATTATCATTTTTCCTGCCCTTAACCTTAACCTCTAAGTACGATCGACACATGTCATCCTTTCGAACTATCCATGTTGTCAAACGTTTTGGTTATGGGTCTATGACCGGCTGCCTGTCTGATGGAAAGCTAAGTAAATGTCTTATGAAATGAATGTATTGGAAATATAAAAAATATTATTTTGAGATAATTTTGAAATTATTTCTTAAACGGTCTATATTTTAGCAGATTTATGATGGTGTTCGATTAATTAATAATATCTTGAACACAATACACACAGCGCCCTCTAGTTCCAAGCTAAGCAACTAAATGCTTGTGTTATGGATACTAGATAACGCATATTAATACACATATACTTTTCTTTTGTAAATACATACTTATAATACATAGAAAACCGCCACACAAATATTCATGTTTGTCACAAATATTTGTGCTCGGGTGGGAATCGAACCCCCGACCTCATTGCTGCAGCCGGTAGTTTAACCAATGCGCCACGAGGCCCGACGAATGAATAATAATTCTCAATGGATACTATCTCCCCCACAGGTGCTTGGAGCAGTCACAACGTATCTGGTGATACTGATCCAATTCCAGAGATATGACAACGACAATTAACTTAAAATCTAATCATTTCATGTCTGGATGTGTATACGACTGAACTTTTCCTGGACGTCTGGGCAGGATTTTGAAGCGCATATTTTTTTTTTGCTAACCTTCACCCCTTTAATACCTGTTGGTTTGTCAAAGCAAGCGAGCAGGCGGGTCAGCTGGCGGTAAGTGACTAGCACCGCCCATAGACACCTGCAACACAGATAGTGTTACAGTTGTGTTGCTGCCTTTATGGAATAGGAAGAGAAGGGAAAAGGGAATGGGCCCCCGATTACCTCTCTCACCAAATGAAACGCGGTGTCAGCCGTCGATTACATGATATTCTGAAGTTCGTGGTATTTCACCAGTCGAGCCGGCCCATTTATGCTATGTAGGTGCTAGTTTTTCTTTATTTATTCCTCATAATGATATATCAGATGGTATAAGCATTTGCTGAGTTTTGGAGGGTATATGAATCTGTAGTTGTAAGGATTACATTGTAATATTTTATAATAAAAATAATGACGTCTATTGTAATTTGTAAATAGATATTTGAATTTAAATAATAAAAAACTAAATTGTGTAAACGTTTCATTATTATTTCCTATAAAAACCCAACCAGAATTACAAAATACCTGTCTAAGAAAATGCCATATTATTTGAATTGATAATGCCACGTTAGTTTCTAATTTGAAACTCTGTAAAAGTAATGTACCTGTTGATACAGCCTGTTTATACTCAACTCAACGTTAGTAATCTTGCTTTACAGCTTGCATAATTTTATCAGTCATCCATATTTATAGCAAATCATATGAAACGAAAAAGATGCGGTGTCGTGGGACACCAGGTAAGAACGAAGTTCCTTAGGCTAGTGTAGAATCGACACAATTTGCAAAACAAAGTCATGCTCATTTTTATGTAGGATTTCTTGATTTTTCTCTTAAATTTAGGAATAGTGATCGCACTTGTACGTACCTTTTGCTGGTTCCTTCTGTAAAAAAAAATAAAACTCCAAAAAAGAATTCCGATACCGAGATCCGAACACGAGCCCCCTGTATGAGAGCAAGGTATCCTAGCCACTTGACCATTTAGGTTACACATTGTTCTAAATAAGCCGATACTTGAAAGTGCCCTAGTTTGGCATGGAAAAAGTGTCGTGACAACTTTTCATAAGAATTTTTTCCGTCTAGCCCCCTTTCACAACGCGCGATAAGGAACTTCGTTCCAATAAAAAGAATTAAGAAAATTCACCGGTGTCAGCCTGGATTCGAACAAACTGATCGGCCTCTAGACTACAGAGACAAATATTATTTCAGAAAATGTCGCCCGTGAGGGACAGTTTTGAAGTTGATACCCTCGAAACCCTCGAGATCTGCATTTTAAATTACTTGGCCCTCAAGACAATCAGGAAAATAAACGATTATTAGAACAAGAAGACAAGCAACAAACGCCAAACAAAGCATCGCAGATAGTGTCCCAGTTGCGTTGCCGGCCCTTACGATGGGATATGGAAGAAGTCGGAAGTGGTATGGGAAGGGGCGAACGGAAGGGGTCGGGCCTCCGGATACCTCTCTCACCAAACGAAACGCAGCATGCATAAGCTATTTTGCGTGGGTCTTCTGAGAGGTCGTGATATTTCATTTGTCGAACCTGTAGAATTCATGCAACGAACTGCGTGGCTTTACCTTTCTAATATGAACTTAATCCCAATTATCAAACCGCCCGAAATTGTTTATATTCATCAACAGTGAATGCTATGTTCGTATATTATAACCCAGTATTTGTTCTCCACTTAAAACTCGGAACACATTTGTGTTAAAACTTGTAGAGTACAGTGCATACACAAATTTGTTATTAGATTTTCATAGTTAGAAACAGTCGCTGAATACTAAATACCGAAAAGCTTCGTTTCAATATATGAAACTAGAGTTTTGAATATACGTGCAGGTTACACTAATATTATTATATAGAGGAATGTTTTGGTTTGTTTTTCATGGATATTTTATTATGAGATAACGCTGCTCGTGGATACTTGCATCACAGCTCGTGATACAGTTTCGTTTCCAGCCTTTAAAATGATATAGGAAGGAGGTCGGGAATGAGATGAGGAGCGGAGAAGGGCATAGGTTGGGCCTCCGGATACCTCTCTCACCGAACGAAACCAACGGCCACGTTGCGAGGATATTCTCAGAAATCGTGGAATTTCAACGGTCGAGCCGGCCCAAGCAGCGAACTACATGGCTCTACCTCTGTTGAAAGTAATGACAGGATTTTACTGCAGTGGATAAAACTACCGACAGCTTAGTAAAAGTCAGCGTGTTCAATCCACACCCAAGTACAAATATTTATGATGAGCATGTGCTGTGCATGTGATCTCGGTACAATAAGTATGTAATTACAAAAATTACCCACACAAATGATTTCTCGAGATTCTTTTCGGAAGCTAAGAGTACTTTATGGCCGGTGCATGGCAATAGGTTCGCCAGCTATTCAATTTGGAACGTAACATAACGATTCGGCGTGTCGATGCTGCTGCTGCTTCAGCGGAAAATCTCAAAGATCTCTACAGAAACCTTGTGATTAAGTTTTTGAGCCATTTCAGGTTGAGACCTTAGGGAAATGGGGTCCGAATGCTCGTGCACTCTATAAAGGCCTGGCAAAGCGACTGATCGAGGCCTCTCGCGACCAGTGGGCTGGTATATTCTTATCACAGAGAATTAGTATTGCCAAACAGAGTGGCAATGTGGCCAGTCTTCTGGGCTCGCTAGCAGTAGACCAAGATTCGCATAAGTTTGATTTCAACTAGTTCGTAATTATTAAAAAAGTCTGTGTTATTTGTGCTATCCGTGGCTATATTATTAGGCTGATCCGTAATCAATCCTCTCGCAGTCTGTAACTTTACACCTTTAATATAAAGGTGCTCAGCTATCTAATCTCAACAATGTTCCTAACTTGTTTTCATCTTAGTAAACAAAGGGTCCATTATTTATTAACTATCCATATCTTCCTTCAACCCTAGCTTCACCTGCCAAAAGCAACACTTTGCTTGAACCTTGTACATATTTTATGAGCTCCTTTGAGCACTTAACTGTTAGTGGATTATATTTTAGACACTGGAGTAGATTGAATGAACATTACACTACTTATCGTGTGGCTCACCCCTCTGACTTCTTATTCAGAAGTCCTGACTTCGAATCATGGCTCATATCAGTGTTTTTTCAGAATTCATGTACTTGTGTATGTACATCATCTTTTGTATATTTGTATCTTTACCATTTAGGTCAAGAGTTTAGCCACATTGGATATTAGAAAATCAATAAATCGCCACTGCCTCAACCTTTGGCGAGAGCGTGAAGTTGAAGTTTTCAAGAACATAAGGAATGTCAATTTAATTTTTTCCCGTACTCACAATAAAAATCACAAAACTTGTCTTCAGAAATTCAAAACCATCTTTAAACACCGGTGGTGCCACGTTGCAGTTCTGGCAACTTGCCATCAAGTTTTTGGATCCATGTGCACAATTCTGTTATTTTAATTTAAATAGAATTTTCCTATTTTGTAAAGTTTTACAATATACCTATATCCTACACCCATCCGTAGTTTGACATAATTAATCTTGCTCAACTTTATTCGTGTCTAGTATATTTATAATTATTTTTATGGCATAGGGGAAATAGCAGGTGATGGTAAGTTACTAGCACCGCCCATAGACACCTGCAACAGATAGTATTACAGTGGCGTTGCCGGCCTTGTTGGGAGTGGGACGATGGTGATAACTTTGTGTCTCCGGATACCTCTCTTACCGAATGAAACGCAGTATAAGCAACGTTACTCTCATGTTGTAAATTTTATTAAACATTGATATTTTTCTATAGAGTATCCCTTTATCTAAACTAATTAGACTTCAAAATAAATATTGTTTTACAGTTAGTTTTACAGATATTATATGCCAGGCGAACGAAGTCCAGGCAAACCTTGGTTACATAACAATGTATAATAAGTGTTAGTAACAGCGGGCGTTGTAAATCGGGTGGTTGCATGCAAAGGCACAATCTGACCGCCCTCTGGCCCGTGTTATATATTCACGCTGTAAAATGTTTATGCTAACACCATACGGCCAGTTATGAGAATATATTTTTCAACGAAACATCGATATAAATATGATAACTCGATATTTTCTAAAATAATAATAATATCTTGGACGCAATACACACAACGCCCTCTAGTTCCAAGCTAAGCAACTTGCAACTAAGCAAGCTTGTGTTATGGATACTAGATAACGGATAATAATACATATATACTTTCTTTTGTAAATACATACTTATAATACATATAAAAACACCCAGACGCCACACAAATATTCATGTTTGTCACAAATATTTGTGCTCGGGTGGGAATCGAACCCCCGACCTCATTGCTGCATTGCATTGCTGCGGTAGTTTTAACAATGCGCCACGAGGCCCGTAAAAAAAATCGAATTTTTCAACTATTTACTTAATTCGTGGCTTATTAAAATTAATGTGAAAACTATGTAAATTATACGAAACAATCTGATAGTATTACAAGCGTTGTAAAAAATATTATTTCAACATTACGTACTGGAAAACAACAAATTTTATTGTTTAATATTAAATTTTCTACTTGAACGGATAGGCAGCGGCTATTAAGCCTCCTCTCAGTCGATATTTATCACACATAACTTCCGAAATCAACTTTGAAAATTGATTGGTGTGAGCCAGTGTGAGGATTCGAGCCCGCGACTTCTAGATTCAGAAGCGGGGTGCTCGACCACTGCAGCTCCGAGACCTTGAACAAATCTATGACCAGGATTATCGATGACACAACATTACACAGCGCAGCACTATCAGACACACAACACTAGACATGTAAAGAGTTTACGTTGATATTTACAAAATGGCGGCGGTGTTACGACTGTGTGCTAGGTACTGAAGGCACGTAGTCCTAAAAACACGTGCCTTGCAAATTTATGGAAAAAAAAGAGTAACATGGTTGTTTATGAATGTATATTTTTATGGTCGTGCAAAGCTGATTTAAAAATACAATTATTATGTTCTATATATTATTATTATTATACCTAAGCCTCAAATTTAGTTTTTTCAGTAACAGTTTTACCTAGTAACGCGTACCGAGTTTTACCGGGAGTTTTACCAGTTTTTTTTAAACTGAGTACTGGGCCAATAAACTAGGTACAATATAATTACCTAAGTTCAAAATCTGCGGAGAGACCCTCGCTGACCGCGTGGCAAACAAGGTTATAAGAAAGGACGTCGGATTGAAAGAGAGTTTCGGTGTAAAAATAAGAAATGGCATGCTCCGGTGGTTCGGACATGTAGAAAGGATGGATGATGCAACATTGACTAAGCAGATATACGATGTAAAAGCGGATGGATGTAGGAGTCGAGGACGGCCGAGACACACATACATACATACATACAATCACGCCTTTTTCCCATGGGGGTAGGCAGAGACTAATTCTTTCCACTTGCTACGATCCTGACATACGTTTCTTGCTTCCTCCACTCTCATTATCGCGTTCATACATGCTCGTCGGTTGTGGCCACTCCTGACCTGGCCCCTCACCAACACATCGTAGAATTGTTGGTGGAAGGTCCGCCTAGGTCGTCCTTTACCGGTTCGCCCTTTCACACTTGTCTTATAAATTATTTTAGTCAGTCTACTTTCGTCCATCCTTTCTCCATGTCCGAACCATCTAAGCATTCCTTTCTCTATCCTTGTCACTATATCTTCTTTCACACTACAACGTTCTCGAATTACACTGTTTCTCATTTTATCCACCAAGCTTACTCCAGCTATACTCCTCAGACTCCTGATTTCTACAGCATTAATCTTACTTCTGTGCTTCTCCTGCCATACCCAACATTCACTCCCATACATAAGCGTGGGAACCAAAACCCCTCTGTGTACAGCCAGTCGTGCCTTTTTGGAGACTTTCTGGCTATTCATAAAGTTTTTCAGGGCCCCATTCACTTGATTTCCAGCCAAAACCCGTCTTTCAATATCGCCTTCATACTTTCCATCTCTCGTAAACTTTGTGCCTAAATAGACGAACTCTTTCACCTGTTCCACTTTTTCTCCATCAATCACAATCTCGCATTTAGACATATTTTCATCTCTTTCAAAAACCATTGCTTTAGTCTTACTTACATTCACTTTCATTCCTTTCTCTCTCAAAGACCCATGTAATATATTAATCATCAACTGCAATTCTTCCTCAAATGACGCCAGGAGGATCTGATCATCAGCGTAAAGAAGGCATTTGATGATTAAATCGATCATTTTTTAATCCATACACACTCTCTTTCAAATCTTTTAAACAATTATCAATATATAGGTTAAACAGTCCTGGCGAAGCTACACATCCCTGTCTAACACCCTTTTCGATGTTAAACCAGTCCGTATATGCCCCTCCTATCCTGACACAAGCTCTGGAATCGCTGTAAAGTGATTTCATCGCTCTTATCAAGCCACTGCTCACCCCATATAAGGATAGTGTCAACCATAATTCATTCCTCACCACTCTGTCATAAGCCTTCTCCAAATCTACGAAAGCACAGTAAACCTTTTGGCTTTTAGCCAAAAATTTTTCGACTATGCTTCGTAAGGAGAAAACTTGATCCATATAACCCCTTCCTTTCCTAAATCCTGCTTGCGCATCCCATATTTTCTGATCAGTTTCATTCATCACTCTTTTGACAAATATTCTTGCATAAAGTTTGCCGACGATGCTTAACAAGCTGATGCCTCGGTAGTTCTTGCACTCTTGTTGCGACCTTGTTTACCCTTGTATAGCGGCACGATCACAGCGTTGCACCAGTCTGCAGGCACAATGCCGCTCCCCAGGCACAAGTTAAAAATTCGGTGCAGTAGTTTTATTACCAGGCCCTGTCCAGCTTTGAGCATCTCGGCTGATATTCTATCATATCCCGGAGTCTTACCTACTTTTTTTTTTATGGGATAGGAGCGCAAACGAGCAGGCGTGTCACCTGATGGTAAGCAACCAACGCCACCCATGGACACCAGCAACACATATAGTGTTACTGTTGCGTTGCCGACCTTTAAGGGATAGGGGAAAGGAAAGGCTGGGGAAAGGGGGGTGGGCCTCCGGGTACCTCTCTCACCGAACGAAACGCGGCATGAACCACTTTACGTCGGTCTTTTGAGAGGTCGTGGTATATCACCGGTCGAGCCGGCCCATTCATGCACCGAACTGCTTGGCTCTACCACTTTCAAACTATTTAATGCTTCCACAATCTCTTCTATGCTGATATCCCTTTCAACACAACCTTCACTAAAAACTTCATTCTGCACACTACTGTATTCCTTCTTAAACAGACTCTCAAAATATTCTCTCCATCTACCCAGAACATACTTCTCACCTTACAACATAGTTCCATCCTTATTTCTGATTTGGTCCAGTTACGATGTGGAGATTTTTCCTCTGGCTGATCTTATGGACTTCCAAAATAGTTTGATATTATTCTGGAAGTCATCAGATAACTTCCTATCAAATTCATCTGTTTCATTCTCTTTTTCCTTCGCTGCTACTTCTTTCACAGCACCTTTCAATCTTTTATACTCGGTTCTTGCTTTGCATACATCTTCATTCGTTACCTTCCTTATATTTTGGTTAGCTTTTGTAGCCAACCAGTCCAGCCAAGCTTTCTTCTTTTATGACGCTGCCGCTCGCATCTCCTGACACACATTATTTATCTTACATACTTTTTTTCTCTTACTTACACCACACACTTCTGTAGCTACATTCACTAATCCTTCTTTCAATACCTTCCATATTTGTTCAATAACTTGTACACTATCATTTAAACCCTGAAATTTCTCTCTCAGTTTACTTGAAAACTCTTCTTTTATACTTCCTTCTCGCAGTTTTTTCACTTTTATACGTTCTAACATACTGAAGTCCTGCTTCTCACGATGCCGCCACCTATTAAAAATTGCACTTATACGTGTAATCACTAGGTGGTGGTCCGTATCAACGCCGTGACCTCGATACGCTCTCGTATCTAACACTCTCTTACGCAATCGTTCATCCACAATCACGAAATTAATCATACTACTTGGTTTCCTTCTTCTCTTGTATACAAATGAATCTTCTTGTGCTCAAACAAAGTGTTTGTGACCACAAGATTCGACTCCAGACATACTTCGAGCAAACTTTCTCCATTTTCATTTATTCTCTCATCGCCATACCTCCCTAACACACCTGCAGATCCATCACGTTTCAATCCAACCCAAGCATTAAAATCACCAATCAACATTATCTTTTCGTTCGCGTTACACTTACTTACAATATCTTTCACACTCTCCCAGAAAACCTTTCTCTCTGTTTCGGCTGACGGAGATTGATTCCATTGCGCATCTTGCGGAGCGTATACCCCCAGCACAAAGATGCACATAAGTCCATAGAGACGTACGTACATAGAGACAAACTTTCCATGACCAAATAGAACGTGTTCTGGAGGAAGGTGATGTTAGGAGCCTCAAAATTCGACGCCCATGCATGAAAAGAGTTATGAAAGTTAACGAAGCGAGTGAGTTGTGTAAGAATCGTGCCTGATTTGGCGTGAAGCTATGTACCTATGTATGTATAATTCTCATTTGGTAGATTGCTATTCAAAAGAATAATTGTTAAGAATAAACAAGAGTCTTTTCGAGTCATGGACAGGGTACCGGATAAAGTATTCATATCCACGCTTATCGCTTAGCAAGAGTGCTTTCATGTGCTTCTGCAAGCATTACGTTCTCGAAGAAAAGAGGTATAAGCTGTTACCAGAACTGTATTCCTAAACTATTATTACATACTTTTGGATTAACACTGTTGTTTTAATTATATATATATCTAAATATATGATTCGGACATGTAGAAAGAATGGTTGATGCAAGACTGACTAAGCAGATATACAATGCAAAAGCGGATGGATGTAGGAGTCGAGGACGGCCAAGACACACATTCCATGACCAAATAGAACGTGTTCTGGAGGAAGGTGATGTTAAGAGCCTCAAAAACCGACGCGCGTGCATGAAAAGAGTCATGAATGTCAACGAAGCGAGTGAGGTGTGTAAGAATCGTGCCCTCTGGCGCTCTGTTCTCTCTGCCTAGCCCGCAAGGGATTTGGCGTGAAGTTATGTGTATGTGTGTGTGTATATATCTAAATATATTGCTTTCCTTATGTACACTCGGCATTCGGACCGAGTTATTCGGCCGTGTACGAGTATTTAAAAACCTGCCGAGTACCCCATATACCGTGTATCAACCGAGTACTCGGCCCATCTACAGTACTGTATTTATACATGGTAGTATATAGTGGTACACACATAACTTCACGCCAAATCCCTTAAATTTTTTGAGGCTCCTAACATCACCTTCCTCCAGAACACGTTCTATTTGGTCATGACATGTGTGTTAAAAATATATATTTATATATAATATCTAGTAGGTATAGAGTGGTAGAGCCAAGCAGCTAGCTGCATGAATGGGCCGGCTCGACCGATGAAATACCACCACCTCTCAGAAGATCGACGTAAAGTGGCTCATGCCGCGTTTCGTTCGGTGAGAGAGGCCCACCCCCTTCCCCATCCTTGCCTATCCCTTATCCCTTAAAGGTCGGCAACGCAACTGTAACACTATTTGTGTTGCAGGTGTCCATGGGCAGCGCTAGTCACTTAACATCAGGTGACACGCCTGCTCGTTTGCCCTCCTATCCCATAAAAAATATAGTTATAAGAATTTTAGAATCGTAATAGACTTTCGTACCAGTACTTAGACAGAAAACGCTTCTGTCTTAGGTTTAGTATATCTAAATATCCGGAGAGAGTATTTATATTTTTGTCTGTAATCTTAGAATACTTACCGGTATTAATGCGCAGGTTCTTTCTAAAGTTTCACACAAAGGTCGGGTATCGTGTCGAACTTAAGGCGCGAGGAATAAGTTAAAAAAGTCGTGTCTTTTGAACACTCCGGGGATACATTTTCAGGTATTTTAGCATTATTTTTTTAAAGAGAGTTTTCTTTAAATTAGTTTAATAAAAACGTGTTGTATTAGTAAATATCGTTTGCAAGTTTTAATTTAATATTATTATGATTATTGTAACTTATCTTAAAAAAACGTTAATAATTGAGTGGTAGAGCCACATATTTCCCTATCCATACATATATATTTTCTGCCAGTCCACCTTTGGGTTACCTATGATTCTTTTTTTATGGGATTGGAAAGCAAACGAGCAAGCATGTCACTTGATGGTAAGCAACCTACGCCGCCCATGGACACCAGCAACACATATAGTGTTACCGTTGCGTTGCTGACCTTTAAGGGAGAAGGATGGGGAAGGCTCCCTTCCCCATCCTTTCCTAGGATGGGGAAGGGGGGTGGGCCTCCGGGAACCTCTCTCACCGAACGAAACGCGGCATGAGCCACTTTACGTCGATCTTCTGAGAGGTCGTGGTATTTCACCGGTCAAGCCGACCCAT
The DNA here is from genome assembly GCA_905147225.2 of Euproctis similis. Classification (NCBI taxonomy): domain Eukaryota; kingdom Metazoa; phylum Arthropoda; class Insecta; order Lepidoptera; family Erebidae; genus Euproctis; species Euproctis similis. The sequence continues at coordinate 23,288,129 of LR990110.1, forward strand.
TCATGCAGCGAACTGCTTGGCTCTACCACTGCCTATGAATATCGACGTAAAGCGGTTCATGCCATTTATCGTATATAGGAATCAGAATTCGTTCAGTAATTGACAAAAGAAAATAAAAACCGCACATCATATGATAACGTGCTCTGTTAACACCCTTAATACCCAATTATGTATAAAATGATACCATTAAGAATTAATCTTAACCAGATAAGGAATGCAAAACTGTCAAGCTAGATCAGCAAAACTTAGGATTCATTACTTTAAAAGTAATTTACAATAAAAGAGTGGTGAAACTTTACTGAACCATAGGAACACAACACTAACACAAACTTATTCCCAACTATTAGGACGGCTTAGGATATTTTGAGTGAGATAAATCTCACTGTAATCTACCCCTATAATAATAATAAATACTTCTCGTGGGCTCCTCGCAACATATTGTCGATGTTTTCATCCAAGGATTCCATTCTTTTCTTATTTTAGCGGGAAAATTAATAACACTTCATTACTACTCCTGAATCTTAATATTAATAACATAAATACATACATACTCAGATGTTAGAATACTTTTAAATAAAATTACTGTAGATTTTAGAAACAATTCGCATTCAAAAATTATAATAATATGCTCTAAAGAAATTACACGAACAGCTGTTACAGCTTCAAAAGGTCGCAGAAATGCATTCGTGCGCAATAAATGTTCATTGCAGCAACTTTTAAAGCTAATATGCCACAAAACGTGACCGGAACGCAGAGCGTTCATATACATTCGGTACCAGGAATACAGAAAAAGAAAATGTACAGCGCATAAAAGGATACTTCCATTTTTAAAATTTAAAATTTCATTCAATTTGATTCCTAGGTAACAAACAAAGACTTCACAACGACATGAACTTTGAAAATTATTTTCTGCCAATAATTTTACGAAGCTAGCTGTGGCATATATAGAAGTTAGGATTTGTCAATAGTTAAATTGGCCGCTACTTTACGACTTTATTACTAAGAACGTGGCAATATCTTATGTCTTTTGCAATTGAGCAGATTTAATTTTTTGAAGGTTTAATTTTTATAATTCATTATAATTTATTAGCATTATTACAAATATTTCTGGAAAAATAGATGTGACTGATTGAGAGAGAATAGATAAAGGAGTTATTAAATCCCTCTGCAATTCCAGATATCTTGGAGACTCTTTGACCAGTGCGTCCTACCAATAATGAGCTGTGGGGCGAGCTATGCTCGGGGTATCTCTAGAGGATAAACTCAGGAATGAGTATTGCCGACAGAGATCGAGAGTAACCGACATAGCTCGTAGAATAAGCTCGGTGAAATAGCAATGGGCTGGTCGTATCTGGTCAGATGGTCAGACGACTTCAGAAAGGCTGTTGGAAAAGACTGGATGCGAAAGGCAGAGAATCGGATGTTGTGGCGCAAATTGGAAGAGGCCTATGTCCAGCAATGGACTACAATAAGCTAATAATGATGATGATGATGATATTTAACACCAAATACTTGAATTTGTGGGTAGTAACAATTATATCTACACAATATTTTTTGGGCATCTTGGCATGTGCACTCGGATTGGTATCCCAGACATCTGATTCATGAGCACTGTGATGAACAACACAACCGTTGAGACTTCAAAATAAAAATCTCATTTCTGAATCTACGTTAGTTGGAAAACATGTCTGACTTCGAGTATATAATGTATACCATCCCACGCACACTGTCCCAAAAGTTTTGGGGAAAATCTTAAACTAAAGAAATTTCAACTATAGTTAAACATCCCAACTAAATCAATGCAAATACGTTTCGGTTTTAATTAAAGGTCGAACGACCCTGCCAGCATCTCTTAGTTAAGCTAAATTTGATTGTAATTTATTTTAAGTCCATACCCATCTGAGTTTTAATAACAAGGAAACTGTTTTAGTACTTATTTATATGGATGTCAAAAGGTTTTATTATATAACCTAACCGTAATTTGTAATGGATTTTAATAATACATTATAAACTAAAACAAAAGGCTAAACGAGCAAACGGGTCACCTGATGGCGAGCAACTGCCGCCGCCCATGGACACATGCAAAACAGATTATTATAGTATTACTGGCCTTTAAGCGAGTAAGGTGGGAGATGTGGGAGAAGGAGGTAGGGCTCGGGATACCTCTCTCAACGAACGAAACGCGACATGCGCGACTTTACGTCGAAATTCTGAGAAGCGGTGGTATTTCACCGATCGATCCGGTCCGTTCATGTAGCGAACTGCGTGGCTCTATCACTGTTATTTTATTAGCTGTTAGTATATTAGGTATTTCTAACATCGTTAAAACAATTTATGGCAAAAGTTGATGGACTTAAACATCAGTATCTGCTAACGACATCGAGATACACAAATAAATTTACAAACTTTTTTTCGATTTTTGGAATGTTAACCTCCATAACCAGGAAGATGATCACATACTTTTAAAAAGACACGTTTAAGCATGGCGCTAATACGAATAACGAAAAAGGAAATAATCTCGTCTTGTCTAGTGTTTGAACACCGTGCCTCTGATTCACGAAGTCGTGATATTAAATCCGGATTCACACCATTGAATTCACAGATATCTTTTCGGAATTTAAGTGTGATAAATATCTAAAGCGTATAACATTGTGCCTCGCGGTAGGTTCCTCTACGAATTTAATTCGAGACTTACAAATTTGGCCAGTCAGGCTTTTCAGCCGCTGCCTTCACTCGAGAAAGCGTGAATTTATAAAAAAAAAAACGAGGCAGAACCGTTTTTATTACAAAATTTATTAGTTATACAAGGGATAGAGATAAAAATTTTAATTGGAGGCCGAATGTAAGGAAAATTTAATTTTAAAGTACTATGCCCGGTGACCTGTGAAGGCATCCCTGTAACGGTCGGTTGAACATGCGCAAAAATATTTGGCTTGTCGTAGAAAAATATACCAACGGCTAGTTCCCAGTAACTTGTTAATTTTAATTTCAACAAAAATGTCATATGTCTGCTTAATTTACTTCACGTCTTTTTCTACCCGAAGGTGTAGGCAGCGGCTTTTAAGCCTCGACTCGCCGTTATGTTTACGTACCAAATGGAATAAATTGAAAACAAATCTGCTTAAATTTGGATTTTTATTTAAATGTTTTTTTTACATCTGTAGAAATATGTGTTCCAGAGTTTCCGACTGAACATCTCTTGTTTGCTCAGAGGTTAAAGCAGAGGCAAACAACTTGAAATACGATGTCCAAGACATCTCATCTGACTTTTATTATGTAATAGGAGGGCAAACAAGCAAGCTGGTCACCTGATGGTAAGCAACTATCGCCGTCCATGGACATCTGCAACACAGATAGTGCTACAGATTCGTGGCCCGTCTTTATGTGAGTAGGATGTAAAAGAATGGGGAGGGGGTTGCGCCATTTAAATTTTTCACAATTGTATGTAAAATTTAAATGTTGTGTTAATACTCAATTGTCAATGTAAAATTAATATTCTAGATCGAATGTTCAACACCAAAGTTTTAGCAGATCACTAAACACAACAAAATTAGTCCTCGTATCACAAAAATGATTTAAAATCAAAACTGCTCTAAGCAATTGAGATCTATCAAACAAAATGAGACGTCTTAAATAAAGGAGGAAGGGAGAAGGTCAAAATCGTTGTTGGAAATTAGAAGGATATATATATGTTTATTGTGGATATAAAAAAATTATAAATAGGTGGCGTATATAGGGGTTGAAACAACCCTCTGCGATTCCATACAAATATATTTTAGTCTTTGCCAGTCCGCGGCATCGGACGGACGCTTCCGAGCGCTGCTACAAATTTTCAGAATAAAACAATCAAAATTCAGTCAGTGATATTTATTTCTTTTGTTCGGAATACGTAATTAGAATCGGCTAGTCAGGTAAGTGCATTTAAATATTCATAATGTTTTATATGAAACGCTACATTTATTACCGATTTATTTGCTGTTGGATCTTTTTCGGTATTTTTTTCTGTTGTTAGTTTCATTCTTCAACTTGTACCAGTTAATCCACGGCTTTTTCGTCTGGTGGGCTTATTAAAAAAGGTTTAAGAAAATGCACATTTTGGAGGGAGTGTTTTAAACGCCTCTGTCTGGGAGATGTCTCTTAGTTTAATAGCTTTTGTTTTAGATAGATCCATTTAAATTCGTTCAATATATACACCGGTGTATATATTCGGATGCGACGAAGACTAATGTCTTTTTTATGAGGTCTCTTTAAAACAGTTCCAATTTTTATTGCTGCGGCGCAGTGTATTTTTACTGTTAAATGGTTTCAAATAAAATCTTCTGTAATCTGTAATCGTCAATTTACGAAGTGAAACTTTTTGTCTATGTGTGGGGAAATTTATAACAGTTTATTGTCTATATTATACTCGTAAGTACGCAGAGTTTGTTTATTTGAAAAAGCCAATCTCGTGAAGGATTACTTTTAAGGATGATAATGATTTTTTGAATGATGCTGGGGTTGATGGTGGTCGTGACGAAAATGGTAACAATGATTATGATGGACAGCTTCTGTGTAAGTTGGAAAATACTTTCATTTTTAATATGTGTATATAATTACATGCACTAAAGAGTCACTGCTTGCCTCAAATGAAAGTACACATGTCAAATAAAAAACTTACCAACACCAATGGATAGAATGATTTTGGCTGACAATAACCCATTTATAGATTTGAAATTTTGACATTACTTATCCTTCAGTTTTATCCTAAATTAGTATATTAGGGGCTAACGAGCAACTGGGTAATTTGATGGTAAGCAACTACCGGCATCCATAGACACATGCAACACATAATATATTGTTACGATTGTGTTGCCTGCATTTCAGCTAGTGGGACGGGAAGGGAATTGGAATGGGCCTTCGGATGCCTCTCACTGAATGAAACACGGCATGTGCCACATTACGTCGATATTCTGTGAGACCGTGATATTTTATCGGTGGAGCGGGCCCATTCATGCAGCGTGCTGTGTGGCTCTACCACCACTGATATGAGGAACAAAGGAGTAAGGCCAAAAAAAGACGGCTGAATTGTGTAAGAGTGAATATAAGTATTAAAATTGTTAGTTTGGAAATGACGAGTGAAACCAGAGAATGGTAAAGGATAATATGTTGTGCCGACCAGGTACTTCACCTAGAGTGGGATAAGGGCAGGCAAATGATGAAGTTTGGTTTATATCTAGTTCCAACTTTCAGCTTCATATTACTTAATATTGGAAACAGAAGGGATATTATGTATTTTATAGAAAAACCTGCAGTCACTTCATACCTATAAATTTAAGTTGATCACAGATTTTGAAGTTAGTGCTATATCTGCGCTGATATATCAAGATTTTATGTTTAAAAAAAGCCATTATCCTTGCAACAAACTTTCATAATTTACTTAATATATATTCTCATGCTGGTTATCTTTATTATGCCCGAGGGTCGGTAAAGGTGCCGTCTGAATATTAATTAAGCCCTTACGGATAAGGTTCGGCTGTTAAGATTATAAATATCGAGCGGTGCTACCTTCACCCCATCTGTGCACTGTTTCGAATAACAGGCGAATAGGGATTTTAAAATATTAAATGTACATACATATATATATACTTAACTTCACGCTAAGTCCATTGCGCTGTAGACAAAGAGAACAAAACGTATAATAATAAGCCACAATTTTACACACCTCGCACGCTACTTTGACTTTCATAACTCTCACACTCTGGTCGGTTTTTAATAATCCTTATATCACCTTCGTTCGGAATCGTTCAATTTGGTCATGAAAAGTGAAAATAAAAAATGATTGTAGATGTATATAATAGACACATATGTAGAACTCTCGTCGTTCACCTCCGAAGCGGTTTGATCGTTTCTTATGAAATTTAGTGTGGATTACAAATGTTCTGTGAATAGAATTTAAACTACTGTTCATATCCTTAACAAGAAATAAACGTACAACCTAAAAACACCCAAAACATACACACAAACTATTTCCGAGGTAAGTAACTAGTGCTAGTGTTATTGAAACTAGATATGAATACATTTTACACCTAACAAACAAAACCCAGACGCCTTACAAACATTCATGCTTGTCATAAATATTTGTACTCGGGTGGAGATCGAACCCGCCCACCTCGATTTACCAATGCACCACGAGGCGCATGAGAATATGTATTAGTGGTTGATTGTTGATAAGGATTAAACGCGAGCGAGAATTAACTTTTCGTGTCTGACCGTCAACTTTATTGACTAGATTGTCCAATAAAATTATATAACTGTATTCTATAGCTTAAAATAGTCTATAAATATATGAAATTAAACAAATCATTGAATTGAAATTACCTCTATGGAAGACGACAATACGGCCATAAATGCCGTAATCAACATAATTCCCAGTTTATATGGGCTATCATGAGGAGAACCGGAAATACCAAGAAATTCATCAATCAGCCAATGTTTTTGTTACAGTTTTGGACATTTATTTTATTTTATTTTTTATAAATCTACTAATAGGATGTTCGGGTCTGTACTGAGATGTTCTGCGTAATGAGCAAATAGCCGACACAATGAGATAACAAGCACATAGTCATAAAAAAGGATATGAGCATCATTACAAGCAACACATACGTACCTAATGTTGAAAAATGTAATATGCCAACAACTGTGTCGTTTACCCTGTAAGATCTACATGGTAAAATACACAGTTGTCGGCATCGTATTGGAAAAATATATATTTACGTCTATCTTGAAGCAGCTTGTCTATGATACGAAAGAAATATTAAGTGTAGATATATTATTAATAGCTTTGTTCTAGCAAAATGGAGAAATGATATACCGATTGTGTGATTTCCATGAATAAAATATGTATCCCACGATATAGGTGACTGATCTGTTATCATGGGTGTTCTAGTCTAAGATCCCGCTGCAGAATCGTGTGCTCATCGACTATTTGTTTAAAACCAAATTTTTATGTTTGTTTGTAACTAAGAGAATATATATTTACTAGGGTGCCTATCAAAATTTGGCCGCCATTATTTTTAATTAAATTATTCTTAATTGATTTTTGGTAAAAGATTTCGTTTATTTATTTTTTAAAAAAAAATAACGTCTACATCACGGTAATTAATATGAAGATTCTAAAAAATCACGGGTGCCGTTGCACACTTGGCCGCACCTCTTTGCAGCTAGGTGTAAACAGGTATAATTTCGATAAATTTATACCATTATAACCTATTTTCATTAATTATATGTCAAATTGAAGCTAATTTTTTTCTATTAATTATCATATAAAGTTGCTTAATTAAATCTGGCCGCAAACAAGGGTTACTGGCTGTTAAAGATAATAAATATTTAAGTTAGAGTGAAAGAGAGTTAGCGCGTAACATCATTTGTCAGACGAGGACAGCGATTGCCGGCTGTGCGACGCTTTTAAGCCATTGCGCATGCGTCGAACGTTAGTGTTCTCAACCACCGGGGAGTAATAGAGATGACTTATAATAAATACTCCAAAAAATATGTATTTTTTTCAAAATGACAAATTTAAAAACTGCGACAAAAAATTAATATTGATTTGATATATCGACGGTCTAGTTAGCAATTTGTCTAACTCCTTATTTTTAGAGGGTGATTTTTTTAACATTTTGATGCTTCATCAAATCCAATTACAAATTATTTGAATGATTCAAACTTAAATATTCTATCTCTATTAGATATTAATGATGTTAAATGGTTTTTTTAAAATGATAATATATTTTGAAGTAATTGTTTTTTTCCTACAAATAAAAGATTCTCTAAAATGGAGTTAGATAATTTGCTAATTAGAACGTCGATATTTAATTTTAATTTAAAAAATAAAAAAATGAAACCAAGGTGACTTAAGTAAAAGAAAATTTTATTATGAAAGTATTATTTAAAAATTTTGTTAGATTTTATTCAAGTATTTAATTGTCTGTTACATATTAATTAAACATATAAGACAATTAAAAAATTTAAAAAAATATCTTATAATTCTTATATTTCCGTAACTCTTATTTAAAAATCTGAATCATCGGAGCTTTCAGTTGTACCGGAGCTATCACTTTCATCGCTACAAATATCAGAATCGTCGTTATCGGAAGCTTTGTTCGTGGATTCACATAGCACACTATTTATTTGCGTTGGAGTTGAGTCGCCCAGGAACCATGTTGGTTTTAAAAAACCATCTAGTACCAGCCAGCCATTATTTTCTGGGCTGAATTTGATGCAGTCTGGTTCAGTGGCACTTAACCACATCGAATTAACAAAGATTGTCCGCAACAATTTTTATTCTTCATAAATTTTTCATTATTTTGTTTTGAAGCGTACATTTTGTTAAATAATAAAAATCTTGCGGTATTTACACTTTGACACTTTGGTATTCCATACATAAGACACGTAAACTCTTGGACTGCATCAATTTTGAATCAATTCTTCATCATCCTGGCCGAGATCGTACGCGGCTGCGTACATCTCGGCCAGGATGATGAAGGGGGGGGAACGCGCGAGGACCGTCGCCGCCTCGTACGATATCGTACGGTAGCCCCGTACGATCCGTATGGCCGCTCCAGGCTCCTCAGCAGAGCCCTGAAGCGGGAGGCCCCCGCGAGGTCTCGCGACCAAACGGGGGCCCCGTACAGGGCCACGGACCGCACGACGCCACCGTAGAGACGGCGAACTCCCTCTCCCGGTCCCCTGAGGTTGGGCAGCAAGCGGTACAACGCGCCTACCACCCGTCACGCTCGGGGGACCATCCTCACGAAGTGCTCCTCGAAGGTCCAGCGGCTATCCAGGGTGAGGCCGAGGTACTTCATGTACCGCCCCACCGGGACAGCCGTGTCACCCACTCGGATCCGCGAGGCCGGAGGCTCCCGGCCCCGAGTGAGACGATGGAACCACAGCGCCTCACTCTTGTGAGGCGCTACCTCCAGGCCGAGCCCACGGATCCGTCTCACGACGATAGCCACCCCCAGCTCGGCGAACCTGAGCGTACGCTCGAAGTCGGGCCCCGTGGCGACCACCAAAGTGTCGTCTGCGTAGCACACGACACTTACGCCACAGGGCAGACTGGTGCGGAGGACCGGATCGTATGCGAGGTTCCACAGCAGGGGCCCAAGCACGGGCCCCTGCGGAACCCCGCAAGAAACCACCTTCCTCTGCTCCGTCCCGTTCCGGTTGACATAGTCCACCTGTGTCTCCTGCAGATAGGCCCCGATGACCGACCTTAGGTAGGGAGGCACCTCGTGGTAGACGTGGGCCTCCCTGATGGCCGGCCAGGGGAGGGTCCCGAAGGCGTTGACGATGTCTAGCGACACCGCCAGCGCGACCCCCCCCCCGATCGGACTGCCGGTTCCGACAGGGCCCGCACCCGACGCACCGCGTCGATAGTCGAGCGCCGGAACCCGAACTGACAGTCCGATATGTCCGGGCCCACCTGCGACAGGTGGCTGCTGATACGGGCGGAGATAACCCTTTCAAAGAGCTTCCCCGCCTCGTTCAGCAGGCATATCGGCGGAACGACGACGGATGCAACTATAACCTATATTATTCTTAAATTCAATTCAACTTTTACTTACGGTTTGTGTTTTGCAAAAATCTTCAAATTCTTGTTTATCTTTTTGCTTCAGAACCACAATTTTTTTTACACTCTGAATGATATCCGAAATCATTAGTAGAGTCAATTGTAAGTAAAAGGTCATGATATTTATATTTTTATTTACGACGAAACAATAACATTAGCGAGCACTTATGGAATGATACATTATTAAACTCGAGTACATTGCTTTTTTTGTTACACAAAAAACACGACTTCATCTTTATCAATTTTATTTTACGTTAATTAATAAAATAATTTTTAGATGCACAAATAAAATAACAATGTATGTCAGTTGAGAACACTGACATTCGACGCAGTGAACCTTAAATATTTATTATTTTTAACAGCCAGTAACCCTTGTTTGCGGCCAGATTTAATTAAGCAACTTTATATGATAATTAATAGAAAAAAATTAGCTTCAATTTGACATATAATTAATGAAAATAGGTTATAATGGTATAAATTTATCGAAATTATACCTGTTTACACCTGGCTGCAAAGAGGTGTGGCCAAGTGTGCAACGGCACCCGTGATTTTTTAGAATCTTCATATTAATTACCGTGATGTAGACGTTATTTTTTTTTTTAAATAAATAAACGAAATCTTTTACCAAAAATCAATTAAGAATAATTTAATTAAAAATAATGGCGGCCAAATTTTGATAGGCACCCTAGTAAATATATATTCTCTTAGTTACAAACAAACATAAAAATTTGGTTTTAAACAAATAGTCGATGAGCACACGATTCTGCAGCGGGATCTCGTACTATTCGGTTATCGATTATAATTCGATAACCGATTTAAATCGAGAGATGACTTTTGCAAGGGCAAACTCTTTCGAAAGGTTGCTCTAATATCCCTACCCTACTTTTATACATAAAATGACGTTAGAAAACTATTGTATATATAAATAAATATAATATCGTAAACACATCAATTGTACATTATATTGAGAGCCAACAATATTTTCTTTACGCGCCCGACGTGTTAAGTACAGCCAATGGATAAGAAAAGGTCTGAGGAAATAATATTTTCTAAGTAAACAATAAGAGCTTTGTGCCTTTGTAATGAAGGCATATTCCGTATATATTGGAAACATGCTAAGGTTGTATTGTAATATAATATATAAGGATTCGGTATATATATATATATATATATATATATATTATAAATTATAATATATTTATTTTGTACTTACAATAACAGTTTAATAGGTCTGAATATTGGATCGTTAAATACTGAAATAAGACGTATCTATATAAGTTTTTAGTACAAATGGAAATAGGTGGCGGAACTTATTGCCATACACTGGTCACAATTCTGTCAGTTATCGCAGATATTTCTCACATTCAACTTCCGAAAAGGAACCCGAAAAGTCATAGGCATGGCGTAAGCTCCGATTCGATAGTACGTCTTCATTCAGAATTGTGGGTGCTCGCGGACCTTCCGACCATTCCTGAAATATGATCCCAAAATCAGAGATCTCCGAATATACTGATCAGATTCACATCTGATTACCACAAATCGATTCAATTTGGAGATGCAAGTCGTCACGCTCTGCAGAATTTTCATATTTCCTTATTACCGGCTGTACTTTCAAATATCGAAAGATACATTTCATACTGACTTATATTTCAGTCTGGTACCGAACTCATAGTTTTTTTTTTTTTATGGGATAGGAGGGCAAACGAGCAGGCGTGTCACCTGATGGTAAGCAACCAACGCCGCCCATGGACACCAGCAACACATATAGTGTTACTGTTGCGTTGCCGACCTTTAGGGGATAGGGGAAAGGAAAGGATGGGGAAAGGGGGTGGGCCTCCGGGTACCTCTCTCACCGAACGAAACGCGGCATGAGCCACTTTACGTCGATCTTCTGAGAGGTCGTGGTATTTCACCGGTCGAGCCGGCCCATTCATGCAGCGAACTGCTTGGCTCTACCACTGTTTACAGAATTGAACGATAATTGGCTTAATACAATTTTAACATAAGTAGTCAGTAGATCAGAATAAGTATATTTTTCTGACTTACCCTCTTTTCTTACATGAGGCCTGTAGAGTGTTTGCCTCCAAGAGAAAGGGTATAAGCTATATAACTAGTAAATATAATTTATATTTCCAGTGAGTTATTAATATGTATTTCTTATATAGTCCGTGAGCTGCTTGCTAACTAACCACGCACTTTCACTGATTCTAATAAATCATATAGTATTTATTGGTCTATAGTCTTCTCAATAAAAGGTAGGTAATTACTATTATATGCAGGTCACGTGGGTTGTTATAGTCTTATAGAGAAGGTTTGGAGGGTTTTATTACGTTCATATAAGAAAAACTTGAGTATTTGAGATTATTATTTTTATAGGAAAGGGGGGGCTTGCGCGTCCCATGGAAATATTCAACACCGACGTCATAGTTGTTTTGTCCCTTTTAAGAAAAAAGGCCTTTGAATACCTCTCTCACCGAATAAATAACGTCATAAGCCACTTTTCGACGATGTTATGAAAGATCGTGATATTTTACAGTCAGTCAGTCAATGCCTGGCTTCTTAGAATATTGCGGCGATAAAAAGAGCGATGCGTAAACAACATCAATTCGTGCAAACTTTTTTTTTTCATCAGCTTAAAATTGTGTCGTCCTTTTTGTCCATATGACTTTTTTTAAATATCCCAAATTTACATATTTAATAGGTTGATTCCCGAGCGTCCCACTTTTATGATATCAAGTTTTATTATATTCCGGGAGGCACGTGCTTGACGTGTGATTTAATATTTAAGTCTGTTTCGCCAGTATGTACGACGTACTGCGTATGTATATGTAAATGTTACTGTGGAAATAAATTTCTCGCCAAACAATACTCTGTTCACTAAATATTCAGTAGCAATTTAAATGTATACCAATGTAAAATTTCAAAATGAAACGTGACATTTCAAATTAAATATTTGGACATACTGATTAACTAGCTAAAATATTGACAGTCTCTATAACCTCAAAATTCACAACGTCTATCTGCTAAAATACCAAATATACAATTAAGCACCATACAAAGTCAAAGATACATACATAACTTCAAGTTATGTCCCTTCCGGGTACTCCAGGTACCGGGGTTGGCAGAGAAACCAGAATGCCATAAAGCACGATTATTATAAAAATACTATCATTTTCTGTTTTAAAATTCCTTTTTTTCATAAATTCCTTTTTTGGGATAGTGGGAATGGAAGAAGGGTCAGGAGGAAAGGGCAGGCCTCTGGATACCTCTCTCACCGAAAGTAACATGACATGTACCACATTACATCGATATTCTGAGAGCTCGTGGTATTTCACCGGTCGAACCGGCCCATTCATGCAGCGAGCTGCGTGACTCTACTACTTTTAAGTTAGTGCTAAACAGACACACGGATTATCTATATTTTCTTAGAAATATGCAGTTGTCATTTTAACAAGACTGCTTGTGGGTGGATGTTGAAAGAGGTCTAGACACTGAGATATAAGGACCTCAGAAATAAGAAGATCAGTGGAGTTTCGATATAGTTCCCGGTCTAAATAGAGCAAGTCCTGCTTCTTCAACATTGGTTATTCTAGTGGAGTCCTGAAATCTGACAGACACCTATAACAAGATAATTACCATAAATAAATAATAATTATAATATTTTGGACACAGCGCGCTCTAGTTCCAAACTAAACAACTAAATGCTTGTGCTATAGTTACAAGATCACGGATATGAATAAATATATACTTTTTTTATAAATACATACTTATAATATAACTTCACGCCACTGTTACCCCAAGGGGTAGGCAGGGGCTGTTAAGCCTCGTCTCGCCGTTATGTTTTTACGTCTCAAATGGAATAAGTGGCGAAGCCATTGCCATACCGTTGCCATGACAAACTTATAATAGATAGAAAAACACCCAGACAGCATACAAACATTCATGCTTGTCACAAATATTTGTAATCGGGTGTGGATCGAACCCGCCAACCTCTATTCTGCAATAGGTAGCTTTATCAATGCACCACGAGACTCGTTTACTATTGGATTTAACTTTACCTCAACCTAATTAAAATACTTTAAAACAATCATTTAAATTTGAAAACAATTTTAATCCTCAGTAAATTAAACGATAATAACAATGGGTTTGTTTGAATTTCAGAAAATTAAGTTGTAACCGTTGAAACAATTTAATGAGATACTAAAGAGATCTTGGTGGTCGAATGGTCGAGCTCTACGCTTGTGATTCAAAAGTCGTGAGTTCGATTCCGGGCTCACACTAATGATTTCTCGGAATTCTTTTCGGAAGTTATGGATTGCCATAACTTATTGAGAACCTATTGAGGTTCGACACCTATTTGGGACGGTAACATGACGATTCGGCGAGGCTTAACAAACGCTGCCTACACCTTTGGGTAGAAAAAGGTGTGAGATATGTTATGTAAAGAGATAAGAAGAGTCTCGAAATAAAACATTGAAGAAAAACTTTTTTATGGAAATCTGGAATGGCGAATTTTAATTAGTTCAAAGTTTACCAATGGTAGAGCCACGCTGTAAGAATGGGCCGAATTGATCGGTGAAACAGCACAATATCTTAGTTTACTGACGTAAAGTGGCTCATGGCCCTTTTTTTTCGGTGATAGAATTATTTATCCACGGTAACCAAACCCCCTTCCTCCTTTCTTGAATTCGCTTCCGATTTTCTTTTTATTTAATCTTAAAGCCCAGTAATACAATTGAACCCCTATTTATGTTGCAGGTGTCCATGTGTGTTCGATTACCATCAAGTGACCTGCTCGCCCCTATCCCATTATTCCTATTAATAAATATTACATAAACACTATATGGTTATGAGACAATTTCCTTTGAAGCTGCTGAGATGTTTGTGAAAATTACGCCTCGTGGCGCATTGGTAAAACTACCGTGCCGTTGGTAAACGTACCGGCGCATTGGTAAAAAAAATATTTCTGTGGAAAAACAAAACGAACGCTTTCGTTATGAACGCCGCGATTTCGCATGTAGGGGCGATCATGAGAAGATCCAGGTAAAAAAAAAACTCTAGTAGGAAATGCTCCTGTGCGTGATTTAAACTAGCTAAAAAATGTATGCCTGATACAAGTAGGCTTTCATCTCGAATGCGATTTCCGGAGTTTGAATCCGAGTTATATCAAAGATATGCAGTAGCTTTGTCTCCAATCAACAAATGCGGTAACGACTGGCTTTTGCGGTAATTATTTAATTAATAAAATTCAATTATTGATATATGGTAACCGCAAATATAATGATTTCAAATAATTCTATAATAATATATATTTATTGAAAATTATTTGGGTCAAGTTTTATTCGTATGCATATTTCTATGAACACTTTCATATAATATATCAATTATACCTACTTTTCTAAACTTTAACTTATCCAGCGACACAGACACAGGCAGTTTTACACTTGCGTTTAAATGCAGGCTTTAAAGGAGTGGGATGGAATGAAAGGTAGAAGGAAAATGGGTCTCCGTATCTACCTCTCTCACCTAACAAAACGCGATGTTTAGAGAGATCGTGGCATTTCACCGGTAGAGCCTGCCCATTCATGCATTAAGCTGCAATGCTCTACCACCGTAGAAAAAGAAAAAAAAACAAAAAAACATTGGCCTGTACCACCACGCAATCAGAACAATGTACTTAAGTTTGTCGAATCAATACATTCAGCACAGCTGAATCATTATTCAGCCAAGATGGACAAGATAAATGATCGTCGGTCTACCATTTATTTGTACGCCATTAAATGAACTGAGAGACTATTGTTTAATGAGCCATTTGTTTTATTTCATTTACTTATTGTGCAATCTGTTTCCGCTCTACATGTTTTTTTTTCATCCTGCAGAAAATGAAAAAAGGTACAATTTCTAGAAAGAATATTATCTAATGGCTATACAGAATGAATTGTGGTTGGATAATTGTTTTAAAAAGAAGAATGCAAGGAGTTATCTGTCGTAGAAGTAACTAATAGTAAGCAGATAATATTAAAACAATTTACACGTAACAAGTTTATTATTGATGGATATTGAACGGGGCAAACAAGCAAATGTGTCATCTAATGGTAAGCAACTAACGCCGCCCATGGACATCTGCAACACAGACAGTTTTACAGTTGTCAACGAGCCGGCCCTAAACTGCGTGGGTCTACCAAATAAAAGTTATTTAATATTGTCACAAAAAGATCTGGGATAGACGGGATTACCTTAGATAACAACCAAATTTTGAACCTAATAAATATACAAAAAAAAAACAACAATAGCGATAAATCGTTTCGGAGCAGAGCCTGTCAAGGAATTTTTAATTACTAGATGATATTAACTTTGTAAGTAAGAAAGGACATGCTCCGATAGTTCGGACATACACAAAGGATGGATGATGCAAGATTGACTAAGCAGATATTTAATTCAAAAGCGGATGGATGTAGAAGTCAGGTCAAGATACACATTCCATGAGCAAATAGAACGTGCTCTGGAGGAAGGTGATGTTAGGAGCCTCAAAAATCGACGCACGTGCATGAAAAGAGTTATAAAAGTCAACGAAGCGAGTGAGGTGTGTGAGAATCGCGCCTTAGGGTGGCCTGTTCTCTTCGCCTACCCCATAATGGATTTGGTATGAAGTTATGTTATATGTGTGTTGAGTAAGCTGAGTAAGTACAGCCTCTGAATAATGCAGCCAGTATATGCCAGCATATACCAGAGCAATCGGGCGGCAAATGATTTGTATTAATTGTATGATTGTTATTAATGCATGCACCACGCTTCACGGCACTAACTTATATATACTCATTGTCAGACCAAACATATGAAAACATACGAAATGATATTTGTGTTTTATTCGCTAACAATAAGAGGTGCGTTTTTCTGTAGTCATATTTTTTGTAAAATACTACAATAATTGTTTTAAATCAGCATATTCATAACAACTCACGCCAAGTCCGTTTTTTCGCCCTTTAAGGAGGAACAAGGAAGGGGAAAGGGGATCGAGCCCGGATACCTCTCTCACCGAGCGATACGCTTAACGCCGATATTTCGAGAGGTCATAGTTTTTCACCGGTAGAGCTGGCCCATGCATGCAGCGAGCGAACTGCAAGACTCTGCCACTGTTTGACTTTTATTACTTTTCTATTACATGCTCGTCTATTTTTAAGGCTTCTTCTTCTTAGATATAACATGAGTAATATAGTTGTATGTATAAAATATCTCGAAAGAAACTATTGGCATTAACTCAACAAACACGTTTTACGACAAATATATTTTCATCGAATTAACAGTGGCAGTTTGTTCCATCAAACAAAACCCTGCTTCCCTATCATTTCATTAATGTTATTACTATAATTGTAATGAGTAAACAACTACTAAATCATATTTCCGTCGGCAATATTGTGGACTACCTGCAGCGGTTGAAGGCGTTGAAGTCGTCTTGGTGGTCCAGTGAGCGAGCTCACCGTTTCTAATACAGAAGTTGTAGATTGGATTTGATGCACACACCAATGTTTCCTCGAATTTCTGTTCGAAAGGTATGTGTGATAAATATCGATGACTGACAACTTTATGCCCGGTGTGTGGGAATAGGTTCGCCACCTATTCCATTTGGCACATAAAAAGGCGTGAAGTTAATACGTTTATGTTTACGTGCCAGCAGCGGCCCCGGCCGAAATAATATTCTGTAAATCCATCAGATTAATCATTTATCTGACCCTCGGGCCGCGTCAGTCCGCTGGCCGCAACAAATTATGTATAAATCTCGCTGCCACACCATTTCAAACTCAATATGCGTAACTTTAAAGTTCAAATATAAAATATGCACGTAACGATTCCTACTCCAAAAGATCAACTAAACCATGTCTAATTTTAATACTCATTCAGTATTGAAATTGAATTCATGTTGTTAACGCTAATTGACAGAGGGATGACTTTATTATGATCTATAGTAATTTTGTGACTTATAAATGACTTATGAATATCACAATACGAGGGGTCGGTAAGTCCTTCTTGGGCTTTCATAACTCTTGTCATGCATGGCCGTCAATTTTTAATAAGGCGCCCGCCGCCATTTTCCTATACGATACGGTCAATTTGGTCACGGAAAGTGCTTCGTCTGCGTACTCTATGCTGGTAGTTATTTTGCTTTAACATGAAATATCTGTTGGGTCACATCTTTCCAACGCTTGATTTTAGATATGGTGGTGGACTATTGGAGATTTACAACGTATTCATCCTTAGTTTGGCATTGAACTGAAATTCTTGCTGATTCGTTGGTATTTATGCTATCTGTAGGAGAGTGATAGTAAGCCATATTTTGACTCAAAACACGGGCTATCTTTTTATAGAATTAGGGTCCAGCTAGTAAGCTAGTCACCTGATACCAAGCTACCGGTGCCGTCCATGGACATCTGAAAGACAGATACTGCAACAGCCACGTTGCTTTTAAGATAAAATAGAGAGGATATCCGTAGGCCTCCGGATACCTCACTCACAGAACGAAACGCGGTTTGACCACTTATGTCGATTTTCTGTGCAGCCATGATAGCCAAACTTTTGAGCAGGCACACATCTAATCAAAGATTCAAAGAAATTTGTTACCAATAAATAAATTCAATGACATCGATAAGTGAATCAAAGGTGTCCGATATTGTATAATAATAATATAATAATATCTTGGACACAATACACACAGCGCCCTCTAGTTCCAAACTAAGCAACTAAATAACGGATATTTATACATATATACTTTTCTTTTGTAAATACGTACTTATAATACATATAAGAACACCCAGACGCCACACAAATATTTATGTGTCACAAATATTTGTGCTCGGGTGGGAATCGAACCCCCGACCTCATTGCTGCAGCCGGTAGTTTTACCAATGCGCCACGAAGCCCGTCAATGCAATGGGTTCCTCAACTATAACCATATACTATGAACATTAAAGGTGTGAATATACAGATTACGTCGCATTCAGTATGAGCATATCATTCGCTTCATATGACACATTTCATTGTGTAAGGTCAATTATTGCCAAGACCTCCTGGGACGTATGACTCTGCGGACTATACCGTATTATTCATAATGCACAGTTAGCATATAAACTTGTACTTAGATTAAACTAGCTTTTAATCACGGCAAGTCCCTTGTGAGGTAGGCAGTAAGAACAGCCCCCGGTGCGGCCGGGCAGGGTCGTCGGGGGCGCCGCCGGCCGCGCGCCTCTCTACAGCGCGCGGTCGGAGCCGCCCCGCCCAGGGGAGCCTCCCGAGGCTCCCCGAGGATGACCACCCTCTCGCGGAGGGGGGGTGACGGCGGGGTGGACCAGAGGGCTGACGCACTGTCTTGAGCCACGCCGGAGGACGGCCGCCGCGAGGTTTTAGTGGGTAACCCTAGGATCGGATTGCAGTTTACTGTTTTAGGAGTCCCACACTACCCCCTGCCGTTCCCAGGCGGGGGGCGTGCATAAAGCATTCTCTCGCGTAAAAAAAAAAGGTAGTAAGAACAGACCGTTTTAAGACAAACTTATACACACCTCACTCGCTTTTCCTACTTTTATAACTCTTGTCATACAGGCTCGTCGGTTTTTAAGGCGACGGACATCACCTTTCGCAAGAACACGTTCCATTTGATCATAGAAATTGTCCTGGCCGTTCTCGACTCATATATATTTCCAATTTTGCAAACAGTACCTTTTAAATAGAAGAATTAAAACTAAACTCTATACAAGTTCATCAGTCCAGTTCTCATTTTTCTATTTAACAAGTATTATTTTTTATCTTGACTTCCCAACGTTACTGGTGCGCTGAATGCAATGGCGTTGGCACCGTGCCAAGTGACTCCTATCTTTGATTCACTAATAGATAAATCATTGGAGTACTGTCTGTATATCTTCTGGGTTATACTACTGTAAAGAATACTGCTGCTACTTCTTTTGAGATCTGTTAAATTCTCATTTTTCCTCTAATCATCTTGGTGTGGAGAAAAAGAAATCTACTCAAAGGCGTAGACAGCGGCTTTTAAGCTAGAATTCACCAAATTTTGGGTCCCAAATGGAATGGGTGGCGGAATCTATTGTCATGCACCGTCAAGTTGTCAGTCATCGATATTTATCACACGTAAATTCTGATGGGAATTTCAAGAAGTCATTGGTATGAGCCTAGAATGAAACCCAGGACTTCTCGAAACAGAAGTAAGGTTAAACCACACACAAAGAGACAACTTTACGCCGATTCCTTTGTGCAGAAACAGACCGTGCCATAAAACAATATTGTAAGATACTCGGTTAGGAATAACAAATATATGCATATACTGTTCTACAAAGTATTTGAGAGGCGGTTTCCAATTCGTTTAAGCAATAAAGATCATTCTGACATCTGATACATGTACGTAGATACGCGCTGAATCTCCCCACGCGACATCACCTTTATTGCATTCTAGATGTACGCTGGAAGTAATAAAAAAGGAGTTTTATGATCTGCCCTTAAATCGCCTGACAAAAAGGGGCTCACAATCTAACCGGCTATTGATAAGGAATTTAAATAGCTTGATATTTCAAATTTAATTGGAAAAACTTTGAATAGCGCAGTTCCTCTATCTAGGAGTCTTAGTTTCGAATCGTGACAGCTATGAGTATATATCATCAATGACAAATTGTGTCTGAAGCATAATAATAAGTTTTAATTCATTCCTAAAATCATAGTAATAACTTTTTTTTAATAATTTGGATGATGATTTCTTTAAAATATTAGTTAATATTTTAAAGAAAAAACATAATGATATCTTGCTTGTTCATAGTCGATAAACAATGAAGAAAAAAAATAACTCATACGTTCAATGCTAGAAAAAAGGTTATTTTTGAAAAGTAACGTAAATTTTGTATTTGTTGTAATTAAGTATATAATTAGAACGGTTCAGAACAAAAAAATTAAAAACCCCCGGAAAGGTTTGTCTAACCATTTTGATGAAACAATTGGGATTATCTTTATGTTCCGAATTGCAGTTGTAGTTAATTCCTATGCTGGTATTTTTTTGGAAGCTCCATATATTAATGACGGGAATATCATCATTTAGCTATAACCATGATGGAGTCTTTCAAAACCCTGAAAAGAAAGCTTTTTTTTAATTGACAATCATTTAACCAAAATATTTGTATGGACAAGTTGTCAAATTATACTCGTAAACTATGTTTCCATTGTTATTTAAAAATAAGTCTATGGATAACTAAAACCTTTGTGCCCGGCAATAAGTTCACCACCTATTCCTTTTGGGACGTAAACATATCGGCGAGACGAGGCTTAACAGCCGTTGCCTTCGGGTAGAAAAAGCGTGAAGTTATGTTATATTTTATTGTGAGTCTTTCTAAAGGTGTACGCTCTAGTTTTTTTATGTTAGGAACCCTAATAACGTAGTTGAAAAAAATATTACAAACTACCAGGAGAGAATAAAACCAAGGAGCTTTACACAAACTCGTTAACATCGCCACAGTATAAATGTTTGTAGCCAAACAGTTTAAACAAAGTGAGGTCGAGTTAATCTATTCTCGCGTCTGTTCCCGTACTTACACCTGAATATATTTAAATTTTAAACTTTCTAAATTTTAAAGTCAAATATTGTAAAATTTTATGAACGCAGCTAAATTCGTCGAAGTCATTCTCGTTCACTTTAATTACAGATACAATATGATAAGCTTACGTTAAATTTAATCTAGAATGTGGTATGATTAAAGCTAAAATTGGTATTTATCAATGTACTGATATCGAAGATAAATTATGGATTAATTATTGCAGAAAAGCATCAAGTAATAATGAAAAAACTAATCAAGGATCCCAATATCTGTGCAATGATGCTCGTAGACTACGTTGTCTTCATCATTTTCCTGCCCTTATCCCACTTTAATTGGAGTCGGCTCACGTCATTATATTATATTATTAACTTTTCTCCCTTCGTTTACCAACATCACAGTCATGTTACAAAGAGTGTGAGATCTCTCTTTGTAACATTACTTTCTTTCCTTCTCATAACATGTATGTAGACCACGTTGTAGAACAGAAAAGTGTCGGTGCTAAAGTAAGTAGAGGCTTAGTAGGTGAAAAAAAGGAAGATGCAATACTGACTAAGCATATATCATTACATATTAATACAATATAATACTAGCTGACCCTGCAAACGTTGTCTTGCCAAAAAATAAAATTTAAAAAATAAGGGTTGATCGTAGGGGGTTGAAATTTTAGGGTTGTATGTATTTTTGTATCCCGTTTTATAAAAAAAATAAGAAACAGAAAAATGACGAAAAATTAAAAAAAAAAATATTGAGGGGTGGGCTACCCTTGTGATTTAGGGGGATGAAAAACAGATGTTGTCCTATTCTCAGACCTACCCGATATGCACACAAAATTTCATGAGAATCGGTCGAGCCGTTTCGGAGCAGTTCAATTACGCACATCTAGACTCGAGAATTTCATATATTAGAAAACAAAGTCACTTTCAGCTGTCTGCCTCCTTATATGCTTAGATCTTTAAAACTACGCAACAGATCTTGATGTGGCTTTTTTTAATAGATAAAGGGTGTCGACGGGGTCGTTTTTATGTATAATTCATGTATAATGTAGTAAAGAAGAAGTGATAATTTTCAAGATTTGAGATTATAAATGCAAACACAGGCTGAACTCTAAGTGACAGATCAAAACCTTTACAAGTCAAGGTCTACAAAAAAGTCAGTCTATCTCTTAGGAATAACACGCAATGACCATTTTTATTTCTTTACTTCTGCAGCGAGACAAAGTTCGCAGGGTCAACAGTGGTAGAGCCAAGCAGTTCGCTGCATGAATAGGCCGGCTCGACCGGTGAAATACCACGATCTCTCAGAAGATCGACGTAAAGTGGCTCATGCCGCGTTTCGTTCGGTGAGAGAGGTACCCGGAGGCCCACCGGCCTATCCCATCCTTCCCTATTCCCTATCCCTAAAAGTTCGGCAACGCAACAGTAACTCTAAATGTGTAGCTGGTGTCCATGGGCGGCGTTGGTTGCTTACCATCAAGTGACACGCCTGCACGTTTGCCCTCCTATCCTATAAAAAAAAATTAAAATATATTATATTCCTTGGTGTGCATTACACCAATCGTTTTAAAAGACAATCATGTAATGTAATATAGAATCATTACCGCTACCTATACTTTATAAAATTAAAGTCGTGAAGTTATAGTTAATAAAATAACAATTATATTCCATACTTATTCTAATTACTAACACATTGTGGGTATTAGGTTTTCATGAAAATGAAATTTCATTTGTGTATCTTTTATACAGTTCGACGAACTTGGTAGGTTTGTGTTCTGCCAATATTAGCTAATCATATTACAAACTAAATAATCCGATCCACCATTAGCCTAATAGGAATGGTAAACTACTGTTACTGTTTGATCAGAATTATACATGTTACTTCACGCCAAATCCCTTGCGGAGTAGGCAGAGAGAACGTAGCAGAACGCCATAGGGCGCGATTCTTACACACCTCACTCGCTTCGTTGACTTTCATAACTCTTTTCAGGCACGCGCGTCGATTTTTGAGGCTCCTAATATCATCTTCCTCCAGAACACTTTCTATTTGGTCATAGAATACATTGTACAATACATGATATAGATTTTAGTTTAGCATTGGTCCTCTCGATAGTCTGGAGGTTGACCATACCATTATACTTATGACTTTTCAGCAGATATAACATATACATAACATAACATAGGCAGCGGCTACTAAGCCTCGTCTCGCTGTTATGTTTTCGGAAGATATATGTGATGCATATCGATGACAAACAATATTGTGCTCGATATATTGTAATAGGTTCCGCCAGTTATTCTATTTAGGACATGATAATTTGGCGAGTCAGGGGCTACAGCTGTCTACACCCTCGGTCCGTGAAGTTATAAAAAAAATTGAGTGTAAAATAGATTTTAATTTACACATTTATGCAATATAATTTAGTTAAGTTATAACTTTATCAATCTATAGAATCAGAATATCGGCGTAAAGTGGCTCATGCCGCGTTTCGTTCGGTGAGAGAGGTACCGGGAGGCTCACCTCCCTTCCCCACCTTTTTCCATCCTACTCCCTTAAGGTCGGCAACGCAACTGAAACACTATGTGTTGCAGGTGTCCAAGTGCGGCGCTGGTTACTTACCATCAGGTAACACTCATGCTCGTTTGCCCTCCAATCCCTTACAAAAAAAAACTTCAATTGAGTTCCGTTTAGTTTTAAGCATAAATATATGATTTAAAAGTTTATTATAATGGCTGTTATTATTATATTAATAGCCTACAAGCGATGATAAAATATTATATGTAGACAGGATAAAAATAAAACGTATGCACGTTTACCGGCGCAGCCTCCAGTCTCCACGCATGAACGCTGATCAAACGCGTGTAACCCACGGAGCGTGTGCGGATCACTTCACTGAACAACCCTTTGTGCTGCGAGCCCGCATTCCGTAATTTTTCTACTTTTTTTTTTTAATTTTCATAAAACACTTTAGACATGCAAATAAAGCTATTTCGCCTTTATGTTGCCCTGACAGATGCGGTTACGGATATCTCTCCCACGGTAAAAAAATGCGCTTTAAGCTACTTTTCGTTCATTTACTGAAATCGATATTTCACCCGTCAATTCATGCGCAGCTCTACCACTGTTAAAGAATATTATTTGCGAACGTTAGATCATCCAAATTTCGGAAATTAAAAAATCGTTTTTTCCGAAAAAGTCATGCACACTTTTTTGTAAATTTTAAATTAATGTTTTAATTGGATTACTAATTTATCTTACTCAGTCAAAAACATTATTTTAACAACACGGTATTCCTCTCTGTTTATTTATTTCACCCTGTAACTAGGCTTTTACCGGATTTTCTTATACAGAAAATGCATTTATTTTTAAAGCACTCAGGAGCCGTACAGCGTTACTGTTTGAATAGTAAGCCGTACCATTAATGCAGGCGAAATTTTCACATTATTTTTCCACAAGAAAAATATTTAAAAAGAAATACTATCCTGTATTTTCCATGACCTGAATGTACCTGAAGTGCTAGCGGTCCTTTTTAAATAGGCAAACGTTTATGACAAGAGTTTTGAAAATTTAAGAAGCAAATAAGGTGATATAAGAATTGTGCCATATGGAGCTGTGTAAATTGCAAATAAATAACTACCTCCTGTATTTTGAATATGATGCCGTCTTCGAAAAAAAAATTGTTTGAAAAATGCATTTTCCACTATTCGTTTTCTTTCCATAAAAATCAAAATCTCTCGGTCTGAGTTCCGTTGTTCAGCTTGCTTTTTATGCTCACTAAACTAAACAAAAAATATCTTGTTAATTAATTATTGAAAACACAAAGAATGCTCAAGCATAACTTAATAAATCAAATTTTATAAATGAACCGGAAATTTTGGATCAATAGAGGAAAATAATATTAGCTCTGTCTGGAGAAAAATTATATTGTACTTTATAATTAATTGAGTTGTGGAAATAGGGCAAAGCAAACTTTATTACTAAGCTGACATTTTGAGTATATCTCATAAGTAAAGACGAGATAGAATACGCTCAAAGATGCTACGGATATATCACAATTCTCCCGAAATATCAGAAAAAAGAGCTTAAAAGATATTGCATAGGAAATAAACTTTCAAACAAAATGAAATGTACTTTTTTATCTGATAGTGGGACAAACGAGCAGACGTGTCACCTGATGGTAGGCAACTATCACCGCCCATGGACATCTGCAACACTAATAGTGTAAAGTTGTGTTGCCGACCTTTAAAATGGTATAGGAAGGTCGGAAGTTTGAGGGGAAGTATTTGGGCTTTTAGATATCTTTGTCACCGAGCGAAATTCTTCTCACCATTTTACGTCGATATTCTGAAAAGTCATGCTATTTCACCGGTCGAACCGACCCATTCATGCAGTGAACTGAGTGTCTAACTGTCTATTGCTAGTTAAGATTACATAGTCTCGGTGGTCCAGTGGTCGAGCACGCCGCTTCTAAATTCAGAGGTTTGATTTCTGGAAAGTTATATGTGATAAATAGCGATGACTAAAAACTTTGTGCCCGATATGGCAATGGGTTCGCCACCCATTTTGGACGTAAACATAATGGCGTGTCGAGGCTTAACAGCCACTGCCTACACCTTTGGGTAGAAAAAAGCGTGAAGTTATGTTTTTAAAAGCCTCATCTACCAGGAAATAAGCAACGGCAAAGAGTATGTGATCGTGTTTAGGAGATCCATGTTGGGAAAAAAATACATTTCGCATCGGTGTCATGATACACTTCAGTTATTTCCCACGGGGCACGTGACAAATTTTCTAGATAATTTCGTCTATGTTATATCAAAGAAACTCATAACACTTTTATATATAAGTTTTCGTAAGACAACCGTCCGATCCAATAATATTTCTGTACCAAACTAGTTCGATAACTTAACTTGACGCAATCCGACTGGCTTAGACAATTTTGCTGATGACAGCTGAGTTAAATCTACTGAAGATTTAACTTGGTGCATAATTTTATCTATTACTGATATGAATATTGAAGATATTAACGTAAGAACTGAAGCAAACTCTATTAAATGTACCTGTGTTATACAACCAAACTGTGACACTCATCTTTACCCTAGTATTCTTCCTTAACCTTCATAGGCATATAGATGCCTTTAAAGTATGGTGAAATTGTTACGGATTCTGTAGGACTTGGATTCAAATCTGTTCGCTAGATTAGAATCCAAGACTTTTCAACCTAGCATAGCTCTTTGGTGACCTTTTTAACAATGATTATTGTTTAGTTTAACCTTTTTTTTGCGCGAGGAAATGCTTTATGTACACCCTCCACCTGGGTAATGCAGGGGGTAGTGTGGGACACCCAAAGCAGTACACTGCAATCCGATCCTAGGATTACCCACTAAAACCTCACGGCGGCCTTCCTCCGGCGATAGGGTGGTCCAGGATACGGCTATCCCCTCTGGCCCATCCTACCGTCGCCCGCCTCTGTCACGAGGGGAGCTCATCCTCGAGGAAATCTAGTTTAACCTACTGGACAGTCCAGAACTAAACCATACTAGAAATTAACGTCGCCATAGTTATATATAAAGTTGTGTATTAAGTTATATTATTATTTTAATCAACATTCAAACTGTATATAAATTTACATATATAAGTGCATATCCTATCTCTCGTCGGCAAGGATGATGTTATTAAATTCGGTGTGGTGCCCACAAGAGCGTCAGGTGCTCACTTCGCTGCTGAGTGCTAATTTTCCGTCTGATGCGTTAATTACGACTTGCGAGGACGTCGTCACCGGCGGTGTATTTATATACCTTTGCACAAACTTGTTTATTACGCTTTTAGAATGTTTAATTCATTTGCTGATTTATTAAATGACTTAAGAATTAAGACGCCATATTAGTTTTCAGTGTAAAAAAGACAAATTCATTATGAACAAGACAATAAAAATTCGAAATTACTGTACAACTGTTTACGTAACTAAAATGCGATAAATAACCCAACTAATTTATCTACTTAATAAAATATACAAAACATAATATTTTAACAACAAAAAACATGGGTACAGACGAATTGAGAACCTCCTCCTTTTTTTGGAAGTCGTTTAAAAATAGACGTATACAGGAATAGTCTATATCGGTAGGTGGAGATGTATGTACTGCGCCATAAAGAAAACAACATCATGAAACTTCTTTACAGGATTAATATATAGTGATAAGTTGAAACTATGTACCAGGCGAGCAGCGTAATGTTGGAAGTTTGTTATACACTTTGCCAATGCTTCTCGAGGAAGCGGATATTGCGCTCTCTAGCGGCAGCCATCCGGTTCAGTGTCGGTACGCCACTTCCACCGGCTTTATACTTACATAGTTTCGAAGTGGATGAAAGGAGGTTCATAAATACTCCACCTCTTTATGCTTCATAAACTCCTGGTCTATAATTTTTTAAAATTACCAACAGCGGAATATAAGTAACGGACAAAATATTTGCACAATATTACTTTTTTCATATTCTGTGATTACTACTTTTGATAGTATAATCTAGTTATTTCTTTCTGAGGTGAATGCAGGAAGCGCCATCTAGTTTACAAGCTAATCAGAGTCACTTTTGTTATTGAACTATACACTAGACATAAGCTATAAAAACGGAACATAACCTTTAACGTCTGCAATAAATTTTATATTTGTTTGGTTCAGGAGTTAGTTCCTTCCTTTCTTCGTCTGCTTCCGTCTTCTGCGTTTCCGTTTTCAGAAGGATAGCATGATGGATAGTATGTAGTCCCAAACTGCTCACCTATTATAGTACTTATAGAATTATCTTCAGGCGTTCATCATCAGTTTAGTTCTTTTTTATAAGATAAGTTGAAAAAGTGCAAGCGATGATTCAGTAATAAACGCCGCAGGGGCACCTGCAAGATATGTTTTTATGGGATAGGAGGGCAAACAAACAGGCGTGTTGCCTGATGATAAGTGACCCGGGCCGCTCATGAAGTTATATTATATAGTTGCCTGGCGGACCTTTAAGGGAGTCTTAAGTCTTTAAAGATCTTCTGAGAAGTCGTAGTATTTCACAGGTCGATCCGGCACATTCATGCAGCGGATTGCTTAGCTCTACCACTGTATAAATGGTAACTTATTTTAAATGGTGTAACAGTCAATACCGGTGAAATACCACGACCTCTCAGAAGACCGACGTAAAGTGGCTCATGCCGCGTTTCGTTCGGTGAGAGAGATATCCGTAGGGCCACCCCTCTTCCCTATCCTTTCCTTTAAGCTAAATAATATTTTTTTTCTCTCTAAATTACCAGGAAAACATAACCTCGAAAGAGTGTTCATTAAAATTCTAAAATCAGAAGTACTCGGTTTATCATCGTACTGCGTTATTATTATTGATTGCAGCTGCCATTAGTGAAGACTTTGATCGAGCACTCTGTCTCAAATATTTGATCATAAGTTACTTTAACTACGTAATAAGGTTGAAGTTTCATGAATTAGAAAAATGATACGTCAGTACTTCTCGGCCGCGGTGAACTCTTTTCTTAATTCTAAAGTTTAATATAACATAACTTCACGCTTTTTTCTACCCGAAGGTGTAGACGGTAGTGGCTTTTACGGTTTGGCCTCGAATCGCAGTTACATTAACGTTCCAGATGGAATAGGTGGTGAACCTATTGCCATTCACACCGGGTACTAACTTTTCAGTCATCGATCTTTATCACACGTAATTTCCGAAAAGAATTTTGAAAAGTCATTCGTCAGAGCCAGGATTCGAACTCACGATTTTTTGATTTGGAAGCAGGGTGCTCGATCACTGGACCACCGAGACTCTTTATTATGATTACCTATTTGAAGTACCTATGTTTTTGTCTATCAAATAAATAGTTGTCATTTTATAACACAAATAGGTTGATTATTAGAATATTTACTGTTGAAATAGACATTTGCAAAAGGAGATTATTTTAAAAGCAATTATCTATTGTTAGTAGAATTTTTCAGTCTGACGATATCTTAATTAAAATGGCTGAAAACCGGCTGAGAACACTCGGGATTGTTCGTTAATGACGTTCCGTGGGGACGGCTGTACAGTATCGACAAATATATTGGAAAATGCTGACAGTTTCTATCTTATATTGATTGGAAGATAATATTTACTATCATAACATAGTAGATAACCTGTTTTAAAATGATTACATCCACGCATAACTTCACGCTGAATCCCTTAGGGTAGGCAGAGATTGTTAAGGCTCCTTCAGTACATACTCGTTCTATTTGGTCATGGATGATGGCCGTCCTCCCTCGATATCCATCCGCTTTTGTATTGTATATCTGCTTAGACAATCTTGTATCAGCCATTCTTTCTACATGTTCGAACTATCGGAGCATGCTGTCAGCATTGTCTCGAAAGCTTGGGTGTTTAAAAATCGGACTTCCATTATCAAGGTCTCGGATTTAAACTTTTATTTGCAACTCTTCTCAATCACTTTTTGAAAGTCGTTACTTTTATCGTAATTATAAGCTACCACTTAGCTAATCGCCGTAAATATTTTACCAAGCGAGACGAGATAATACTGCCTACGCCTTCGGATTTAATGCCAGGGTATGAATTTATAAAATAAATTTATCTATCTACTTCAGCCAATATGTTTTATTAATATAACGCGATTACCTTGCCGATTAAACTTGTATCGATACAAAATATATAGCCTGTCTGCGATGAACACGAAAAAAAATCTGTTCGAAAAAAAAGTGATCGAGCACATTTATTCGCGGGAAAATACGTGTATGAATTTATCACGTCCGATTATATCGACGTGGCTGTGTGCGATTTCCGACTCAATAACCATAAAGCTGATAACGGCCTTTTTTTAATGTTAAACCTTTTTTTATTAATTTTTTGACACAATACACGCAACGCCATCTAGTTTTCCAAGTAAGCAACTAAATGATTGTCTTAAGCAAAGTAACAAACGGATATGAACATATGTGTTTGATTTTTTTTAATAATTTAACAGTGGTAGAGCCAAGCAGTTCCCTGCATGAATGGGCCGGCTCAACCGGTGAAATACCACGACCTCTCAGAAGATCGACATAAAGTGGCACATACCGCGTTTCGTTCGGTAAGAGAGGTACCCGGTGGGCCCCTTCCCCATCGCTTTCCTATCCTACTTCCTTAAAGGTCGGCAACGCAACTATAATACTATATGTGTTGCAGGTGTCCATGGACGGTCCATCACTTACCATCAGGTAACACACCTGCTCATTTGCCCTCCTATCCCATAAAAAAAAACTTATAAAGCATACAAATACGAAAACAAACATCCAATATATTACTCGGTTATAAAACCCATCGACCTATACCGCCTCGTCCGTTGTTTTTCCAAGCATCATTTTCCTGCACATATCCCAATCCCCTTTAAGTGAGGTCGGCACAACATGTCATCATTTCAAACTATCCATGTTGTCAAAATATTTGGCTGTGGTTCTATGAACGGCCGCCTGCCTGATGTCGACCCTCCTTTGGATTTTTTTCGTTGGTGGGATATGGAAACGGTTGAAAGTGGGATGCGGAAGGGATACGAGAAGGAGATGGGCCTCCGGATACCTCTCTCACCGAGTGAAACTCGGCATGAGACACTCTAGACCGATATTCTGAGAGGCCGTTGTACTTCATTTGTCTCGCCGGCGTAACTTTACCACCCTTGTTTTACCAATGCACCACATTATTTAATATACACAACATAAGTTCACGCCTTTTTCTACCCGAAGGTGTAGCTAGTGTCTGTAAATCCTCGACTCGCCGTTATGTTTACGTTCCAAATGGAATTGGTGGCGAATCTATTGCCAAACCGGGCACAAAGTTTTTTGTCATCGATATTTATCACACATAACTTTCGAAATTAATTTCGAAAAGTCATTGGTGTGTGCCAGGATTCGAACCCGCGACCTCTGGATTCAGAGAACGTGTACTCAACCACCGAGACAAATATTATTTAAACCAGTACAAATAAGAGATCTATAGAAACATCCCAACGCTTTTAAACTTTGTCGTTTTGATTAAACTTATAACTAAAAACAAATATATTTAAATTTTAATTGAAAACTGGTAATATACATATATAATATATTTGTCTATGTCACGCAGTGCGTAAATAAACTATGTGTTTAATATCCATAGTTGTGTTCACATCTGAAGCGGGAATACAGCCTTACAAGCCATAATATGCAAATTTTCTACGACTTCAAATAGTGAAAGATTATTTCTTGATAGTTCTATTTTACTAGCAGTTAGTTCTATTTTAGAAGCAGCTCGTGTGATGGTTGTTTTGAATATATTACTAGAAACTAACTATTTCAGCCGACTTAGTATACCTTTCTTTAATTTAAAATAATGAAATTGATCAGTTTTTTATGGTATAGGAGGCAAACGAGCAGGCGTGTCCCCTGATGGTGAACAACAAACGCCGGTGTATGGCAATAGGGTCGCCATCTATTCCATTTGGGACGCATACGATATGGCGAGGTGAGTTTTAATAGCCGTTGCCTATACTTTCAGGTAGAAAAAGACGTGAAGTTAAATTTGGTTACGTTAAAATTCGATGACCTGGCCTGTCTTCTAGTTCAAAGGTCCTCCAAAAGTCCATTCGAATTTTGACGTACATCAAGGAGTCCCCTCGCGATAACTAAGACAATTATTATTAATATTACATTTGATAAAATAAAATTAATCAGACGTTTCTGGGCATACTTGCTCTGCCTATACCTTCAGATAAATATTTGATATAATTCAATAAAGATCAATTAATGATCAATCAAAGATCAATTATAAAAATATATAATCGATGTTTAAACGAATGCTTCAAATGTGTAACAGTAAAATTTGTATTATTCATTATATTCCGAAAAGATTTGCAATTCAAAATGTCCTTCGTGTAGATAATATTTAAGACGCGCCACAAAATGTAAATATGCTTTCTTTTTCTTGTAATAAAATGTAAATGTTACTTGTGCATAAAATCGAAAAAAAATCCCTCACTAACTCATTTCTGGTAACAATCTGGATAATTTAATTAAATAATTTATTACTGTTTTGAGACTCTTAAACGTAACTTCACGCCTTTTTTATACCCGAAGGTGTAGGCAGCGGTTGTTAAAGCCTCGACATACTAATTTACTAAGAAATCACGTGTCTCAGTTGTTAATTATAAATACGATAGCGCCGCTTCGCGGAGAACCCCAAAATCTAATTAATCAGTAAAATTAAAATTTGATCACGTTATATAATATGGCGCACCTGATATCTTATCATTTATTCAACCAGCCTTGTTTACTGAACCTTGTTAACAGTGGTAGAGCCAAGCAGTTCGCTGCATGAATGAGCCGACTCAACCGGGGAAATAACCACAACCTCTCAGAAGATCGACGTAAAGTAGCTCATCTCGCGTTTCGTTTGGTGAGAAAGGTACCCGGAGGCCCTTCTCTATCCTTTCCTATCCTACTCCTTTAAAGGTCGGCAACGCAACGGTAACACTATGTGTTGCTGGTGTCCATGGGTGGCGCAGGTTGCTTACCCTCAGGTGACAAGCTTGCTCGTTTGCCCTCCTATCCCATAAAAAAACTGAAAACAAAAACTGCGCGCAAGTTTAGCAGATGTAGCCTTCAAATGGTCTTTTGGCTTAGCGGCTATTAGTTAGTAAGCTATGAAAAGTCATCCAAATACCTAGCTGAAAATGGATATTGTTGTGGCGGGCGTGGTATAAAGTTTAGTCGTTAAATTAAAAGGCGTGATGATATGTATATATGAAACACGATATATTCTCGAATATAAAAATTAAATATTTAAAAATTTTAAAAATAAAATAATCGTAAAATTTTTAATCCGACCCCTTCACCCCTTCATCCCAATCTAAAGGCCAGCAGTGCAACTGTAACACTATTTAAGTTGCAGATGTCCGTGGCGGCGTAGGTTGCTTACTATCAGCTGACAAGCCTGCTCGTCAGGCCCCTCATTTCATAACACAAAAAGAGATCGGGTCAAATCTTTGTCAATTCATCTGTCATATTCAAAAATTTAATATTGTAACTTTTTAAATTTAAAATGAAAATGCCTTATAAATTTGTTATAAATAATAATAGTAAACTATCTAATATATAAAATTCTCGAGTCTAGATGTGCGTAATTGAACTCCTCCGAAACGGCTTGACCGATTCTCATGAAATTTTATGTGCGTGTCGGGTAGGTCTGAGAATAGGACAACATCTATTTTTCATCCCCCTAAATCACAAGGGTTTTCAATTCAATTTTTCGACATATTTCTGTTTCTTATTTTTTTTATAAAACGGGATACAAAAATACATGCAACCCTAAATTTTCAACCCCCTACGATCAACCCCTATTTTTTAAATTTTATTTTTCGGCAAGACAACGTTTGCTGGATCAGCTAGTCTTATAAATATTCACAGTACAAACAGCATCGTGAATGAGTAAACTTTCAATTCAATAAAATATTCTCAAAAAAAACTCTAATTGAATAAAAAATATACGCTATATGAAATACCAGGCATTGTCTGCACTACTTGTTAGTGAAAATATTTATATCATATATGCACAACTTCACGCCAATCCCCTTGCGGAGTAGGCTGAGAGAACAGTCAGTCCGCCATAAGGTATGATTCGACGCGCATTCGTAAGCCTCCCAGCATTGCCTTCCGCGAGGACACGTTCAATTTGGTTTATTCGGTTTCTACAAATACAACCGATGGAATAAACAGTGACTTAGGCTACTTTTACATTAGGCGCAGTTGTCGGCATAACTAGTGCTAAATTAAAACTTGTATCTGGTAACTTGAGTTCAATATTTCCATTCTTAATCTAGTTAAACGTTGTCCACTGGTTTGCTTGCGTGGCTTGTTTAATCAAGATGACTCTGAGCGCAGGCCGTCCTCTCTGTTATTGGCAAAGCGACCCAGTGGGCCACTGAGACTTTTTATTTTAGATTATTGTACTGTGCCACCTATTGTACTGTATTTACCTACATATATTACGTATTTAAGCATAGTTTTAAGCAGCAAATGTACGTTAAAGTATTAATAAATTAATTATAACACACGACCTTTTCCCTTTTATTATTGACTAGCTGACTCGGCGAACTTCGTTTCGCATCAAAAGTCATTTTTACAGCGTTTGTAATTAAAGTGCTAAATCTCGAAAATTTGCACTTTTTCTGTACATTTCTTACTCACAAACCACCATGTTGATACACTCTATCTGTTAAAAAAAACTTCATCAAAATCCGTTGCGGAGTTTCAAAGATCTAAGCTTAAAAGGGGGCAGACCGTAGAATGCTACTTTGTTGTATACTATTTAATGATTATACTTTGTTTTCTTTGTTTATGTTTTTTGCAGTCCAAGTCGCGGGCATCAAGCTAATGCGCTCACAACAAATCTTTATTTCCGACTGGTGAAAGACTCAATCTACAAACAATTTATTTTTTTGAAATAAATGTCGCCCATAAATACGTTTCTCAAGCAAATGTTCACAATATTAATGGCTTCCATAACTCCTCGGAAAATGTCATAATTCCTTTAACCATTACTCTTTTGCGATGTTGTTTGATAAGTATAAAGGTGTCTTTGTGTTATACGTGTACCTTACGTGTACGTATTTTTTCTTACACTTCATACAGCGCCATATAAAATGAAACCTTAACGGTAAATACTTGTTTACAATTTTCGAAATGAATCCAAACTGCAATATTAAAGTTTCTTATTTTATTTGAGAACTCGCACCTTTTATATCACAAAGATAGTGGCAGTAGCTATTAGACTTCAACACGCCGTTTTACAGTGGTAGAGCCAAGCAGTTCGCTGCACGAATGGGCCGGCTCGACCGGTGAAATACCATGACCTCTCAGAAGATCGACGTAAAGTGGTTCATGCCGCGTTTCGTTCGGTGAAGGAGGTACCCGGAGGCCCACCCCCCTTCCCCATTCTTCCCTATCCCCTATCCCTTAAAGGTTGGCAACGTAACAGCAACACTATATTTGTTGCTGGTGTCCATGGGCGGCGTTGGTTGCTTACCATCAGGTGACACGCCTGCTCGTTTGCCCTCCTTACCCATAAATAAAAAACAAAAGTTACGCATAAATTTACAAACTTTACGTTTAGATACATACATTGGAAAAATATAGAATCTTCTTCCTGGCACAAACGTATAAAAACACTTACATATGGCGGTCTCATTTGGTATGTAAACCAGTATTTACTAGGAAAATACGGCTTGGATAAAGAAATGTAAAACAAATTTTTATATCCGTACTGGCAGCGATAGTAGATATAATTTTTAATATAAACAAATAAAATATTGTACTGAAGCTTAACTAAGTGTGTATTAAAACAAAACTTAAAAATAATTAAACGTTACAAAACTTGTGCAAGATATGCTTTAATTAAATTGTGGAACACAATTATAGATTTACTGATTTACATAGTATAAAACTAAGTTGTCTATCCCCTTATATGCTTATCTTTGAAACTACGCAACGCATTTTGATGCGATAATTTTTATAGATAAAGGGTGTCAACGGGTGGTTTGTATGTAAAAGGTTTGTATGCATGTAAAGTAATATTAAAAATTTAACGCTTTAAGTTCGCCGGGTCAGTTAGTGATTAATGTAATAGACTATTAGCTGACCCGGCTTCATTTACTCACGTACCTGTACTACTCAGGAATGACAAAATAGAGCTCAGAGTTGTGTCATTTCACATTTTTGTTTAATGATTTTAACGATAATGATATTAACTTACTATATTAATTTATGTTAAATTTCTTATTTCTTTTGACTCTCGGGCATTTGATTCGTGCAGAATTGTGCTCAATGTCCGTACATTGAGCACAATTCTGCCCGAATGAAATGCCCGAGAGTCGTCAATATGCCCATATTGACGGGGCATATTGACGCGATTGCACGTCACGTATTGGATCTTCATATTCTACGTGTCTAGGAAGTATAACACCAAATATTATAAAATAAAAGTGGCTTATGCCACATTTACATTAGTGAGAGAGATTTCGGACACCCATCTCCCTATCCCGTCTTAAAGACGCGCATTTCAGATATCCAAGGGCGGCGTTAACCGCTTACCACCAGATGGACCGCTTGCTTTTGCCCCTTTTCGAATAAAGAAAATGAATACATTATCTTAAAATACAGCTTGATACAAAATAACCATTTCGAAATAAATATATTACCATCCTTTATGATCAGTCAGGTAAAAACCATTCCACACATGACACAGCGTTACAAATTTACTGTTAACATAAAAAAGTGCTTCTCCAGCGATTTATTACTAGAATGGGGAACGTTGTTTGTTGTATGTAGGTACTTTGAAGGCGCGCATTGCGAGTGCGCTAATGTTATATATTACAGGTAATCGTGTTCCAACCGGGAAAAGATTATTACACAAATAATACGCTTTTTTTCACATATTTTTGGTGTTTATTTTTAAATATAAATCAGTTATTGTTGATATAATAATCCACTGGTTAAATTCGAAGTTTTGGCCAAAAACAGTACAAAAAGAGCCTTTTTTACGCGAGGAAATTCTTTATGCACTCCCCCCGCCTAGGGACGGCAGGGGGTAGTGTGGGACTCCCAAAACAGTAAACTGCAATCCGATCCTAGGGCTACCCACTAAAACACCGCGGCGGCCTTTCTCCGGCGTTGGGGTGGTCCAGGATACGGTTAACCCCTCTGGACCACCCCGCCGTCGCCAACTCCCCTGTCACGAGGGGGGCTCATCCTCGGGGAGCGTCGACGTGAGGGCAGAGCGGCTCCGACCGCGCGCGGTTAAGAGGCGCGCGGCCGTCGGCGCCCCCGACGACCCGCCCCGGCCGCACCAGGGGGTCGTCCTTCCCGGGCCGCCACCCGGGCGCACCTGCGGGCGGTGCGCCCTCGCGGCCTGTCAGCGGCGGCGATCACTAAGCTCGCAGCCACCGCCTTCGAGCGGGGTTGGCTCTCTCCCGAGCCCGCTCGGCGGCCTCATTCTGGAGCATTACAGCTTCGCAGAAGGAGACCACGACCCTCCACTCCTCCTCTCCCGCCAGCATTGCCGCGATCTCTCGCCCGATCTCGTGGACCAGGACTCGACGCTCGGCCGCCCATGCCAGGTAGACTTCCAGCGTGTGCTGGGCCGAGTCCAGGTCGGATGCGCTATGTTGGCATCTCGACGTCTCTCCTCGTTTAATTCGACTCAGATACTCACCGAAGCACCCGTGCCCGGTGAATATCTGATCGGCATCCCCAGATCGGCGAACCTGAGCGTACGCTCGAAGTCGGGCCCCGTGGCGACCACCAGTGTGTCGTCTGCGTAGCAAACGACATTCACGCCACGGGGCAGACTGGTGCGGAGGACCGGATCGTAGGCGAGGTTCCATAGCAGGGGCCCTAGAACGGACCCCTGCGGAACCCCGCACGTCACCTCCTTCCTTTGCTCCGTCCCGTTCCGGTCGACATAGTCCACCCATCTCTCCTGCAGGTAGGCCCCGATGACCGACCTTAGGTAGGGAGGCAGCTCGTGGTAGACGAGGGCCTCCCTGATGACCGGCCAGGGGAGGGTCCCGAAGGTGTTGACGATGTCTAGCGACACCGCCAGCGCGACCCCTCCCCTCCCCCTCCGATCAGACTGCCGGTTCCGACACACGAAAAAGAAACAACGAAGTACAAAAAAGGCTTACGAAAGACGACGAAAGGGCTACAATTTCTTATTACAGCTCTAATAATTCTACATCAAAATAGACTAGCCGAATATACAACACAAACTTTCAGGCAGACGATAAACGACGTCGTGCCATTTTGTACAGCCTCACTTTTGAGGAAGAAAACATTTTTCTTTAGAAAAAATATCCTCAGAAAGACGAGATAAAGAGAAAACTCTTTAGAATATTTACTTTTTTTTTCTACAGACAAAGTTATGTCGTTTGACAAACAAGTTTGTGCTCAGACAGAAAACTAGGAAAGTGACGCGGCGTTAGAAATACGATGTTGCAAAGAGAACATCGACCATTCTTATATTAATACTGTAGAGTTTTTAATAAGTTACCTGGCGTTAAAGCGAAACTATTGTTTATGGTATTTTGTTCAGCCTGTCAGCAATATCTTTTCAGTTAATAATGTCAGGTAGACAACCTGACATTATTAACTGAAAAGATATTGCTGAATACCCATCTCGTGGGCAATGTTAAAACGGTAAACATGAATAAAAATCACATCAGTATGCCTTGAAGTCATGAAATAGAAACATTTGAAAATGAAAATGCACACAGTTCACTGCATTAATGGGCCGGCTCAATCGGTGAAATATCATGATCTCTCAGGAAACAAACATAGAGTGGCTTATGCCTAACTTTGTTTAGTGAAAGGTGAAAGCCTGAGAAGAGATATATATTTTAATTAATCATTGGCCTTAAAATGTCTCACAGTAAGGCATAGCGGCTTGTGGCACTAGATGCTAAGCAGAGATAGAAGAGTTCGATGACCGACTACAATATGTACGATATGAAAAAAGTGTATGCAGCGCATCTTGTCCAATGATACAAGATTGGCCTCGTGGCGCATTGGTAAAACTACCGGCTGAAGCAATGAGGTCGGGGGTTCGATTCCCACCCGAGCACAAATATTTGTGACAAACATGAATATTTGTGTGGTGTCTGGGTGTTTTTATATATATGTTACGTATATTAAGTTTAAATGTATGTATTTATATCCGTTATCTAGTATCCATAACACAAGCATTTAATTGCTTAGCTTGGAACTAGAGGGCGCTGTGTATATTGTGTCCAAGATATTATTATTATATTATTTCTACAGTGAATTTTGTGATACTGTGCCAACATCTTAGAGCAAGGATTGCCAAATGGCGGTTCACATTTGGGCGCCGACTTATTTAAAGGAGAACGAACGAATTATACAGTAACTAATACTACAGACTCCATCATTTATTAAAAATGTATCCCCTCAATATCTTCTTTTATTATTGTTCAAAATTTCAAATAGATAGTTAACATAACATGACTGCACGCCTTTTGTTACCCGAAGGTGTAGGCAGCGGCTGTTATGATGATTCGCATTAAAAAAACAATTATCATTAGTATATGATTGCTATGTAAGAGAGTACATTTGTTAATTAAAAATTACATTTATTTTTTTACGATTAAAAACATGTTTGTAAATGAAAAAAAAACCAATGGTCCATGATGGTTATTTACATAACGTAACTTCACGCCTTTTTCTACCCGAAGGTGTAGGCAGCGGCTGTTAAGCGTCGTCTCGCTGTGATGTTTACGTCCCAAATCGAATAGGTGGTGAACCTATTGCCATACTGGGCAAAAAGTTATTTACACGTTTATCACACGTTACTTCCGAAAATTTCGAAAAGTCATTGGTGTGTGCCAGGATTTGAATCCACTACTTCTTGAATCAGAAGCAGGGTGCTAGCCACTGCGCCACCGAGACTATTATTAGGATGGTTATTTGTTTCATAAAACGGACTCCTAAGGAAATTATTTGGTGACATCTGTCTTAGAGTATGTGAAGAAATAGTGAGAGCACAGTGGTAGAGCCAAGCAGTTCGCTGCATGAATGGGCCGGCTTGACTGGTGACATAGACATAGTCATAAACACCTCTCAGAAGATCGACGTAAAGTGGCTCATGCCGCGTTTCGTTCGGTGAGAGATGTACTCGGAGGCCTTTGTACCTTTCCCTTCCCTATACCTTTCCTATCCTACTCCCTTAAAGGTCGGCAACGCAACTGTAACACTATAATATATGTTGCAGATGTCCATGGGCGGCGCTGTCACTCACCATCAGGTGACACACCTGCTTGTTTCCCTTCCTATCCCATAAAAAAAAATAGAGAAATGTTTAAAACGGGATCTTATTTCCGCATCAATTCGCGCTATGCAATTTAGTCGTCCCTGACAAATATCTGCAGTTTAAATAAAATATCACGTAACTGTGAAATTTTATTATAAATCTGGAATACAGTAATAAGCTTTTAAAGCGACGCAGCAGTTGCGCCATAAACGCCAATGTCATGAAAAGGTTTAACGGCAATTTTCAGGATTAGCTGTTTATCTCCGCTAGGGAATACGTCGCTGTCCACTGCGCATTGTTGGCTAGGTTTAATACCCATTTTCGGAGCTTGGTGCGCTCGATTGTAACTTTATGCATGACAATATAAAATATTAAATTTCAGTTAGTATTTTTCGTTTTTGAAAATGTGAAACTGAATAATCGGGTTAACTTTAGCTGTATGACAAACTTTGAAAACGAACAAGCGGTATGTAACTGGAGGTAAACACTTACCGCCGCACATCTGCAACACCATATGAGTCACAGTTGTGTTACCGGCCTCTAATATAGCCTTTGTGAAATGGAAAGAAAATGAAGATGTGTGTGTCCGCATACCTTTCTCTCCGGACAAAACGTGGCATGAGTCAGTTCATGTCAATTTCTTGAGAGGTATATCTCAGGTCGAACTGGCCCATTCATGCAGTGAACTGTCTGACTCTACCACTGTTAAAATCCAAAATATTAAATAGTTAACGTACCTTTTTTATTCCTATACACTTCAATAGTGGAATTTCAACTAAAATGGGATAGTTAAGAGGTCAGAGAGGGAAGAGTAGAGCTTCCGGATACCTCCTTCACAGAGCGAAACGCTCCATGTGCAACTTTACGTCGATCTTCTGAATGGTCGTAATATCTCTATTGAGGCAGTGAACTCCGTATCTCTACCACTGTCAGTGGTTTTAAACAGAATTCGAATATCAATTATATAAAAGTATCCTTTATTTAGTGATAAATATAAATAATTCCTCAACGAGTGAAATAGAAAACACAACAGCGGTGAATGGTCGCAATTTATCTACAAAAGTGTTGCCAGTACGAGAACAGTAATTATGACAAACGTTTTCCCACAAAGTGTGGGGAGTTAACGTGTAAAAATATTCTCGTATCGTGCAGAAGCGGGAATAATTAACTTAGTATGGACGAGGCTATAGGTACTTACAATTGATTTGAAGAAGAGTAACTCATATGAAGTGTTTTTATTAGAAATCATAAGCCATAGCAACAATATTTTAAATTTGTGTCTATATAGTCATAAAGCAGCGCAGCTCGCTGCATGATTGGACTGGCTCAACGACCTATCAAAATATCGACGTAAATTGGCATATGTCGCGTTTATTTTGGTAGGAGACGTCCCTGGAAGTCCCCTTTCCCTATCCCTTACCACTCACTTAAAGAACACCAACGCAACCTGATATCAGTGTTTCAGGTGTCTAAGGGCGGCGGTAGTTGCTGGACCCGCTTCCTCGTTTCCTCCCTATTCTATAAAAGGAGAACAAGGAGAGCTTCTTAAATTAACTGTATTTATTTACAATTTTTTTTTATGGGATAGGAGGGCAAACGAGCAGGCGTGTCCCCTGATGGTAAGCAACCAACGCCGCCCATGGACACCAGCAACACATATAGTGTTACTGTTGCGTTGCCGACCTTTAAGGGATAGGGGATAGGAAAGGATGGGGAAGGGGGGTGGGCCTCCGGGTACCTCTCTCACCGAACGAAACGCGGCATCAGCCACTTTACGTCGGTCTTCTGAGAGGTCGTGGTATTTCACCGGTCGAGCCGGCCCATTCATGCAGCGAACTGCTTGGCTCTACCACTCATTTTCATTTTCATGTTTTTATTGATTTGAAACGTGGTGCTTTTCATGTTGTCTAACTACTATTTGATTCAGTTCGAACAATGTCTTATAAAATCATACCATATAAGTCAATTTTATTGAAATTGCTTTTAGGGTTCCGTATTCAAAACGAGTTCCTATTACTGAGACTTCGCTGTCCATCCGTCTGTGTGTCACCAGGCTGTATCTCAAGAACGATAAAAGCTAGACAGTTGAAATTTTCACAGACGATGTATTTCTATTGGCACTATAATAACAAATACTAAAATTACAATAACTTTGACTATTCACAGAGTATCTAGTTTTATAACATAACATATCTTCACGCCTTTTTATACCCGAAAGTGTAGGCAGTGGCTGTTAAAACCTCGACTCGCCGCTATGTTTACGTCCCAAATGGAATAGGTGGCGAACCTATTGCCATACCGGGCACAAAGTTTTTAGTCATTGATATTTATCACACATATCATTCAAAATTAATTTCGAAAAGTCATT
The DNA here is from genome assembly GCA_905147225.2 of Euproctis similis. Taxonomy (NCBI): domain Eukaryota; kingdom Metazoa; phylum Arthropoda; class Insecta; order Lepidoptera; family Erebidae; genus Euproctis; species Euproctis similis. Next base: position 23,330,532 of record LR990110.1, read on the forward strand.
GGTGTGAGCCAGGATTCGAACCCGCGACCACTGGATTCAGAAGCGGGGTGCTTGACCACTGGACCAACGAGACTATTTGGACCACCGAAACTATTATCTAGTTTTATGTTCTCTTTAAATATAATCAGTTAAAATAAAATTAGTAATTGAGGAAGCCCATACTCCCATACAATAAAAGAGCTATTCGTCGTTTATTAACGATACTCAAACCTTTGTGCACGAGTCCCACTCGCACTTGGCCGGTTTTATTTTTCTTTCAGAATCATATTAATATTATTTTCTCAATATTTAATCTCATAACGTGAATACGTACCACGCTCTATCTATATTAACTTGGAAGCCATTTTTATAAATAGGTGAATCAGGGATATCACACGAATTTCCCTAAGGAAATGAAATTTGAGGCTGCGAAGCGATTCCACCCTGGCAATAGTCGGACACTGGCGTTTCGAAAGTATGGTTTATTGATAAATATATATATAAATATATTTTATATTCCTGTTTTGTAATGGAATCAGTAATATTGAGTTACGATAGGAATATTTAACCATCATCGTATGCAGAGCCACGATACTGGTCTCAACTAAAACTTAACAGGTTATTATTCTAAAGTCTTTTGGATATATTATTTACTTACACGCCTTTTAGCAACTGAAAGTGTAGGTAGCTTAGAGCTCTGGTGGCGATAATTCAAATAAACGATACTAAGCTAAAGTTTTTATGAAAAATCCTAATAAAAGTCATTGTTGCAGAAGATATAAGTGGTTGTATTTAAATATATATTTATAATATAATCTTGTTTTCTCTAGGTGATAGATATTCCGATGATAAATAGGTTAGTGCCATCTAGTACCAGAGGATATGTACCAGAGGTATATTCAAGTATTACGTAAGCAGATTTAGTACGATTTATTTACCAGTACCCCCATATTTAAGTTAAAAAAAATCTTGAGAAACCATTTACCAGATTGGTCTACGGTATTATTGTTCAGTAAGATAACTAATGATGACGTAATCATTATCTGGATACCTGCCCCTACCCCCCATGTTATCCAAAAGTTAAAATTTTTTCGCATTTCATGTTGTGAAATTTAAAAAAAGTAAAATACATTCCTTGTTCGTAGTTTTATGCTCTTTGAATGTGTGTCGAGTGTACGGCTCTCGAGTCCATTCACTCATTCACTCACTCTTCACAACGATACAGTTCGAATATGCATGAAAGAACGCTTTGTGCTGTGTGATTTTTGCGAGTCGCTGTTTTATTAATTCCTTTTTTTTTTAAATTGCAAATTTCAGTTCGTATAGTTAAGAGAACTTTTGGTAGATATTCGCCTTTGTAGACGTAGTTCTACACATTGCCCCGAACATAGTAACATGTCGTACTTCACATATTCCCGAATGTAATTACAGATAGCTACAGAGAACAGAGAAGGCTATCTCCAGTTTTAAAACATTACTCAATTTTCGCATTCGCAATTCGCAAAAACATAACGCAATTTTCAAATTAAAAAAGCTACCTAAATTTAAATATATGTATGTAAATAACTTCACGCCTTTTGTTACCAGAAGGCGTAGGCAGCGGCTGTTAAGCCTCGTCTCGCCTCGTTATGTTTACGTCCCAAATGGAATAGGTGGCGAACCTATTGCCATACCGGGCACAAAATTTTCAGTCATCGATATTCATCACACTTAACTTCCGAAAACAATTTCGAAAAGTCATTGGTGTGAGCCAGGGTCAGGGTTCGAACCCGGATCTCTGGATCAGAATCCGTGTGCTCGACCACTGGACCACCGAGACAATTGTATTGTATGTAAATATATATATATATATTTAGATGTAAAATATTATTGTCAGTATTCATGCCCGTGCTTATACTTTTACATATACATTTTGACTTCAGTAGGGCTTGTACTTATATAATATCAATTCTATACGGTCTACAAAGAAATATCTATAAGGTAGGCATATTGCTGTTCATTGGACTTAAGGTTTGTACATAAATAATTATGTCATTATACTTCTATTTAATCGAGGAAAAAAAAACAACTTTTCGATGATTACCATTGTTGGAACTAGATCTAAAAGCATTGACGCCCTTAGTATGGCGTGGTGCTTCATTATTTTCAATCACTTAGGGCTAGTGAGTGGGTTGGCTTTACTGGGCTTTATTTATCACAGCACTTCGATTTATGATTGATTAGAGCGCTAAATAGCTAAAATTATCTACTAATGCTGTCATTGTTAGATATGTTTAGATATTCAATCTGTATTCATCTGTATAACTTAATCTATCCTTAATGTCTCTTTTTTCGCTGAATGATTTAGCCAACACACAAAAATATGATGTATCATCATATTTTTTTTTATCGTTCGCATTTTTTAAAGGACATTGATTGATATTGCTTACATTTATTTTTCTACAATCGGCCATGAGAGAAAGGTTCTGTAAAGATTGATATGAAACGCGTATTTTTTATATAGCCAATTTTCTGTTTTTCTCAACAGCATTTTCGGGACATCGAGCCAAAAGAAATATTGGCTATTCATCCGAGAACACCAGAATGACAGTTATGTCTGTTGGAATATATGTATTTCTCAGTATTTCTTTGAAATCCTTGTCTTCATCATCAGTCATGATCTGTTCGCTGCTAGAAGTACGCTTGTATTGAACCTGTTCTGAAAGAGGATGTATTATTCAACACTGCCTACACCTTTTGTGTAATAAGCTTAATGTAGACAAAATTCCTTAAAAATACATTAATTACAACATACATAAAAATTAAAAATAAAATAAAAAAATAACGTTTATTTTCTTCCTTTAAAACTAATAGTGACATTGTTGATTTAATTACAATTGAGTAAAGGGAGACAGGAGCCCAAACTAGAGAAACCCTGTGCTATGGGTCTCCTGACCTCTCCAAATAACTGTGATACACAAAATTTATAAGAGACAATACTAAAGATTAGAAGAAAACATACAATTAAATATTTCTAACTTGAGTCTCACATCCACATTACATAATTAATATAATTATATACTTATATATAATTCGGTGGCGCAGTGGTCGAGCACACGGCTTCTGATCCAGAGGTCCGGGTTCGATTCCTGATACTAGCTCACCCCAATGACTTTTCGGAATTGTTTTCGGAAGTTATGTGTGATAAATATCGATGACTGAAAACTTTGTGCCCGGTATGGCAATAGGTTCGCCAGCTATTCCATTTGGGACGTAAACATAACGGCGAGACAAGGCTTAACAGACGCTGCCTACAACTTCGTGTAACAAAAGGCGTGAAGTTATGTTATGTTTTAATTATATTATATTTAATAGTTTAATTTGTTGGTCATCATTTAAAGTTCGAATGTAGTAATTTTTCACTCTCATCATAATCTTAACTCAAAAGCCAATTAGTTATAAGTTTCTTTGTTTCATATTTAGATTTATTTACAATGTTAAGAGTTTTATTAATTTTATTGTACAGGTTTGAACTTTGATAACAAAAAACTCTTCTACAGAAAGACGTTTTAAAATAATGTTGTTTAGATACCGCATATGCTCTACGTCTGTCCTTGTTAAGATCTTGTATACACTATCTTTTATTTCACTATGTTGTTTAAGGATTGTTAATAGAATATATAATAGTCGAACGGACAAAATGGCCGCATCTAAGTGTAACAGTTTAGTAGGATATAACTTAGGCTTAAAGAGGCTAATTTTTAAAATCAGTCTCTGTGCACGTTCAAGTTTTATTACACACACACATACATAAGCTCACGCTTGTATCCCATGGGGGTAGACAGAGACTTTGGCTTTCCACAAGCTACGATCCTGACACACATCTTTCGCGTCATCCACAGTCATACATCTCGTCATCCATTCACGTCGGTTTCGGGTGCTAAACATTTTGCCTTTTTTAAGCAGACCATTTATATGGTCACGATAGTTCCGTCTTGGTCTCCCGATCCCGACCCTACCACTCACATTCGCTTCGTATACCCTTTTAGTCAGTCGACTTTCATTCATTCTTGCAACATGACCAAACCATCTTAACATACCTCTCTCCACCTTGGTCAGCACATCATCCTTCAGCTTGCATTTCTCCCTTATCACGCTATTTTTCATTCGATCCGCAAGGGTAACTCCACACATACTTCTCAGAGAACGCATTTCTACTGCATTCACCTTACTTTCATGCTTCGCTTGCCACACCCAACACTCACTGCCGTATGTTAAAGTTGGTACCAACACACCACTGTGAATCGTCAAGCGTGCCTTTTCAGACATAGCCTGACTACGCATCAGGGCATGTAGTGCACCATTGACTCTATTACCAGCAGTCACTCGCCTTTCAATATCTTCCTCACATTTACCGTCTCTGGTAAACATACTTCCCATTTATACAAAATCATTCACTTGCTCTAATTTCTCGCCATCCAAAACCATATCACACACTGTTACCTCTTTCTCTCTCTCCACAACCATAACTTTCGTCTTACTTACATTTATTTTCACTTAGTGATAATGATGAACGGGAATTAACGCGACACTTTTTTTGGTAAACAAATATTTACCTTGATTAGCTTGACGTTTCGGTCAGGTTGCACTGGCCGTGGTCACAAGCAGACTGAAGTGGCGCCCTCACGACTCCGTAGATGAGGTAGATGTTTGTATATCTACCCTCATCGCTTGGTGCTGTTTTTTCTTCATTTTTCTGAATACCGTCACACTACACTTATAACGTCCCTATTCTGTACGCCCTACGACGCGTGTCTATTCTGATAGATTAGCCGACTGTGAACTAAAGCGAGGTGTTACTATTTTATTAATCACTGGATTCCATGTTGCGGAGAGCTTGAATCCATCCTCCCGATTGAAATTCTTGTGTTTTATGGGACGTTTATTGGGACGTTATAAGTGTAGTGTGACGGTATTCAGAAAAATGAAGAAAAAACAGCACCAAGCGATGAGGGTAGATATACAAACATCTACCTCATCTACGGAGTCGTGAGGGCGCCACTTCAGTCTGCTTGTGACCACGGCCAGTGCAACCTGACCGAAACGTCAAGCTAATCAAGGTAAATATTTGTTTACCAAAAAAAGTGTCGCGTTAATTCCCGTTCATCATTATCACTAAGTAATATGCAACGCGAAAGCCTAAAAGTTTTTATTTATTTTCACACCTTTTTTTATGAGAGAAGGGGGCAAACGAGTTTGCGGGTCACCTGATGGAAAGCAATTACCGCCGCCCATGCCGTCTGCAATACCAGGGGCATCACATCAGCGTTGCCGGCCTTTCAGATAAGAATAGGCTCGTTTCTTGAAGGTTCCTAGGTCGTAGCGGTCCGGAAATACCGTCGCCGGCAACTGGTTCCATGAAGGAACAGTGCGTGGCAAGAAGTGCCTGTTGAAACGCACTGTCGTCGATCGCCAACTATTCAGCCAATGCGGGTGGCGAAAGTCAGCTGGCGGTATTAATCCGAACAATGCCTCAGAGCACTCCCCGTGGTATATGCGGTAGAGGATGCATAGAGATGCCACCTCTCTCCGCAACGACAGAGGATCAAGCCGATCGGTAAGAGCTTGGTTGTCGACAAGTCAAACCGCGCGTTGTTGGATGCGGCCAAATGGAGTAAGCTGGTACTGGGTTGCCCCCGCCCAAAGATGTGAACAGTATTCCACGCTAGGACGGACCTGCGCCTTGTAAAGTTGCAGGCGATGACCTGACGTGAAATACTGTCCCGCACTATTGAGCATACCAAGCTTTTTGGAGGCCAATTTGGCCTTGCCCTCCAGATGACCGCGGAACTGGACGTCACTCGACAAGTCGACACCAATAATTCCGATAGCGGCTGAGGCGGGTAAGGGTGTGCTCTCAAAACAGGGAGCTACGACAAAGGGTGTCTTTTTAGCGGTAAACGCGTAGACCTGTGTCTTCTTAGGGTTGAATTGGACCAAGTTTAGTCCGCTCCATTCCGAAATTTGACTAGGCAAAATTTCGATTTCAGACACAAGTTTGTTCCGGTGCTCGTCGATGTTTTCCCGAAAAATTCGCGGGTAGCCAGTATATAAGGCATCCCCGGTACTGTCATCTGCATAACAATGAAGATTGCTGCTAAGTATATATAACCTTTTTCTCTAAACCCTGCATTCTGGGTACACGATCGTAAGCCTTCTCTTGATCTTACAGTCTTACAACCACTCCCTTGCCACTTTTTAGCACCTCGGTAGTTACCCTGTCATAGCCTGCAGACTTACCTAATTTCGTACTTTTAATCGCATTCATTATTTCATCTTCCGTAATTTCCTGATCTGCATCGTTTTGTTAATTACTACTAATAATTACATTAATTACTACTAATATTAATATATCTTTATCATTGAAAAATTCTTATAATTTTAGGAAAATAATTTTATTTTTATACACAAAATCAATACCTACCAGTACCAACAGCAATAAATAGCTTTATATTATATCCTAATATCTATACAAAGCGATTGATTGATTGATTGATTGATTGATATATCGTTGTAAGTTATTACGAAGATTCTTAATGACTGTATTCAAAATAATAAATACATTTGAGTATCAAAATACTTAAATGTATTTATTATTTCGAACACAGCCATTAACGAGCTATTTGAACTTAATGGATTCCTGTTTATATAAGGCTCAACTAACAGTCATAGCACGCTATCCTATGGATAGTTTAGTGGTTTAAAATTGCGGTTTCTAATTGCAAGGTTTCGACTAGAAATCCGAATTGTACATACATCAGTTTAAATAAATCTATTCGGAAGTTAGTGTGTGATTAATATCGATTGATGACAGTATGTTTCACTCTATATAACTTCACGCCTTCTTCTACCCGAAGGTGTAGGCGGTGGCTGTTAAACCTCGAATCGCCGTTATGTTTACCTCCCAAATGGAATAGGTGCCGAACCTATTGCCATACCGGGCACAAAGTTTTAAATCATCGATATTTATCACACATAACATTCCGAAAACAATTTCGAAAAATCATTGGTGTGAGCCATTGTCAGGATACGATCTCGCGATTGCTGGGTTCAGAAATGGGGTGCTCTACCACTAGACCACCAAGATCATATAGTGTGTTAAGGTATAATATAGAGTTTGATACTTTAATTAACACGTTGAAACATAAGGATCCCGTTTTTTCTCTTGTAGTTACGGACCCCTAATAAATATGAAATAAACAAAATTGCCTGTCGTTTATACGCTATATGTGATGTCAGCCTTTTTCAAGCTGTAAGTAGCATTATTTTTTTGTAAAAAAATACCGCTTTTGTTTTTATCTTTTATCTTATTTTCCCAGCAGACACTAAGAATTGTTGTTTAGTTTATTTGACACTTGGATAATTTGAAGATAATATTTTTGTTAGCCACGAGGCTTAGAGGCCTGTTTCTATAATAAACGTATATTTAAAATACAAACAAGTACAAATGTATTCCGTTGTTTATTGTATGTATTGTATTCATTACGTAATTTTTTTTTTTGTTTAGCTTATAAAACTTTAAGATATCTTAATATTAATACGGAAAGCGAAAACTTAAGATACTTTTTTTACGAAAATTGAGCGGACGGAGGAATGTCAAATTTCGCATACTTATACTTTGTAGACTGTTTTTGTTTTTTTTTTTAATACGCGTAAATTGTTTACAATAAAATAACACGTAAGACACCATACTAGACTACCATTCATTACCGTGTATTTATTTCTTTTTTTATTTAGAATTCTATGGTCTCTCATCACTATATGAATTACGTATCTAAAGCATGATTGCATTTCAGCCCTGTGACATGTTCAGACATTAATAAAATATCTTTGAAAAGTAGACAAATCAAACTAAATCTTGGTATTGAATCTGTAATTAAAGAAGTAAAATCTTTGACTAAAATGTCACATGTGGTCGATCACCCTGCTTCTGAATCAAAAGGTCGCGGGTTCGAATCCTGGCTCACACCAATGACTTTTCGAAATTAATTTCGAAAGTTATTTGTGATAAATATCGTTTATTGAAAACTTTGTGCCCTTTGTGTGCTATTCCATTTGGGACGTAAACATAACAGTTATTCGAGGCTTAATAGCCACTGCATACACCTTCGGGTAGAAAAATCTTTGACAATAGAACCTTAATATAGTTTAAACTTACTACTTATATTAATTATCATCGAATGTAGACCACTGGGCAAAGCAGTTCGCTGTATGAATGGGCCAGCTGGACCGGTGAAATACCACAACGTCTCAGAATCCTATCCTATCCTACCTTGAAGTTTTGTGACGCAACTATAACTGTATCCCATAAAAGACATCCCCACTATATAATAAAACAGGATTCGCTTGAAAGGTAAAATAACATCAAACAATCGTTATACCTACAGGATTCATAAAGGAAAAAAAAAATGCTAAAACCGAAGGTCTATTTTTTTCCATTTATTTGGAAATACTCTCGGGGTAAAGTATCAGGCACATGTCGCTTCAATGGCCGAGGGGTGAACGAAAAATGATATTTTTTTTCTCGCTTTCGAGATTCTCTCTCTCTCTCTCTGTCTGCGGTGAATATTTTACATAATAATAATAATATCTCACAACGATAAGCGAATTTCTATGTTTAACTTCTGGATGATGGCTATGTACTTGTGGGTACATCTGTACTGCTGGCTACTGGGTAGAATTATAATATACTAGATACCCTTCAACGTTTGTCTCGGGTGGTACCGCGTATTGGGAGTAGATTATGTAACCGTAAAACTTTCCAACCCCAATGATGCAGAACTAACCTTGGCCAGCATTCACCAATTTACTGACTGTCAAATAATATTGGAAGTGACATTGATTTGTTTATCCGTTATGATTCTTTTGCCTCATTACGAAAACTTCTTTCAAACTCTGTATCGTCATGCTAAATTTCATTGTTTATCATATGCTTGTACTTCATAATATTATTTAACCCTTATTAAGTTAATTAAATGTAATGTTTACACATGTAATGTTTATTTAAAAATTGTTAACACAACTAAACTACTAAGCATGCCGTGTTCACATCTAGTAGGTTCAATCTAGTTACTTATCTCCCTGCCTCCTGAGACACAGGTTCGACCTAATTTAGGAGGCAGAGATTCTTGTAAGCTTTGGTGTGTTTGTTTTGTTTTAATAAAGGTATTATTATTTATTTATTATTCACACTTTATAAATACATTTTTAAATATAAATATAAAAAATACATTTAAAAATTTAAAAATAAGTGAAACCCACTGGCATCGGGTACAGGGACCAAGCTACCAGTGGTCAGGGTCCCAAAGAGAGGAACTTCCTCACGATACGTGCCGTGCCTAGTAGTACCGCTTTCTGCATCAAGCCCTTGATCCAGCTCCCTAACGAGAGCCTCTCTAGATGTTGGTTGAGGCTCTTGGCAATAAGTCCATTTACTGAAATGACTATCGGAACAATAATCGTTGAATCAACATCCCACATGTCAGAAATCTCAAATCAAATACTTATAGGTTTCGGTTACAGAGAGAGACCGAAATCATGTGGAATCTGAAAGTGATATGCCTTCAGATTCCACGATTATACCTCGCTTTACATCATCCATATAAAAGCAGGTGCGACAGACACCGACTCCCTCTCCGCAACCGATAGCCTAGACCTGAAATCTCCAGCAAAGTGCTAAGAGGATTCAGTGCCAACGTAAGGAAGCGAGTGTCGGTGTTGAGCTAAGGAGAGAAATTAACGACTAATTATATATGTTTGGGAAATAGTTGAATAAAAGTAGAGGATGATGATGGTGATTCGATCCCGGGACATTTTTAGAAAGTCTGACTAACAACTGAATACTAGTTACTAGCTTTGAACTCGTAAAAAGAAAGTTTGAAATGAAAATTAAATTGTCTATGAAATAAATTAAGCTGTGAGCTATGTATTTTCAATGAATAGCTCCCTAGTTCAATCAATAAAAATACGATTTTATTACTTAAAATTTGGTGAATATAGGTAAATGTATACCTACGCTGGAAACCGTATCACCAGACCACCGCCAAATCTGCCTCGTTATGTACAAAAATATGAACCTATATTGAAACTTATTGCATATATTTTTTTAAATACACTTAAGGCCAGTGACAAATACCATTTTAACAGTGGTAGAGCCAAGCAGTTCACTGCATGAATGGGCCGGCTCGACCGGCGAAATACCACGACCTCTCAGAAGACCGACGTAAAGTGGCTCATGCCGCGTTTCGTTCGGTGAGAGAGGTACCCGGAGGCCCACCCCCCTTCCCCATCGTTTCCTATCCCATATCCCTTAAAGGTCAGCAGCGCAACGGTAACACTATATGTGTTGCTGGTGTCCATGGGCGGCGTTGGTTGCTTACCATCAGGTGAAACGCCTGCTCGTTTGCCCTCCTATACCATAAAAAAAAACAAATTCAAATAAATAGACCATCTTGCTTGCGTACATATCAGATAGTTGGATCGCTGGCAATTTTTTGATATCAAGTGTTACGAGTACTTATAAAAAACTGCCCGAAGTTTGTTACTTCAGTCTGGAGAACTTACCTATGTTGTTGAGAATATCATAAAAACTTTCTGTATATTGCCGCCATCAGAAAATAATTTAGGTCTTTGGACCTATAGATCTTCGAATATAACGTTGTATAGTTTTATTGAATGTAAGACTAAAAGATAATTGAGTCAGTATTGCTACGACGATTGCTACGTGGCAGATGTGCTACGGCGTAGACCGTAGACTCACCGCTGAAGTTTACGCCTGTAATTGTTTCAGCACGCTTATTATATTATGTTAACCAGTATATTAATTACTTACGAAAATAGGTTACCATTCTTTTTTAATAATAATACAATAAAATAATATTACACCGAAGCCCTGAAAACTCTAAAACAAACAATTATTAATTAATTTTAGTGGGGCCTCATCAAAATTTTACTTCTAAATTAAAGTAAAATTCACAATATTTAAATGTTAAACTTATTTGAATAAGAAATTGGCATATGATTGTAAATCGGGAACAGAACGATTCGTTCAATAAACTGAATCTTGAAAATGGGCGTGAAAATATATTTTTCAATTTAAATAGTAAGATTTGGCGATAACAAGTTTCACTCTGCCGAGACCCTTGATAATAATTTTCACGAAATTCCCCCTTGAATATAGTCTTCTGAATTAACATAAAAGCTTTAGTACATTAAATTTTTGACGAGCCTCGTGGCGCATTGGTAAAACTACCGACTGCAGCAATGAGGTCGGGGGTTCGATTCCCACCCGAGCACAAATATTTGTGACAAACATGAATATTTGTGTGGCGTCTGGGTGTTTTTCTGTGTATTATAAGTATGTATTTACAAAAGAAAAATATATATGTATTAATATCCGTTATCTAGTTAGTATTCATAACACAAGCATTTAGTTGCTTAGCTTGGAACTAGAGGGCGCTGTGTGTATTGTGTTCAAGATATTATTAATTAATGGAACACCATCATAAATCTGCTAAAATATAGACCGTTTAAGAAATGATTTCAAAATTATCTCAAAATAATATTTTTTATATTTCCAATACGATAGTTCGAAAGGATGACATGTGTCGATCGTACTTAGAGGTTAAGGTTAAGGGCAGGACAAATGATAATTACAATAGCTTGGAACTAGAGGGCGCTGTGTGTATTGTGTCCAAGATATTTATTTATTTATTTTAAATTATAATTTAGCAGTTACAGTAATGAAACCTTTTCATTACTAATGATATTGGTCTGACTTGATCTAGTCTAACTACCTGAGAACAATAATATTTCAGACGTCGTATCTTATATTGGCAATTTCAGTATAATTTGGAATAGGGGGTCAAACGAGCAGTCCTTTCACCCGATGGCAAGCAACAAACGCCGCCCATGGACAGTTTACTTTTATATTTTTTCATATTTTTATCGATAAATAACAAAAAAAAAAATTTCTTTCCTCTATATAATTACGTACGTATATTCAAAACTCTAGTTTCACATATTGAAACGAAGCTTTTCGGTATTTAGTATTCAGCAGACTGTTAACTATGAAAATCTAATAACAAAGTTGTATGCACTGTACTCTACAAGTTTTAATACATATGTATTCCAAGCTTTAAGCGGAGAACAAATACTGGGTTATAATGTACTAATATAGCATTCACTGCTGATGAATATAAACAATTTGGGGTGGTACGTTAATATGAATTTAAGATACATAATAAAAAATATTTTAATCACTTTAACGACGAAATCTTGATCTCTATGACAAGCTATTATTTAGTAACACGAAAAAACTTACTACACTTTCGTGGTAAAAGTGTGATAATGTAAAAAACATGATTGGCCAAATAATTTTCACCTATATTCTCTATAGGTGAAAATTATTTGAAAATAATTTGAAAGAAAGAAAGATAATCTTTTTACTATTATTTGTTAACAGTGGTAGAGTCAATCAGTTCGCTGTATGAATGGGCCGGCTCAGCCGGTGAAATACCACGACCTCTCAGAAGACCGAGGTAAAGTGGCTCATGCCGCGTTTCGTTCGGTGAGATAGGCACCTGGAGGCCCACCCCCTTCCCCATCCTTTCCTATAACCTATCCCTTAAAGGTCGGCAACGCAACAGTAACACTAAATGTGTTGCTGGTGTCCATGGGCGGCGTTGGTTGCTTACCATCAGGTGACACGCCTGCTCGTTTGCCCTCCTATCCTATAAAAAAAAATTGTTTGGACATTTTATAATAATACATCATATTTAGATATACCTTATACTGTCATTGAACATTTATCAATCCTACTTCAGGCGACGACAGAGTCTACATTCAGCTGTTGTTGCTGCAGCCTGACTTTGTGTCATACTGAAGTGCTGATTTTCACTGCAGACCGTGGTGACGTAAGGATGTACAAACATGACATGGACATTAATATACGGAAATATTAAATAGAACACACAGAAACTTCACGACAAAAGGGAGCGTGTTTTTAATTTCATTAAACTGTTTCACACTTATACTTAGACTCCTGTTGTTTTTTAAATTTAATTTTAGACAAAATAAAGGACATACAGCGAGGTTTTAGCAATATGATCCGTTCAAATGCGGTTACCTAAAAGCGTTGTTCATTTCGTAGCAGCTTACAAAACAAGCGTTCGACGCACACGTGCTCATACATATTCAGTCAAACATTCACTTACTTGACTTGTAAAAAGAAAAAACCGACAGCAATTTTTATGCATATTATATCTAACCTGCTGTCGTTTTGTTATGTTCAGCAAGCATTCATATTTAAATGTCGCGTGAATATAAATATATCTTCGTAATACATTTATTTACGACACGAATAGAATAAAGAATCAAACGGGAAATTGATTCGCGTAATATATGATAATATTGGAGATAATTGGAGATAATTGGCTTCTTAAATTAGAGAAAGCTGTCGTGATTGTAACTACAACCATTCAGAAAACCGTGGTGAAAAAATTCTTATCTCTGGCTGTTGAGATTGGGATTATTTTATGTAATAGGAGGATAAACGGCGTATCCCCTGGTGGCAAACAACCGTTGCATATAAACATCTGTAACGCAGATAGTTGCGTAGTTGGCCTTTAGGGTTGTAGGATAGAAAGGTGGAGGAACGAGGTGGGCATGATCCACTTTACGTCGATACTCTGAGACGGCCCATTCATGCATCCAACTGGAGCCATGCAGTTGGATGCATGAATGGGCCGTCTCAGAGTATATATCATCATTATATATAAAATTTACCAAATCAATTACTGAACGGCTACTAATGTTTTAAATAACAAATTATAACAATAAAAATATCATCAATGACATTTAAACAGATGACCTTATCTCACCTCACCTTATCTCGTAATGTCTATCTAATAATAAAATACGAAATATCCTTTTAATTCTTCTTCTAAATCCAGAGGTCGCGGGTTCGAATCCTCACATTGGCTCATACCAATTACTTTTTGAACATAATTTCGAAAGTTATGTGTGATAAATATCGTTGACTGAAAACTTTGTGCCCGGTATGGCAATAGGTTCGTCACCTTTTCCATCTGGGATGTAAACATAATGGCGAGACGAGGTTTAACAGCCGCTGCCTACATCTTCTGGTAGAAAAATCGTGAAGTTATGTTATGTTATGAGCAGAATAGCCTAAATATATTACGCTCTTCTGCAGCCGAGCGTTCGTGACGTATCTCATTTCTTTAATGGGTTGATCTAAAGTGCTGCGTGCTTTATCGTTGTAATTAAAAATTATAATTTACAAAATTGTGTTGAGATTTTTCGAGTAGACGCGACGGTGTGACGTTAGGATTTCAACCTAGTTTCAATATTAAGTAGCATTACCATAAAAAAATCATCCCAATTGCCTGGTAGCTTAGCACACGTTACTTATTTAAGCTACCAGACTCGAATCCTTGACCACGCTAATGAGTCTTCAGAAACAGTGGGTTTTATAAAAATAATTATATTTAATAACAGAAGTAATGATGTTCAATATGTGTTAGTAAGATTTCGTTTAATGACACGAAATAAAAAGGCTATCAATAATTTCAGGGATTAAGGTATCCAGGACAGTTTAAAAGTATTCGTTGAAAAAGTTTTTATTACATTTTTTTATGGGATAGGAGGGCAAACGAGCAGGCGTGTCACATGATGGTAAGCGACCAACGCCGCCCATGGACACCAGAAACACATATAGTGTTACTCTTGCGTTGCCGACCTTTAAGGGATAGGGTAAATAAAGGATGGGGAAAGGGGAGTGGGCTTGCGGGTACCTCTCTCACCGAACGAAACGCGGCATGAGCCACTTTAAGTCGATCTTCTGAGAGGTCGTGGTATTTCACCGGTCGAGCCGGCTCATTCATGCAGCGAACTGCTTGGCTCTACCACTGTAATACATTATCTAATGCTGGGTTATTACAGAAACTATAGTCAAATTTAAAATTATGTATATATGTATTCCTCGTTCTATTATAGTACGTGTGAAATGGCTTCAACAATAAAATGAGGCAGCACGTTTTTTTACGATTGTGACGACAGTAAAAAACCTCGCTAATTTGATACATATTCATCCCTTTTTTACGAGTGCCAGTTGACATTTGTGAATGTCGAATAGCTAAATAGGTTGTTAGCAGTGTGAATGTGGCAGTTTGCGGGATGTATTTTACAACAATCACGCCATCTGGAGAACTTAAATTACCTCTTTCGTGGTTATTTCTAGTTATTTCTAGGTGTTACTGTAAGCTTTATATAGTAATCGAGACCGACTACTTATAGATTAAGTAATAAGGTGTGGCTATTCACTCCTAACTAATTTAAACTTTGGTTTTAACCATAGAGAAATTATAAATTCGAATAATCCGGATCTGCCGACATCTTTTTTGGGGACGAAAAAGGTACGATTCTGGACGCGGGACCGTTACCTTTTAATTAAAAAGTCCGATTCGGGACGCGGGACCGTAGAATGGATATACAATGCAAAAGCGGATGGATGTAGGTGTCGAGGACCGCCAAAACACACATGCCATGACCAAGTAGAACGTGTTCCAGAGGAAGTTGATGTTAGGAGCCTCAAAAATCGACACGCGTGCATGAAAAGAGCTATGAAAGTCAACGGAGCGAGTGAGGTGTGTAAGAATCGTGCCTTATGGCGCTCCGTTCTCTCTGCCTACCCCCCAAGAGATTTGGCGTGAAGTTAGGTATGTATGTAAGAAAAATTTGCTAAACACTAATTAGTAGTTCTATTTCCTAAAAAAATATTATCCACGCGAATTTCCCCTCGCCTTGTGATGTCTTTATGAGGAGATGTAATGTACGTAATGAAAACTGTACTATCTCCTTTACTAAGAGTTTAAACATCTACTTAGTACATTTTCATCTTAATTGTTTTAGTAGTTTAAGAGTAATAGAAAACAAATATATTATTTTAGTAAACTCTCCAGAGTTTTGTCCGTTAGTTATGTGTATTATATTTGAAAAAGATGTCTACATTTTCAGGTATAAATGTCGTAAAACAGAAAAAGTTGTCATTGCAAATATTTATAGTACACATATGAACAGAAAGTAACAAACAATTCTTTTATACCTACAAATGCATTATTTATTATTTTATTTAATGAAAACACACAGTCCCGTCGCTCCAATTCAAACCGTAATACACAAAGTAGGTTGCAACAAAGCTTTCATCTTCTTTGTGCCTACAAAGCATACTTTTATGCTGGATATAATATAATATGCATTTTTCGACTTAAGAATAAATAGAAGCAAGTTGATATAACATTATAAAAATAGATAAACATAACTTTAACAGTGGTAGAGCCAAGCAGTTCGCTGCATGAATGGGCCGGCTCGACCGGTGAAATACCACGGTCTCTCAGAAGACCGACGTAAAGTGGCTCATTCCGCGTTTCGTTCGGTGAGAGAGGTACCCGGACGCCAACCCCCCTTCCCCATCCTTTCTTACCCCTATCCCTTAAAGGTCGGCAACGCAACAGTAACACTGTATATGTTGCTGGTGTCCATGGGCGGAGTTGGCTGCTTACCATCAGGCGACACGCCTGCTCGTTTGCCCTCCTATCCGATAAAAAAAATTTCACTCCAATAATCTTACAGTCAGTAATCATTCTTTGTCTCCAATCCTATACATATTACTCTCTATAATGGCAATTATAAGTCTACTCATATACTCTCATTGATTTTAAATGGCTCCTGATCGTCACCTTCTGGTAAAATGGGATGAATTCGCTTATAAGAAATGGGGAGTGAACTTCCTCCTTAACTACGACCGTCTAATTTTGCAGTTTGTTAGTAAATAATGTTCTTTTAAAATATGAACCGTTCAAGTAAAGACATACAACGCTATAGATAAATATGTAATATACAAATGTTAGGTAAGTGCTCTTCAAGACTACCAATCTATATAAATACACTTATATCTAACTATTAATTACAATCTATGTACTCAAGCGATCCTTAGAAATGACATTATCTCGGCAAACAATAAGACTTTTGTGTGAGAGAAGTGCTCTGAATGTGAGATGATATTGTGCGAAGGCAATATAAAGGAGAACCTTCGAATATCTTATAGTCGCCTGGTACAATAATCATTGCTTCAATACAAAACTATATAATATATTATTACAGAATAGAATCAGTATTAATTGTCTATTATGATTATAAAGATAAAATTATAATTCAATTATATATAACTATCCTGTGTTTTGAGCTACATATATCGCTGCATGAATGGGCCGGCTCGATCGGTAAAATACCACGACCTCCTAGAAAATCGGAGTACAGTGGCTCATTTCCGCGTTTCGTTCGGTGAGAGAGATACCCGGAGGCCCAACCTTTTTTATCATATTCCTATTAAAGTCGCCAACGCAACTGTAACGCTATATGTGTTGCAGGCCCACTCGTTTACTCTCCTATCTCGTAAATCATAACTTCATCGGTAAAAACCATCCCGTAGCTTTTTCGTAATGCAAGTAATAAATAAATTCTAAGAACTGTTGCTTCCATTAGCCTAATGAAATGAAGAAGTATTCGTTTTCTTTGATGTCTCAAATAAACAGTCACTCCTATACGCTATCATAATTTCTGATGAGATGAGAAATAGAGAACGTGTAAGTGTATCTCAACCGCCCCGAGGGGTGCTGGATGACCACCGTACTCTATCTAGTACATCTCCCAAAATAATATGACAAATTTGTGACTATCAGCAGAATTATTATTGTAAAATTTGGCAGTTTTCACTATTACGACACCGGTAGTTACTGTCGCGTCTGCAGCAAGGACGATACTCTACTACGTAATGCATACGTCCACCTCGCGTGCAAGAAATTTCAGATATTCGAGGAAGAAAACGTTACAAAAAAATCCCTTACTTATAATTTCATAATTTGGAAAATGAACAAATTTCAAAAATTTTATGACTTACTAAAGCAAAACTACTTTATATATATGCATAAAAAAAATATAGGTATTCACCACCACTACTATATTTAATTCCGATAAATCCATTCCCGTAATTGAGTCGAACATTTCAACTTCTTTCTTTTTATTAACTCCTAGTATATGGAGAATGGAATAATTAAAATGTATCGTACGGGGAACATTTCCTCAAGCAATAAATATACTCAGTACAATGTACCAGTCTGACAATTTAAGTGCAGTTCGCTGGCCTCGATCCAATTGTTTAAGACTCTAACATGCTATGCACTCCCAGTAATTACGATACTATTGTGTACTTATTTGTAAATTTATTTTATACTAAAACTAACTAGTTGATTTATATTTAAGACGTTTGAACATGAAATGCTTAATGTTCACCGAATTTACCAAAAAAGAGCTATGCATTTCATTCAATTTTCTTTAGCACGCTTGATAATTTTGTTACGTATTGTCGTCTATCTATACTATATGGCCCGAGAGCTAGCACCAATTTTTGAGAAGTGTTTGAGGCAAGCTGAAAGCTTGTCACACACCTCTCCTGTTATATCCCAACACGGAATTGCCTCAAATACATTTTTTGGAATAAAAAAAAATTAAAAAAATTAAGGGTTGATTTAGCCCCGGTACTCAGCAGCCAGGTCTGCAATTCCGTGTTGGGATATAACAGGATAGGTGTGTGACAAGCTTTCAGCTTGCCTCAAACACTTCTCAAAAATTGGTGCCAGTGCTCATACTAATATAGTTTAGTTGCGTAGGTAGTATGGATATCGAGCACTCCTTTTTTATTCTAGATGTCTTAGAATCGAATCTGGGATCACATTTTCGGAATTTATATGTGATGATTATCGATGATTTATATTTTGAGCGATGTATGGGAATACATTTTACCACTTAATCTGTTGGAACGTAAAAATTTGGCGAGTCGAAGTATAACAGCCGCTGGCTGTACCTTATATATATTTTGGATATTTTAGTTTTTTCAGTCTCGGTGGTCCAGTGGTTGAGCACACGGCTTCTGATCCCGAGGCCCGGGTTCGAATCATAACACTGGCTCACAGCGATGACTTGTAGAAATTGTTTTCGGAAGTTAAGTGTGATAAATATCGATGACTGAAAACTTTGCGCCCGGTATGGCAATAAGTTCGCCACTTATTCCATTTGGGACGCAAACATAACGGCGAGACGAGGCTTAAAAGCCGCTGCCTATACCTTCGGGTAACAAAGGCGTGAAGTTATGTTATGTTAATTTTTCAAGAATTATATTCGTATGAATGATTAATTTGCAACTAAACAATTTTCAAGAAGATACTGTTCGCAGTTATGTGCATAATTCTGTTCTCTGACAAGCTGATACCAGACAATCTACAGTTCAACTTCAAACGAACTAGTTCTATGGTTGAAGGAACTCATTCAACTTGTACAATGAAAATTTGCCTCCTTAATGGTAGTTGATAATAGATAGTGCTTGCAACAAAGCCACAGTTGCTTTGATAAGTTACTCTCCTCTTGGACAATCTCAGTTTTGGTCATTAATTTTATTTATACATGAACTAGCTGACCCGGCGAACTTTGTTCCGCATCAAAAGTAATAAAAATTAGTAAAATTTGAATACTAAAAAGTTCAATTTGTGCTATTTATCGGCACGCGTTTTGGCGCGCAACGCAACTGCAATTTATCGCTATGTTAATACTGTAATATCTCTGTAAATATTCGTTTAAATTACATACTGTAAAGGGCCATATTGATATATATTAAAAGCACCAATCTGTTTAAGATACTTAACTGGATGAAAATTAATGCTGTAATGTTTAAAATTGCATCGTAAATAAGCCATTATTTCGCGTTAAAAATAAAAAAATAAAAATGGTCATTGTGGGTTATCCTTAAGAGATAGACATATGAGGTGTTTAATAATGTAGAACATTGTTTTGATCTATCACTTAGGGTTCAGCCAGCGTTTGCAATTAAAATGCTAAATCTCGAAAATTATCATTTTTTCTTTAGAACATCATATATGAATTATAAATCAAAACCACCCCGTTGACACCCTCTAACTATTAAAAAAAACCGCATCAAAATCCGTTGCGTAGTTTTAAATATATAAGCATACAAGGGGACAGACAGCGGAAAGTGACTTTGTTTTATACTATGTAGGTAATGATAATTATTAGCATTTAACCAATCGAGTGAATATCGTTCTATTTTTAGTGCAGTGTTACGTAGAGATTACTAGACTAGACTACAAGATAATGCAAGACCATGTTCCATACGAATTGCCTATTGTTCTAATTAAAAACACAAAATTTTACATTCCAAAAACAATAACTCAGTTCTAACGATGTAGCGTAAGTAGTATCTACATACCTACACAAGAATATTGCTTGAATCAATATAATAATATCTACCAACTCACAACTGGGGTAAGTGGACTCAAAAGCGGCCTGTTGATCCTTGCCTCGGGCTACGAGGCCCTTACTTACATATGTGACCGAGATTATTTCCAAAACCATTTAAATACAAATACTACGCATGTAATATATACATAGTTGACCTGAATATAAACATTTTTAATAATACGAGTTTTTCGTAAAATGTAAAACAATTCAAAACTCATTAGTAATATTTGCTTATTAGCCGGGAACACAGAAGTTGCAAAGCATTCGAACCCTCCTGGGCATAAAAAATAAGCTAAAAAGAATAATTCATCCAGTGTCGCTTTTCGCAGGCGTACGAAATGCCATCACACCACAGATAAAACGTGAGGTTATCGGTGATGCCTCGTCTCGCCGGTCTGTTTACGTCCCAAATGGAATAGGTGGTGAACCTATTGCCATAGCAGGCACATCGTTTTCAGTCATCGATATTTATCACACATAACTTTCGAAAACAATTTCGATAAGTCATTGGTGTGAGCCAGTGTTAGGATTCGAACCCGCGACTTTCGTTTTCAGAAGCGGTAATTTATTTACAAAATGTTATAATTTTAGCTGGAACATTACAGCACGGAAGAAACTTAAACTTGTTAAATTTTACTCACTTGCCAGATTTAAAGTACCAGGCAAACATAACATGGCGTATGTGTTATAATTGTTATATTTATATACGAGTATATTTATACTCATGAAGACCTGGTCGTGATGTAATGCCATCGTATGACATGTGATTAAGAGGAGCATGGACTAATGAATTCTGCTTAGTGTGTGGCAACAGGTTCCACTACCTACTCAATATCGAAAGAAATGGCTTACACATTTGTGAATTGACTAAATAAAGTTACGTTAAAATTCAACAGCCTATACAGCATTGAACTAAAAGCGTGAATATATTACCTACACAATTATGATAAAGTACACAGAGAGCTTTATCTTCAGTATAATATTCATGTAATCAACCTTAAATTGTAACACTTGATAGATCCTTAACTTGTGACAGCTGACTTGGATTTGTGCTTAGCGTCTTCTATCTCTGATTCACAAACATATAGATATCACTGAAACTCGTGTACATTACTAAGAACATATTATTTACTTATTAATATTATTATATTCAGTCTTGGTGGCCCTGTGGTCGAGTTCCCGCTTTCGATTTTTTTTTAACGGATAGGGGGGCAAACGAGCAGGCGTGTCACCTGATGGTAAGCAACCAACGTCGCACATGGACACCAGCAACACATAAAGTGTTACTGTTGCGTTGCCGACCTTTAAGGGATAGGGGATAGGAAAGGATGGGGAAGGGGGGTGGGCCTCCGGGTACCTCTCTCATAGAACGAAACGCGGCATAAGCCACTTTACGTCGGTCTTCTGAGAGGCCGTGGTATTTCACCGGTCGAGCCGGCCCATCGATTCTGAAATGATGTCTCGGAAGTAATGTATAAGTATCTAATAATAATATGACTGGCTTTGTTCTCGATCTATGGAATAGCTTCTGCCACCTATTCCATTTGGGACGTAACATTTTGTCGAGACATGGCTTAACAACCACTGCCTACACCTTTAGTATACGTAATATGTGATTTTAAAAAAAGTCTTTATCTACAGTTTTTTTTTCTATTAAACCATAACAAGGAAATAACAACAATATTCAGTTACCTAAATATTAAAAACCCAACTACACGACTAACAACAAAAAAATAACAGCAATTTTCATTACTGTGAATATTTCTCTCTCACGTCTGAAACGAATCTATAGACCCTCCTCAAACCTAAATCCATTTAGCTGATCCTTCTTCATACGCAATCGGGATAACGGCACGCAGCACTGAGGGTGACTATTGATCAGGTGGGCATTCCATAAAATAGGCCAATACACGCTATTCTGCTAGTTTAGAGAATTCTAAGGACTCTTCAAAAATATCCAACCATATTCCTTCAGACGTTTGACAGTACAAAAAATATTAACGATAAATTATAAGTCCATAGCCTCGGCGGTCCAATGGTCAAGCACCCTGCTTCTGAATCAAGAAGTTCTAGATTCGAATCCTGGCTCACACCAATGACTTCTCGCAATTCTTTTCGAAAGTTATGTGCCCGTTGTATGTTTCGCCACTTATTCCATTTGGGACGTAAAAATAACGGCGAGACGAGGCTTAACAACCGCTGTCTACACCTTCGGGTAGAAAAAAACCGCGTCCGTTGTCTAGTCTCCATAACCCAACCAATAAGTTTAGCCTAGCTTTGAATTCTAATTAGGGCTAAGTGTATTGTGTCTAAAACATTATTTATTTAGTCAGATAAAAATGCACACAGAATATGGTTTCTACAAAATATGTTTTTATATGTTTTATATTCTTTTTGAGATCATGTCTTTGTTAAATCGTAAAATTCGAATATTTTTATGGACTTATCATCCCAAGGAAGACATTCTCAGCTTCAATAATCCCCGCTCTTTGAAATGCTCACATAAATACGTTATACTTAACTGCGGCGATTGAGAGCAGTCCGCCATTTTACCTTTTTTTTCGGATTATAGACTTATTTCGACATCAGACGAGACATTGTTGAATCCAAGGATTAAGAGCATCTCGCCTGATACAATACTGTTGAAATATAAATCTGTGCTTTTTAAAAAGACTTTTTCATTGCATAATATGGTGGTGATCAAAGCAGACAAAGAACTTATTTTTTATAGTTAGATATAGTTTTTGTAGCTCCGCACTTTTTAGACTGATACTTTTATGTATTACACATTAATTTCCAAAAAAAATCTATAAAATGCATCCGCATTTCAACTCTAGTGTTTTGATTAAGAAACAGGGTGCTGAATCACCATTACACACAAAATCCAAACTCCCATCTGCTTGGAAGCTCAAAAATTAAAACATGTCCAAAAAAGTCCTGACGTGGTTCCTATTAAATTTGGTTAGCTTCTACGCGCGTATTTTTTTTAATTTCCACAACAACGTGCGGTTGTATCATGTTTTGTGCCAGTTCGTCTCACACTTGTTTTGCCAACCGGTACACTGTGGCTTTTCACATGGATCAATATATTCTATTTAAGGTTTCTGTTTCCGGGTCAATTTACATTTTATGTTTTTTTTTTTGTTCCAGAATATCTACATCAGGGGGAGGCCGTTAAGGTGAGTAAACTGTTCTGTCTGTCGAGCGGCGTATCTTGTAAATAATGAGCCCGGCCACAAAGTACGCCCACAAAGGAGCCCTGACACAAAGTACCTCTAGAATTTAATTTCGAAAGTATAATAAGGAACATATTACGAGGTTTATTATTAGAAAGCTGAAATTAATATTTTTTAATAACATCGTAAATTGAAATTTGTAAAACAGACAGGTATTGTATATTGTGGACATTATTGGTTATTATTTGTTGAGTTTTTAAAAACATTTTAAAGTTTTATAATCTTTATTGATAGTGCAGGTATTTGTAGTACTGATTTCTTAATCATTACATAGTATAAAATAAAGTCGCTTTTCGCTATCTGTTCTGTTATATGCTTATATCTTTAAAACTACGCTACTTATTTTGATGCGTTTTTTTTTAATAAATAGAGTGTGTCAACGGGGTGGTTATTATCTATAATTCTGTAGTAAAAATAGTGATAAATACAAAATTTACTTCATTATTACTTTTGATGCGGAACAAAGTTCGCCGGGTCAACTAGTATTCCATAAAGTATTTTTAAGAGAGCAAAATGCAGCAAATCCAGAGCTGAATATACTGATTTATGATACATACTAACCTCATGGATGCCATAAAACGACATACTCCTCTCTCAAAGCAATCCATTTTATGGTCTTCGAGAAGTTTCTAATAAAGGAGGATGTTAGATGCGCTGAGGGAGTAGGATTTGATCCCGAGATACCTTTAACATCTTGGCTAAGCTTGTATTTTAGTTAAAATATGACTTATTAAATTCTGTTATATTCTGTCTGATTTAAAAAAGCGGCATAGATAAAAATTGTATTTAGATAAGATGCCCAAATTTCCAACGATATTAAATAATTATCACTAGGTAGAAGAGACGATGCAAGCTAGTCCAGTTACAATTTTATTCTAAATACAGATTTGCCCATATAAATTTTTAATATCTTTTATAGGATAGGCAAACGAGCAAACGTGTCACCTGATGACAAGCAACAAGCGCTGCCCATGAACACCTGAACACTGATAGTCAGAGTCGGAAGTGGGATGGGAAGGGGTAGGGTCTCCAGATACCTCTCTCACCGAGCGAAATGCGGAATGAGCCACTTTACTTGGATATTCTGAGAGGTCGAAGTATTTCCATTGGCCCATTCATGCAGAGAACTGTTTGGCTCTACTGTTTGACAAAAAGTCTATAACTTAACATAAATTCACGCCTTTTACTACCCTGTAGGTATAGGCAGCGGCTGTTAAGCGTCGACACGCCGTTATGTTTACGTCCCAAATGGAATAAGGTGGCGAACCAAAAATATCTCACACACTTTCGAAAACCCTAATACTAGTCTCGGCAGTCGGTTCAAAAAACTCTAACTTCCTGATAGAAGCACATCAGAGTATTGAATGAGAGTCTAATAGGAGCTATTACGTGAAGGTAAACCTCTGCTAATCCAGACATATAGAACTATTACCGGCGCACTATCAGGAAGGCATCGCTCGCTCTCAAATGATGATAAATACCATTAAATCGTGGAACTTACCATCATCATTTTATATTACCAAGATTGCAGACGTGATTTATTTACGGCACATAACATGTAAAAAAGATTATAAATATTATAATAGCTCGTTCCCGAAAACTTCGCAGAGCAAGAAGTAGAAAAAAAATCTTTAGTGTTCCCCTATCAAAATATAAGACCAATTCATGAGTTTGTTATTTTTAGTGCGGAACCCTAATAAGTTAATTTAATAATTGTATGACCTATGTTTTTTCTTCAAATAATTATTTTGTATTTTTTTTAAATCGGTAACTGTTACTTTCCTCTTTAAATTTCCGTAGATATTGTTGATTTTATTATTTATATCCTTAACTCGTCTTTAATAACAGCCGAATCGGCACAGTGGGTTTGAAGCTTGTCTGAGGCTCCGGGTCATTCATTTTTGATATCGATAAAGCGGTCACTATAATATATTACTCCATGCGAGTGCTTCAGACAGAATTGTTTGCAACGTGATCCTTTTTCATCCGTACTAAATTGAAATAACACCTGTTCACTCATGTAATCCTGGTACTCGAACGACTGATATATTGGCTACTTCTAATGGTATTTTTATATTTTAGAAAGAGGTTTTTTAATTCTTAATTTAAAATCAAGTTTTCATGAAATATTATTAATACAGACTTATATTTACCTAATTTTAAGGGTATTTTAATCATTATTACGAGTATATGGTATAAAACAAAGGCGCTTTCCGTTGTAACTACACAACGGATTTTGATGTGTATTTTAGTAGATAAAGAGTGTCAACGGGGTGGTTAGTGTGTATAATTCATATAAAATATAGTAAAAAAGTGTCAATTTTCCAGATTTATCACTTTAATTGCAAACGCTGGCTAAACCCTAAGTGATGAATCAAAACAATGTACTACAATATTATCTACAAAAAAATCCGCGATAGTGTATTTCTATCTTTAAGAAATAACACTCAATGACTATTTTTGCTTCTGAGGCGAAACAAAGTTCCAACTAATTTGAATATAATGTTAATTAAAAATATTTAAAATCCTCAGAAGTCAGTATATATTATTGTATACATACTAGTAGACCCGGCGAACTTTCTTTCGCTTTTAAAATAATAAATGAGTACAATTGGGATTTGATTAAGTGTAATTGGCGTTATTTATCGGAACACGCCGGCTGGTATTGACACGCGCCGCGAGCGCTTTGTCCCTGCATTTTAAATCTGTAATTTCTTTGAAAATATTTATTGAAATTACACGGTGTAAAAGACCAAATTAATTTACACTGAATGCACAATGTATTTAAAGTACTTAGTTGTATAAAAAAAAGATGTGGTGTCGTGGGACACCAAGTAGGAACGAAGTTCCTTCGGCTAATGTACAATCGACAAAGTGTGCAAAAAAAATCGTGCTTATTTTTATGTAGGTTTTCTTGATTTTTCTCTTAAATTTTGCTGATAAGTTTTTATTTAAGTACAAAACTTAGCTTTAGGACTTGACGTTTTAGTATAAAAATACCAGATAATTCTAAGGAAGAATGATCGCACTTGTACGTACCATTTTCTGGTTCCTTCTGTAAAAAAACATATATAAAATATGAAAACATGGAAAACAAAACTCCAAAAAAGAATTCCGATACCGGTATTCGAACCCGAACCCCCCTGTATGAGATCTAGGTATCATAGCCACTAGAACATTCGCGTAGTTATACATTGCTCTAAATATGCTAATACTTGAAAGTGCCCTAGTTTGGCATGGAAAAAGTGTCGTGACAACTTTTCGTAAGAATTTTCTCCGTCTAGCCCCCTTTCACAATGCGCAATAAATGCGAAATAGATATTTTGAATTAAAAAATCGCTAATAAATACTCAAATCAAGATGACAATTGCCAAAGTAATCTATACATAATCCTTAAATGTAACTTGAGTACACTTGGAAAGCACTCTGTGGTAATGTATCTGTGTAAGTAACCAGACAATTAAGGTTAGACATTGACACTTTGAACAATATCACGCATGAGTACTGATCAAAAGTGATTGTCTAACGAAGCGTGGGTAGAGACTCTTTAGACCCGACAACATCGTAACGTAATCGTAACGCCGCCATATTGTTCAACCATAATGAAAATCGTCTACAACACCGTTCAAATTTGACGTGCCTCGTGGTGCATCGGAAAAGCTATCGACTGTAGATTCGAGGTTGGTGGGTTCGATTCCCACACGATTACAAATAGTTGTGACAAGCATGAATGTTTGTATGGCGTCTGGATGTTATTCTATGTATTATAACTTTGTATTTACAAAAGAAAAGTATTTAAGTATTATTTTACGTTATAGTTTCCATTGCATAAACATTTAGTTGCTTAATTTGGAACTAGAGGGCGCCTTGTGATATCTGTACAAGATGTATTATCATTATCGTCAAATTTATAAACAAATATTTCCTATAAAAAAGAAAACAAAAGAAGAGACAAAAACAATAAAGTGCCAATAAAGCCGCGCCGTGAATTAATAAAAGAAAATCCTTCAAAATTAATTTCGTTCATCTCGCTACGAGATTTCCGTCACGAGATTATTCGATTAGATCGAATTGTTGATTGATGATGAAAATTTAAGATTGTGATTAGGTACTTCTCACGAAACAAGTAAGAAATTAATATTGACAGTGCCTCTTTGATGAATAACTAAGATCAAAAACCCTTTCAAAAATATATGGCATTCAGAACCGGTAAAAAGACTTGAGCCGGTGTTATGAAATTAAATTTTAAAAATGTATTTCAAATTCAAATTTAAAATAAATTATTTGTTTTTTGCAGGATTTAGAGTTAGAATAAGAAAAGTTAAAAATGAAGGCGTTTATACTGAACAAGATAGAGACTGAAGTGTATTTATATGGAAACCAGTTGACCCAGCGAACTTTGTTTCGCCTCAGAAAAGATATCTAACTGGTCATTGTGAGTTATCCCTAAGATATAGACATGCCATCGCGGACTTTTTTGTAGACCTTGTGAAGGTGTATAATGTATTACATTGTTTTAATCTATCACTTAGGGTTCAGCCAGCGATTGTCATTAAAATGCCAAATCTCGAAAATTTACACTTTTTATTTTTTATACAGTATACATTATATATTTTTATTTATTTAAGACAGACAGCAGAAAGCAACTTTATTTTTACTATGTAATTATGATGTTCAAGCAGACGTTTCGGGAGTGTAGGCAGCGGATATTTTGCCTCGATAAACGGAAGCTTCTCAGGAAATTCTTTGATAGGTGAATGTATTGCTGGACAACTAGTCTTTGAATCCGTGACTTCTGAATCAGATAAGACACCGCTCACTGAGAACATTCAATATATATGTCGATTTCAATAATTTCGTTACTGTCTTCATCTTTATATATATATCAGTCTTTCCAATACGCAACATCAATTTTCCTAATTTTATGAAGCTATTCGCTGAGATAGCTCGCCACCAAACAGATCTAACTCAGAATGTCAGCCAGGTCTATTTGTTGTATCAATGAAAAGATACATCTTGTCTATATTATTCATGGATTATATTAATATAAGAAATATTATTATTTATAAATATTTTATGTAAGATTTAGACCAATATTCTAATTTGTTAAATTTTATAACATTGAAACAACTTTTTGTGGATTATATCGCGTTTATTTAGAACTAACTAACGAACTCCAAAGACAACACTTCTAACATAGTCTAGCCGATGGTCCTTTTGGTCCTTCGAGCCGCATTATCAATATAAATAAATAAAATTGAAGTGCCTCTTTCTAATATTGAAGTTATGGTACATACTATAAACTAAAATGATATTTTTATATATAAAGCAAATCTCCGACCGATTTTGATGAGACTTTGATTGGCAGGTAACAAGAAGTAACATAAGCTATTTTGATTTTACATCTTATTTTGTCATTTATTGCTTCTAAAATACTTCTACCTATATAGTATCGGTGATCCAGTAGTCGAGCACCCCGCTTCTGAATCAAGAGGTCGCGGGTTCGCATGTATACCAATAGCTTCGCCACCTATTCCACTTGGGACGTAAACATAACGGCGAGACGAGACTTAACAGCCGAAGCCTACACCTTCGGGTACAAAAGGCGCTAAGTTATGTATTGCTTCTAGTCTTCTAGCTAGTGTTGTGAATACAATGTCTTGTTACGTATGTAGTTAAGTGGATCGCTGTTAAAGTAAGCACCCAAATTGATCAAACTTGATTTAACCCAAAATCGAATTTAATTTAACAATATTTGCTCGTGAGCGATTGCGATACTGCGAACATTAATTAAAAAGGGGAATTCATGGTGTAATCAGTTGGAACGTAATTACACAGCTCAATGCGCACTCAACAGCTTGTACATCCTTCATGCTATAGCTGAGTATAGTTGATATGATTGATGTATTAGTAGTAAGAAATAAACATTTATATGGTATAAAATACATTCGCAAATTGACCAAACAGATCATGAACTCGATGAATAATAAATGTTAGGAGCCTTAAAAACTGATGAGCGTGTATGAAAAGAGTTATGAAAGTCAAAGAAGCCAGTGAAGTGTGTAACTGCCTACCTCACAAGGGACTTGGCGTGAAGTTGTGTATATACGGTTGGGGTGATTTAAGAGAAATGATATGTATAGCATAATATGTATAATACACACATAGGTAAATGCATAAATAAATCAATCCTTGCCGTCAAACGTCATAAGGCTTTTAATATAGGCTTTAAATATTTCAACAGTGGTAGAGTCACGCAGTTTGCTGCATGAATGGGCTGGCTCGACGTGAAGTGGCTTATTTTGCTATGTGGTTTTGTTCTGTGAGAAACGTATCTGGATTTTGTTATTTATTAGGTTTAGAAATCTATATGTCAAACTCAACCTCCTACTAATAATACAGTACCTACATATTGCTTTTCACAGAAAACAAGAATTAATTAGAATTGCTTTGTAAAAATCGAAAAATATTCTTACATTTTCAACCATTATGCAAAACTACGGTGTACGGTATAAAACGTAGAGAAGTGGTGCTCTGCATTCGGTAACATTTTGCTGTCGTAACGAGCTGAACCACCTACTGTTGTCTTCTCGACACTTTCTCGTGTAAAAAATCCGTAAGCGTATTACGATCGAGTACAATAAATATCCGATTTCAATGTTTTGTTACTTTATATTGATTGGAAATGCCCATGGACCATCGACTACAACGCCAAAAGGCAGCTACTTGAAGCTAGAATCGGTAGAAGATTTGTATGTAGTGACTGCTGATGTACCAGGCTAATACCAGTTATATCAGCATATTGTCTAGTGAAGCGCGCAGAATTAGTTGATATCTTAGATACACTACAAGTATTAAAGCCTAATTTGTAAGTCGATAGAACTCAATATATGGCAATAGGTTCCACCACCTATTTCATTCGGGATGTAAAAACACTGCACGTCTGGACGATATTCTTTTCTTCCAAGTCGCTACACTCTTGGCAGAGTGGTCGTGGTTGTCACGTCTGGATTGGTGACTTGCTGCATCATGTGTCGCCATTCTTCCCTCGCCATTGCCTTTCTAGAGCATTCGTGCAATAGACCAACAATTGTTGTCTTTATTTGGTCGGTCCAGCGCATGGGTGCTCTGCCTCTAGGTCTAGTGCCCTCGACCTTACCCTGAACCATAAGCCGCTCCACAGATGTATTATCTCGACGTGAGACATGTCCAAAGAAAGACAGAATACGGCACTGTACGATGGAAGAAAGACGCTTCCTGATACCAAGCTCCTGGATTTGTTCAAACTTCCGACATTTGTTCTAAATTGCGTCCATGATATATTAAGCATCCTGCGCCAACACCACATTTCTAAGGCGTTTATTCTCTTCTTTTCGCTTTCTCTTAACGTCCATGTCTCTGCACTGTAGAGAAATATGGGAAATATAAGTGCCCTAACAAGTCTCATTTTTGTGGCTTTTGTGATGTTTCTATTCCTCCATATTTTTTTAACCGATCCATGGCGGACCTAGTGATAGCCATACGCCGTTTTATCTCATCTGCGCATCCGCCGCTGTTGGAAACTAATGCACCCAGATAGATGTATGATGTCCGGCCAGTTCTTGTTAGCTCTGTCTACAATCATAATCTTTGTTTTGTTGCGATTTATCTTTAAACCGAAATCAAGACTAACTTGCTCCATCCTCCCCAACAGATCTTCCATTCTTTCGATGCTATTAGTAAACAGTGTGATGTCGTGTGAGTATTTCAAGTTTGAGATCCCGTGGCCACGAATGTTTATTCCATCTATCCAGTTTTCAAGGGCTATTCTCATAAGTAGTTCCGTATATATATTGAACAACAGGGGAGACACAATACATCCCTGTCGGACTCCGGCACTAGAGTGGAAGTTTCCTGACAATATGTCGTCTGTTCTCACTGAGGCTGTTCCGTCCTCGTAAAGTTTTCTGAGAAGGTAAACAAGGTGTTTGGGTGTTCCCATGACCAGCAGAGTGTCCCATAGTAGAGGCCATTTCACAGAGTCAAACGCCTTTGAGAAATAGACAAAACAGATATATGTTAGTTTGTTGAATTCCCGGGCCTTCTCGATGATGGCGCACGTTCAGGGTCTGCTCGCGTGTACCCTTTTCCTTTACAAAACCAGCCTGTACTGATGCAATTTCCTTGGACAGGTACGGTTTCAGCCGTTTAAGATATGCAGTAAGATTTTGCTTGCATGAGAGATGAGCGCAATCAACCGGTAGTTACTACATATTTTCGTTGATCCTTTCTTGTGTAAAGAAAGGAAAAGAGTGTGTCCATTCCTGTGGCCAAACTCCTGTATCCCAAACTTTATTGCACAGTTTATAAAAGATCTCGACGCCATATTCACCCGCAGCTTTTATAGTTTCAATCGGTATGGCATCTCGTCCTGTTGCCTTTCCTTCCTTTAAATGCTTAAAAAAGCATTAAGCATTTAAAGACGATATTACCGCTGCAAAAATTATAACATAAAATAACACCACGCCTTTCTCTTCCCGAAGGTGTAGGAGGCAGCGGCTGTTAAGCCTCGACTCGCCGTAATGTTTACGTCCCAAATGGAATAGTTGGCGAACCTATTGCCATACCGGGCACAAACTTTTAAGTCGTCGATATGTTTCACACATAACTTTCGAAGTTAATTTCGAAAAGACATTGGTCACGCTACCTCTTGGTTCAAAAGCGGGATGCTTGACCACGGGACCACCGATTATAAAATTAATTAATAAAAGCGACAATATATCGAGAAGTCTTAGTAGTAATCGTGAATCTATGTCGAGTATGCATCCACTCTTCTGGATCTCAACCGCTCTTTACAACGATACAGTTCGAATGGACGTCCAAACAGAGAGATGCTTTGTTGTGCGCTTTTTTTACAGCCAGAACATTTTTTTCTTGCTATATTTTTAAGTAGATACCTATTATATTTACTAAAGAAGAAAATATGATATCATTATGATCATAAAATAAGTGCTTATCTAATTGAAGTTCCCTCCTTTCCATATAATCCATCTTTAGTGCAACTAATTACAAATAGATGGCGTTAAAATAAATTTACCGAACGTCTACAGTTAATTCAACTTTCAAGTGTCAATATCGTAACATAATAAAGTGATGTTGCAAGAAGTTTACACAATACGAGCGAGTTGTTCGTAACAAGTAGTCAGAAAGACGTTACCAAAGAGAATATAAATAATGGACGTTACCTTTAGGTACTTACGTCGTGTAAAGAATAACTTGTAATGAAGTTGTTTGTAAAAGGTTTGTTTAAATGAGAACGTTTGTTTCACACGTTCTGTAAATTTAATTAATTTAAAGCCAGTCTTATTGTGTTCTGATGACTAAAAAAAATATCTATGTATGCCAGTAGACTTGGCAGTTTCTTTTGTATTGAATAGGAGGGCAAACGAGTTAGTGGGACACCTGGCGATAAGCAACTTCCGCTGCCCATGGACACCACCATCACAGATAGTGTTACAATTGCGGTACCGCCCTTTAAGGCAGTAAGATAGGAAAGAAGGGGAAAGGGAATGGGCTACTGTATACCTCTTCCACAGAAGAAAACACTGAATTAGCCACTTTACGTCCATAACTTTTGAAACCGTGGTATTTCCTCGGTTGAGCTCATTCATACAGCAAAGTGGAATTTATTTCGAAAGTTATGTATGATAAATATCGATGGCTAAAAACTTTGTGCCTGGTATGGCAATAGGTTCGCCACCTATTCCATTTGGGACGTAAACATAACGGTGAGTCGAGGCTTAACAGCCACTGCCTACACCTTCGGGTAGAAAAGGCGTGAAGTTACGTACATAACGTAACTTCACGCCTTGACTATGACTATGACATTGCCTATGACCGACTTTATACTTTTGAATCATCTAACTAGCTAGAGTTATGTGATAAACATATTTCAGTGAAAATAATATCGCAACTAATATTTATATTTTAGCCAATTGTCCAGTTAATTTGAAAACCATCCTCGGGGGGGGCTCTCACACAATTGCGATGCGAGCGATGATTTAAAGATAATGCCGTAGGTGTTGGCCGTTATGCTGCCCACGTACCAAAATACTATTCCCGCCTCAGGGAAAATGTTCCCTTAATAACAATTGCAAATAAAAGATAATTATTTACGAAATAAATCGTATAGATGGAAAAATATTGTTAGCAGTTGTTCGAACAGTATGTCGTAAGTTCTAATCGCGTGACGCGTTTTCCATTAGCGTTTATATTTCTTTTCAATTTGATTAATTGATATGTGAAAAGAAATATGTTAATATCAAACAAATATATGTAAAGAAGTGTTACTGTATTCTACGTTATAATCTAATATATAAAATTCTCGAGTCTAGATGTGCGTAATTGAACACCTCCGAAACGGCTTGACCGATTCTCATGAAATTTTATGTGCGTGTCGGGTAGGTCTGAGAATAGGACAACATCTATTTTTCATCCCCCTAAATCACAAGGGTTCACCCCTCAATTTTTTTTTTTATTTTTCGACATATTTCTGTTTCTTATTTTTTTTATAAAACGGGATACAAAAATACATGCAACCCTAAATTTTCAACCCCCTACGATCAACCCCTATTTTTTAAATTTTATTTTTCGGCAAGACAACGTTTGCTGGGTCAGCTAGTATAATATAGTATTTATACATAGGGGTAGATATAGTGAAAGAATCATGCAGTTCGCTGCATGATTGGACCAGCTCGACTAGTGAATTACCCCAACCACTCAAAATGGTTCCGAAGTCGGCTTACCTTCCCTCTTTTAAACCACCAGTTCCGGCCCATCCCATCTTAGTCGGCAACGTTACTGTAACACTATCTGTGTTTCAGGTGCCTATGGGCGGCGCTAGTCACTTGCCATCTGGTGCTCATCCGCTTAAACGTTTACCCCTTATCCCCTAAAAAAATTCTGCGCTGAGTTTCTTCGCGCCAAAGAAATGAATGAAACTTGGAAATTCTTATCCACTAAATCTGACAACAAAAACCTTCCCCTTTAAATTAATTCAATTCAAACTAAGAAAATTATGAATATTATAAATTAAAATGGAACAACAAGTGGGTATTTCAACCAATTTGACGCTGACACTGTTTACTTCGCTGCATAGCGAAAACGTCGATGAGTATCGGAACAGACTTGTCTGAAATCGAAACTCTGCTTAATCAAGTCTCAGACTAGGGCCGACTAAACTTAGTCCAATCCAAACCCAGAAAGACACAGGTTTTATCACTAAAAAGACACAGGTTTTATCACTAAAAAGACACCCTTTATCGTACCTCCCTCCCGAACCCTGACCGCCTCCGGTCATATCGGAATTCTTGGAGTGGACATGTCAAGTGACGTCCAGATTTGCGGACATGTGGAAGGCAAAGCCATACTGGTGTTGCGGATATCTATGGGCGGCGGTGGTCACTTTCGATCAGGTGGCCTGTACGCTCGTTAGCTCATTTTACTCATAAAAACATGATGAGCCTTGGACTATCTTCTTATAAAAAACAGTTTTCTATCTTTCCATCCAGAATTTATTCACTTTGACCAATAGCGTATTTATTTTCATAGCAGGCTAACAGAAAATCAATGTTAATGATCGCCTTTATTATCGAACTCGCTGCCTGAAGCGATATCACTATTCATATTTATGTATTTGAATACGTCATTAGGGAAGTGCTCTCCAAGGAAGTGCTGTGGAATAGGGACAATGATTTATATCTGATTGTAAGGAATGTTCTCAAAGGAAGAGTGAGAGAATGAGCGCTTAGATCATTATTATGTATCTTCTTATTTTTACAAATTGTGTACTGATTGTTGTAACTAAAGTAACCACAAACGTCATGCCAAATTTTTATGGGGTAGGCAGAAAAAAAATATTGCGATTAAACATTGGTTTCTATAGTACTGTAATTTTGTTTTTAGTTTACCATTTAGTTGTCTAGGATTTATTATTTTATTTATTATATTAGTCCATCGGTTGGAAGAGAAAAATATATGACTCGTGAAAGACAAAGCACACAAGCATATTCACAGCCTATTAAGCCTCTTTTCGCTGAATCATGCCGTCCTAAATGGAATAGGTGGCGATCCCTATTACCCTATTGCCATAGGCACAAAGTTGTCAGTTATCAATATTTGTAATTAAAGGAAAAACAGTGAATGACAAAGAAACTCCTTGCTCCTCTATAAGTTTAGCGTGAAGATATAATACCTAATTTATTTTTTGTTACAGATTTTAATCATGAGGCCGTGTTGCTCGATAATTTTATGCTCGCTAAGCTTTTTAGCAGCAGCTTATTGTCAAACTGGTAAGTAATATTTTGTGCTCATATTAATTACAAACCTAAGACTTGAACAGCACAAAGAGAGTGATGACCTAGAAGAACCGATTGCGGATATTAAATTAAGCCCAAAATAGTCTTCTTGCTTTACTTTATCAATTTATTATATTATTACATACATTCATCACTTCACGCCAAACCCCTTACAGGGTGGACAGAGAGAACAGAGCGTCAAAAGGCACGATTCTTACACCATCGCCATCGCTTCGTTGACTTTCATAACTCTATTCTTGCACGCGCGTCGATTTCTGAGGCTCCTAACATCACCTTCAACCAGAACACGTTTATGGAATGTGTGTCTTGGCCGTCCTCCGTCCCCTACCATACCTATCCATCCGATTGTGCATTGTATATCTGCTTAGTCAGTCTTGCATCATCCATTCTTTCTACATGTCCGAATCATCGAAGCATTCCCATTCTTTCTTTTACACCGACACTCTCTTTCAATCCGACTTCCTTCCTTACACCTTATTTACGACGCGGTCAGCGAGAGTCACTCCTCAGATTTTGCGCAGTGCCCTCATTTCTACCGTGTTTATACTACTTTCATGCACAGTGTGCCATACCCAACTCTCGCTTCCATAAGTTAGCGTTGTGATCAGTACCGCATTGTGGATTGCTAGCCTAGGCTTTTTTGCTAAGCTTTTTTTTAAAATATAATAATTCATTAATGTTTTGTTATAAATTGATAAGTAACATATTTTTTGGGAGATTCATCTCCACTCAACTCCTACTTTACTTCTACTCGTCTACATACATACAGGCAATAATCCTAAAAACTATTGTTCTGTCTTCTAATAGTTTTATAAAGACGCCTTATTTTTTGCTCCTATATCTCCATGGTACAGACGATTCTCACAATTTTATCTTTAATTATAAATTATTTATACTTTAACAGTATCTGTAATCATTTCGTTCATCACAAGTAGTGATTCTGAAGCGCTATGAATACAGTGCTATATTTTTAGAAATTTAATGATACCTATAAATGTTCGCATATTAAGTACAAGCAATAAACTTGGCCAAATTTTATCGGAATCGAAACATTATTCCCGTCTATAAAATAAGTACAAGTATTAATTTTAAATATTAGTTAATTACTTAAATATTTCATAACGACATTATGAATAGCGTAGAAGTATAAAATTTAATGCAGTCGAAAGGTCTATTACGTATTGGCAATCAGCGAGCAGATTGCTGAACTATTATGCTATGACGCTAACGCCAATTGCCATCGCGTAGTAATCAATTGTAATTTGTTTGTGCGATCGCAATGGCGGAAACAGCTAAAAGAGACTTAAAGCGATCGGTCAGCAGTATGCTTGCTAATCGCGGGTTGCTTAATTGTCTTGTGGCTCACTGATGATATAAGCGCATTCAATGACATGTGAAACTGAAATTTTCAGCCATCATCAGCCCAGATTTGTCCACTGCTGAATGTAGGTCTACCCCTTAGCACGCCATAAGTCCCAGTCCTGTGCCACAAAATGAAAAACGTTGAATGAAAAAGACTTTTGGCAATGATTTAAATAATAATTTTGTATACGGTTTAGAAACGGAGCCACCGACGAGTGCTACCACTAAAACGGCGCCAACGACGACCACAGTCATCACTTCCACGGTCACTGTCTGGGAGGCAGAAACGTTGAATGAGGGTCAGGCGATACAGAAGGCGCTGCAGTATCTTCTTCAGCATAGACAACCTGACTGGGGATGGGGTAACGACACTCATCACGTTATGCTTACCCTACAGGTGGGTACTGAATCATATAATATATGATCAAATTAATTAATAAACTGCACTTCACTGTCGATAATTTCACCAATGTATGAAATGATAAAACTTTTTATAGACCGATATCATATATTGTACTGAAAAAAAAAATGTTTTTCAGTTGGCTAACAATACGGGCAAAGAGATAGAACAGCAAGGTCTGGAGATGCAGCTGTCCGCCAAAGAGATGGACATCGAAATTTTGCTCATGATGTCAAAGTAAATACAGATAAATTGAATTATGTTTTTCTAGTTCATTGGCACTGACTACTCTAATTGCACATGTATTTAATTTCATTCAGTATGTTAATAACCAATGTCAAATTAGCTACTATCTAAAAAAAGCCGTCATTTCAATAAAGGGTGAGCACGCACCAAGCATGCAAGCAAACAAAGGTAAGATCTCCGTGTGATCTTATCCTCATCGTAGCTTAACAAAATTTTATCAATATATTGTGTGTGGAAGTTTTATCTAGATATTTCATTTAAAGTTGTAGTTTTAATGTCATGAATGTGATTTGCGAAAATCTAAGAAATAAATAAAGTTGTAGCTTACAATGATCTTATATCTATCAGGCATCATGAATCTCCTCCACCACTGGGTCGCCTCGCTGCCTACACTCTCGCTCTGGGTGCCCTTTGCAAGGATCCTCGCTCCTTCCACGGCCGTGATTTAGTAGCGGCTCTACTGCATAGGGAACCTCCTCATGATCTGGAATTCGCATACGCCACCCTGGCAGCCTGTTCCTCTGCCGCTCATGTTCGTCGTCGACATATTAGAAGACTTCTTGACATTGCGAATGCCGCTTCTGATCATAGTTTGGGTAATACTATTTCATATACTTCAGTATAATTATTTTATAAAAGACATCCCAGATTTATTTTACGTAGATAGGCCAATTTCCAATATTATAATCGGTGGATCCTGTAAATTATTCTAAAATAAGTATGTATCAATTCCAGACACAATATCGATGGTGATCTTGGCTCTGCGCTGCGTCGTTCAAGACCACAGACACCGCAGTCTCATACACTTCGTGCGCCGCCCCATGGCCGGGCTCGCGCGGCAGCAGCACTCTGATGGTAGCTTCGGCTCTCTCACCACTACAGCTTTAGCAATACAGGTTAGTTGGCAAGTTCTTCAAGATTTGATTTTTCACTAAGACAAAAGAAACCTCATACACGCTCTTATGACCTAAAATACAGGCAACTGCAATTAGGGATACCTTGATATACTGATTTTTTTTATCTATTTTATCTGAACTCCGAAAATCCAATAACTGAATCACTGGAAGTCTGAACTAACTAGGCTTCACTGTGATTACTAGAAATATGTTCATAGCTTTGGAATTAAATGAAGTGTTAATAAGCTCAATTAATATTCTCTTCTTTTTTCTCTTCTATCTTTAGGCTCTAGAAGATTCGGACAGTGGCCCTGGCGCACATCAACATTGGAGCTTTCCAGCAGCTCGCAAATGGTTGCTTGAAAGGCAAAACGCTGATGGTGGATGGGGCGACGTCGCCAAAACTGCGGCTGCAGTCTCCGCACTAACTCCTGCCTCGCTAGCAGCAGTCCGACCACCGCACTGCAGTGATAAACTGATGGACAGCCGCCATGAACCTCTGGGTATTCACCTGTCTAAATAAATATAACTTAGGAACATCACAAAACAAGATCACGTCATTATTAAACAAAACAACATATTCCTTCTCTCCTAAACGTGAGCATTTTTGCTGGTTCATGGTGAACTCATTGAGACAGTTTTTTTTACAAATATCTTCCGAGAATCCATGAATGTGTACCAGAGACTTCTTAATCAGAGGTCTTGATACTAAACCACCAGGTGGTTGATTTGTTATACCAGTTTCATTACTTTCAGATAACAACGGAGCTGATGGCGCATTGAAACTTGCATACCAATCGGGAAGTAGCAGCAACGATTCTGAGGCACGGAACGTGTCCTTCACTTATACCTTGTGGCTCGGTACCAATGTCACCGATAACTACACTCTGCATATGGTAGCACCTAGGTATGATACTTCTCTGATCTCCTCTCTCTCCTTCACGGTGACTGATGACACCACCCTCTGCATCTAATAACTACCTACGTTATATGATCACCAACATTACGTAAACCTATGCCTACCGTAGACTGTACTTTGAAATAGATCCTTAAACTATAAAAGAAACAGTTCTTAATGCAGGAAACCACTCCAGTAATACCTAAGAAACTTTATTTACTTTAATTTCATGTACTTTTGTCGAAATAAAAAAGTATTCATTTTTGTCTTCATAGTTGTGGACACAGAAATAGAGTCTGTGGTTGTAGACATTGAATGGGTACCTGCTGCTACACTTGAAATTTTATTTCCAAAGTAGACAAATCTTTGTGTGCAAAATATTCTCAGGAGATTTCATATCACGAGATTTTAAAACTTTCTAACTCACAGTACCATGCAGTTCCATAGTGAAATAAAGATTTATAAGGTTTTTCAATTTCAATTAATGTTAAAGGAGGTTACGTGTGATAAATATCGATGACTAACAACTTTGTGCCCGGCATGGCAATAGGTTCGCCACCTATTCCGTTTGGAACGTAAACATAACGGCGAGACGAGGCTTAACAGCGGCTGCCTACACCTTCGGGTAGAAAAATGCGTGAAGTTATGTTATGTTATGTAACATTATGAAATAAATTATTGGCCACAGGAACGTGTCCTTCTACCACGTGAT
Source organism: Euproctis similis (assembly GCA_905147225.2). NCBI lineage: Eukaryota > Metazoa > Arthropoda > Insecta > Lepidoptera > Erebidae > Euproctis > Euproctis similis. The sequence goes on from LR990110.1 coordinate 23,371,044, forward strand.
GCAAATGGCTGCCGAGTTGAATCCCAAGTTCAAGTTTGAAGCGAGCGAGTGGCCCAACGGTCACTACGTGCACACGCTGGCCGCACACAAGGAGGAGCCCATGGGATACCATTACTGGCTGTTGTATCGTCTCCCGGAAATCCCTGACCCTGTCAGCCCACCTGGTAACCAGCTAGTCGCTCCTGTTGGTGAGTATATTATATACTATTACAAAAAGAGCTTAAGAAATTTCATTAATATTTGTCCAGCAACAAACTCCTTTATTCTAAATAAATAATATCTCTTTCTTTTCCAGGAGTCGACGATCTTCTTGTAGAAGATGGGGAACATTATCTTTTCTGGTACAAGAAATTGTAATCAAGCAAAACACCTCTCATATTTTTTGTTAGATCAAATTTTCTTTAAAGAAATAAGTTTGTAGATCGAAATATTGAAGAATCGATTATTCACATTTACCGGTAATCTAAGATCGTTTTTAGCTTACTCTAATTATTGAGTTATATTATTTGAGTAAGCATAAATCGAGAGACAGCAAACAAGCCACTGGTTAGCTAGTGGCAAGCTATTACCACCGCCCATGGACTGCAACGACCCGGATATAGTTGCCGGCCTTTAAGATGGAATAGGAATAGGGGTGGCTATGGGTGGGGGTGGCAAGATTGGAGAAAGGGCCTCTCCCTTTCCGTTAGGCGTACGGATACAATCTCACAAAGATAGAAACACGGCATGACCCACGTTTCTTAAATTTTCTGTCAGATCGTGACATTTCACAGGTCGAGTCGGCCCATTCATGGTAACCGAGTGGCTCTAATCTAAAAAGGGAACATATCAGAGAGATTGAGAAAAACGTATAGTTTTTGGTGGCATTAGTACACAGTGGCAGTATTTCTTCAAAAACTTCAGTAAGTTTCTATTGAGTACCACTAGATTGCGCTAAATGTCGTGTTAAAAACATTTAGGCGGGAAAGATTAGTAATTACTTATTAGTAATTTTTGATGATATGTTTTTAAATTATGATAAAAACTATCTAAACATTTCAATAGAATACTCTTTAATATAGAAATTTGTATCGTATTTAAAAAGTTAGCATTTGATATACATTTAAGCATCATGTCATTTAAATACTTATTCCTATACATTTTATAAAAGACTAATGGACACTTTTGGGCACGTTGATATAATTTCTTAAAAACTTGTGCCGAATTGTGTCCATTATTAGTTGAAAAATATTAACGATATGATTTCATTTTATATTTATGTCCCAATGATGTCTCGGGCTGACTTTGTACCAGAGTACAATTATATTTTGTACCTCTAATAAATACGTTGATGATAACTTTCTCGATATTTTATTGTTTGATAAACAAATAATGATTTTGTTTAGTGAGTGTATGTTCTAGTTTATTTTTTATATGTATTTGACATACTATTTGGCGCAAATTAGCCTTATATTTAGTTCTGTCTGCTATGTGTGGACAATTCGTATTGTTTTCGACTACAAATTATATTTATCACTGGTACAATATAATAGTGTTAAAATACCAAAGAAGTATCGTTAATATTATCTAGATTTAATTTTAATATGTAACTATATTAATTTGTACGTTGATTTAGCATGAGATTGTATATATTGTGGATTAAATAAAAGCAATAAATCTCCGATTAACCATCGATCACAAAATGAGGGAGAGAGAAAAATAAAGAGAATTTTGATCTCAGTTTCTCATCTCTTACCATCTTTCGCCAACATTAAGAGTAGGTACAGTCGTGTTATAACAAAATTCGAAAAGTCCTTTCAGTCATTAAATTTAAATACTTGTTTACTATACTATAATACTCGTTTAAAAAAACAATAGTAGGTAATATGTTTTTCTGAGAACTAAACTGTTAGAATAGTTATGTTGCGGCCATAAATTTAAATGCCGTTATATCTGATTGGAAATATATCTTGGGATAAAGAGCCCTAAATTTCCTTGATTTGATTATTTTCATCTTGCATGCATGTAAGTAATATAGCCATTAGGTGAAATTTAAAGATTCGTGTTACAACTTATTATCAATTTAAAGATTTTAGTAGAAACAAAGTGTTAATGGGAATATGTCCTTTAAAATTATATAAGATTGATGAAACTAAAAAATGCTTAAAACAGATTTTTTGGAGATTTTCTCAGTTGGTACAAAATCTGCAATAATTGTCAAGAAACTGTAGATCTGCAGTTAAAACTGTAAAGTTAGCTATATTAGGTTGGTATTACGGCCAACATAGTAGTAATGCGATTACAAAACATCAGTGTTCGATAAATATCAGAACAATAATATTGTATAAATACCGCGATAACATGTTACACATCGCTCAACGACTATCCATAGACTATCCCGTACACTACTGTTACACATGCTCTTTATTAGCACGAGAGCATGCTAGTGTCGAGCAAGTGCTTGATACTAGCATGTGTGTACAGACTTTGCTAGTAATGAACATGTTAGTTTCGAGCATGCTCGAAAATCGACAGCCGTTCCATTAATGAGCGTGCTTTCTGAGGCGGGGATTTTAGCGCGTGTGAGCCGGTTGGCCTAATGAGTATGCTAGTAATTAAATATATTTGAAACTAGCATGCTCATTGGTTGCACGTGTAAACAGTTCATGAGCATGCTGTTTATTAGCACGTGTAACAGTAAGTTTAAAATTGAAGTATAGATAACATTGCAAATTGGTTCTTAGCTACAAGACTATATTACCATTAGCCTTTGTCATATTTTAGTAATAATAAAATATGTAATCACAAAACCATAGATTTTAAAAGTAATCATTTTAGACGAGACTGAACGCAAGTGTTATCTTGAATTAAATGCGTTAGACTAACATTTTTATTGTACCTATTGAATGGTTCTTATTAAACTATAAAAATAGATTGGTGTTTCATTTATGTACTGTAGATTTCTGAAACTTAGGACTACACGGACAACTGACAAAAATGGAATAATAAAGAATCACGCAAAAGAAAATAAGAGAGAATCATAATAGGTTGGGGAAAAAGTATTTTCGTATTTTGTATGAAAAGTCAAGACATTTTTTTCAAAGTTTATTTACATTTATTTACCGTTATATTTATAGTTATATATATGTACCGTTTTGTTGAATAACTTTCTGCCATTTTGTGGGCAGAGACATTATCCCGTTACTGTAGAAACTTTGGGACTTCTGATCAAAAAAACGGGACAAATAGTTTTGGCAGTCCTCTCTTTAGGTCAACCTTACAGAACCTAAAGAATTCTGAAGAGACCGAAACAGGTGAAAATCTGAAGGCGCAAGGTCAGGGCTATATGGTGGATGCACTAGGACCTCCCAGTCGAACTCTCTTAATTTTTGCTGAGTGGCTAAATATGTGTGTGGTCTAGCGTTATCGTGATGAAAGACCACACCCTTCCTGTTGATCAATTCCGGCCGTTTTCTCTCGACTGCTTCCTTTAATCTCATCAGTTGCTGGCAGTAAAGATCAGAATCGATGGTTTTGCCGGACGGTAAAAGCTCATAATGAACAATGCCCTTCCAATCCCACCATACACACAGCATCACCTTATTTCGTGTTAAGCCAGGTTTGGCCACAGTCTGTGAAGCCTGGCCAACTTTCGACCACGACCTTTTTCGCACGTTCTTGTCGTACGTGATCCACTTTTCATCGCCAGTTATCAATCTCTTCAAAAACGGCTCGGTTTCATTACGTCTCAATAATGAATCGCAAATGAGTACACGGTTCATTAAGTTTCTTTGAGTGAGCTCGTGTGGCACCCAAATATCGAGCTTTTTTGTATAACCAGCTTTCTTCAAATGGGTCAAAACTGTTTTGTGGTCAATTCCCAGTTCTTCAGCTACATCGTAACTACTAATATGCCGATCTTGCTCCACTCTTTCAAAAATGGCGTCCATTTTATTCGTAACAGGGCGACCAGAGCGAGGTGCATCTTTAACATCAAAATTTCCGGACTGAAAACGTTTGAACCAAATTTGTGCTACTCTTACTGACACTGCATCAGGTCCATAAACATCACAAATTTTTTTCACTGCTTGAGTTGCATTTTTGCCTTTTTTATAATAAAATTTTAAAATGTATCGAATTTCTTCATTAGATTCACTCATTTTTACGGAGAGAAAAACAAATGAAAAATAGCGGGAAACAACTTTTTTTTATTTTTTTATTTTCTTTATAATGTAACCTTTTTAATGTTACCAAAACCAGCCAGACACAAATAGTACAGTCAAAGAAATTTTATAATAAGTTTATACCTACGTTATGCGAAAAGACTTTTTCCCCGACCTAATAGAAGTTAAAACTGTTTAAATATCTTTGTAAGTAACAGCCAGTTGACATAGAAGTCAGCCGATCTTAGATCTACCTCTTAACTATACGTAGTGTCACTTACTATTTGCCTTAACTGTTTTATTTACAGTTTAAGGACACAGTACCACAGTGATCGGTCACGCACAACTGTAGGCCACGATTAATTGGTTTTTACCCAATAGTGTATTTCATCATTCATTGCTGCCTGGTAAGCCATTCACTAGTAAGCGTGATACCTATAATGGACCTATGATGGATGATGCCCGGGCAACATCCTGTCCAAAAGTAGAGAGCAAATTTGGCTGCATGAGGAGTTGGTCTAGGTCAAAAATTGTAATGCATTATTGAGACATGAACTAAATCTTATCCAAGGTTCGAAAATAATAAAATAATCATTTAAAAACCAACATTTATTAAATTTGTACAATTTATTTGAAACACCAATACGACCAAGTGGGTAAGGTATACAATTATAATACCTAAACGGTGCAGTAAGCTAGAGTACATCGTAAAATCTTCATAAATTGCATAGAAAATGGAACAGTGTTATCATAAAAATAGCATTTGAATATATATGTATATCATCATCATCATCGTATATTTCTTTTAAAAAGTGCGTATCATAAAAATTTACACGTTAAATATTTACTTATAAAATAGCTTTTCACTTGGCAATCGAATTACAAATGAGAATCTATTTATGCTTACACGTATAGAAATTATAGATACGACGAAATAGTTTGAATTTTCGAACTCATTTATAGAACCAATACTTTGGTAAATATATAGCTACCTGGCAACACTCACTTTATTTGAAGTTTCTTTGTGGTTTTCCAATTACAGACAATAAGCGACTCAGTGCCGCATAATACCGAATTGTGCTAAAGCCTAATTGGAACGCTAATTGGTGTTAAAATGCGCCAGTAGAGGGCGCCAAGTTCAGTGTTTACATTAAATGTGGAATAAAAAAGTCAGTGCCTGTACCTTCATCCATATTTATACTACTTCTTTTTTAACACAGGTTGAATTAATTTTGATTATTTCTAAAAAAAACTACAGCGAAACGAAAGCTATAATTTTTTTTACAAATATTATTATTACTAAATAAAATTTATTTAAAATATTGTGATCAATGGCAACATAAAAAAAACACTTAATAATTTTCTGTCAATGAGTTGGTAATGTTGGTATCCACGGCACGCATCATGCGAAAGCACTGCTTTTGCGAGTGCCCGATTGTACGTAGCGATGCTGTAGTTGAATTGGCACATCAACGTTAAGCATTATGCCGCTTAATGCGCTATAATGCTGTAATTGGAAAACTAGGTTTTTTTGAGAGCAACTTCAGTTTCTTTTTATACTTAATTGTTTCGAATCAGATGAATTGGGATGACAGTCAGACATTGTGCACTTACCGCACTTGCTACACTAGCTCCATTGTAACCATTTCTGGTACTATTGTTCTATTTCACGTTAATTTTTCCCATATATTAACATCTAGCTTAAAATATTATAATCGTGCTTAACTCAATGTTTCTAAACAAATATTTGTCAAATCTATCGCTATATCACTAAATTACCTCTATCATAAAACGGGGAAATAAATATAAAACTAATCATAAAACAACTTAAAACGGACACAACCTTCTTTATTAAAAAAAAGCAATAAACAAAATCATAAATTATTTTCAACTAAAATATACAATAAAACTGCACTGATCTGTATTGGTATACAAGAGAAACAGTTGTCACTATTGGAGTCGATAAAATAACCTTTCTTTAAAGAATTTACGTTAACATTTTATATAATATTATATAATCTTTGCCCTATTTTCCGTCGAATAAAATAAAATTTACGCTGAATATATTTTTTAAAGTATTAATTCCCCATGCCCATAAATAATAGTGAAGATTGATAAACGGGCACTTTGCGAGTATCTGGTTTTAAAATACACCAGTGACTTTACTTTTTTTTATAACACAAAGCATCGCCTCCTACACCTTCAAGCTTTTAAGAAAACATAAAAATTTATTTTTCAGCAGTTATAGTGTTTAGCTTATCTTTACATCCATAGACAAGTGGAGCTTAAAATCTTGTAGCACCAGAAAACTATACAAATTGTTTATTTACGAATAGCCGAAGGCGTAGGAGGTGGAACCATGAATATTTATAAAATTTCTTGAATCTCCGCCATCCCATTTTCACAAGAAATGTATAAAAAATTTAATTACTAAGTGCAAACACCAATCACTCTTACACTTAAGATTATTAATACAACTTTGCCATAATAGTACACAGCGTCTATTGACAGTAAAGTATATCATCCATCACATAACATGTAGGCGATTAATCAACTAAAAATAAAATCTAAAAGATGCATGGACATATCACATAAACAGTATACCATAGAGGTAATGGTTAAATAAAAAAATATTATTACGTGTAGGATAATTAATGCAGAATGCCTACAGGAATGAATTAACTGTGGTACAAAATTATTTCAGGATACCTTTAAAATATATTAAAATTGGCTAACTTAAGGCTTAATATAACATTCACAACACAACATAATACTCGAGGATATAAAATGTATACAGGAACTGCCATAAAAACCATTTTATGGTAGACAATTAAATTGGCCAATGAAATTGGAAGTAAGTAGTCATCTAATTACTATGAAGATAAAATAATCAATCAACCAAAATTAAAATGTTTAAAATTATTTTAAATAAGAATAGAAATACAATGTGGCTCAAAAGAAAAAAATGGAAAACTGATGTCTCTGAATGTATACAAAATATTAAAAGGAGAGGCTTAAATGGACATCCGTTGTGAATTCAGTTTTCCATTTTGCGCCACACTAAATACTATTGCACTGGAATAAAAAAAAATGGCAGTCGACATTTCCCCAAAGTTCTTTCACTCGGCACTATGTCTCCTTCTCGGCCAGCTTGTTCATCATGTGCGTGTAGGCGAGTCCCAGCGCCCAGGACACCTCGTGGCCCTTCACTTTCTTGAACAAGGAGACGGGGTCGTTGTCGCCCAGCTTGTAGGCGTCCTGCAGCAGCGCCACCATGTACACCAGGTCCAGGCAGGCCCAGGGCTGCTCCACGTTGGACGCCGAGCACGCGCGCACGGCGCTGGCGCGGTACGCCGCCACCGACACCGTGCCGCCCTTCATCACGTCTGTAGGCAGAACAGTTATACTTGAATGATCATCATCAACACAACTCCAGTTGTCAAACATATATAAAGCAAGATCGTGAAAATCAACTGAAAGACACTCTATACGAGGTCATAATTTGAATTTAAAAAAAGAACAGCTGAAATGTAAAGGTTTCCCAGGTCACTATTCACAGTCTGATCATGAGAGCTTGCGATTTTAACATATAACTTAAGGTGAGCAAGCTCAGTGAGACAGTGTTCTATTAATGGAAAAGACAATTAAATCTACAAAAGGCCTGACTTTAAAGCTATAGTTTTAACAAAATTAAGTGAATAAAGTAATAAAAAAATAACATTAATTATTAGTTTAGTTCAAATAAAATGATTAATCATATTTAAAGAGAACATAACATTGAACATAAAACTAAATACGGGCACCGTTATTAGTATCGACCAATAAATATTTAAAAAAAACATTCTGTGGTATCGGAGCCACCCTTAAATATTTATTCAATTTTAGTTTTAGCGCTTGTCGCTACAGCAGCAATAGAAATACACCTTCTGTGAAAATGCCAACTTGCTAGCTATCACCGTTCTTGACATAAAGACTAGTAACAAATGGACTATAAATCCTCAGTAAAAAGAATAATTTAAAAATCTAATGCAGTCAAAATTTGAAAATCGAACGCTTTTGAAGTTTGAAAATGGAACGCTGTCAAAATTTGAAAATCGAACGCTTGCGAAATTTGAAAATGGAACGCTGTCAAAATTTGAAAATGGAACGCGACTCACCTATGATGCCCGCGTCCGCGGCCACGTCGTAGAAGTAGCTCATGGCGGCGACGGCGCCCTGCGGCGCGCGCGCGGGCGCCCAGTCCAGCGTGGCCAGCACGTAGCGCCGCACCAGCTCGTGGCACGCGTTGTACACCGCCTGCCGCCGGGCGCCCGCCGCGTGCCCCGCGCCGCTGCAACGTGTACGTACGTCAGTATAGTGGACAGACGTAAGGGGCGGCCATAAACTACGTGAGGTGTTTATTATTATATATTTTTAAACATGTCACGTAATTTATGGACGCCCCCTAACCATAGCTTGGCGCAAAACGGACTGGGTTAGAATCAAATGTGTGTGCTCAAATACATTTACATACCAGCAGATTCAGCGAACATTATTTAAAATGAAAAATAAGCGGTGAACTGATTAGACCTATCTGACATGCAAACAACATTTCATTTCAGAGGAGTTTGTTAATTATATTCACCAAGTTTTCACTAGCAAAAAGTATTTTTCAATTTAATTCCCCGTAATCCTCTTTGAAAACGGAATTTCATAAAATCTGTTCTAACTATTGAAGTCGGTGCCGTTAAAAAGGTGACTCATTTGACGACCGTGCGCATCATGCAACACAATAGACAAACGTTGTCTATTGTGTGGCCTAGGCTGGCACTGACTCAAAAAATAAGTAACAATTGTAAATATTTCAATAGTGAAAGATGACTTCATTATAGTTTTACGTATTGTATATTGTAGTAACAAATTAGCTCATTAGTTATGGAGGTACTGTTTTAGTCTACTTAAAGATCTTGTTGTTTGTTTCTAAGTCGGTTTAACGTATTTTAAAAGTAATTTTCAGAATTATAAAAGAGAGTACCTGACAAAATACTGCTTATTGCCATAAGTCCAGGGCTCCTTCTGCACGATGGGCTCGACGCAGACCGACGTGAACTCGTTGGTGTCATTGTCGCGCGCTTCCATGCGGAAGATACCGTATCTGGCTGCCAGAAGACCGAGGTTCAGATAGCTAAATTGGATTTAAAATATTATTTTTTTAGTACAAGTTTTATATTTTATATTAGCATTAGAAATTACTGTAAAAATTCTATTCCTTCTGTGAAATTATTTTCTCAATTCGGGTTTGTTTAAAAAAAAATAACTTCATGACTTTTTCCCCGAAGGTGGAGACAGCTGCTGCTAAGCCTCGACTCACCGTTATGTTTACGTCCCAAATGGAATAGGTGGTGAATCTATTGCCATACCGGGCACAAAGTTGTCAGTCATCGATATTTATCACACAACTTCTGAAAATAATTTCGAAAAGTCATTGGCGGCCTGCACTCGAACACACGACTTCTCGATTCAGAAGCGGCGTGTTCGACCGCTGGACCACCGAGACATTTTATTTGGTATTGGTTTGGTGTTGGTTTGTATATTAGCCAGCTTATGGCTTTGTTAATTTGGTAAAGTACCTGTGAGTATAGAGCGTGATGTTGTCTCCAGCTGATACAACATACAAATCCTTTGCAGGGTACTGCTTCGCTTCGGACTCGTCCACACGATACGTGATCTGCGTGGAGCCACCTCCCAAATCCAATGCGGCCATGGTCTCGCCGACCATCAGATCTGTGACAATTGCAAACCCATTAACTGCTGTCGCATTATACAGAATGACGATATCAGGCTACGGTACTGCTCAAGAATGACGAAATAGCGCTCCAAGACATTTTATGATATAGTAACAGCCTTCTAGGCGATATTCACATTGGGTCATTAAATAGGTTATTTTTTCCATGTGTTGCAAGTGTCCGTCGGCAGCGCTCATTACTTACCATCAGGTGATTCGCTTGCCCCCTATCCCATAAACAATCAATATGATTATATTGCCGGTCTACGAAATAGGATAGTGAGGTGCTCAGCAGTAGAAGGAAAGTGGGGAACGGGGGTAGGCCGGCGGATACCTCTGAACGAAACGAGACATAAGCTACGTTACATTGATATTGCAAGTGGTTGTGTTACTTCACTGGTCGAGCCTGCATCTATGCAGTGAACTGCTGGGTTTAACACAGTTTCTTATCCCAGTAACCCGCAACACGATATTATAATATTATATACTTATGGTATAGGCAGTACTCACTGTGCAACAAGTTGATTGAGTACCATATGAAGATGCCCTCGTCTGAGCCGTCCATTATCTTGACACTGTCAGCATCCACATCATAACCCAATCTATTACAAAAATATTCCAACATTAGAAATAAATCTATTTTGGATATAAAATAATTGTCGACTACTTTAGCATTCCGGACTTCCAGTTGAGATGTCCCGTATTCAAATATAAAAAAATGGTAGCAACGAAAAAAGTACTAACATGTACAATGCATAAAACAAGTGTCCATTTGTAATATTATTATTATTTTTTACTGTCTTCATATTTACTAGACAAAATGTATGGAAATATATGAGTCTATTTCGACCGAGTTAATATTGCTGTGAAAAACTCACTTCGCAATAGCATTAGCGACGTATGAGATCAGCCGCGAGGCTTTATCAGCTGGCAACAGCCTCAGGCCGGCGGTCGCGCGGACTATGATCGGCGTCTTGGAGCGCTTCTCTGGAGGCGTGAGAAACTCGGCTTTCTTTATAAGTTGCACTATCGTATCTGCGCCCTAGAACACCATTAATGTATTTAGTTTGTAACAAAAAGAAACAGAAAATAACGGCATATTAATCTTGAGACATGGTATTTGGAGAGAGGGGCAAAAATACCAAAAATGACTTGCGTAATAAACGGCCGTTCCCTAAGCAGTTGTCAATTAAGCAATTTTGGAACTATATTAACATAAAATATGGCAAAAAAAATAAATGTATTATTACCTTATCTGGATCGTCAGCATATGAGGAGAGGCCGGGTTTGACTTGTTCAAAATATTCCTCGACTAAGTCCAAGTTGCCTTGACCAAATACTGCAAATAAATGAAATAAAAATTATGAACAAAAAAAATAAAAACAATATTTTCTTCTATTAAATCTTCAAATCTTTTAGTGGCAAAAGAAGAGGGTGTCGTTTCTTCACAGCACCATTAAATTATAAATTATAGGGTCCTTCCTGTATAACGAGACCTGATAAGGATCCTAAAAAGTATAAGGAGGCACAGTCTGTCACCGATAATAATTAAATCCACCATAAAACCACGGCCAAAACTTTTGATAACATAGACAGTTCGAAAGGATGACATGTTGTGCCCATCCGTGGCGGGGGATAAACCACCAATAAAAACATGTCAAAGAGGGTTGACGTCAGGCAGGCCGGTCATAAAACCGCAGACAAATCAACCAACATGGATAGTTCGAAAAGATGACAGAAATTATTCAGCAGTCATTCATCAGTCGTAGCAAAAGTAAGTAAAATATTTATTTTACATTTTGCGATAAAGAAGATTATATACGCTTACGATAAGAAAATTAATTAAAATTTTGTGAACAGTCGTGAATTGCTAGAAAATTAAATTAAATTACGGATGCGTCTCGGGACGTCCTACAGTTATTTTAACTTAAATTAATCAAGTTGAACTATATAGCTTAGTAGTAAGGAGAAAACATATGAGGAGAGAAAAGGAGGCCAAACAGAATGGCGAAGAAATTAACTTAACGCAACATAAAATTTGAATATTATATATTTGAATAAATGGGATACGATATATTTTCATAGGGGACCTTGTGGTACAGCTACTGAAAACTATGTATTGGGATATAATTCTCCTACGACAGGCCAAGGCAGTCTCGGTGGTCCAGTGAATCCGATCGAGATCCCTAGAGACTTATTCAGAAGTTATAGAATCGACTTCGGGATCACACCAATGCTTACACGGAATTCTTCTCGGAAGTTATGTGGGATAAATATCGATGACTGAAAATTTCGTGCCTGGTGTATGCCACGATGTTCTACAACGTACTTTCCTACGCCACCACACCGTCTTCTTGTGAGACCGATCTAGAAAAGTACGAGTCCCTATTCTATTGTGAGGGAAATAATACGACTGAAGGACTGATGAGATTTTGTTCTGACCATCTCTCGCATTTCTTTCTTTCTTTTATTTAGGGATTCTATCATCAAATTTTCTTTCGATGAATACAAGGATACGTTATCCAACTACTACAACCCTGTGCTAAACGAATGCTAGCACAATCGAATCAACAAGCCTAATTAAAAAACACTGTCACATAGTTAAATATGATAATGATCAGATAACCAGACTTAACTGATACCACAATGCAGTTTAAATAAAACAAACACAGGTTTCGGCTAATGGAAAATTAAATTTGTCGAAATGTGTTGAAACTTCCTCATCTATAAACATAACTTCACGCCTTTTGTTACCCGATGGAGTAGGCAGCGGCTGTTAAGCCTCGTCTCGCCGTTATGTTTACGTCCAATGGAATAGGTGGCGATTCTATTGCCATACCGGGCACAAAGGTTTTCAGTCATCGATATTTGTCACACATAACTTCCGAAAATAATTTCGAAATGTCATTGGAGTGAGCCAGTGTCTGGAATCGAACCCGGACACCTCTAGATCAGAAGCAGTGTGCTCGACCCACAGAAATAGATCAAGATAGAACGGCCGCGATGTCATATTTCCATACATTTCGAGCGTGTCACTTTTTTAAAAACCACGCCCACAGCGTGACGTCATTTTCATTGTTAGCGACTAGCGAGCGAGCGACTAGTTAGGAGACACACACATTTGATTATCGATGTTAATATCGGCAACGTGTGTTAATTTTATTATTTTTATATTTTACCAACTTTATTGATTTTGTGTAACGATAATCATAGAAAGTAAAACATGTTAAATACTTTAATCCGACATATTAAAACCTAAAACATATTTTTTCAACAGTATATAAAATTTAGTTATAATTATTATACTGTCCTTGAAACTATACATATTTATTAAATATTTGCCTTTTTGTAAGGGTTGGCCTCACAGTCCTGGTTAAATAACGAAGCCGAACGTCTACATATACCTCGGTTACTGCCCGTTTGAGAAGAACGAAATGATTTTCCATCGGCGATCGGTCAAATTGGTGAAAACTTATACTGTCAAATAAACTGCTGCCAATGTAATTACGAAGCACTTTGGTTGAAATTTGTGGTGTTAGAATAAAGTAGGGACAAAGCAAGACATGACCTGATACTCAAATTATTATTGAATTAATTTATCGATAAGTCCTAAGACTCAACGATACATGGAGTGCCCATCTCTAACATTCGAAGGTCAAACACAGCGATTAACAGACACAGCGATCAACTAGCAGGTGTATTGTGTATTTTGTTCGATTCGACGTACATTACGCGTATAATTTATACGCGCAATGTTTTTGTATACGAGCGTTGAATGCGGACAGCAATGGATATTTATCATAACGAAAAAATATACAACTTGTGATCGTAATTATTGAACATAGTAAAAGTAAAACAATAATTTATAATCTCAAAAAAATACTTTCTACTGATTTTCTGTACTTACTAATCATACGAATTATTTCCTTTTTTCATATTTGATTCACTACTTTTGTTTTTAGAATTTGCCACAGCATAATAAGGCATATATGTGAAGTTTTATCTATTTTTTTACGTCCTGAACGCATGGCAGGAACGCTCGTTGCGTAATGTGAGCGAGTTTCGAAAAGCATGCAATATAGTGCATGGTTTTGGCACGCTTGCCACGCCTATTCGCCGTTCTATCTTGATCTATTTCTGTGGCTCGACCACTGCGCAACCGAGACTTTAAAGAGCTTGTATTTCATTATCTGGCAATTAATAAAATTAAGTCTGCCTTTTTATTGGATATATTGAAGAAAAACTAACGAGTATACGACCCCAAAATCGATTAAATGAGCGACAAACAATATCGAATGAATAAGCACATCTATTCACTATTCATGTTTAGTTAATGAAGTATTAATATTATTAATTCATGTTTAGGTAATGTATAAATGAAGTAATTAAAGTTGCTACTAAAAAAAATTATTAAAATCATTTTCGTATGCATCAAATTTAATTTAAAAAAAGGGACAACTTTTTTCACTTTTCAAACACCCGAACTGTTGTCCCCAGTTAATAGCGGCCAGTCCGGCGATGGTTGGAATCCTGCTTGAGCAGTCCTTTAGGTTTTCACTATTTAATTCATAGATAATGTCATATCTAAATATTTATGTTAAACTTACTTGTAAAAGGTACTCTAAATTTATAAGAAAGCACCCTGGAGCCCGATGATCCGGCATCAATGATGACGGCATAGTGGTAATCGCTTTCGTATCCAAGACTCTTCGCAATGCCGTCCAACCAATTTGACTGGCCCGCGAACAATCCTAAAACATAACAGCTCGTTTAAAATTGGAAGAATCAATTACTAAACCTTGTATTTATGTAACCAATTAAAAATATATATATTGGCAATGGGAAAATAGCGACTAGCCAGTAGCCACATATATAAAAAAATCAGGGTATGTAGTTTTGGCGGGAAAGAAAAATTCGTGTCAATTCATTTCACCTACATAGATATTCATTTCTATGACGTTTATTATTTACTGGTCGAATGTAACAAACATAAGCTAACTTGTGACTCAACAGAATAGAGTTATAAGAGAGGAAATATTATTTAAAATCCGTAAAACCACAAAGACATATTGTGAATAACACTAGCAAATACATGTACAAATCGATTTACGTGCATAATTAACTAAAAGATTTAAAAATTGAGTTTTATTTAGAAAAAAAAACATATAAGCTAATTTAAATAAATACTAGTCTGATATACAAACCTATATATATGCATAGAGCGCACATTAATAATATTAACACAAATGCAAGTTTGTAATACACATTTTTTATCTGTTTGCCACAAAACCCTAGTATTACTGCCATAATTAATATACATGTAATAATTGTAACTTACAATGTACGTATCACACATTCAACATACATGCAGAGAAAGGATGAAATAAAATCTTACAACGTGACTTATATGAGATAAGAAACAAATAAAAATCTGTCATTTTGGTGAAACTAAAAATACCTATACACAAATCTAATACATGCTACAAATACCACTTATATGAAAACAAGTTGATAAAATCAATAGAGTATCAATTTGTCAATGTAGGTACCTATTTTAATTAATTTAACTAATAAACAATCAATAGTTTGGATACCTGTTCCAAATATGAGAAATGCATGCATATTTATTTTTGTCCCATTTGTCATCTTTTCACAAAAAAAAAAACTCACTGTAACTATTATTTGTCAAATTTACAAATTGTATATTACAAATCGTATATCATTCATTCCATGACTTGCTTTCAAGATTTCTTTTCTTCATAAATACAACCGTGTTTTGAGGCGAGTGCAATATATCAATATAACATGAAACTAGTTGCAATAGTGACGTAGAAAATGATTTATTTTTTTATTGTAATCTGGTTTTGATTCAGTACTAGAATACTAATGTAAAAAAGATTTAACATGTATTTGTTTGTTTGTAATCTTTAAATTCGAAGGTATAGAATTCATTATTATTATTTTAATCATTTTTTCAGCTTTATAAAGTTTATTCAGAGTTAACAAAGACTGAGACATTTTTTTCCAATAAATAGAGTACAAGTACATATGTACACACATACATTTGTTTTTATGGTTACTCTAATTATTGAAAAAAATGTCTCTTTGTTAACTCTGAATAAAGTTTATAAGGCTGTATATAAATGGGTAATTTTTTTGTTGGTTATTTGTTTTATTTAGAGGCAGGATGTAGTGGTTGGGGTTCAAACAAGACAATTTAATCACTGTGTTAATGGACATTCTTAGTTTTCTCAAAATTCTGCCTGCATTATTTTATGTTGAGTGGTGACATCACAAACACATTTTAGATCTGTGCACAAAAAGAAATAACAACAAGAGAGAGACAAAGCCGCGATATTTTTTAAACGTAGCAATTCTTGTACTCGGTACAACGCTATTTTATACATATTTTATATTACGAGAACTCAGTCTAAGTCCGAAATATTTTAATGCAGCAGCTTGAGGGGAAGTTACAGGGATGGCAGGAGAAGGGTTGCATTCCAGCAGTGTCTCAAGTTATTGAATGCAAGTAATATAAATAATCAATAATTTGCTATTTATAATGCACCAGGCTGGTCTTTAATTACTTTAACTTACCTAAGAAATATGTGACAAAAAGTGCCAAAACAATTAATATTATGAAAACTTTCTTCAATCTCCGTGGGTGTTTAATTGTTCTACTTCTAGTGTTGATATGTGGGGCTGAGGTATCATCTTTTAACTGAAAAATAAACAAAAAACAAAATGTTAATATAACAAATAATAAATTCATTGGAGTGTGCTACAATATGAAACCATTGCGGTTTGCAGTGGCCTTTCAAAAAAAAATGGAATGATTTTTTTTTATGGGATAGGAGGGCAAATGAGCATGCGTGTCGCCTGATGGTAAGCAACCAACGCCGCCCATGGACACCAGCAGCACAGATAGTGTTACTGTTGCGTTGCCGCCCTTTGAGGGATAGGGGAAAGGAAAGGATGGGGAAAGGGGGGTGGGCCTTCGGGTACCTCTCTCACCGAACGAAACGCGGCATGAGCCACTTTACGTCGATCTTCTGAGAGGTTATGGTATTTCAGCGGTCAAGCCGGCCCATTCATGCAGTGAACTGCTTAGCTCTACCACTGATAAAAAATAATTTAAGTTAGAACCTGAACAAAATTAACAGACTAAATAAAAACAATATAACAGGCTACATTTTTTTTTATTTCATGAATTTATAATTAAAATTTTAATTAAAAAAACATGGGTATTTGAATTTTGGTAGGTAAAATCAAATCACACTTGGAATATGTTAATTTTCATTTAAACTATCATTTGGAAGATCTCCAAGGTCGGTCCTACCAGAATAGGTGTTTACAATGTTCCAATAATTGGAATAAAACATATTGGGAGTGTGGAGAAATGATAGGCAGGTTATATCGGAGCACATTAATATTCCAGTCGTTTCTCGATTAACTGATCAGGTATTTATAAAATAAAACTGAAATTCATCATCTGTTTGACACAAACAAATTTTTTTAATGATCGTTTTTAAAAAAATTCTATTTATTTCATTTCAGTGCCTATCATGATGAATAAAAATGAAAACAAACAATATAAATAACGTTTTACAATTTGTTGTTGTTAAATTTTAGAGGATTAATAAAATAATACTCACTTCTAAATACCGGTACGTACTGAATTTTCCCATATTGACTTAAAATAAACATTACAACCGAAATATCACTTTATGTGTATATCTTAAATAGGACATATTTTAATATTTCATTCACAATAAAACAACAATTCTTGAATTCACTGAACAACCACCTCACAAACAATTACGAAAAATTTATCTGGCTGTCACAAATGTGAAATGTCACTTTTGCATTGACTTGTATAGGTATGGAGTACGTTCCACTAATCGACCGCGGCGACCGCAACACCCTCTGTATCGTTCTACATAAAGCCCGCGGTTGTTGCGAGCGATCGCTCGACGTCATAAATGACGTCACTGTTCGCGACCGCATCGCGCCCACTTCGCCCGCAAAATATTGATAGGTCTTGGTGGGCTTTCAATAAAAAATGACATATGTCATCAGAACTTCATGAATTTTCCGAGCCGCCATACTGCTAGCACACAGCGCTCAAGTTTTGCGTTCCACTTATAACATTCGCCCACAACGCCCGCGGCGTTTTTACGTTAGTGGAACGGCAATTTCCGCGATCGCGGTCGCGGTCGTTATGGGCTTTATGTGGAACGAGCCCATGGGTTTCCTACTTCATTGCACTTTTGTCACAATTTTATATCATTATTTTAGGGCAGTGCATACAGGTCCTTAAGCGGTGTCACTATTATTTTATTTATGAAGTCAATTTTTTTTTAATTTACTGTATGGTATTGAATAAAATTAGTGGCGGTTTATTTATGCGGTTCGTATACTATCCACGCAATATGAGCAAGTTATGATACTAGTTTAACAGTGGTAGAGCCAAGCAGTTCGCTGCATGAATGGGCCGGCTCGACTGGTGAAATACCACGACCTCTCAGAAGACCGACGTAAAGTGGCTCATGCCGCGTTTCGTTCGGTGAGAGAGGTACCCGGAGGCCCACCCCCTTCCCCATCCTTTCCTATTCCCTATCCCTCAAAGGTCGGCAACGCAACAGTAACACCATCTGTGCTGCTGGTGTCCATGGGCGGCGTTGGTTGCTTACCATCAGGCAACACGCCTGCTCATTTGCCCTCCTATCCCATAAAAAAAATAATTCCATTTTTTTTTTGAAAGGCCATTACATACCGCAATGGTTTCATATTGTAGCACACTCCAATGAATTTATTATTTGTTATATTAACACTTTTTTTGAGGCTGATCGAAGCCTCTCGCGACCAGAGGGCTGGTCTATTCTTCGCACAGAGGATTAGCATTGCCATTCAGCGTGGCAATGCGGCCAGTCTTCTGGGCACGCTGCCAGTAGACCGAGATGCGGAGAAATTTGATTTCAGGTAGTTTTTTAATTGTAAATAATGTAATTAATTTATTTGTTCTTATTATTGTAAATTTTATTAATATACATAGAAGATATTGACCAGTACTTAGGTACGGACGTACCTAATCCAGGTTATACACCAACCACAGAGACAATTTATTATTTTACTACCAAAAACATTGATCGGTAATGTTAAAAACATGAAAAAAACCGAAAGTTTTTAATAAAATGTATGTATGTAAATATAAGGTAAAGATTTTTATTTAATTTTAAATTCGTGCCGAATAAGTGTGTGGAACAGTATTAACCTCTTATAGATTATGACTATTATTTACTTTATTTTTAGTAGTAGACTTTACAAATTAATTGAACAATGATTTCACTCCCGATTTTTTTTTCCCTATTCCCCCCCTCAATTTCTATTCAACCCGGATAACGGTCATTGTCCAAGGTCAGACAAAAAAAAATCGAAATAACAAACTAGTCGTGGGTCGTAACGTCTTTTACGCGTAATCGTTATACGCAGTTTCGTATATATGAGTAAGCAGTTTCATAACCGCTTATTTTTGTAACCGCTTATTTCTTTATACAGACTGATGTTATGTTTACGAATATTCAATATTGAACGTATTTTATACGGTTTTGCAACGTGCATACATTGTCGTTTAGTTTGAATACCTACATAATTTTATTAGTTAAATTTCCTTCGCATGTTTTTTGATGTTCGCATTCATAAGAAATATTGCGAATGTTTTTAACAACAACAAAAAAGTAATTGGGTATTTTTTATTTTTTGTAGTTTTTTTTACACCTTTAAAGAAATAAGTGAAATGATAATGCAATTGACAATATTTAAATTTATTGCAATGGGCCGGCTCGACCGGCGAAATACTAAGACATCTCAGGCGATCGACGTAAAGTGGCTCATGCCACGTTTAATTCGGTGAGAGAGGTACCCGGAGGCTCACCCCCCTTCCCTATCCCCTATTCCTTAAAGGTTGGCAACGCAACAGTAACACTATATGTGTTGCTAGTGTCCATGGGTGGCGTTGGTTGCTTACCGTCAGGTGTGACGCCTGCTCGTTTGCCCTCCTATCCCATAAAAAAATACATATATTTTTGCAGTTTTGTTAAAATATTTACACTTTGAATATATATTAAATTTATTGTATTAAATTATATTTATATTTATAAAATAAAAGCAACTTAACATTTTAGAATTTATTCTCTTTCCAATTGCTTACAAATTTACATGGGCATTAGAAATTAAAACAAACGTAACAATTATCATACTTTAATGTTACGCGAGTCGTCTAAGAATAACTAATATTAGTATAATAATAATCTTGGTTGAACGAAACACTTACACGATTCGCTTACACAGTAAGCGCTTACGCGTACATCGGCCGTTGTGTGTACTGTGTGAGTGGAACCGCGTATATAAAATAAGCGTTACATAGTAAGCGCTTACGAGTTACGCGTGCACCGGCCGTTGTGTGTACTGTGTGAGTGGAACCGCGTATTTAAAATAAGCGTTACATAACATAGTAAGCGCTTACGCGTGCACCGGCCGTTGTGTGTACTGTGTGAGTGGACTGTGGAACCGCGTATTTAAAATAAGCGTTACATTCGTGTCTACGAAACTACGTATACGGTTATAAGCCGCGTAATAGGTTACTGAAACCGCTTACGATAAATAACGCTCACGCCTATAACAAACACAAACGGGGAGCCCGGAGCTGATAACATGAATGTATACCCGTATTAGATTAATAAATACTTTTCTGGATAAATACATTAATTTACGTTAACTCATCGTCAAGTTTGTCCAAGTGTTAGATTAAATTGTCAACTCACTACCGTTGCGTCTGATAACCTTAAAACAGATATTGGATAGTGTGAGCACATTAAATTATATTTAATCGTACCTAATACCTATGGTAAGAATTATACATATATTACCAACGTACCTTTCTTCTGCGTACATTCATTTTGTTGTATTTACTGTTATTTCTTTTGAACTTCGAAATATAAGTCCCGTTTTACCACAACCTCTTACTGTCAAGTCTCACTTAATTAACTATAGAAAATTAGTCGTATTGTTACTAATTTACAATATAATTATGATCAAATTATAATGATAGTGATAAAACAATTGAACTTTTGCTGACTACACTCCCGTAACTTTAATGAATCTTAACCAAACAAACATAACAAAAGACACTCGGTACCTAAATAGAACGGTACATTAATGGTAATCATTTATTACTTATCGTAACGTTAGATAATAAAATTATATTTATTAAACAAGCACTCTTCGGCCTTGGCGGCAAGGCACTGAGAAAATATTGGGCGCTTGAGACTGACAAATCGACTATTATTTTATAATATCTCACTTATCAAATTGTTAGTGCCACCAATGGTCATGCGTTACGGCCGTGTAGTTTCTCATCCTGAAGTTTCTGGTCGACCACTCGAGGCATGATAAAAAAATGTATTTTTCGGACTGATTTTATTTGGATTATGATGTAATTAAGAGGTTTCTATTTAAATATTTATGCCTTGCTGTCTCGAAAAAAGTAGGGTAAAACAACGGTACGTGTGATTTGTGCAGCGTATTGTCATGCATCGGCGCCGGCCAGTGGGCGCATCTGCTGTTCTAGTTATTATAAATAGTTCTGGAATGACACATTATCTTACTAATGTTATACATAAGAAAGTGTGTGTTTTTAGATGATTATTACTAAATTACCGGCTGGGTTAACCTTTGAATAGTAGGTATAGAAAAAATTGTATATTGTGTGTTCCGTTACATTTTCTAAATCGAGACATTAATTTTTGACTATAAAATTACGATTAGGCTTTTAAGAGAACACATTACATACTTAAAAAAAATAACTAAACCTATTATTGTGCTTGATGTATGCCTATGCCTATGGTGTGATCACTCATTCCAAGACCAAATTTCATTCGGCGACATAAAGAAGCTATATCCCCAATACAAAAAAAATCACGGATCTGCATACAAATGGTCGGAGGCAATCTGTATGAGCACGCAGTACGACCGCTCAATGGCGACTAGACACTTCCTATTCTCAAGGTCTTCGAGTAATGACGAGACAACTTTGAAATAACACTAGGTAATCATTACGTAACAAATTTGTAGTTTTTATCATTTTTTTAATACATATACAATTTTACATATATGTACATCGTTAATCTGAAATTAAAATTAGTCTTTACTTAGAAGTTCGATATATGGCAAATTAGTTACAGTAGTAGATATATATTTTTTACTATGTCATAGTGTTATCATACCAGTGATAAGTATTATTTACTATATCAAAGCAAGTATCAAACGTAATGGACCTTGCAATGGTGCAACTAACTTCGATAGACATTTTTACATGATTGTCTGAAGAAAAAAGGATTGTAATGTTTTATTCGTACCTACGTAACGGATGGATAGGCACGAAGAAAATTTAGAGATTCATTTTATTTGAGGCTATTTCAGCTACGGTACTCCTAGCAACTGTAATTCAGTAGACGATTATTAGATAGTCTTACTAAAACCTTTTTTTCATGAGACTCTTTATGTAACTCATGAAGTAGGATATGTGGAGAGTACCTATTTTCTGAACTTTCACAGATATTCATGACATTCCTGAACTCTGGCTTTAGTTTAACAGTAGTGGTGGAACGACTTTCGTCTAGAATAGTCTAAGTTGATAATAATTTTCTATCCCGGATAATCACATAGTTTTAAGAAATGGCGAGGAAAAATTAAAACCACTTACGATGTGTACTGTACTGTAATAATGTGATGGATTCTTTCAATGAGTTTAACTTGCAGCACCATCATGGGAATTGATCATAATTTTGTAGAAAAACTTAACCAATACGGCATTGGGAGGCGGAAACTTGACGATGATCTATTTAAAAATGATAGCCCACCACCGAGACTTGGAGTTTATAACTTCGATGAAGAGAATTTGTGTCATGAGATGTAAGTTTAACCAAAGCTTTTCGAATACACAAACTTAAGTTCGTATATTCCTTTTACCATCCCAGTAAATATTTATGAGGGAGGTGGCATAAACTAGATCGTCATCGTTTTATTACTACCCGACTGCGCTGGAAGGAACGTCAGATATCGATACCTTAATTTGCTAAGTGGCCTTTGCCGCGTTTCGGAGGTATCCGAAGGTCCAACCCCTTTTCTCCTCCACTTCCCATCCTGCTCCCGATCCTATTGTCAGAGCCGGCAACGCAACTGTAACACTATATGTGTTCAGCTATCTATGGGCGGACTGCGGACACGCCTGCTCGTTTGCCCCCTATTATACTGTAAAAAAGTAATATAAGTATTGAGGTACGAGGTAAGAGTACCTACTATTGCCGCGTTTTGTATGGTGCGGAGGAAATCTCAATCATTATATATTACAGGTGCCCAGGGGCAGTGTTGTCGCTTACCGCTAGGTGATGCTTCATTCACCCTTTTCCATAAAAAAAACATACCTACATCATAGTTTACTAACAACTAATCTATTTTCTATTACAGTATAAAATCAACATGCAATGTCCCTGGATGCGTTTTCACCGCGGAATCTTTATTAGAATTTGAAAACCACTACAATGCGTCACACAGGTACGCTTGTAGTCAATGCAAGAAGAATATGCCGTCACCGCATTTGTTGGATCTACACATACAAGAGACGCACGATTCATTTTTCGCAGTATTAGCTGAGAAGAAACCTTCGGTGAGTAATATATAAACAATGTTATTTACCAAGAACGCAACTTCTAGCCACTCAAGTTACGGGATAAGAATGAAGTACTCAGAAGTACATAATATTATAATGTACTTACGGTTTTAATAACATAAAACTCTTTATTGTTGCTTTGATTATGAACAAAACTGAAATATAGACTGGCAGTTGACTGCATGACGGGCCGATCGGCCGGTGAAATACCACGACTTCTGAGAAAATCAATAGAGAATTTAACCACGCCGCCTTTTCTTCAGTGACTAGAGAGGTGTATCAGTCCGTCTTTCTCTTTGCGTTCATGGATGGCGCTAGTCGCTTTCCACCATGTGACACGTCTTTTTTTCCAAAAATCTGTTTGTGAATGTCATATTATTATATTTCATCAAATGCTATATAACATCTCTGAATGTTAGAGACAATATTTTTAAGAGTGAGTTTTTTATCTAAATAAATAAATATATATTTCAGTACTGCTGTTATATAGAGGAATGCAAAGAGAAATTTAGCAACACCGAAGAACGACTGAAACATTGCGTTCAAGAACATAAATTACCAAGAGATTTTCGTTTTGAATCAAAGCCAAAAGGCAAAAATAAGAAATCTCAAGTGAAAAATGCAACAACAAGAAAATTTAATGATTATACTATGGATCTGGATGACGAAAATATTCACGGAGTGAAAAATAAAATAACCTTCACAAATAACAAACAGAAGACTTTTGCCAAATATACTGGTAGAAAATTTACTAAAAACAAGGCTGAAGATAGTGACATTCCCAAAACTGTGAATATAGATGATGTCATGACTGATTTAAAAGACAGTTTACCCAAATAAAAGAATAACATTTTTTTAAAGTTTTTTTATTTATAAAACAAATTAACAACATTGTTTAAATAAAGTATTCATTCATAGATAGAACCAAATTATTCAACTCTTTTCTTGATTCCTTTAATATTTTCTCAAAAAGTAAGCACACAGCACACGACTTTTTGCATTTACTTATATTTAGCTTTATATTAAATTCTACATTAGACAGAATATATAACAAAATATGTAATAGTATCCTTAATAAGTTACTTTGATAGAAGAAATTAAATTTTAAATTGCAAAATGATACTGCAAATGGGAATTGTAACAACTGTTGCTTTAATAATAGTCATGGTTTCAGATGAGTTCAATTTAAGTTATGGATCTAATAAACCATGCATCAAGCTTGGACATGTTGATTACAATGATATTAAAATATAAATTTATTTGCGCACCATCTTCCACAATTGGTTTGCAGTATTAATCTTAGAGTATTATTATTTTACTTGGCCTTGCCCTGTGCAGCGACGGCAGCCATTGCCTTTTTAACGGTTTCTTCATCCCCAAGAAAGACCATGGAATCAACTGGTTGCATGTTTTCATCCAATTCATATACAAACGGGATACCAGTAGGGAGGTTTAGGTTCATTATAGCAGCGTCACTGAGACCTAAAATGTTATCACAAAGATGAAATGCAACTCTTTTATGATCTGAATACACTTGGCGCAGGGAAAACTTCAATTATTAACAGGGCGGTGTCACCGGCGCCAAGACTCGGGTGTATACTTTAGAGGTCAAAAAAAGGGCCAGATCTAGTAGGACAATTTATTTTTAAATGATGCCTAGTATGATAGATGTCATTGTAGTGTTTTGAAAAGTGTTTTGGAATCGAACCTGGTCCTTTTAGAGTCACAATGGACTACCAAAACTAATTTAATAAAAGTTAAATATTAATACATACCATCCAAATGCTTGACAATACCTCTAAGGCTGTTACCATGAGCAGCAATAATAATGTTCTTGCCTTCTTTAATCTGGAAAATACAAAACAGTTGACAATGAAATAAATGAAGATAAAAATAATTGACAAATGATACATGGGTAAATGGCACATATAGGGTAGATACCAGGGTAAATAAAGAAGAGGTACTACTGCCTATATAAAATATACTAATAATCAAATATAATCTCTAACCTGTGGTACAATAACATTGTTCCAGTATGGTAGGGTCCTCTCAATAGTAAGTTTTAAACTTTCAAACATTGGGAATTCTTCAGGTTTTGGATCACCAGCATATCTTGGATCATTGACAATGGTTTCATAGTATGGATGGTCCTTCTCCATGGCCGGTGGAGGGGTGTCAAAACTACGCCTCCAGATTTGCACCTGATATATCAGAATAATTGTATACTTACATCTATGTGGAAATATCAAAAACATTTATGTATGACATTTATTTATTTAGGGTAGAGATTTTAAGCATTTTTTAGGAGAATACTTGCTTTATATGTATACATATTTAGAGTCATATAAAGTAATAATAAAATTTTTATAGACTAGCAGACCGCGTGAACTTCGTACCGCTATATTGTATGTAGCTTCCCGCCTCACGGTGTTACTCGCGTACAAACAAAATGACGACGATGATTACATATAGCCTATGTTACTCAGTGATAATGTAGCTTTCTAAAGAAAAAAAAGAATTATCAAAATCGGTCTGGTACTTTTTGAGTTTATTAGTTACATTTTTTGTTTTTTATGGGATAGAAGGGCAAACGAGCAGGCGTGGCACATGATGGTAAGCAACCAACCCCGCCCATGGACACCAGCAACACATATAGTGTTACTGTTGCGTTGCCAACCTTTAAGGGATAGGGGTAGGGAAGGGCAGTGGGCCTCCGGGTATCTCTCTCACCGAACGAAACACAGCATGAGCCACTTGACGGCGATCTTCGGAGAGGTCGTGGTATTTCACCGGTCGAGCCGGCCCATTCATGCAGCGGACTGCTTGGTTCTAACACTGTTAAAATGTTACATACAAAAATACAAATCTTTCCTCTTTATAATATAAGTATGGATAAATTGTATATACCTGAGTCTCTCCATATTTAGCTGCAGTCTCAGCTTTGTTAAGGCCAGTGAGACCTCCGTAATGGCGTTCATTTAAACGCCATGTTTTTTCAACAGGTAAATCAGGCTGGTCAATTTCTTTTAGGATTGTGTTTAGGGTAATTTGGGCGCGTTTCAAGACCGAAGTGTGGGCTACATCAAATTTATAACCTTCGGCTTTCAAAGCTTTGCCGGCTGTCACAGCTTCTTCACGACCTAGATGGTGAATGAAATGTTTTAAAGTGTATGATGTACCATGTATTGGCAACAGATCTGCCAATAACTTAATTAATTTTCTTAGACTATACATCTACTGTTTATATGCGGTTAACCTATCAGAGATAATAATATTAATAGATAATAATAACTAAAGTTGAGTTAATAAAGTTTTACTTTAGCCAGGAAATATCTACAAAGTTGCCTATCAAATATAGTATTTGAAAAATACTCTTGAAAAATTTAAATTGAAAGATAGATTTATTTAATGTACTAATTAGTTTTTAATTTATTTAAATGTAAATTATATATATGTAAAGGTAAATTACAATTATATAGTCTCATCTCCTAATTAAATTTTAGTTAGATATATAAATTAAAAAATAATAGAATTTTATTAAATTTGTAAACAGTAAATAATAATTATATTGATGATGATTTAAAATTTAAATAATACTTCATTACTTCTGTGGAGGAAAGTGAGTTAAACTCACCTTTTTCGCTAAGGTCAGCATCGAACCATCCGCAAAAAAGATTTTTTTCGTTCCATTCACTTTCTCCGTGGCGAACCATCACAATTTTATATTTCCCAGGCATATTGTTATTTTTTAGATAGCAATTAAATTATTTCAATTTTTAACCGCCTACTCCCAAACCGATGGATTTTTTGCTTATATTCTATTGACAGAAATAACCTGAACGACCTTTAGAAGATGGGTGTGACCATGACGAAAATTTTGTATTGTTTATGGTAATATTAAGAATGGTAACATGATACAAATAAATTGTGCTTTATTCATTGACTACTTTGACTAGCTGACCCGGCGAACTTTGTTCCGCATCAAAAGTAATAAAAGAGTAAAATTTTAGTTCTGAAAAAGTTGTATTTGTGCTATTTATCGGCACGCGTCTTGGCGCAACGCAACTACTATGTCCCGCTATGTTAATACTGTAATATCTTCGTAAATATTCGTTTAAATTACATGCTGTACAGGAGCATATTGACCTATATTAAAAGCACAATCTATTAAAGATACTTAACTGGACTTAAATTAATGCTGTAATGTTTAAAATCGCTCGTAAATAAGCCTATTGAAATACTCAAGCGTGTCAGATTAAGATATATATTGTTCATCTTTATGTTCTCAACGTGCTGTCTCATAATCTGACGATTATATAGAGGGATTCGCCTGATATGACAAAAAAATTTAATCATTGAACGTAATTAATTGAAAAGCTCAGGAAATAACATGGAAATAAACAAATGTATGCTTTTCAAGTAAAATACTTGTATTTATAAGAAAATAATGTTTTATATAGCAGAGTAGAAACGCAGAGAAAGAAATATAGGTATTACGCAAATGCACGAATTTAACTTGCGGAAATCGTCAGATTATATATTTTTCGTTATCCATGAATTGTTTCGTTCAAAATAAAAAAAAATAATTACGTTCGAGTGTCGAGATGAAGTGTTTTTTTTACTACTTTGCTGCTCTCCCAATGAAGTAGGAAACATATATTATACAAGTCAATGTGCTCTCCCCTTTCCTTACGTCACTCTCAAATTGCCAGATTAGTGGAATATATGCATATTAGGATGTAAATAACTCACCCTACCTTAATCTGACGCGCTCGAGAAATTCTGATTGTAATTTTTTTTTTACTAATCTGATCCTGTATCCTTCACAGACGGCCTTATATACAGGGCTCATGTTTGGTGGAGGTAGCTAACCGGTACAAGGTATTCCCCCATATATTAATTTGCCGCTCTTTAGTAAATACCGAAATCCCCGCATGGGCTATTACAAAAAAATGCTACAAATTTAAAAAGTACTATAGAACCTTGGTATTAATGTATTTACATATTATGTAAATACATTAATAGAAATTAAGTATGATATTTCTACGCCTACTAGTATAATTTAAATAATATAAACATACCAAGGTTCTATAGTACTTTTTAAATTTGTAGCATTTTTTTAATTGCAATTTCTATTAATGTATTTACATATTATGTAAATACATTAATAGAAATTAAGTATGATATTTCTACGCCTACTAGTATAATTTAAATAATATAAACATACCAAGGTTCTATAGTACTTTTTAAATTTGTAGCATTTTTTTGTAATAGCCCATGCGGGGATTTCGGTATTTACTAAAGAGCGGCAAATTAATATATGGGGGAATACCTTGTACCGGTTAGCTACCTCCACCAAACATGAGCCCTGTATATAAGGCCGTCTGTGAAGGATACAGGATCAGATTAGTAAAAAAAAAATTACAATCAGAATTTCTCGAGCGCGTCAGATTAAGGTAGGGTGAGTTATTTACATCCTACTATGCGTATATTCCACTAATCTGGCAATTTGAGAGTGACGTAAGGAAAGGGGAGAGCACATTGACTTGTATAATATATGTTTCCTACTTCATTGGGAGAGCAGCAAAGTAGTAAAAAAAACACTTCATCTCGACACTCGAACGTAATTATTTTTTTTTATTTTGAACGAAACAATTCATGGATAACGAAAAATATATAATCTGACGATTTCCGCAAGTTAAATTCGTGCATCTGCGTAATACCTATATTTCTTTCTCTGCGTTTCTACTCTGCTATATAAAACATTATTTTCTTATAAATACAAGTATTTTACTTGAAAAGCATACATTTGTTTATTTCCATGTTATTTCCTGAGCTTTTCAATTAATTACGTTCAATGATTAAATTTTTTTGTCATATCAGGCGAATCCCTCTATATAATCGTCAGATTATGAGACAGCACGTTGAGAACATAACAAAGCAAGACATGAGCTGATACTCAAATTATTATTGAATTAATTTATCGATAAGTCCTAAGACTCGACGATACATGGAGTGCCCATCTCTATAACATTCGAAGACCAATCACAGCGATTAACAGACACAGCGATCAACTGGCAGGTGTATTGTAGTCGTGGGTCGTAACGTCTTTTACGCGTAATCGTTATACGCAGTTTCGTATATATGAGTAAGCAGTTTCATAACCGCTTATTTTTGTAACCGCTTATTTCTTTATAAAGACTGATGTTATGTTTACGAATATTCAATATTGAACGTATTTTATACGGTTTTGCAACGTGCATACATTGACGTTTAGTTTGAATACCTACATAATTTTATTAGTTAAATTTCCTTCGCATGTTTTTTGATGTTCGCATTCATAAGAAATATTGCGAATGTTTTTAACAACAACAAAAAAGTAATTGGGTATTTTTTATTTTTTGTAGTTTTTTTTACACCTTTAAAGAAATAAGTGAAATGATAATGCAATTGACAATATTTAAATTTATTGCAATGGGCCGGCTCGACCGGCGAAATACTAAGACATCTCAGGAGATCGACGTAAAGTGGCTCATGCCACGTTTAATTCGGTGAGAGAGGTACCCGGAGGCTCACCCCCCTTCCCTATCCCCTATTCCTTAAAGGTTGGCAACGCAACAGTAACACTATATGTGTTGCTAATGTCCATGGGTGGCGTTGGTTGCTTACCGCCTGCTCGTTTGCCCTCCTATCCCATAAAAAAATACATATATTTTTGCAGTTTTGTTAAAATATTTACACTTTGAATATATATTAAATTTATTGTATTAAATTATATTTATATTTATAAAATAAAAGCAACTTAACATTTTAGAATTTATTCTCTTTCCAATTGCTTACAAATTTACATGGGCATTAGAAATTAAAACAAACGTAACAATTATCATACTTTAATGTTACGCGAGTCGTCTAAGATAACTAATATTAGTATAATAATAATCTTGGTTGAACGAAACACTTACACGATTCGCTTACACAGTAAGCGCTTACGCGTATATCGGCCGTTGTGTGTACTGTGTGAGTGGAACCGCGTATATAAAATAAGCGTTACACAGTAAGCGCTTACGAGTTACGCGTGCACCGGCCGTTGTGTGTACTGTGTGAGTGGAACCGCGTATATAAAATAAGCGTTACATAACATAGTAAGCGCTTACGCGTGCACCGGCCGTTGTGTGTACTGTGTGAGTGGACTGTGGAACCGCGTATTTAAAATAAGCGTTACATTCGTGTCTACGAAACTACGTATACGGTTATAAGCCGCGTAATAGGTTACTGAAACCGCTTACGATAAATAACGCTCACGCCTAGTGTATTGTGTATTTCGTTCGATTCGACGTACATTACGCGTATAATTTATACGCGCAATGTTATTGTATACGAGCGTTGAATGCGGACAGCAATGGATATTTATCATAACAAAAAAATATACAACTTGTGATCGTAATTATTGAACATAGTAAAAGTAAAACAATAATTTATAATCTCAAAAAAATACTTTCTACTGATTTTCTGTACTTACTGATCATACGAAATATTTCCTTTTTTCATATTTGATTCACTACTTTTGTTTTTACAATTTGCCACAGCATAATAAGGCATATATGTGACGTTTTATCTATTTTTTTACATCCTGAACGCATGGCAGGAACGCTCGTTGCGTAATGAAAGCGAGTTTCGAAAAGCATGCAATATAGTGCATGGTTTTTTGCACGCTTGCCACGCCTATAGGGATCGTGCGTCTAGACTTTTACGCCAACTAGTGGCAAGCATCCGAAACAGTTGGGATCATGTATTCAACGTAAACATATGTGATTGACTTTTCTTCTTCTTCTTCTTCTTTGAGTGTGGCTATCGTGACTTTAGCCCGATTCTGCCAATGGATGCCCTAGATGATACTTTCACAAACTGAGGAGAGCAAGTATTATTTAGAATTTGGCCAGCTTTATGTAATTTGTGACAATCATTACGACCCGAGTGATTAACCTACAACAAACACAACTATACAATATAAATAAAATACAAAATTACTTTATACACAAGAGTTAAAGACAGAACTATAGCTAAATTTTATTGTTAGGATATATACATGTATATTTATAGTTTTAAATTACTTCTATGTACAAAATTACAGAGGATTTGGATGATAGACGGGAAAAGTGTATGAGAAAGTAGACATTTAATGGATGTAGGACGAGGAATCTCAGGGGGTAAAAATTCATACAAGGAGTGACGAAGGTTGGAGCAAGAAAAAAACATGTGATCAACGTCCCCGTCAGCTAGACCACACTCGCACAAAGAAGTATTCCTAATCCTAAGCTTAGCCAGGAAAACCGGATTGCAGGAGTGACCTAATCTTAGACGGCAGATGGTAGATGTTGTGTGCTTGTTGGCTTTACGGAATTTGAAGAACCATGGGGAGTGGGGAATTTCAGGTTGGATTTGGGCATAATATTTACCTGTTAACAGTTTGGATGAATTCCAAGCTGCCTTCCAGGATTTTGTGAGGAGGGAGTGGGCCAGGGTACATAAGTCATGGGAGTAAGAGTGATAGTGTTCTAATGTACCGTATTGAGCAGCGAGCTTGGCACAGGAGTCAACAGTCTCATTACCGGGGATTCCTGAATGACCAGGAATCCATGCTAAAACTATATTGATGTTCAGATTATGGCACTCATACAGAATTTGTTTGATTTTAAGGATTATGGGAAAACTTGCAGATCGGAATGGGTTGGAGAGGATTGCTTCAAGACAGCTTTTAGAGTCGGAGAAAATAATGGAATTGTTTAGGGAATGGGATTTGATAAAAAGGATAGCTTCTAGGAGGGCCACAGCTTCGCCAGTGAACACTGAGGTTGCTGAAGGACATTTGAAAGAAAGGGAAATTTTAGTGGAAGGAATCCACACCGCCGCACCAACCGCACTATCCGTAGATGCTTTTGATGCATCGGTATAGACGAAATGCCATCCAAGAAAGTTCTGCATTAGATAGGTGTTAAAAGTTTTTCGAGCATCGGTGCTCCGTTTGTCGACGCCGAAATGAAGTATGACTTTGGGATTAAAAACTAACGCGTCATACGGAGTGAGAAAAAGTGGGTTCCTTGGAAACTGAATAACTCGATAAGGAAGTTGTGATAGGGTCTTATGGCTTTGGAGAAGCGATGGAGTTTTATTAGGGTTTTGAAGTAGTTCCTGGAGGTAGATTAACTTAGGAGGAAGGGGGTGGTTTGAGTTTTGAACTACTTTGAACCAAAACCTGTCGGATAGGAATAGTCTTCGTAAATTCAAGGGCGGTTCACCACATTCTACCTGCATAGCATTTATGGGTGAAGATTTCATGGCTCCAAGAATAATGCGAAGACACTTGGATTGGATCTTATTTAATATGTCTAGGTTAGATTTATTAAAGGAGTCAAAAAGGAAGGATCCATAATCCAAATGACTTCGGATTATGGCGTTGTAGAGGAGTTTCTGTGTGTAAGGATGAGATCCCCACCATACACCAGAAAGGGAACGAAGGATATTAATATTCTTTTCACATTTCTGTGAAATGAGGGATAAGTGAGGTAATCCAGTCATTCTAGAGTCCAACTTAACACCCAAAAATTTGACCACGTTAGACTGAGGCAGGATCTCGTCACGAACAGAAATGTTGACAGAAGGAATTACTCTTTTTTTAGTGAAAACTATAACAGTGCTCTTAGCTGGAGAAAGAGATAAACCATGCTGATCTAACCAGTCGGCTAGATAGTTTAGAGCAGAGTTAAGACGAGTAGTGCACTCCTCGATGGATGACGAAGCAAAGTACAATGCTATGTCATCAGCATATTGCAATATTTCGCAGAAGGATTCTACAGATTGTTCGAGATCATAGGTGTAGAGATTATAGAGGAGCGGACTCAAAACTGAGCCCTGAGGCAAACCCTTCCAGACAGTCCTATGAGAAGAAAAACTAGAATTGGATCTCACTACGACTGATCTTTCCACCAATAGGTTATGGATGAAACGTACAAGCCTCTCGGGGATACTCAGCTGTGAGAGTTTTCTCCTGAGTACTGGAAGCAGTACGTTGTCGTAGGCGGCCGTAATATCTAAAAAAACTCCAACTAGGTATTGTTTTTTTTTATAAGCAATTTGGATGTCTGTAGTGATTATGCTGAGGCTGTCCATCGTACTAAAACCCTTGCGAAAACCGAACTGACTTTTGGCGACTATAAAGCTATTTTCGACAAACCATTCTAGTCGGTGCTTAATTAGCAGCTCGGTTACCTTTGCTAAAGTCGAAGATAAGGCTATAGGTCTTCGATTTTTAGGATCTCTAGGGTCTCTACCGGGTTTCAGGATGGGAACTATAACTTGAGTTTTCCATTGGGGTGGGATTATGCCAGAATCGAGGAATGAATTTATGATGGAAAGGAACATGGATTTACATTTGTCAGAGGACTTTGTAAGAAAAGAGTAAGGAATGCCATCAATGCCTGGGGATGAGTCAGTCCGTCCGTTCAGGGCAAAAGATAGTTCATTAAAAGTGAAAGGTTGATCTAAAGGACTCTGGGAAGTGAGGAATGTAATAGGGAGTGGTAAAGATCGGGAACAAGGGGCAGTTGGTGGGGCTAGGATATCAGAGAAGGCCTCTAACCATGACTGAGGGTCATTAGCTGAAGTGCTATCAAGGGAGCAAGAGCCTCTGTAACGTCTAATCTGTTCCCAGATAAGAGTTGCAGGGGTCCTGGGGGATAAGTTTTCGCAAAAACCTATCCATCCTTGGCGTTTTCTTTTTTTAATTAGTTTAGTGAATTTAGCAGAGATATTCTTATAATTTAGAAAATTTTCCACAGTCATTGACCGACAGTACCGTTTCTCTGCTTCCTTCCTAGCTGTTACTAAACGGGTACATTCTTCATCCCACCAAGGAGGTGAGATTCTGAAGCCCCTTACCGTTTTTTTGCGAGGTATATGAAGGTCTGCGCAAGTAACCATACTGTCAGTCAACTTCCTGTATGCGGAGAGGATAGAATTGGGAGTGGTTATAGGGGAATGCTCAAGCTTAGTGTCAAGGGCATTGGCATATGATGTCCAATCTGCACCAGACAGCTTATATTTAAATGAGGGAGAGGGGTTACTATAGGGGTGAACTCTATTAGAGGGAAGGAAAGAAATAGAAATGGGAAAATGATCACTACCATAAGTAGTTGAAAGGATATTCCAAGTAATGGTGGGTAAAAGTGTAGGTGAACATAACGAGAGATCAACAGCACTTCTCAGATTTTGGGAAGGGAGGACTCTACGGGTAGGGGAACCATCATTGAGAAGGCATAAATTGACTTCATCAAAGATGTCTAGTAGGGAATGACCAAACAAGTCGGAGTGGCTATGACCCCATACAGTGTTGTGGCCATTAAAGTCGCCCATAAGGATCATAGGAGGGGGGCAAGATGAGAGTAGGGACAGCAAGTCAGGGATTAAAGAAGAATTGGGACGAGGTATGTATAATGAAATAAAAGAAATATTGAAAACCCGAGCACCAACAATGTTGATGCCTGGGGGATGGGGAGGGAGAGGAATTTGAGTAAAAGGGAGGGAGCGCTTTATTAATAAAGCACTACCTGCATATCCATCAAGTCCGTCATCCCGAAGGCAGCAAAAGCCAGGTACCCTAAAAGGGGAACCAGGCCTCAACCAAGTCTCCGAGATAGCAGCAATGGAAGGATGGAGGGATGTGATAAGGTGAGTGAGCTCATGTATTTTGGCGCGGATGCTACGACAGTTCCACTGCAGTAGACCCACTGGGTCCATTATTATGTAGTAAGGAGTAGAGTTGGTTAAATTTAGAGGCAACGTGGGACGGTAGGTTTTGAGGATTAATTAAAATGAAGTCAATTAATAATGTTAACATTGATTCTAACATATTTTCCTTGTTGACAGGTAATTGGTTGTTGTCCAAAGCACAACCATTAGGCATTGATGACCTAGGGGTGGAAACTATTTCGGAATGTAATTTTTTATTGTAGGATTTACCAAGGGGGGCTCTGGGGCGAGGGCTGGAATATAAAGTTTTGACAGAGGTATGTGAAGGATGGGATACAGATTGAGAATGAGAGGAGCCAACAGAAGTTTGTTTCTGTTGGTATGTGTGCTGAGGAGGTTGAGAGAAAAGTTCTCTGGCTACCTCAGAATAGGAGCGAGTGACTGGAGGGAATTGTAAGGATGCTTCTTGATATGAAACACATTGATGAGCCATAACATGTTTGATAGATTTTTGCCTTTCGAATTCAGGACATTTGTGGCTGGTAGCAAAGTGCCGACCAGTACAGTTAATACAGGAGGCTTTATCCTCCACCACATTACAGCTATCCCCACCATGTTCCTGTGCACATCGAAAGCACCTAGGCTTCGACCTGCACTGTGCTTTTGTGTGTCCATATCGACAGCAGGAGAGGCAGATAATGGTTGGATATTCATATATAACTACAGGAAGGGAGGTGTAATAAAGGTAAATTCTATCCGGGAGTTTTTGTCCTAGGAAAGTTAGGACTACAGACTGGGTCGGCACCCAAGTTACCTTGTTATCTTCAGTACTTTTCCTATTTAATCTGCGCGCTTTGATTACCATTCCACAGCCTGCAGGAAGGACCAAGTCCTTTACAAAATCATCCATAGACAGATCAGTGGGAATCTGTCGAACTAAGCCCATTCTAGTGACGTTAAAAGTAGGAATGGAAGCATTGTATTTACACAAAGAGAGTATGGGTGAAATCGAAAAGTTGTTAGCATCCTCAGCCGAAGAAAATTCTACTGAAATTTTATTACGGCCGACTTTTTTAACACCATCTCTACAGACACCTTTAACCTTGTGAGTGGATAGGAATTGGCCAAACTTAAGCGGACGAATGGTAGTACCAGCTGCCGGGTCTGGGGATGTACGGGATACATGGACAATGAAAGGGCCGTTGTCCTTATTGGAGTATGTATTAATAGCTCCAATTACATATGAAGGATGGGTATACAGGGTTTGAATAGATGCAACAGCAAGATCAGGCGAGGTGATCATTTTTTTTGGAAGGGTTGCATCATCTGCTACCAAACGTCTCTTCAGATTGTTTGGTACCGTTTCTGTAATCATAGGATCTGGAGGATCAGGGGGAGGAGGATCGGGAGCTGGGGTTAACACCAACTCATCTTCACTACTATTTTGCATGTTTGAGGCTAACCTCAAACACGCTAGTGTTAATAATACACACAAATACTATTCTACAACTAATAATTACTTACCGACACCACAAGGACAACACAAACCATATACACTAATCACACTGGTAAGTAAACTGTTGAAATAAGGCCGATTATCAGTTAAATATAAAACCACACTCTACAACCGATTGCTCGATATCACTTTCGGACGCAGAAAGTGATTGACTTTTAAATAATTATAAATAAAAAATAAAACATTTTTTTTAAACAATGCCTGCTTCGAGAAAAATATGTTGTATTCTAGGATGTATTAATACATCACGCCGAGAACGTGGATTTGGTGTGAAAGTGAAATTTTATAAATTTCCAGAGAGCGTGTTAGGAGCCTCATGGAAAATATTAAAACGTAAACAGTGGATAAATGCAGTGAAAAATTACGTGTAAGTACAATATTAATTAAAATTTATAAAATCGAAATGCACCATTCAGTAAAATTATAACATTTAAAATACGACGTATGTAATACTTGATCATTTAATTGATGAAATTTCAAATATTTGTGACATTTATTTTATAGTTATGACTTAACCATTTACCTTTCTCATCATTCCGGCCATGTATTATATTATTGACTACAGGTTGAAATCCGTATTTTATGATTTTTTCCATTGTTATAACTTTTTTTAATGTTATTAAATGTTTGTTTTGATCCCACTAAGTTCACGAATAAAACACCAGAGAGCGCTAATTCTGACAGTAGTGCTGCCTCTATGTTTCACGCACGATCCCTATTCGCCGTTCTATCTTGATCTATTTCTGTGGTTGTCACACTTGTCACTTGTCAGTTGAAGTTGAAAGTAAAGCAAACACGTTTATTTTTGTCTGATTTTGTTTGGATTTTATTTAGCTTTATAAGAGGAAATCTGAACCTAAAGTTTTTAAATTTTGTCATTAAATAAAATGATTTTATTTGGAATAATCAAGACAGACATTTAACGGAAAGTGCGCTCAGGCGATTTCTCTAATATAATGGCACCAAGAAGAAGTGTTAAAATATCTCCAGCTGTAGAAAATGTACCCCGAAAAACGTTAAGAGGACGTCAAAGTAAATCAAAGCCTTTAAAAACTCCCGGCATAATAACAATTAGTATACCAGTGAAAAAAGATGTTCCTGGTAAGCTTTATGTTAAACGCTAAACCAAACACCACATAGTGTTAATACAACAGCACTATATTTCTGTATAGATGGCATGTCATTATCGTTCTGAATCGCAATATTAAGATTCTCAAGTCGTAGTATTAAGCTCTGGTTATGTTACTTTTTAATGAACAATTGCAAGTGGACAATACAAGCATTTTATTCAAGTGACATTTTTGGTTTTATTTATACGGTCACTCCCACAAGTGCAGCTTGTGTTGTTCCATTGGGCTCAGTACCAGGCAACTCTTGGTATTGAGAAGCAGAGCAACTTGCGTTGTTCCACTGGGATTAGTACCAGGAAACTCTTGGTATTAAACACTTTAATATTGTGCTGACATAACTGTTATTCACTGGAATCTTAATCAACTACAAGCATTGCATGTTTATTTTCCTGAGAGTAATCTAAAAATAAAAAAAAACTTTAACATATTTTGTCCAAACAAAACTCCATAAGATAAGTAATGGATTATAGACACCTATAACATAACATAACACATCATAACACTAAGAATTTGTAACAATGTTCATAAAAAAAATTAAGTATTTATATGACTTAATTTCCAAGATATTTCCCATTATTTAATTAATTTGTTTACAGATGTTCTGGACACAGAAAGAAGTGTAGACTCAAATATGAAAATATCCTTAGCTAATGAAGGTAAATCTTATTATTTCCTAGCATAAACAACTTTTAATATTAAAAATATGTATATTTATAATGCTTTGATTATTATTTCAAACAGTTATTATGTATGAAAAAGAGATGATCTGCAAGTGTGGGGGTAATGTAAAGCAAAGGAACTCTAGCCTGCTTTCAAGGCAGAATATTAATCATCTTTAAAATTTTATTTTCTAATAATTATATAATTTCATGTTCAAAATAAAACATCAGAGTAATTAAAAAGTTTTAAATCATTACAGTAGCTAAAGCCCAATTAATGAAGGAACCTGTACCAATAAGACAGAACACTCCAGTAGTACGTAAAAAGTGTCAAAAGAAAGCTGTGACTGTTTTGAAGGGAAAAAAAAATATTGGCGCTAAAGTAAAAGGTGAGACTGAATTATCCTTGTATAAAAACAACATTTAGTAAGAAATGTCTAAAATTTTTTTACGCACAGAGTAACAAATATTGACTTTGCATCAAGTTACATTACTTAGTTTTCAATTAGTCTATTTAGTTTAAGTAATGAGTATAGTTAGTAATAAACAGTTTGGTTATAGTGATTGTATTACTATGTAAATTTTTATGTCATCATTAACTTGGGAATAGTCTTCATGAAAGTGTCATCATCCCTTTCGAACTCTCGACGTTTCGAACTCTTTACAGAGATCATTTTCACAAGTGATGAACAAAAAAAGGGTATTTCTGTAAAGAGTTCGAAACGTCGGGAAATAAATAAAAATTAGTAATAAATAAACGCGATATAATCCTTAAAGCTGTTTTAATGTCACTTCATTTCTTATTTTTTTATATACAATGTGAAAAAGGTATTGCTTTTTTATGTTTTCTTCTAATTACTAAATAAATATTGTTTTCATCTAAAATTTTTTCATCTTCACAGTACTACAGCAATATCCAAAAGTAGTTTTTAAAAAGTTGGATTTTTGTTTGTTGTATCTCAAAGAGTTTTTGTTAGTCAAAACATGAATTTAATTTTTTTTTTATATTATAGAAAAAAAATGTTGTACAACAAAAGGAACTAAACCTTCTGCTAAACCAAAAACAAAACCTAAAAAAACTCCTGCAAAAGCTCCCGCAAAAACAACTGTTGTGAAAAAAACTAGTAAGTAAATATTAAGTATATTGTTAGATATCAATGACTGACAACATTGTGCCATTGCCATTGTATATAAAAGCGTGAAGGTATATATTGTATGGTATATATTATACTAGCTGACCTGGCGAACTTTGTTCTGCAACAAAAGTAATAACTGCTGTCCTGTAAAATATCAAGAATTCAAGAAGTAGTTTCAAGGATTTGCATTTTAATGGTTCAGCAATCTATACTAGGGAGATATTTGCTTAATGTAACAAAAATGTAACTAACAAGAGCATATGCATTACACTCTCTTGCAATAAGAGTTCTTGCCCTTAATATGCTAATGATGTAAGGTGTTGAATGTGAATTTCTTGATCTTTAAATAATTACCACTTACAGATACAAGAAAAAGAAAAGCTGACCCCTCTGAACAGAAATCTCCAATAAAAAATACAAAACGACGAAAAGCATCTGAAGAAATTTTTAACTTACAAAACAATGTTAAGGAAGAAAATTTAAATGTGATAAATAATGAACAAGAAAATATTCCAATTGACATAATTAATCAAACACCTATGGTTGTTATACCTGATCGAAAACGTAAACTATCTCGAGGTAAGCAAAATATTAATGCATCTAAAGAAAAAGTAACAAAGAATATGAAGTCATTTAAGGGACCACGAAGTATGCAAATGGTGACACCACCCGAACCTCAAAGTTTCTCTTGTAAATCTCCTATTCTCCAAAGTCCCTGTAGGCCCACTAGAAGCAGTATGCAAGTTAAAGATGCTGCCCTAGTAGGCTCCCGCAAGACGTCAACAACAAGTAGCATTTCTAACTTGTCATGGACTCAAGATATATCAAGCTCAAGTTCCCCGTCACGTTTCACCGTTTCCTCCAATGATTTTATACGTTTCGATAAGAGAATGCCTATTATTCAACTTCACAAAACTACGGAAAAACAAATTAACAGCTCACAATCTAAAGTTACAATTAATAATTCAACTATACCGCCAGAATCTGAAGCTTCTGAAGATTTTAACAGTCTCATTGATATTAACTCTTTAAAATTAAGCTCTTCATCTCAAAGCAGTGTTGAAACACAAGTTGATGATCATAAAACGAATGTTAATAGAAAAGATTACAAACAATCTGCGGAAAATTTATCTCGCGCCTTGGAATTAATTGACATGGAATTTATTAATTGGATCCATGATCCTGATTTTGTTTGTCCGGATTTAAATAAACTTAAAGATAAGCTGTTTGAGGTTTTAAATAATGAATTTTGTGCACTAAAACATTGTAGAAATTTACAAGAAATCTTGAAATATTCTAAATCTGACAATAATATTGATCAGGCAACAAATAATACGAAAAGACCTATACTAGAAACGGATTATAATAACGTAAAAAATGACATGGCTAAGGATAATGAAAATCTAATAAACATAATAACGGATAACAATAATTTTTGTAATATGAAACCTGTAAATGATCCCATTAAAAATAAAGATGTTGACACTAGAGACAGTAAAAATAACACTGTAGAGGAAACAATAAAAAACAAAACAGGATTGAGCTTAATGGAATTTGAAGATGATCTCGTAAAACCGAGCACTAGCAGAGATTTTTCAGATCGATTACACAGTAGACACTCAAGCGAATCTGATCTAGACAACACCTATCCTAGTAATCAACATTCAAAAGATCACAACGAATTAATATCCCCACCTCAAAGTCCTCACGATGATGGTGACACTATCTCATTATACGCTGAAAGTTTAACTGGCTTGGAGTCGTCTAGATTGAATACGTCTATATCGCCCCCAATTGCTGTTGAGAAAGAAACAGAAGAATATATTCCTGAACCAGTACAAAGAGTATCAAATTATGACTATAATCCTACAAAGATTGTGGACCATGGTGACAAAGTCATTAAAACTATATGCGAGAAACAACATGCTGATTC
Source organism: Euproctis similis (assembly GCA_905147225.2). Classification (NCBI taxonomy): domain Eukaryota; kingdom Metazoa; phylum Arthropoda; class Insecta; order Lepidoptera; family Erebidae; genus Euproctis; species Euproctis similis. The sequence continues at coordinate 23,412,798 of LR990110.1, forward strand.
TACATCGATTTACAGAGAAATTAACAGCGTTTCACCCATACAAAAAGATACTTATCTCAATCCCTTTATAGAGGCAAATAAAAATGCCCAAATGAATACAAACGATAGCAGCAGTTCGCCCATATATGACGGTACAGATTTTAATTCGTTTTCACGTACATATCAAGATGATAAGAGCAGTTCACCCATAGAAAACAAAAAAGTTAATAGTAAATATCCTTTATTAACTGAAACAAATCAAAATTCTCTCATGTACAATCATTCTAATAAAAATTCCACCACAACTAGATGGAATAAACCTACTGGGAATATAGACAATGAAATTAATAAAAATCCACTTACCAAATACGTACCAGAAATTGGCACCAATCAAATATATTCTCCGAAATACGCAAGAAAACCGATGCTGATTGCGAACGATTTTAAACCAAAAATCAATAGCATTATTTACAGTTCGTGTTGTTATTTCAATATTATGGGTACATGTAGGGCCACACAAAATAACGAAATATGTAAATTTCGTCATCATATACCCGACTCGGCCGAAATAAAATCAAAATTGTCAGAATTGAAATACGAGTTGTTCATAAGAGAGTACGATTTGATTAGGAGGAACCATAAAATTATGACAATGTACGGATTGTGTTTTTTAGATGAGTGTGTCGAAAGAAAACTGACTAGAATGCTAGTTGAAATCGCCTTTGACTTCGTTAAATTACATGAAATAAACAATACGTTAAAAGTGCATGTAGTTGAGACTGCGCTACTATATTTGAACAATGTAGATTTGAGCGAATGCCATGATCTATTAAGGATGCCAGTTGCTGGCGATCAATTACTTTCCGAGTATTTCATGCAAATAATGTCCAGTACACAGAATTTTTCTCGTTTCAAACCGATATTTTTGAATATCACCCATTTGATAGTGAATATCAATAGAAAAATTCCGCTTGAGGTTGCGCAACAAATTTTAGAGCGTGTTTGTATTTTGCCATTCGACGCATCCACGGCTAGGGCTTTGATACAAATAATGCGCTTGACCGATCCTAATATATTTATGAATACAATAACCGCTCAATTCGAGAAACAGATCTGTGCTAAACGTGAAATTTTCGAGGAATATCTTGCACTCAAAAAAAATAAAACTATTGATGATAGAAATCATTTTTCTATGGCGCCTGTGAGGCATAATGTGCCTCTTAGCCCATATAAACCCATGACTCAGACAGTGAGGATAAATGAGGAGCATTCATTGCCCAATAGTAGAGAAGGTCTGCCATCACCAGATACAACTCATCTAGATCTTATGGTAAGTAAGTTATTCTAATATTTTAGTCATAGTTAAACATGTAATAGTTGAAGTAAACTTTGTTCAAAACAATTGCAACCCAAAAATACACGCCTCTCTATAAAAAAAAAACTCCTCCAAAATTTTAATATCTGGACAGATTTTAATTTTCTTTTTATACTTAGGCTAAGTCACTTTAAATATTACTGTTCAATGTCAGAATAATATTCGGAATTGATATAATATAAGTAACAAATATTGAAGAAAGTTTTATGAGACAACTTCCTTCAATAATTGCATTGAATTTCCCAATAATTGGTTTCAAATATGTCATTAGCGTAAAAAAAATGAAAAATGCAGTCAAAAATTTGATAATAGACGATTAAATTATGTACATAATTTATTTAATCGACAGAATAAAACTACCGATGGGGTGATATTGCCTATAACAAGAACCATATCTGGTCTTAACGTTACGACAAGATCGTATGATGTCAGATATAGTCCACATTCATCAACCAGCGAGGAAGTGTCGCTGAAGCCTACAGAATGGCGCCACAAGATAGTGACCAGGCGTCCAAACCAACGGCCCTTACAAATTAGAGCTCCCAGTCATCAGAGCAAAAATTACCGGCACGGAGATAGACTTGTTACTTTTGGAGGACACTCTTCTGTATGTATAACCCACAGAACTGTATAGCAAACATCGCGAGTGACTGGACCACAGGCTCATTTCTCACGGCAAAAAAAAAAAACAACTAAAGCACAAATAGTTAATTTTTTAAAAAAATGTTTGCTCAATATTCATATTACAGGGTTACACTGTAGTTTTATATGTATAATTCCTAACGTATAATTTTCATTATTTTCATTACTTAGTATAAAACAAAGTCACTTTCCGCTGTCCTGGCCCTGGCCCTTTACAGCGTGTTATTTAAACGTATACTTTCGAAGATATTGCAGTATTAACATAGCGGGACAGCAGTCAAAGCCTATATACAGGGTTATTTCAAATATACTAATAATTAGCTAAGGGTATATTCTGTAGGTAATTACCTAACACTTTTGTTCTACGACTTTTTAAAAATCACAATTTTATTTTTTTTTTCATTTCAAACAAATTTAAATAATTAAAATCGGTAGTTGTAAAATATTAACTAAGTCTACGTATTGCATTGAGCGCACCGAGTGACAACGGTATGGGGGGGTAGCGGGGCAAGGTCACGCGGCATTTGTACTTTGATTGCTCCCGTAGGTCATTAGCCAAACATATGTTAGTCGCCCGAAGTTACCGCCCGTGACGTTTGATGTACCGCGCGTGTCATCTCATTGTGTGCGAATTGGTAAAGTGACGAATGCCATTCAGTTGGAGTAAACGTGTGGAGCCGAGATCATGCGCAGGATCACGTTTCGACATGTTTTTTAACTTTATGTATGAGTATGTTCGACTTGCGGTGGCAAGTATTTAATAAATATAATTAGTCGCAGTTGGTATGTCTGAATAATCTCGAATGCTTAATATCGTGGGCGGAATAATCGAGTTTTCACTTAAATACCCACATTGAATAGGTAGGTAAATAATTCAAATTTCCTGAAATACATTAAATTTTAAGCGCATTAGCCTAAACATAAATTTCTAACACCTTTAATTTCGTAATCTACACGATATCCGATTGGGTATGTGAATTAAAAGCAGTTTCGTGTAGAAAGCGCGGGAACTCGCTTCTCTTGTTTATATGCATAAACAGAGCTGCTACTCTGAATGAAAATCGGGTGAAATAGCCAATAGGTACGTTTAGTACAAAATACAGTTACAAAGGGTCAGATGGTACAATTAAATCTTAAAAATCGTTTTTTTTACTAGAGTTTTAGGTTTTTGTAAAACTGATAAAAGAAAAGTTGTTTAGAATGACACAAAGGAGCTATGTGTAGAATAGTATTAGTATATTAAAATTAACCCTGTATACTCATTTATTACTTTTGAGGCGGAAGAAAGTTCGCCTGGTCAGCTAGTAAAGAATAAAACAATCAATTTTAAAGTCTAAACAACCTAGTTACATAATATTTGCCAACATTTTATTTAAATTATGCTTATGCTAAAACTAATTAAAAACATGTGTATATATATCTGTTCTTTTTTTTTTCAGAATTATCCACCTCGGCATCCAAATTATTGAGAACACTTGGTTAATTTGGTAAAGTAAGGAATATAGCATGATTATTTGAATCTGCAATAAAATCATATATAATATAAATAGAATTATTGGTACCAAATATTAAATTAAGCAGCCATTATCTATAATTAATTATAAATCAATACACAATTCGCCCACCAAATTCCGTAAATAACGCGGCAATAGCAGCAGCTGATTTCTATATGATTACTAATATTCTTATTTTATTAAACCGAACATACGTGCTGGTAGATGACATGTGTTTAACCAAATAAATACACTTAACGTTAGAATTAAAGAAAATGTCACTTAATAAGAATAAAACGTGTGATAAGAATCAAATTGGAAAAGTATATTCAAAAATAACTAGTGTCCGACCGAAGGTCTATTTTTGGCCGAAGCCGAAGCCGATTAATTGGCAATCTCCACAACCCTTGGCCGAAGCCGAACCCGAAGGTTTATAAATTATTAGTAATTTAATAATTTTCTTCAATATTATCCACCGCTAAAAAAGAATATCGACGTAAAGTGGCTCCTGCCGCTTTTCTCTCGGTAATAGAGGTATCCGTACTGAACTAAGTGCAGTCCGCTCCGTCAGCCACCCACTCTTTCGTTACAGATCGTTTAATTCTGACTGTTCTCGGACCTTCGGCTTCGACTCAGAAACCGGCCGAAGCCGAAGATCTCGCTGAAGATGGATTTTTAGCCGAAGGTGGCCGTAGCCGTAGCTTTGGTCGGACACTACAAATAACCGATTGCAACAGAACTTCATCTCAGGATGGGGTTTTATTTTTCTATTTATTAAGTGCATTAAATTTGTAGACTTTTTAATTATGCTGTGAGAACGGCCCGTAAGCACAAAATAAGAAGACTTTGTAAAACCTGACCTACTGTTGACTTTTTTTGTTACATGAAGATGTTCGTTTTCTTCGTTATGTATATAATATTAAGAAAAAAGTTTATTTTTATATTTTAACATTTGTTAATTGCGTAACGTTACATAAGTGTTTAATTAAAAATATACTTAGCGAAATAATTCCGAGCGCAGTGGGAAGTTAAAATAATTAATTATATACATATAACTTACTTTAGAAAATATGATATTGTGACTCCACATAGTTAAAGCATCAAGATCATATGTAAGTAGCATTTAACATATAATTTCTAAAGTCCGTCCGTGCTTCGGCTTCGGCCACAAAAATCACTTTAGGCCAAATCTTCGGCTTTGGCTAAAATGAGCCGAAACCCTGGCCTTGCTAATTGACGAAATTTGTAAATTACTGCACCAAGCTAGAGCGAGACGAAGAGTGCGCAGCAAAACAAGACGAACCAAAATTATAAGCTAAATATGTTGGGGTAAATCTAGAGCTATGAAAGTAACTATCGCGTTTCTCAAGGTCGTCACTTTCGGCTTCGGCCAAAGGTTTTGGTAAATACCAATTAATTCGGCTTCGGCTAGAATTGCAGATTCGGTCCGACACTAATAATCTCAAAGAAATATTCCTGAAATATGTGATATATTTAGAGTTGTATGATTATGAATGCAAGTTCTAGTCCTAATTATCTAGTAAGTTAATATATTGTTTAAAAATAAATTTACATAATGTGTTAAAAGATTTAGGAACATATTAAACTTTGTTAAATAAAAATGACATTACTGATAGAAACATAAATATCTTCTGAGTCAAGAAGTCAGCTCAGTTCTTTCATTCTTGGCGATGGATCGAATCCGGGCTCACATCAAAACCTTCTCGGATGTTATGTGTGATAAATATCGATTACTAACAACATTGTGCCCCGAGTATGGCAATAGGTTCCGCCATTTATTTCATTGTGGCCTCAAAAATTTGGCGAGTCAATGCTTAATAGCCGTTTACACTTACGGGTAGAAAAATAGTGAAGTTATTAAAAAAAGTAATTAATCAAATATCAGTTGAATTCGATTATTCAACAATAATATCTTGGACACAATACACACAGCGCCCTCTAGTTCCAAGCTAAGCAACTAAATGCTTGTGTTATGGATACTAAGTATAAAACGGATATTAAGTATGTATTTACAAAAGAAAAGTATATATGATACTTTTTTCTAAATACATACTTATAATACATAGAAGAACACCCAGACATCACACAAATATTCATGTTTGTCACATATATTTGTGCTCGGGTGGGAATCGAACCCCCGACCTCATTGCTGCAGCCGGTAGTTTTTACCAATGCGCCACGAGGCAGAGGTACTATTAATAACTATAAGAAAGTTTTTCTTTATTATATTATAGTCTATTGAAATGTTACAGCTTATGGGCCGAACATTGCATTTCTTAGTGGACGCCATTATATTCTTGGGACATGTGGGAGGTATCAATAGCCGAACCCCAAGTTTTCGGGCTTGCCATCCTTGACGAGACATCGCGGAAAAAAATTATGCACCCCTTTTATCAAAGATGGCGGGCGGAGGACAAGGGCAGCTAGTTGCCTGAGTCTTCGAGGCTACCGGCGGCAAAATAAACTTGGGTTTAAGCTTCTATTGATCCCCCTCCACATGTCCCGTGGTATAGGGGTCAAACGAGCAGGCGTGTCCCTGATGGTGAGCAACAAACACCGTCCATGGACACCTGAACACATAGTGTTACAGTTGCGTTGCCGGTCTTTACAATGGGATATGAAAGTGGGAGGGGAAAAGGGGTGTGGCCTCCAGATACCTCTCTCACCGAGGGAAACGCGGCAAGAGCCACTCGTCGTGGTATTTCGCCGGTCGAGCCGGTCCATTCATGTAGCGATCTTCGTGGATCTACTCCTTGAAAAAAAGTCCTCTAAGAATTGTAAAAATTCATGTCACATTTCAATAGACTATTATTGTGATTACATATTGTGCTGCCATTACTTGTCCATATAGAACTATATGAATAGATATATATTAAAGTATACAAATATAGGTATATCTGTATATTACTTCTCAGTATACTGACCCTAACTTTATATGAATATAGAATAGTACATATTACTTAGATCAGATTTATTTTGTAAGTTATGTTCGTGTAAATAATATATTTTATTAACATAAGTTACATATAGTATTATTAATATGACTTAGACATGGTATTACGACAGTCGTAATATTTGACGATGGTTGCCTTTGATCTCTATCGAAACTCATAATTGCCCCCTTTTTAAAGCAGGGTTTCCCAAAGTGTGTGCCACGTCGCAAGCTTTGACCCCTCTTGATTATAAACGGGTTGTATTTTGCACTGCTATTGACCAGTTACAGGTGACTTTTTTATTCACATTTATGATTGCTAGAGTACTGCATTTTTATAAGCTCATCTACTATTTATTTTATTCGAATAATAAGTGTTGTATATACCATCTATAAAATTAATACATATATGAGCGACCAAACTTCTCAAAACTAAATGTATTTCACATTGTTTTGAGAAGTTCGAAACATTGTCATTTGATATATAAACAAATCTTTGGGAAACCCTGGTTTATTACTTGATAAATTTTAATAAGTTTTGAGCACGCCAAAGTACATATGGGAGTTGTTTAATTAATAATTACTGTAAACCTTTGGTTTAAAAGTAATCATTAGATTTAAGTATAAATAGGATATTATTAATCTTAAGCTTTGATAACTTGTTAAAAAATATTGACCCTTTTACTTGTTAAATATTGTCTGATTTAAAATAAATAGCTCCATCAGTTATTGTCTCTGGCTAAAATAAGTGTTTCCTTATGTTATTAAGAAACTACGTTTTTTTTTTTCAATTTATCGTTAATGATTTTCTAGTTGAAAGAATATATTTAGAAAGAACTGATATAAATTGTTTCATTTAAATATTTTAAATACTTTCTAGTCAGTTAGTATGTTAAAAAAGGACTTTTGTAGAACTAGAGCCCTAGTGGCTGCTGCGTAAAGGTCGGGGGGTTCCGCCAAAAGTTATCTCATGGTGAGATAACTTGATCGTTGATCACAAAATTATATAAATATCCATATCAATTTTTTTCAAACATTTTCATTATAATTCTACTAGACCTTTTGACTATTCAAGAGATAGTCCGCATCAAGACAAATTCTTTAGTCGCCCCATTCATGGCGCTATACTGCCCGTTATAAGGAAAAAGGCCCAACCAAGACATTGCATGACATGGAGATGCCTGATAATATAAAAAATAATAAAATTATACCATGATTGTAAATAATGAAAATAAAAAGAAACAACAATATGTATAGAAAAGTCAAATGTAATTACCTACATGAGAGCATTTGAAAATTATAAATACATAAATTATGTAATAATAATATTAATACACATTTTGATAAATACAACGAAGCTAAGAATACATTTTGAGCCTTCAATAATATTAGTCTTATTTCAATGGGGGCCATCACAATATTAGTAGTACATACTCAACACAAGATAATGTGTAGATGTTGTATTTTTCATAATTATTCACATCAGTGCAAAAAAAAAATATATGCCAATAGTATTTTAATATCAAAATTAAATACACTAACTCAACATACATATCTCATGACAAACATGAGACAGAGATTATCAAGATGAAATCAAGGATGGACAATATTAAACACTTGTTTCCACTAAGTAGACTTGAAGTGCTTTCTTCAAGTTCGTCTTTAGAATTTACTAACAAAAATCCCTAAACAGGATTTGTAATGTCAGAACATTACACCTATTATTGACATATGTTTAAATAGCTCAATAAAATTTCTATAATAAACTGTGCAAATCATCAAAATATAATTATTACTGCATTAAAGTCAAAAGAAAATCACCAAAATAATATCAGTTGTTTTTAAATAAATTAATATAAAAGTGACCCCTAAAGTATATAAGATGCCACCAAGGTCTATATATTATTGTTTCCTTGCAGCCTTAATTTCTAAATACAGTAAATGTACCGGTTTATCAACTGTATCTATATATCACAAGATCACTGGAATGTCTAGAATGTTCCCCACCCTTACCATTCTCCCATCTTTCAATACAAACTTTACTAGTAATTGTATTTGTCTATGGTGACAAATGTGAAATAAAGTAGCGCCAATTCTTTCATTAATTACCTCTACTTTATAACTGCAATTAAATAGTAAGTACAACAATCTTTTTAATAATATTTGGTACCAGACCAGATAAATAATGCATGTTTTAAATTTCCTCTATCTGTATATTACACAATCGTCGCCCCTCATCAAACGTAAATTGTAAGTAAAAGTACATAATAAACTAAATTAAAAAACAATTTCAGATATAAAAAGAAATATCCACACAATCTTATCCTAAATATAAATTAGCAGACTATGAATATTGTCATTGCAAAGCGTAATAGTCGTGTAAAAATCTTACAATTAGATGCTACAACTGGACTAAAGAGTAGCACAAAACACTCAGTCTCACATACATTCTTAATCACACTAATTGCTACAATTTAAACACTGCCACTATATATTTGTTAGATCATTATATGACTTTGCCAATAATGACCAAGTCTAATCACATATAATTTTATTTATCTCGAGTATTTTTTTCTGAATATCTGACAAAATGTGGTGTTCTAGGACATATTTTATTTTACACATTTATAATATTAAGTGCACTCCTATTATGATAATTCCGTTACACATTATGATGATTTTTATTCATTTAAAAATACAAACTTGTTAAAACCATTTAATGTGCCCATATTTTTTCCCTTTCTTCTCAGCTTATATTTTGAGCTACTCTCAATGTCCATAGATATATAATAAATAGTATGTAACACACACAATTTATTTGTACTCAGCAATTTGGTATTATAATACTGGTGACTTGATCAAATGGTGAATAGAGATGAAATTTTCCAACTCAATTTTCAACCATTAAGTTACCGTTCTGTAACAAAACTACTTTTAGTTATTTAGTCCATAGTTTAACTATTGATGAAAATCATCAATGTTTAGTAATACTGGGGAATCTTAAAAATCTTTTACATGCAAGTGACAGATAATTAAATACAAAATACTTTAGTAACAAATCAAGTGTATCACAATATACAGATTTTTATATTTTGGTGGTAGTGTAAAGATGATTGAAATATATTGATCATTTAGAATGAAGACAATATATGAAATACTGGATTGTGAATTACTGTAAGGCATTATCAGTCTATTACTTATGAGATATATATTGGTCTGTAATATCTAGCCTTTTGAATAATAATTGTTAATTACAAATTCTAAAATAATATGACAAGAAAAAGCTAGCTGCAAATGTTTTATATTAATAGGATAATACTATTATATATAGCACCAATTGCATACAAATTATTGACAAATATTTACTAAGGAAGTGTTAGTTGGAAGTGAGTTGATTATACACAAGGTATAATACCTAAACAGAGAACAGCTAATCCTTTATTGGTGCTCCAGTGGTCGAGCACATGATTTCTGAATACAAAGTTTGTTCGCATCCTGGCACACACCAATGAAATTTCGAAATGAATTAATAAAGTTAAATGTGATAAATATTGATGACTAAAAACTTTGTGCCTGTTATGGGAATATGTTCGTCACCTATTCTAATTGGGAGGTAAACATAACGGCGAGTCAAGGCTTAACAGCCACTGCCCACACCTTTGGGTAGAAAAAGGCGTGTAGTTATGTTACGTTTTTAACAAGCCGTAATACTAAGTTCAATTTGCTGACATGCAAATAGCAGAAACATTATTAGATATAAGGATGATTCAATATGATCAACCAACATGATGAATTTGCATTATATATTCTGTGACTGAGTTTTATTGTGGATCAAAGATTTAAGTTTTAATTTAATTTTTCAAGATTTAAAGTATTATGTATTCTCTCATTAGTTTAAAGGGTAAGAGTTGAATGAGAAACAATCTCCAACTAACATTTCCTTAGCATTGTAGAAGCGATCCTTACATTAAGCGGTGGGTTACATGATATTCTTTTAAGTTATTACAAAAAAGTATTCAAACACTTTAGTGGAACAGTGCCCGTGGTCTTTTCTTGGCAAGGATGTGCCATGACTGTGTGATGCCCTTACGGCGTTTTGGTGACAAACTGGAAAGCAGTTAACATACATATAAAATAAACATCTTATTATTTGGAGACAAAAATGTGGTGATAAAAATAATCTTCCTTTATTTACTGTTTTGGACAATTTGTGTTCTCTTGTCTTGGACTTTATATTTATTGATGTTTGAAATAATAAGAAGAGTGTAACAAACGTGGAGCCTTATTTACCAAAGAACAATTGCAAAGAGAGGTTAATAGTTTTGTGCTCTATATATCATGAAGAAGAGCTGTGCAGTTTGTTGTTACTATCATAATTAAAAAACAAATTCTAGTGAAAACTTACCCATGATCAGGTGTGTCAGGCATGTATGGTGACATTCTGAAGTCACGATTGTGTGGTGTCTCTATACCAAAGGGACTATATAGTTTTGTTGGACTCCGCCCAAGCAGCTGAAAGTTTTGAAAGGCATGTTAAACTTCATACTTATTTATAAATATAAATTTGAGTAGATATTTTTTCAGGGTGTATTGTTTTATTTATTAATTTCAGAGTGTCCATGCTCATAGGTAATGTGATATGTCTATTATTATTTGTTTAAAACCCAAATTGTTATATATTTCCCATTATGTTAAATAGTGAAACATAATTTTATTTATTTTTATACTGAATAATAAAACTACCTGTTTTTTCTTCATAACGGGAGTAGATGGTGTCCGACAAGGAGATCCAGCCTCTGCAAGACGGTGACGCCGCCTGCCTCCCAGTCTAAAATGCTTAAACATAAATACCATTATTTGTAACATTATATAGAGTAAGCCCGGATTGGTTAACTTGTATCACAGATAGAGAAAATTTACTCTCCTTTAAATTTTCTATTCATTTATTTTTTCCTCGGTTATTTAGGAAGACTCGGTGGATGGATTTGGATGTTTTGTGTAGAATAGCGAAAAGCATAATGAACCACGGTTTTAAGTGACTGATTAAGAGAGTCCAAGGCTAGTATGTAACAGGCGAACGATATCTTGGCCAAAAGCTTGTTAAATAGATTGAATTGTTGGGTCATGGTTGCTATGACACCAGGAGGAATTTCTAACCCCAATTAGAAAGCAATCTAGTTAGGAATTTTAAAACAAGGCAACTAAACGAATGAAAAAAGGACAAAACTTACCTGAGACAAATTACCAAATGTATTTCTTACGCTTCTTATAGTTCTTGTTATCTTGTCGGCACCAGATTGTAGTGCACGCCGTGAATTAGCAAAGGAGCTAGTTTTAAATATGTTTTTATTGTAACAACCATCTACATTTCTCAAACTATCTCTTGTCGGCGAATCGATAACCGAATCTTTTACAAAGGGATCCTTCATTTTATGTGATAAATCTCGTACTTAAGTATAAGTAGATTAAAAATACTTGATTAGAATTTTTTACAAATTTTTTTCAAAATCTCACTTCACTCATTAAAACTATCCTATTTTTATAATGTATTAAAATCAATCACATTCACGTTTTTATAAACCGTCCGTCGCGCACCGTTACTTTTTGTGATTTGCAAACAGGGTTGCCAACCCCAACAAATCAAAAAACAACAGTTCTCTTATTAAAAAACAGTAGATTGGTTCAAAAAGGCAGGTTTCATACTTTTCTCATATATTATAATTTAAACAGTGGGAGACCAAGCAGTTCCCTGCATAAATGGGCTGGCTCGACCGGTGAAATACCACGACCTCTCAAATGATCGACGTAAAGTGGCTCATGTCACGTTTCGTCCGGTGAGAGAGGTAACCGGAGCCCCCCTCCCTCCCTTCCCTATGCCCTATCACTCAAAGGTCGGCAATGCAACAGTAACACTACATGTGTTGCTGGTGTCCATGGACGGCGTTGGTTGCTTACCCTCAGGTGACACGTCTGCTCGTTTGCCCTCCGATCTCATAAAAATTAAATAAACAATAACCAATCTCAATAAAAATACTCAATTATTTCAGTTACTGGGCTGCATTCACATTATTATATTTATTTATGTGAAACAAGAGTACGTAGTATTATAGTAGTAGTATTATTAGTAGTTTTATTATTATAAAGGTAGGTATCACACGTATTTGACAAATTTAAAGTTTCAACTGTAGTTGTCACTCACTAATTTAAGGGCTATAGTCTATTAAACTGTTCAGTTACATAACGTTTTATATCAAAGAAATAATAAAGTAAAATATTTTCTTGAGGTAACAGGTGTCTCTCAACACTAATTGAAAAAAAACAGTAATATTTATGGATAAAACAAAAAACAGGGACATCAATTGAAAAACAGTAAATCTACTGTTAAAATAGTAGGGCTGGCAACAGTGTTTGCTCCGACCAGCAGTGTTGCCCGCCTCAACAAACCAAAAAACAACAGTTCTCTAATAAAAAACAGTAGGTGGGTTTAAAAAAAAGGCAGATTTCATTCTTTTCGTATATATTTTAATTAAATCAATAACCAATGTCAATAAAAATACTCAATTATTTCAGTTACTAGGACATGGCGCTCTGTTCTCTCTGCCTACCCCGCAAGGGATTTAGCGTGAAGTTATGTTAGAAGTAATGAGGGCCCTGTACAGGGCCATGGACCGCACGACGCCACCGTAGAGGCGGTGAACTCTCTCTCCCGGTCCCCCGAGGTTGGGCAGCAGGCGATGAAGCGCGCCCGCCACCCGTCGCGATCGGGGGACCATCCTCACGAAATACTCCTCGGAGCTCCAGCGGCTGTCCAGGGTGAGGCCGAGGTACTTCATGGATCCGCGAGACCGGTGGTTCCCAGCCCCGGGTGAGCCGGTGGAACCACAGCACCTTACTTTTGTGAGGCGCCACCTCCAAGCCCAGCCCGCGGATCCGTCTTACGACGATAGCCACCCCCAGGTCGGCGAACCTGAGCGTACGCTCGAAGTCGGGCCTCGTGGCGACCACCAGTGTCGTCTGCGTAGCAAACGACACTCGCCCCACAGGGCAGACTGGTGCGGAGGACCGGGTCGTAGGCGAGGTTCTACAGCAGGAGCCCGAGCACGGACCCCTGCGAAACCCCGCACGATACCTCCTTCCTCTGCTCCGTCCCGTTCTGGTTGACATAGTCCACCCGTCTCTCCTGCAGGTAGGTCCCGATAACCGACCTTAGGTAGGGAGGCAACTCGTGGTGTACGAGGGCCAGAATACCCCGCGGCGGAGGCATTTGGTGAACAGCTGCCTCGCCTTGTGCCCCAGGACCCCCAGAGCGAGCAGCAAGACCCGGCCCGGAATTCCGTCCGGGCCGGAAGCGGCGCTACGGGAGGCGAGCCGCGTCACCGCTCGCCCGAGCTCGTCTTCCGTCACCTCCAGCTCGTCGGACCACGGAGTGAAGTCCAACTGAGACGGAGGATCCGAGGGACCACTCTGGACCCTAGGGAAGAGCGTATCAACCACTCTTCCCACGACTTCCGGGTCCAGGGATTCCGTCAATGGAGGGACCCACGGGATCAGTTTGCCCAGCACCATTCGATATAGGCACCCCATGGGTCCCTGTCCAGTCCCTCGACGAGATCGTTCCAGGACTGCTTGCGAGCCTCAGCGATAGCTACACATACGGCGTGTGCAGCGGTCCCGTATTCCCGCCTGGCTCTGAGAGTCTCCTCGACCGTGGTTCGCCTTCTTCTGCGGGCGCTTTGGCACAGGCGGCGCGCGACGAAGGCAGCATTCCTCGCTCCACCAGTACACAGAACCCCGCCGAGGCGGCCCGACTCGGGGTATCGATGCCTCGCAGATGACCTCAACGTGCCGCGCAGCCAGGCCGCTTGCGCCGGCCACGACCATATCACGATCGAGCGCTTGAGAGACCAGCGCCGCGGAGGGCCGCTAGTCTGACCGGGGCGGCGGAGTGACACATCCAAAAAGATGTGTCGGTGGCCAGACAAGTGGACCACCTCCTCCGCCACCCGCCATCCCGTCACTGTGGCGGCCGCAGAAGGAGTCGCCAATGATAGGTCGACTATATAATAGACTAAGATATTAAACTTTTTGTGCCTAGATAATTATGATATTGATTTAACTGAAGAGCAAGGCAATACAGGCAAGAAATTAATGCAAATATCATGTTGATACAGGATGGATTATATCAGAGTTTAAATTCAAATCAAAACAAAACTCAGTTATTCAATTTAGGTCTTGTACAGACACTTATGAAGGTCACATATTTAAAATCCGCTAATTCCATTATTCTCGCGTTGAGAAGAATTGGCAAGAAACTCAGGGCTCTTTTTTTTATTTAACAGTAAAATGAGGTCTCTCACTTCAAACATAAGTCACAGTACTTTAGTAAAAGTTCTTTGGACGCTTTAACAAACCGGTTCCCACAAACAGCACCCGTTCACGAGTATGACCCACAACTCAATTCTTTCTATAGCTTCTTATTTTAAATAACTACATTTTAAATAAAGGACATTAAAACTTTAAACAAACACGCCAAACTCTCGGTTTCGGTGGTCGAGTACCTAACTTCTGAATCAAAAGTCGCGGGTTCAAATTCTGGCTCACATCAATGACTTTTCCAAATTGTTTTCGCAAATTATGTGTGATAAAAATAGCTGACTGAAAACTTTGTGCCCGGTATGGCAATAGGTTCTCCATTAGGGACGTAAACATAACGGCGAAATGAGTGTTAACAGCCGCTGTCTACACCTTCGGGTTGAAAAAGGTGTGGAGTTATGTTATGTAAGCTGAGTATTTGTTTATACAATAGGGTTCTAAAAAACGAGACAATTAAACAACTAATGATTATATTTACTATACAAATAACAATTATGAGCCACGTTGATGCATATAATAGTCAATTACAGTTGAAAAGGCTGCAAAACCGGCTGCACCAAAAATTCCAGCCTTTAGACCACCTGGAAAAAAATAATACAAACAATTGTTACTTAAAAATAGCCAGATCAACTTCTGACAATACTATAGTAGAGTGGGACTTATGAAACTTTAACTTTTTTCACTCACACATTCCAATATACAAATTATGTTGAATGACTATATAATTTACGTGGTGACAACCAGAACACCGGTCTGAAAACATCCTGTTAAGTAGTTTTTAAGCCTCTGATAGGTTTTTTAGTGTAAACAAATATTAACAACTAGCTGTTGCCCACTACTTCGTCTATGTGGGCACCATAGAGAAGGAAAGATACTGTGCCTGAGCCATTATAAGGGTTCATAGCTCACCCCCAATTAGTGATAGCATGATGATCTTTAGCCTATGTGTTGACCCAACCTCTTAGCTGTATTTATGCAAAATTTGATGTAAAAGCCTGCAGTACTTTTAGAGTTTATCCATAACAATCATATAGACAAACAGATTAACAGACAAAAATACTAAAAATATTTTAGGGTTCAGTATCAATTGTAGATCATGTTAAAAGTTCACAGTTTCAATTTTCCTACAATTTTATTATATGTATAGATTACCTCTTAATCCTATAAGTCCTCCAGTAACACCTCCAGCGTAAGTACCATTCTTCCAATCTGACTTCCCCCTAGCTGTTTCTATACAGCATTCAATACCAGAGAACACAGCACCCAGAATAGCAAAGTTTTTACCATAGCTTAACATTGAATTTTTCATCTCTCTCAAAATTTCCCGAGCTGTTTGATTTTGTTGCGCCATGGGATCTGATACATTTGGCATTAGTGATGAGGTAAATAAACCAACTGCTGCACCAAGACCATAACCTATAAAAATTAAGAAGGACTGACTACTGTTTTGTATCCTCTTTATCATATAGCAGTTATTTCTTTAAATATCTTCTGACCGACTAAACAAATTTTCATTTCACATTTGATATTATCATTATACCAACAACCAACTATATTCTAAGGTTCTACTTTCAAAGGTTATCTGTATTAAATTGCTTATTAACCACAATTGATTACTAAAAACTACAAGTCTCTCATGAAAAAATATAATGGTTTAAAATAACATTTTTTTTAATCAAATAAAATTTTCCTTTACTTGCGAGTGATATTTGCGAATTCAATATTTAAACCATTGTTAATTTAAGTGTCTGGTGAAAATACAATTTCCAAGCTTTAATTTAGAATTTACTCTAAATATTTAGTGGTTCGCTATTTTCATTGCCATACTAAAAGTAAATGAAACTAAAAATATGTGTGCAATTACCTATAATGCAGCTGGTTATCGATTTGAATGGACAACTTTCAATCGTGGATTCAATCATTTTTTCTTCGTTTGTTTTAATTATTACAGGCCCCAGAATCCTCGGAATTATAATATTTTCACGAAACCGTTGATTATTTCCAACCAAATACTTAGCAAGTGAATCGTAGTCATTTTGTTGAGAAAACTTCATTAAATTTGGATCAATTGGGGGTCTTTTATATTCAGCCATGATAACTACTTAATGTTATAGGTATTTTAACTTTTCAAGTACGTCTTTGCACATACAATTGTTTCTTTTTCCAATCCGTGGCGTTTCATTTATGTAACTATTTTGTTGATATTTGGTATCACTTGCCGATAAAGTGTCAATTCAATGCCAATTTATCTAAACTAAATTGACATTTTAAAACATAACCTCTAATATTGTTATTTTTTTTAATTTGCCCATTATTGGACAGGCTAAAGCTTTTAAGCCATACTGCCTTGTCTGACGTTATTTTTTATTATGAAGTAATGATGATGAAGCTGACGATGAAACTTAAAACTAACCTAAACTAACTTAACATAACCTAACCTAATCATACATAAAGTCGTGGCACTTTATGCATGATGTTGCGAGGGAATCCTGACGACACTGTAGGAGAGCACACTAAACACGATATTTACACCATTCCCCACATTTGCACTTATATACGGACACTTATTGAACAAAATTCCACGAATTTTATCCAATAATATCCATTGAAACACAAATCTGAGAAAATAATGCAAAAACGGACATGACTCTTCCACAGTCCCGCCAAAACTCCTCCCTAATATCGATACCTCCCACGTAATATGTTGTATCCCACAAAAATGCGATTTAGATTTATCAAAAATGAGCTTTATTTGTAGTAATTGACCCATTCAAAGTAAAAAAACTACGAAAATGCGGTTTTTTGAACCATTTTAAAGACGTAAAATGTTGTAACTTTTGAATGGGAACGGACTAAAAAGTTGTATCGGTCTATGCAATGGTTTACGCGGGGTACGTGGCGCGGAGGACGGTGCGCCCGCAAGTTGTATCGGACTCGGTTACATACAACAGACTAACAGACTACCCCGGACATTGAAACGGACTCACACGCACCGGGCTCTCTAATTTCTGGTCAAATAATTTACGTAATTTAATTATTTCAAACGATTTAAGAATGAAACGGCCGAGTATTACAACAAGAGGGAGAAGATTGT
This sequence comes from Euproctis similis, assembly GCA_905147225.2. Lineage (NCBI taxonomy): Eukaryota > Metazoa > Arthropoda > Insecta > Lepidoptera > Erebidae > Euproctis > Euproctis similis. The sequence continues at coordinate 23,430,707 of LR990110.1, forward strand.
GTGATCTTGTCAATAATATGAGTACACAGTACAGCATTTATCAGACACCTGGGGAAAATAACAATGTTACAGTAAATGAATTAGAACAAAACAATATTACCGATCCAAGCTTTCGAAATATTACCACTAGAGTATCTTTTTTGTATTACTTCATAAATATTATTGAATATAATCTTATTTTTTTTGGTGATAACAACCAAAAATGTTGTACTAATTACTTACAATAGAATATGTTGTAAATTTAACATCCAAAAATATTGTATGTAATCATCATCATCATGAGCCCAGATTAGTCCACTGCTGAACGTAGGCCTCCCCCTTAGCGCGCCATAACTCCCTATCCTGTGCCAGCTGCATCCAGCGACTCCCGGCTGTTTTTATGAGGTCGTCTGTCCATCTAGTGGGGGGACGGCCTACGCTACGCATACCAATCCGTGGTCGCCACTCAAGAACTTTTTTTCCCCAGCGGTCGTCAGTTCTTCGAGTGATGTGGCCTGCCCACCTCCACTTCAGCGTGCTAACTTTATGGGCTATGTCAGTTATTCTCGTACGTCTACGGATCTCCGTATTTCGGATCTTATCCCGTAGAGATATACCGAGCATAGCCCTCTCCATAGCACGCTGAGCGACTTTGAGCTTCTTAATACGGCCAGCATTAAGAGACCATGTCTCAGAACCATATGTCATCGCTGGTAACACACACTGGTCATAGACCTTGGATTTAAGGCACTGAGGAATTTTGGACGAGAAGATATGCCTAAGCTTCCCGAACGCTGCCCAGCCGAGTTGGATCCGTCGGTTAATCTCTTTCTCGAAGTTCGCTCTACCTAGTTGAATAGTTTGTCCTAGGTAAACATAGTGATCGACAACTTCGAGGATCGCATCTCCAACAGTTACCGGTACTTGAATGACATGGACATTGGACATGACTTTTGTCTTGTCCATATTCATTCGTAGACCCACTTGTTGGGATAACTTGTTAAGATCCTTGAGCATTGCACCCAGATCCTCCAGCGACTCTGCCAAGACCACGATGTATGTAATACATATAACATTATACGTAGTTCAGCGTGTATCAGAAAATGTTGTATGCGTTACTTACTGTTAAGGACAGCGACTTAGCATAAGTTAGAAATAGTTGTATATGTTTCGTTAAGGCTAAGGGAATAGGAATAATTTTATGTATTTTATTTAGGATAAGATGTATTCATGTAAATAAAGTAAATTCTAGTGTATAAGTAGGATAATTGGGCCCCGAGACTCCGAAACAAGAGCCGCTACCCCGACCGCGCTAGGAAAATTGTGAGTTAAACGCTTGGTGTCTCGGGATAAGCCACGACAGGATTGTGAAATCTCTTACAGATAAGAGAGACGGTCGTGGCCTATCTTTAGAGGCATCAAGCGTACCTGTTGGTCACATAGAACCGGAGTTACGACGCAAAAGGACCCCGGTTCATAGTGAAAATAAGCGGGCGACGGGGCCGAGTTTAGCGCGGCTCTCGTTACGGTAATGTTTCGGGGTTATTAAGCGGCCCGATATTTGCCAGAATGTATGAAGCGAACGGGAATCAAGCAAACGGGCACTAAACAAATAAATAAGGAAAAGTGAAGATCAGCTATTTTATTTCGGAAAAAAGAACCTATACAGTCCACCCCGAAGTAATCCACAACACTTACTATATTTTACGTTGTTGAGCGCACATTATATTATTATAATACATACAATATTTTACGTTGCAATATAAATAATGATATGTATGGTATGTAGTAAAAATATGATTTTACTTCGGATGTAGATATTAAAAACTCAGTTGTGTAAATCGTGATTTGCTATATTTTTGTACCTATTGCTTCTGGTCTAGATATAGAGCCTTATCGGAGCCCTGCTTTGCTTACTTACTTACTAAAAATCTTTGCTGGCTTACTAACAATTCTTTCATTATTTTAATTTCGTTTTAGAGTCTCCACTTCCAATAAATTTTAATTGAAAGAATGAATGAGCTTGAAACTGTAATAGATACCTACTGACTGTTTTTATTTGGTGTTCAGCAGAGGAAACAGAGTCTAATACGAAAAATATTGAGACACCGCACTGTTCTCCTTCTTGTAGTATGAAGGGGTCATAGGAAAATTTTCACACTCTACCACTACCCTCTCTATGGGTCCGTCAGTAACCATCTTAGTAAAACGTTTAATCATGGTTCGAAGGACAGCAGGCAAAATCTCGATATTCATAAAAGTCATAAACTTACCAAGCACCCCATCGCATCTACATCAGTTTGAGGTGATAATCTCATATCTAGGACTTCTTGCATTTTTTGCTTACATTTGCTGACGTCCAATTATTATAGTTAGGTTATTTTAAAGATACTAAGATTAAGAAGGTAAAAAAATGACGTATATAGCAAATTTTTATATATAAATTGAAGAGTTATGAGCTCTTCGATTTCAAATTTAGCGGTCAGTTAAATCTTTTCTCTCGTCTATCAAATTAAATAACGTAAATTAGGTAATATATTTTTATAATAGGTAATATATTATTATTAGTATAACAGTCTCGGTGGCGCAGTGGCTAGCACCCCGCTTCTGATTCAAGAAGTAGTGGGTTCAAATCCTGGCACACACCAATGACTTTTCGAAATTTTCGGAAGTTACGTGTGATAAATATCGATGACTGACAACTTTGTGCCCGGTATGGCAATAGGTTCGCCACCTATTCCATTTGGGACGTAAACATAACGGCGAGACGAGGCTTAAGAGCCGCTGAAGTAGAAAAAGGCGTGAAGTTATGTTATGTTATGTTATATTTTTATTCCCAACAATTATAACTAGCTATTTAAAAGAAACAGGGAACAGGGCAGGAAGATGATGACGATTTATCTAATCTTGATGTAATTTTTCAACGATATTGACAGCTCAGTAATTCAGCGCTTCTTAAAAGAATATAATATACTTTATTGCTCACCATTTAAGAATAGATTACAGTAGACAGTGCATGGTAAATGTTAGACAAATAGGCGGTCTTACCGCTAGCTAGGAAGGATAATATGCGGTTTACAGTTGCTTAATTAAAATATAAATGATAAAATCTATAGAGATAATTAATAATTTATCAATATTAAATTCTAGGACGTTCATCTAAAAATAAACTTATTTATACACCTTTGGAAAGGTTTAGCTTGGTAAGGTGGTTTAAAAAGGATGGAAAGCCCTATAACGTTATAGAAATGAACCACGCCGTATCTTAGCAGTCTTCCTATATCAAAGGCAAAAGAATGGTGAGTACAGCTCACATCTTAGATTTGCCGACGACATCGTTGTAATAGCAGAGTCGCTGGAACAGTTAATCGGATTGCTGCGCAGCCTAGACGAGTCCTCCCGGCGTGTCGGTTTGGGCCGACCTTAGAAAGGCGGCTGGAAAAAACTGGATGCGGAAGGCAGAGAATTAGATGTTGTGGTACACATTGGGAGGGGCCAATGTCCAGCAGTGGACTGCAATAGGCTGATGATGACGATGAAAAATTCCAGTGTATATTGTTGAAACTGTCATATACAACGAACATAATTTAAACTCCGCAGTTTATTATTGTAAGTATGTGATACAACAACTGAAGTAATCTAGGCTGCACAGTATAATGTTGTAAGTATGAGATACCACAGGTGGCACACAGAGAGTACGTAAATTACGTAAACGGTGGCACAGTCTGTATTCCAGTGTAAAGTGTTGTAAGCGACAAATCTCAGAAAAAACATAATGTTTTCATAATTATCTTTAAGTATAGTCTAGAATACAACAAATTACAATCATATACCAAATTTTACAATGCTGCACTGATAAATGCAGTTTTGATGCCAATTTAAATCTTTAAATCGCTCTCCTGTAAAGTTGCAGTTTTACAGATACAACCAGGATACAACAACTTACGTGGGAGGTATCGATATTGTTGAATAGAGATGCTCGGTACTCAAAATATTGTTCGATACTGGTGTGATCAGTATCGATCATGTATCAAATATCATCCAAAGGCCATAAAAAATATTATTGTTGTCCGAGCAGTGACCTTTGATATTATTAGAGAGAGTTCAGTGGTTTGGCTGGGCATATGATTCTATCAAATGCATAAAGAAGATCTCACAGACTAAGAACACTGTTACACATGCTCATTATTATGATTTTAGCGCGTGTGAACAGGTTTGCTTAATAAGTATGATAAGAATATGTTTGAAACTAGCATGCTCATTGGTAGCTTGTGTAAACAGTTCATGAGCATGCTCTTTGAGCATGCTCTATAGTAGCATGTGCAACAGTACCGTAATACTAATGAGAGTAATAAGTGAAGGAGTGATAGTTATGGATAACGGCATAACAGTTGTTATTTACTTAAAAGTCTGTGGCGCAAATGTTTAGGTGGGAATTTTTTTGTTACCAGGTCATAAAATAAAGAAAAAATGTGGGATTTTTTTAAAGAATTTGATCAAATTTGATGATTACAATATTTTTAATTAAATTGCGTAAATAATTTAAATTATACGATGTCAGATTCTTCTGATGAAGATATTTCTCATTTTAGGGAAGTCGTGGATACCACTTTTATACAGTCCCTAAATGCATTTAATACACAAATCACCAAAGAAACAGAAATTAGTAAGTTATTTTATTTACTAATAGATAATTTCCTTACATTGAAGTTATAGAACTAATTTGTTTTCTTAAAGATTATTGATCTTCTAAAGTACATAACTACACATTATTTGTTTAATTATAACCTTACTTTTGTTAACAGATGTAGAAAAACCAAAGTCAGAACGATATTTAGTAGAAGCTTCACATTACAATGACGTGAAAATACCAGAGCTAATGCAGACTAAAATCTGGGCCAGAGTTTCCGCGTTAATAGAGAAAAATGTAGAATTTGTAGAAAGTGAATTGGATGTAAAACAAAAGTATGTACTAAATTAATTAGTGAGTATGATCTTCAGTTCTACATATTTTATAGAAAGGAGATGTTTCTATATTGAATAAGGAATCTGAATGTTTGAAATAAAACCTTCTTTGAGGTCATTTAATACAATTTTACTGGATAACACACATCTATATTCTTATTAAATGATTATACTTAAAATTTTAGAAAACAAAAAGTTAAAGGTGGTGTGAAGTTATTTACAAATTCAGATGGATATCTGTCGTGTGCAGAAGTGAAGGACACATACACAGAAAATCATAACAGAGAATCAAAAAATATTAATCAAAAGAAGAGAAGAAAATTAGATGCTGATGATAAAAATATCAATGAACAAGGTATACAAGAATTTAGCTCTATTCTATGAGGTGCCTGACAGTCTTATGTCAGAACTGACAAGAGATGCACTTACATGTTATTACGTTGGCACAATGCCCTATTCACAGATTTGAGACAGGATACTAAATTGGGGGGCGTTCAAGTATTACGTAGGCAGATTTATTAAAAATTTTTACCCTCCACCCCCTTGTCAGCAAAAGTAACCAAAGCTCTTACCCCCCAGATAATTATGTAATCATTATTAAAAAAAAATTTCAAGAGCACTACCTACAGAATATTTTGAATATTTACTGATGACGTAATTAACATCTGGACTCCCCTACACCCCATGTCATCAAAAATAAGCAAACCAAAGACCCTCCCCCGCGCCTGTAGTGATTATGTAATACTTGAACGACGCCTTACAGGATAATAATTTTGTTATATTTACAGATAAAATAACGGCTGTGACTATTAGTGGAGACTACATTTTATCCAAAGACGATACAAGACATTGGAAATCGAGAAAAAAAGAGAAACTTTTTAAATATAAAGGAAAGAAGAATAGCAAAGTTTTGACATTAATAGAATAAACCTTTATTGTACTGTATTTACACTTGTTTCACCTACTTACCTTAACATACCTTCGCCCAGAGGATCACTTATACAAGTTTTTTTTCATAATATCCTTTAGATATAGCCAGAGTGAAAGAGGATGACATTCATGGCTAAATGTTAAGCAAATTAAAACAACAACAAAACATTAAACATTTTATTTACAATAATTACTTATCTACAAATTATAATTTAAATATTGATTGTAGCATGTAATTGATGAGATATAATGGCAGTCGTCAAATATTAATCACAATCCAATGGGTTTTAGATATTAACAAGAATAAATGTACCATGCACTGTTTTTGAACATACTACCCATGCGCGATAAGTTGAGACTCGCCTGGAATGCAATCATCCGCCCGCTAGCCCTGTATCTTGCTCCTCAATCTTCTGTGTTGTACTTTAGGTGACCCAATTTTTTAATATCTTATTCCCGTACTGGCATTCGAAAAGATTCTTATATTTTTGGCTTTTTAATATTTATGACTCAGTTGGCACGCTTATAATAGCTTCATAAGCTTGTAAAATCAATATAAAGCGGCATAGTTCCGAGTGCAACAGTCGCTAATTTAAATAGTCTACTATTTATCTATAGTCGAAGCCGCAAGTCATCTCGGAAGAAGCCGCAGGTGGAAACTTGTATACATTTTTGTGCACATTATAACAATGCGTCTGTGACGGCAACGCCCCCAGATCTCAACTTATTGCACACGGGTAGTAATTTTGTTTTATAAAAAGAACATTTATTGCTTAGAAGGTAGGACATTATCATAAATAATCTGTCGATAAAGTTCAATTTGTTATGTTGTCATATTGTTATTGATGCGGTAACCGTTTGCTATCAAGATGTAAACTTAATAGCCAAAGAAAATTTATGTTTACAAGTTGACTTAAAGGTCTTAGTTACCAGGTCATTAAAACCCTTAAAAAAATGTTTACAAGGTTAAAATCTCGGAAATTATCACTTTTTTTACTACATCAACATCCGTTTACACCCTCCATATATTAAAAATAGTTTTATAGATCTTAGCATATAAGGGGACAGACAACGGAAAGTGGCTTTGTTCTATACTATGTAATGATAACATACCTTGACATGTATCAAAGAAATACCGAATCTCCTGTAGAAGTACCTACAGTCAACACTGCATCATTCACATCTTTCAATTAACTTACTACTTAATCATTAAAATATCTAATCCTAGCCTTAAACATTATCACAAATAATAACAAAACACTCCTCCTATGAAAATTTACAAAATTTCTTGTTTTAATTTTATAACTGAATGTAAAAGTCTGTAAAAACATTTTAAAAAACTTCATCTCGACTCTGGGCCCATAACCTGAAGTGACATATTTTATATGTAGTAATGACTTGAATTTAAACATTGGTCATTGAGGATATATGGAGTTGTAGGATCGGCAGAATAACTTTAATTACTGGTAGCGAACTTTTCATCAGAGCGGCCCATTGCACTGCATATTTTTTAAGATTTTAATTTTGGCAAGACATGAACACAAATTTATATTAAATATATTATTACAACGTTTTAACACAAATTTTATCACAGCCTATTGCATATTATTGTCGTGTGGATAGTTAAATGTATTAATTCACTGTATTCCTAAATTACGACTACCTAGAGAGCAGATTTTTTGTCTGATCTTGCAGTCTATGGTTGGATAAAGTCACATACCATAGGGCATAGACCATGTATTAGGTAAACAAAGAGATTAGAACATCCGGGATCATAGACAAGTAACAAAATATAAATTTCAGGGCACTGGCAGCATGTATTGTGCACCTGTCAAACCATATAATTAAAAACTAAAACTAATTTGGACATTCGATAGTTTTGTACTTTCATTTATACAGTAATTGATACTGGATGGCAGATCAGGGTGGTATGACGTCATTGCACCATGTTGTTTATCCATTTTCAAGGTTAATATCTGAAATTCTGAAATGTTCGTTACAGTCTTGCGTTGTGCGTTGTTGAGGATCCCCTGACATGTTCGTCTTGGGTGAAGGCGCGGTTGTCGAGACCGTAGGGCTTGTTCTCCGGGAGGTGTGAGGGTTGCTCTTCGGGCTTGTCGGCCGGACCATCCATCAGGAACATCGTCAGGAAAAACATTATACTGCCTGTTCAACAGATATTATTTGTTAACGAAAGAAAATTTTGACCAGTTTTTTTTTTAATTCGAGCACATTCTTTCTCTTTTTTCTAAAGTAATGTAATGAAAATTTTAAACAGTAAACAGGTACTCACTAATGCCATAGAATCCAGCGTAAAATATCATGATGGCCTCTCTGTAGCCGATGATTTTAGAGACAGGGTCGACCAGGATGGGCAGATTGCCGCCCACGTTGTTCATGACGAACAGGAACACGCCCACGGTCGTGGACCGAACTGACAGCGGAACTATCTCCACCAGGATCGCAAATACGATGCCGAACCACATCTCAGCTGGACAACAGAACACAATTATTATTTATATATTATTATAATGATATACTGCCAGAAAAAAACTACATAAAACTTTGCCTCATTGTATTTACATCAGTATCTAAATACAATGAGGCAAAGTTTTATGTGTATTTTTTTGTGATGTCAGTGATGTCAGTATCACTATTATTTTTGATTTATGTTAATTATGGTTCAAAAGGACTCGTATCCAGAGCCGTAAAAAATTAACAAGAAAAAGATTAAAGTTAATAAGTTCCTTATTATTATCCTGAGGCAAATTATGATATGAGTGTTAATTGAGGCTATTTAGCCTCAATTAACACTCGTATCATTTATAGTTACTTTTGTATAATTGTACTAACCGAAGAAATATGAAATGGCGAGTGTTATCATGGCCCAGAGTGGACCGAACACCACGGAGCCGAACGCGGGCAGAGTGGCGATCAGCTGAGAGAGAGCCAATACGAGCACTCGGGAACGGACTCCCAACTTCTCTACGTACCTGGGAAATTAAATAATCACCCTTTAAGTATTTTGTCTATGGTCGTTAAGGAGTAATCCCCTTATTCAAGACTGGCAAAACAGTGACATGAATTTATTTAATTCTTATAAGTCCGAATTCACAATCAACTGTGGCAACCTATCCACATCGACCCAACCCTTTTCAATGAAGGTTATTTTTTTAAAGTGGGGTTTCAATACAAGGCCCACAACAATAACACGTGACGGGCACCGAACCCGTTGGCATAATGATGAATAGAGCCGTAGATCCCGAAACCAGGAATACAACACAACCTGAAATTCCTAAAATTTACTGCGTCATTTCGATTTTATGCCTTTCTGCCAAGTAGTAGGTACTAGAGTTGGACTGCTATTGGCCATATTCCTATATAACCAAGAATGCAAAGGAGTATATGAATTTGACGCCTTACTTGTCAGAGATGACTCCACCGACGACGACTCCGACAGATCCGATGCCGACAGTGACGGCGAACAGCCACCAGCCGAGGTCCACGTCGGGGAAGTAGTCGCGGTAGTACAGGTCGGCGTTGTACGCGAAGGTCATACCGCCTGCGTCAGAGGTTAGGATAGGTGATGCAAGATTGACTACGCAGATATAATAATATAGTGTAAAAGCGGATGTTTGTAGAAGTCGAGAACGAGTCCTTGAGAAATGTGATGTGAGGAGCCTTAAAAATCGACAAGCGTGCACGACAAGAGTTATGAAATTCAAAGAAGCGGTGTGAAAGAATCGTGCCCGGTGGCGCCCTATTATTTCTGCCTACGCCCCAAATAACTTGGCGGGAAGTTATGTATGCAACATAACGATAAACTTCATTTCAAGATATAAAATTCCTAATGAGAACAGTTGAAGCTTTAGTTGTCTCACCGCAATGTCTGATTGAGGCAGCAAGACACAGAAGGATGATTCGGGGCTGAGAGATCACGTGCCAGATGGTGACCTGTGGTACTTTCTTGGCTGATTCTATCGTTGCCTGGTTTGGTTTTGCTGGGCCGTTACCTGTACATAAATATTTGATTGTATAACAAAGAAAGCAAGCTATTTGGCTATCCGTGTATCAGAGAAATATATTTATGACTAGCTGCCGAGCTTCCCAGGCGAAACAATAAATAAAATATTTTATTTTTTATTTTTCTTCTTTATAAAAAAGTAGCCTAAGTTACTCCATAATACATCAGCTACCTGCCAATAAAAAAGTCCCGTCAAAATTTGAAAGCCATTTGAAAGATTTCCCGGGACAAACAGACAAAAATATTACACACCTTCTTCACCAATAGTTGTCCTGGGTGGTTCCCTGAGTGTGAGGAATGTGAAGAAAGCGATGATGAGACCGACTATCCCTGCTGCGTAGTAGCATACACGCCAGCTCTGAAAAGAGAGAATGTTTGATATTAAAATTCTTGCATTGAAGTATGAAATGGGGTTCAATCCCATTTTGTAATTACATGTTCATTTTAAGTAGTTAGGCTAATTTCTATAGGGCTATATAATCCCATGGGGATGAGATTGCACTTGGACAAACACGTATTTCTTTTTCGGTGGTCCAGTGGTTGAGCTCCTCTGATTCTCTCTCTTCGATTTCGATCCCATGACTTCAGATTCTCAGAAGTCGTGGGATCTATTGCGGCTTCACTTCAATTATTTTTCGGAAGTTGTGTGATAAATATAGACGACTATTAATTTTGTGCCCGGTGTATCGTAATAGGTTCGCCACCTATTACGATACACCTATTACCCTTTGGAACGTAACGATTTGGTGACTCGAGACAACAGCCACTACCTACCTTCTACCCTCGGGTAGAAAAAGGCTAGAAGGAAGGCTTTTCTGGAATTTATCATGCTACCTCAATTAAGATAAAAAGTAAATGAATGAATCTTACCAAACCCCATGCATTGATCAGAGGCACATATCTCCCCACGGGAAAGGCAATTCCGTATCCGCCGTATATGCCCCAGTTGAAGATCGAAAGCGCCAGCGCCCTTTGATGTTCGGGGAACAGATCAGTCAAGATTCCGGTAGCCAATGGATTACAGCCTGACTCTCCGGCCGCCATGATCATTCGCAGAAGTACCAAATGCCAGTATTTGGTGACGCTGCCCATGAGGATGATAGCGATGACAAAGACAAGTGTGCAGAATGAAAGAATACGAGCTCTGTTAAACCTGCAGACATAAATAGTGTATAAATGTAACAAAAATTATAATTTTATCAACAAAAAATCTAAATAACGTATAAGAAGTAAACTAGGAAGCGGGTCTGATGGTAAGTGACTAGTGACGCCGTGATCTAAACGTGGCATGACTCACTTTACGTCGATTTTCTGAGAGGTCTAACTGTTGAAAATACCAACAGATTATAAGTAAAAACAAGATTGACTTACTTGTCAGCCACCACTCCGAGTATTACACCAACAACGGTGAAGACTGCCATGAAGGCGGGACCGGCAAGTACCTGGTAGTCAATACCCAGTCCATTGTAGTCCCACTCGCAGTACCTGGTACCGTTCAATGTCAGCGACTCGCATCTGTACCAAACAATTTAATATTTAGTATTTGTTGGACTCAATACACGCAACGCCCTCTAGTTTCAAGTTAAATAACTAAATTTGTGTGTTATGGAACTGTATATACGATATACATACCTATGTACTTTTTTGTAAATACACATAACAAACCTATAGAAAACACCTAGACTTCATACAAACATTCATGTTTGTCGTAAATATTTATACTCGGTTGGGAATCGAACGCCTATGCACTATTGCAAAGCTTAACTATTGAAATATATCCCTATCATATCTTCCTTCAATAATTATGTTCACATAATAATATAAAACCCGACAAAGTTTTCCAAAAGTCAGTAAAGTTGTGTTGTTCGTGCTCTTGAACAGAAGTGATTGTATAACTACTAAGTGATTGGTGATTCTATTTATTAATTTACCTATTTAATCTTTGTAATCCCATGGCTGAATATTACACTATCTCGTTCTTACTAATACTTAATGTATTTGAATCCCCAAGTTATGAGGGATCAGTTCAAACTCAAGCAAATCATCAAACTAACTTGCATGTTTTATAGAATCGTTCTCAGGAGTCTGGTGATTTATCAACATGTTTAATTTGACGGACTTCAAAAGTATGTATAATTAATCAAAAGTCTTAGACTTGAATCCAGGCCAAGACGTGATGCAAGGCGTTTGATCACGATATTCACGATCGAGGAAAAAAAATGGGTAAGTAGAGGGATTACGCCGCTGTCTACACATTGGGGTATAACCTTTTGTATCCCAATGTTCTCTTTCCCCAGCACCCATTATACTGTCATCTGACAACCAAGCATACCGACTTAATACTAAGGTAGATAGCGTACACCCATAGAGGTACTAATAAATAAAATAGCTTGATAATATAACATAACTTCATGCCTTTGTTACCCGAAGGTGTAGGCAGCGGCTGGTTAAGCCTCATCTCGCCGTTTTGTTTACGTCCCAAATGGAATATGTGGCGAACCTATTGCCATACCGAGCACAAAGTTTTTCAGTCATCGATATTTATCACACATAACTTCCGAAAACAATTTCGAAAAGTCATTGGTGTGAGCCAGTGTCAGGATTCGAACCCGGATCTTTGGATTAGAAGCCGTGTGCTTGACCACTGGACCACCGAGAGTTTGATAAAATATTACTAAAAGGTAGTTTGTTGTTTTTAGTTATCTATACATATAATAAAATTGTAAGAAAGTTGAAACTGTACATTGAATGTTGTTTTAGAATACTTGGGATATGATTTAAAATCGATACCGAATTCAAAGGTTTTTAGAATTTTTGTCTGTTTATCTGTTTGTCTGTATGTTTGTTTCGAATAAACTCTAAAAGTACTGCAGGCTTTTACGTCCAATTTTGTATAAATATAGCCAAGAGGTCGGGTCAATACAAAGGCTGAATATTATCACGCTATCACTAATTGGGGGTGAGCAATGAACCCTTATAATGGCAAAGGCACAGTATTTTTGCTGCTTTATGGCGTCCATGCAGTCGAAGTAGCGGGCAACAGCTAGTAAAGATATAAATGACATTTCTAATTTTGAGTATCTTTGCTTAATAACTAAAGAATGAAGCTTAGACCCCCAAGGGCGAGAACTTTAAATTGACATGTCTTTAACGAAGACAAAGCTTGAAGCTTTTGTCTTTTGTACCTAATAAATGTTTAACAAATACTTAATTAAGCTTTATAGTTGATCTGGGGACACGAGAAGTCTGAAATAAATTTATAACTTATAACGCAAATTTACAGTGGGACGGCTCAACCGGTGAAATACCACGACCTCTCAGAATATTGGCGTAAAGTGGCTCATACCGCGTTTCAGTCGGTCAGAGAGGTATCCGTGAACTTCCCACTTCCAACTCCTTCCCTATCCCACCAATAAAAACATTCTCACGGAGGGTTCACGTCAGGCAGGCGGCTGGTCATAAGACCACGGCTAAATCTTCTGACGACATAGATAGTTCGAAAAGATGACATGTTGAACCGACCCCACTTAAACTGGGAAAAAGCTGGTTTTAAATGAACGTGAATTTAATATTTCATTACGTATTATAAATTTCAGTATAAATGTGTGCCTACTTATCGAAGTTCTTTTTGTCACAGATTCCTGTTTTGAAATTGGCAAAACATTCGTAAATTACTTCCTTTTGATACTGCTTTTTTGTAGGTCCGCTCAAATCAGACCAAAATAAAAACTTTAACACTATCCACGTGGCGCACAAAGCTCGCGTGGCGAATTGGACAAAAAATCGTTTTGACGTTGATCAGGAGTAATATATTTTTTCAAAGCCAATACAAAAGAGTTTCGATAACCATCTAAGCAGACATTGAGCAAAGACAGAGAGCGCAAACAGTGCTTCGAGTTGATAGATGCTGTCAACATCCTGAGAAATCCTTGATTTTCTAAGGAATATTTTAGTCTTGTTTGTTTATTTTACTGTTACGGAAAAGAAAGGCTGTTGCGGTATCGATGAAAGGTTATTTTTAACGATACAACCACGATGATACTGATTCCTGTTCATAAAAATAATGTAAAAAAAAATTGAAAATATCTTTATTCCTTAGAATTTACAAAGTACTTAGAATCGGCATATAAAACTACTAGCTAAAATTCGCGGAGCTTAGATTCCGTTTCATCACACTGTCTTGAATGTGAAAGCGAATCTAAGTGCCTAAGTCGAAATCCTATACCTTTATGTCCTTTATGTCCGAAGGTGTAGATAGCGGCAAATACACCTGGACTGTCCGAACTTTTGCGAGACTAAAGTAAAAATAGGGGGCGGAACTTACTTCCACATTTAAGGCACAATTTTGTTAGTCATCGATAGTTATCACACATAATGAGTAAATAAAGTAATCTTTTTTTCTTTATGAGAAAAAGGGGCAAACGAGCGTGCGGGTCACCTGATAGAAAGTGACCACCGCGGCCCATAGACATCTGCAGCACTAGGGGCGTCGCATCAGCGTTGCCGGCCTTTTACGTAGGAGTATGCTCGTTTCTTGTACATCCCTAAGTCCCTAATCTATCGGGTATCTAGTAGTAAAGTCGTGTACTGAGATCTTAGTTCACTTTTCTGCCACTGGCTGCGCTAGTATTTCGGACGCGGACGCAACGGTCATTACGTACGTCGATATAGTGTACGTAAGTTTAGTATTAAACTGAGCTGTCAACGGCGCCAAAACTTCCCGCGTAAGGATTTGAACGAGTGTTTCTCGAAGGATGACTCCCTCTACCGGCAAAAATGCTTTCCCCTAAATAGCGACAATTCGTTCAACATTACGTTCGGACTACTGTGCTTCAATACTTTGTGTCTTATATAAAAAAAAAACTATACCTATTTAAAACGCATTACTTCATATTGGCTGTGTCATACTCAATAAATTACACCAATAGGCTCTGTTTTTATCTTGACTTCCGTATGGCAACAAAAACTGCGCAGGTCCTGGTCCTTATATAAATAATAGCTGACCTGGCGAACTTTGTTCCGCATCAAAAGTTAATTGTTACAATTAAGGTGCTAAATCTCGAAAATTATCACTCTTTCTTTACTACATATAGATGATAATACATGAATTATACATAAAAACCACCCCGTTTACACCTTCAATCTATTGAAAGAAACCGCATCAAAATCCGTTGCGTAGTTTCAAGGATCTATGCATATAAGGGGACAGACAGCGGAAAGCCACTTTGTTTTATACTATGTAATAATTGGCAGTAGCCCACGACTCTGCACAGCCTAATAAAGGCGACTGTCATACTCCTCACATTCACCCTGACACATGTCATGTCAAATAGGACGCACCAAACTTAGGGACCACTTTCTGTGACCGCAACTTCTATGCGAGGAAATAAATATAATAATAAAGAAAACTACAGGTACAGATAAATAAAATTGTCTGTTTGCAATATTGAACTAAATGCTTGTCTGTCTGCTTGTTACGGGTAATTTCTGAAGTGGCTCGACCGATTTTTGCGGGACTTTTATTGGCAGGTTAGCTGGTTTAATAATGTGTAACTTAGGCTACGTTTTTAGAATCTTTTGTATTTATTGCATCCGCGGCGAAACAAAGTTCACCGGGTCTACTTTAGAATAAAAGTAGTACTCTTTTAAAATCTAGCCGTACGTTTCAAAAGTGAACCAAAACATACAGATAGACAGGCGAAATTCACTAAAGAAGATGTTCTGATGGTTCTGTAAAAACTTGACTGTTGATACCAACTTTCACACTCCTTCTTTTAAATCCTTTTAACAGTGATAGGTTCTTGCATTTCACTGCATGAATGGGCCGGCTTGACCGGTGAAATACCACGAGCTCTCAAATTTCGGCGTGTAGTGGCTCGTGCCTCGTTTCGTTCGGTGACAGAAGTATCCGGAGGTCCGATCACCTTTGCTCTTCCTTTCCCCCTACTCTATTATAGGACGGCAACGCACCACGTGTTTATGGGCGGTGAATACCGGCTTACCATCCCTTGCTGGTTTGCTCTCCTATCGCATAAAAAAATCCTAATAAAGAATAATCTCTATGTCAAAAACTATACTATGCCCGTCTTTGGGTCTCTAAATTTTTAATATCTCAACTTTTACTGAACTTCAGTTCAGGGGTTTATGCTTGAAGAGTAGACAAACAGACAAATGTCACTGTCACAGAGAGTCATATTAACAATACAATGATTATGGATAATTATCAGTGGTAGATGCAGTTCGCTACATGAATGGGCAGGCTCGACCGGTGAATTACCTCTCATAATATCGACGTAAAGTGGCACATGCCGCGTTTCGCTCGGCGAGAGAGGCATCCGGAGGTATTATGGATAATTATGGAATATTATACAAATATGGAAATATAAAATAATAAGAAGTATGTATGTAATAATTATTACAACATTATCTATGCGTAATTAACGACCACGCGAACTTAACTAATTATTAAATAATGGTTGTCAAGCGTTTTATTAAAATAATATATATTATAAGAGCGGTCATAAAAACAGTGCCGTCATATTAATATTTTAATTTAATTTTGTTTCCTGGTTCTATGTTAATATATGGACCTTGGTAGTTTATCAATAAAATATATAGTTAATAAATAAATCATTCATTCATTAATTTAAATGCCTTGATTATGGACAGTCCGAGTTATTTCCCAACAGCTACGACAAAAGCTATAGTAATCAGGATTGCTATTTTTCTTTTAATTATAAATTGGTACGCGATTGCAACTGGTGACCCAATTGGAGGCAATATCATAATAGGTCGATTGATTGCCGAAAGGCTTACAATTGAATGTGACAAAAACGAAAGTTATGGTGTTTGCCAGGGAGGAAATCAGAACGGACGGTCGATGATGTAGTGCTGGAACAGGTGAATGCAATGGAAGGTACACCGCAGATGTAGAAAGAAGAGTGGTGTTAGGAAATAGCGCAAATGACCGATAGACAGATTCCTGGGCGCAAAAACATTCGCAGAAAAGCCCAGCCAGCAATCCACAATGCGGTACTGATCAGAACGCTAACTTATGGAAGCGAGTGTCGGGTATGACGGAGTTTGCACGAAAGTAAAATAAACGCGGTAGAAATGAGGGCACTACGCAAAATCTGTTGAGTGAATCTCGCTGACCGCGTCGAAAACAAGGTTGTAAGGAATTAAGTGGGATTGAAAGAGAGTGTCGGTGTTAAAGTAAGAAAGGGCATGCTCCGATGGTTCGGACATGTAGAACAAATGGATGATGCAAGACTGACTAAGAAGATATACAATACATGGATGTGATGGATGTAGGAGTCGAGGACGGCCATGCACACATTCCATGAAATAGAACGTGTTCTGGAGGAAGGTGATGTTAGGAGCCTCAAAAATCGAGGCGCGTGCATGAAAAGAGTTATGAAAGTTAACGAAGCGAGTGAGGCGTGTAAGAATCGTGCCTTATGACGCTCTGTTCTCTCTGCTTACCCCGCACGGGATTTGGCGTGAAGTTATGTATGTGTATCATAATAGGTCAGCAATCGTTAAACTTTTTATAGCCAAGAAATGATTATTTTATCTGAGACTATTAAATTAAAGTAACTATAGTTAGTCGCAACCGCAAAAGCAAATAGGTATTTCCCTGCCTTGACAAAAGTTGTTACACAGCCCACTAATTATTATAATTGTACCAGGAACTGCGAGAACTCGCTTTAGTTTAGCAAATAAAAAAACAATAATTGTGTTGTCAAGGGCTAACAATGTCCACATACCAGCGATAAAGATATTCAAACGCCTCTAAGCTTACTTTTATTAACATAATAATAAAAATATTTATTCAAAATGAGCCGTAATTCATCATAGTATGACGTGACTCCGATTTAGAAGTCGCAGTCAGCCGTGCGTTGCTATCAAGGAGTTCGCAGACATTCCTGTGTAATCAGAATATTTTGTGCAATTATTCCTACAACTCAATAAAGAAACAACAAACCTTCTTACCACGAATGTTGCCAAAATCTAGAAAGTTACCATTGAGATAGAATACATTCTGCAACCAAGAAATGGCATATGACCTTACTCTCACGTGGCATCATATTTAGAGCCCGTGAAAGCAAGGCCAGAATCACTTTCTATATGGCAGTTAGAAGTAAGGAAGACCATCTTGTATGTAGTCCAAAAAGTGTCCACTTGTAAACAGCAAATTATTTTTCGAATATTCACCTAAATAGCGCTAGTGAAGAAAGTAGCAATGATGTGAATGTAGCAGCTATAATAGTGATGTGAAGTGTGCTGAGTTGAAAAATATAATATTTATCTTGACTTCTGTAGTTAAGAAATATGCAGTATTTAAAATCTCAACTGTTTACGAAGTCAATTATAATTTAGTAAATATTAATTTGATCAGTGAAAATTTGTCCAAGTGGACTAAAATTGAAAAGTAATGGGGATACGTCTCATGCTCGATCTTTATTTCGACTAACAGTATGTGTAATCAATTTTTATTAACTATTCAAAGATACAGAAGTTATAACAATTATGTATTTTTTATAATAGTTATCAGAAAAGTTAATCGAAAAAAATATTAATCATAACTAATGAAATATGTATAGGTATATGAAAAAAGTGCTGTAACTAAGCGGAAGTTTTAGTTTTATATCCTTCTAGCGCCACCTTCATTTGTTCACTTTCAATAGACACTTTTTAATACACTGAGATGGTCCTCCTTACTCCATAACCTTGTAATAGGTCATGGTTCTTTCCTGTGTTGGGTCTATCTGCTGACAAATTTTCAGCCTTTATGAAGTGATAAAGGTCTCGCGGTCACGCTCTTGGATCATCATAGAACTTAAACGGCTGAGTAAACTTTGAGTGGATAAAGCAAGTCAAAGAAATAATAACAAAATATTAACTATATTATACGAAATTGTCATTATTTTTAAGAATCCATCTAGTTATTGTTTACTTATTCAACGGACCTCTGACATTAGTGAACTAACTACACATCTCAGATAGTTGGTAAATGTCTAACTCTTACACAGGTTCTGCATGTGTTACGATCAAACTCCAGTAGTAACTAAATTTGCAAATGTTCGCTTAACAATATGAGTTATATAACGGACAGACACATTTCTAGCGATGTTTGTTATCTATTCTATTTTAAGTAACTTCAGAATTTTTAGTCGACAGTTTTCTGATGTAATTCACTGTAAAACTTTCATGGTTTGTGGTGCAAACCGCTTTTTAAATATTATACGGAAACGTATTTTAATTGTAAAATTATCTAAATTTATATTTGAATAACAAGTCTCCGGTCGACCTATATTCATGCGCTCATTGAATTCAATAAACAATCTATCTAAATATATAATTAAATTTTATTAATATTTTCCATACATATTTGTAACAATTTGGCGGCAAATGTAACTTTTTTTTTCAATATATCAGTTTATTTTTTTCCATTCCACTATTTCGGTCAGGCTAAAGCGTACAAGTATTTGCTTATAAATTATTTAATTTTGGTTCGAAATTTAAAATTATAGTTATGTTAGGCTTTTTTATTGGTCCAATTAAATGAATGACCAGCATTACCAGCAAATGTTTGTAGTCTTTATTAATTTATATAACTATCTCTGTTCTGTTTCATTGGGGTCAATTGGTTTGTTATCAAGCCGGTTTATGTGACCGACGTTCATATATTTGTACTTAAAGCTTATTGCAGATAATCTATTTTGATTAATGTTAATGTGCTCGTACTTGGAGTTTCCCAAAAATGACACTATTTAAAAATAATTTTGCGATAAACTGATTGTATACTCGTACGATAGCTAAAAACACTACAAATATATATACGATACTCGTAAAAAAGGTTTTTTGCTAATGTTTGAGTGTTCCTATCGAGCACCCCGCTTCCGAATCATAATTCGTGGGGCCAAATCCGCCCTCATACAGATGACTTTTCGAAATTATTTTCGGAAGATAAGTGTGATAAATATAGATGACTAACAACTTTGTGCTCGGTATGGCAATAGGCTCGCCACATATTCCATTTGGGATGTAAACATAACGGCGAGACGAGGCTTGACAGCTACTGCATACACATTCGCGTTGATAAAGTCGTGATTTTTTATCTCTACCTGTTTGTCCGGAATAAAAATCTATGACTAGACTAGAATTAGGGCGGCTTATATGAGCTTATATGTTTAATTCGAGTTTTAGCGAAGTTACTTACATTTCAGTAGAGTTAACCTTCTCGCACACAACAGGCAGTTGACTCAGAGTCACATGGGTCATGTTTAACATACATGACTTGTCACCATATTCTAACTCTTCTGCCGTCACCTTTGATGTTGTACCTGAGGAGAAGAAATTAACATGAGGAAGAAGAGCATTATCTTTTGATGTTTCAAGTAATCACTTTCAGAATTAATCTCACTATCAGACCCTAAAAGGTTAAACAACAAAAACGCGAATAACACTAAATAAAAAAAAAAACAGTCTAGCAATATATATTCAAGGTCTCGGTGGTCCAGTGGTCGAACGCCTCGCATCTGAATCAAGAACTTGCAGGTCTTTGGTCTTTTTGGACGTTATGTGTCATAAATATCTATGACTAAAAACTTTGTGCCGGGATGGCAATAAGTTCGCCACCTATACGTAACATAACGACGAGACGAGGCTCAACAGCCGACGCCTACACCTTCGGGTAGAAAAAGACGTGAAGTTATGTTATGTTACGTAGAGTAATACTTTGTAGTGCTTTGTAGTTTGTAATGCCCAGTTTGCTAAATACTTATACATTTATAACTAAAAAAATATAGGTACCTTACAAGTTATACTTAACTATATCATTGAGCCTACATTCCAATTAGTATTTAAACAAAAAATAAATAAATAAGTTTCATTTATTAAATGTATCGTAAGTCATTATCGAGGCCGTTCAATGTCATTACCAATTCGTGTTTTCACCTTGAAATTGCTATTTTAAACACTTGGTAAAAAAAATAACTACATTGATTATTTTTTTTTGCGACATATGGAAAAGTACTTTTAATTATCCGCGAATCGTAAATTAACTATATAGCTGTATAATTACAGACTATTATCTGTCTCAACATCAAAAATCATCAACAATGAACCAACCGTTTTTATAATTAACTTATTAAAGTGCACGCCATCTCACCAGACATAAAATACAAAAATGCATTGCTGGGAGTGGTAGTCCAATAAGGACATAAGTCAGTATTTGATTAAACTAATAAAAATTGTTTAAATATCACTACATATTCAATTGAAAGCAGCAAAATTGGTTTGTATGAACGCACAAATCTTTTTTTTTATGAGATAAGAGGGTAAACGAGCGAATGGGTCACCTGATGGTAAGTAACTTCCCAGCACACATCGACACCGTGGTGCGTTGCCGTTCTTAAAGGAGTAGGAGAGGAAAGGAAGAGGGAAGGGGATCGGGCCTCCGAATACCTCTCTCAACGAACGAAACGCGGCACGAGTCACTTCACGTCGATATTCCGAGAGTTAGTGGTATTTCACCGGTCGATCCCGACCATTCATGCACCGAACTGCAAGACTCTACTACTGTTAATCTTAGTGACTGCTGATTTCATTTTATGAATTATTTTTACATTAGATAGCCCGTTTATTAACGACTACTATATATCATTACACCAATATTCTAGGGAGTGAAACTTGAATTGTGAAGCGACACAATGCTAAGCTAGGAAAAAATAGGATAAGTTGAAAACCATAGACAATACAAACTCTGCATAGAGTAGTGGAGTTTATTACAAAACCGATAAACAAAGAATAAATCTTATTGTTTCTCAAAATAATGGTAATTTAAATATTTCCAACAGTTATAAACCTTTGTTGCATTAATCATTTTATTATTGGTAACATGCAAGTAGGGAAGTCATAAGGAAGATGTAATAAATAATAGCCGCAGTTCGTGACTGGGTCTGCGCAATAATAAAAAAAAATTAAAGACTGACACAATTGTTTTTCTAGTAGTATCTTTTTAACAATGGTAGAGCCAACCAGCTCGCTGCATGAATAGGCCGGCTCGACCGGTGAAATACCACGACCTCTCAGAAGATCGACGTAAAGTGGCTCAAGCCGCGTTTCGTTCGGTGAGAAAGGTACCCGAAGGCCCACCCCCTTCCTATCCTACTTTCTTAAAAGTTAGCAACGCAACTGTAACACTATGTGTGTTGCAGGTGTCCATGGGCGGCGCTGGTCACTTAACATCAGGTGATACGCCTGCTCGTTTGCCTCCTATATCATAAAAAAATCAATCGCCTAGTGGATAAGCAGCCCGTTTCCGAATTAAGTGTCTCAGGGTTCCATGAGATTTCGGTAGACAAGATTAGTTGTGTCGAGGCATTATTGCAAGACTGTGTAACGCAAAAAACCCATTTCATCCTATTTAATTCCTTTCCGAGGCATGAATACTAAATAAAATTAAAACGCGAAAGTTTCGAAATAGTAAAAATATACGGATGGTATGTCTCTGTGTTACTAGAAGCTCGAATAGAATATGTAGGTATTTTTATCCCAGAATCTCTTTCGGGCAAATGAACTAATGCCTCGGAACAGTTCCCAGAGGAAATTATACAAAATTTAATATAAATCCGTCCAATCCAATTCAGTCACATCCCTACTGGATATTATAAAAGTAAAAATATCACTGTCCCTCGTTTTGTTTTTTGGGAGAAATTGATATAATAAAGGTAAAAATATACAGTTTCTCAGTCTACATATAACTCATACTAGCTGACCCGGTCAATTTTGTTCCGCATCAAAAGTAATAAATAAGTAAATTTTGGATTTATCACTTTTTCATTACATACATACATTAGTTATGCATAAAAACCACCCCATTGACACCCTCTATCTATTAAAAAAAATTACGCCGAGTCCCTACGCGCTACTGAAGTGGAACTTTTTAACAGACGAACATTTATAACACGCTTAATTTATAAAGAGCACAACTTACATTCCACAGTCGGTAGTTTTACCAATACACGGTAAAACTACTGACTGTGGAATGGAGATTGGCGGGTTCGATCCCCACTCGAGTATCCCCATCTTAAGGTCAGGTAGAATTTGGTGACTATTTTATTTAGGAGGATGTGTCATATTCGACGTCGCATTGTTCTTTGATTTAGGTACTCCCCCAAGCTCAAGCCCATTCGATACCCATATTGTAAAATGCATTAAAATACTTATAGCATTGGATTTAGAATGACGTCACATTTTCAAGTTACGAAAAGCCCTTTCATTTGATACCCATATTGTAAAAAAGCATTAAAACTATATTTGAATGAGTGGCGGTGAAGTTTCACCGGTCGAGCCAGCCCATTCATGCAGCGAACTGCTTGGCTCTACGACTGTTAATAATATTATCAAAACTTAGCGTGTATAAAAACATTAAAATTGAGTTCTAAGATTCAATACATAATAAATATTTATTACATACATAATATATACATACTTAGATACTTACATACATACATTGCAAAATAACAAATATCGATTTAATTATCCTTATAATAACAAATATACGTCTGGCATGTTCGGTAGCCGCTTCGTACCTACTTGTTGTGTTACAAAAAAATAGAGATTTACAAAAAAAAATACTAGTACAGATAGCACAAAAAGAATTAATTAGAAAGAAATTGCAATAAGGTAAAAATAATTAAGACAAATCAAAATTTAGTTTATGTAATGAAATTAAATACAAAGAAATTAAAAAGCCCTTATTTTACTAGCTACATATTGAATTTTAATAACTATACTAGTTGTTGCTCGCTACTTCATCTGCGTGGACGCCAAAAAAGCAGGAAGAATACTGTGCCTGTCCCATTATACGGGTTCATCGGTCACCCCAAGTTAGTGATAGCGTGATAATATTTAGCCTATATTGATCTGACCCTCTTGGCTATATTTAAGCAAAATTCGACGTAAAAGCATGCAGTACTTTTACAGTTTATCCGTAACAAACATACAGAAAAACATTCTAAGAACTATATTTTGAGGTTCGGTATCGATTGTAGATCATATCCCAAGAATTATGCAAATGAAATATTCAACTTTCCTACAATTTTATTACATGTATAGATTATTTGGCGGCACATTAGAAAGAAATTTATTTTACCCATTTTGTTTTTCATACTTCTTAAACGTATTTGTAATCTAATTGTACTTTTGTACATGTACACTAATGGTGTAAAGGTAAAAATAATTAAGACGGTACACTAAAGGTAAAAATAATTAAGACAAATTAAAATTTAGTTTATATAATGAAATTAAATACAGTAATAAATACAGAAGTAAAAAAGCCATTATTTTACCTGCGACCTATTGCATTTTAATTACTATATTATTTATTGACTAATTACTTAATGTTTTACAATTCTAATACTGAACTAGTTGTGTTACTCCTGTGTCTGTATGGATACTTTTTATTAAGGTTCCCAAGGTTGGTTTTTCAGTTGTAGCGACGTCAACCTATTTATTATTATTATTATATAGCATTAAAAAATGCCTTGTTTGTATATTCCTACTAATATTTGAATTTTTGGTTTTGTTCTTTTTTTTAAGTAGCATATAAATTTAAAAATTAAAAACAATATTTTTTATGCAGTTAGTACTTTTGAGACACGGTGCGATAAAAACAGTGCCGCTACTAGCTACTAGATGTCTATGTACAGTTTTTAATCACGCTATGGAAATTCTCTTCCTTGGTTTATATAAGCCGATTTATGTTTTAGTGTTTTATATTACCTATAATACCCGCGAGGGGGCGTTAAAAGTAGACATGGGATTAATGTATCAGTGAAAAGAAAAGATGCATATGAATCTTTTGATCACTGCGATATGCATCACTCTTTTCTATCACTATATCACTTTGTATCGCGCTCCGCGCGACAACTCACCATTCATTCTGCTCAGCGTGATTCATTTGATCACTGAGTGATCAAATTCAAAAGTGAATATATTCACTCTTTTAAATCATTATATATTTTCGTATCAACAAGCGTTCCGTGCATAATCCATGGCTGCCCATGTTCAACATGGTTCGTTCGTTATTTTAGAAAAGATACCGAGCCCTACAATGAATTTGAATTTTATTATTAATACTATTGTATTAGTATTTAATAATATTAATAACTATATTATTATAATATATTTTTTACATATTATTATTAATACTAACTACATTATAAATTTATAGTAAAAAAATGGAGTATTATTAATAATAATAACTATACTATAAATATACAGTGGTAGCGTCTTGCAGTTCGCTGCATGAACGGGCTGGCTCGACCGGTGAAATACTGAGAGGTCGTGGTTTTCACTGGTCGAGCCAGCCCATTCATGCAGCGAACTGCTTGGCTCTACAACTTTTTGTGCATATTATTATTTAAATAAAATTAAGCCTTAGCAACCAAATAAAATTATTGATTGTTTAATAATATTATATTGATAGAATTAAATTACTCGTACTAAACTAAATATTGTAATTTTGTAATAATATAATAACGCATCAGAAATCAGAATCATGGCATACCATAATTCAAACAAAACGCGTGGTTCATTCTACGAAACGAACTTATGTTGACGTAATCACCTAATCACTCATCGCCGATATACATCCGTTCCGATCACTCCTAGTCAGTGATCGCTATGATCGCTATGATCGCCAATGATCGCGATTCAAAAGATTGAAAAGATACACTGATAGATTCATAAAGTAAGTGATAGATAGAGTGATGGATAGAAAGAGACAGATACATATCATTTTTATCTATCTCTCCTGAGTTACTCACCTCTAGTTAAAAGCGTTAAGCGCTTTTGCACGAGACATTAGAAGTTCCACTTCAAAAAACTGAATCAAGATCTGTTGCGTATTTTCAAAGATCTAAGCGGACAGACAGAGGAAAACCGACTTTGTTTTATACAGGGTGCGCCAGAGAAACTTACTTATTTGAAAGGTCAATAAAAAAAAAGTACTTCAGTTATTGATTTAAAATTTTTTTTATTTGAGAATACAATATCCCAATTTTTTTTTTATGAAGTCTTAAAAATGACATCGGATAAATGGCGACCCCCATTGCGCATACACTGATGAAGTCGATTTTTGAAATTCGTATCCACTCTTCGCAGCATATCAATCGGTATGTTGGCAATGGCGTCGCGAATGTTGTTTTTGAGGTGTGCTATGGTCCGTGGTCGATCGACATAAACCAGGGATTTCAAATAACCCCATAAAAAGAAATCGCATGGAATCAAATCTGGAGAGCGTGCCGGCCATTGGAGATCGCCGCTGAGAGAGATGAGGCGGTCGGGGAAATGTTGTCGCAACAAATTCATTGAGTCTCGTGCTGTGTGTGCTGTGGCTCCATCTTGCTGAAACCACACGTTCCTAACGTTCATTTCTTCGAGTCTTGGAAGAAAAAAATCCTCGATCATGTTCCTGTAACGAGCTCCATTCACGGTAACTGCGCGTTCGTTTTCTTCAAAAAAATAAGGACCAATTATTCCCATTACCGACACCGCACACCAGACAGTAACTCGCTCACAATTAACGGCCAGGAACGAGTCTGTGAGGAGGAATTTCAAAGCGAGCGCGGAAGGCACGTTGCGTAGCAACAAGTGAGCGACCGTTAGAAAAGAAGCTCTCAACTGCGAAGGCCCGCTGCTCTCTAGATCAGAGCATGATGGCAACTGACTGGAGGGAGAAACAAACTTGGGAACTTCCCCCTCCAGATGCGCCCCCTCTTGCCCCTCTACCCGCCCAACTCACTGCGCGGGAATTTTTTCAAATAAGTAAGTTTCTCTGGCGCACCCGTTACTATGTAATAAAGCTTGTCTCTGTGTGATACGCGTGTGATAGAGGAAATGGATGTCCATTTTGATACAATTTATTTGTTACAAAATAATTCAAAACTCAATTTCGGTTTACAAAACCAAATAAAAAATAATAATATAAGACATTTGCGTGATCTATTTCAGAATGAAATTGGCAAGGTTAAACTTTATTTATTAAATCGTAAAAACTTAGATACGATTTGAAAACTAATTCAACATTATTCATGATAGGAATACGAGATTTCCTCAATTCCGTCAGTGCTGTTTTGCAGATACGGTTAAAAAAATTTGTATAATACTTAGTTTTGTTAAAAAACCACTTACCAATTAGATAATGTCCAAGTTCCCCCAGGATGTAGCCGATGGACACCAAACCCAGCACATACCACTTGTAAAACCCTTGCATCTTGCCCAAAATGCCTCCTTGAAACATCTTTAGTTATTTCTCTGTGGACAATAGGAAAAATAAATTAGTTTTAACTGTTACAGAAACTTTTAATGGCCAAGATTTATTTTATAATATTGTATGACTGTGGTGGTACCAAGTAATGGTTATTTTTACGAACATGTCGGCAGTTCGAATCTTATGCAAGACAAGTAAACACTCGTAATAAACATATGTAGTAATCTAATATATAAAATTCTCGTGTCGCGGTGTTTGTGGATAAACTCGTCCGAAACGGCTTGACCGATTCTCATTAAATTTGGTGTGCATGTCGGGTAGGTCTGCGAATCGGACAGCATCTATCGTTTGTTATGTCCGCTAGTCATTACATAGTATAAAACAAAGTCACTTTCCACTGTCTGTCCCCTTATATGCTTATATCTTTAAAACTACGCAACAGATTTTGATGCGGCTTTTTATAATAGTTAGAGGGTGTCAACGGGGTGATTTTGATTGATATAATTCATACATAATGCTGTAAAGAAAAAATGATAATTTTCGAGATTTAGCACTTCAATTGCAAACGCTGGCTGAACCCCAAGTGATAGATTAAAACAATGTTCTACTTTATTAAACAACTTCAGAAGATCTACAAAAAAGTCCACGAGAGCATATGTCTATCTCTTATGTATAACCCACAATGACCATTTTTATTTTTTTACTTTTTACGAGAAATAATGGCTTATTTACGAAGCGATTTTAAACATCACAGTATTAATTTTCATCCAATTAAGTGTCTTAAATAGATTTTGCATGTAATATAGATGATCCTGGCCATTTACAGCATGCAATTTAAACGAATATTTTCGAAGATATTGCAGTATTAACAATGTGGGACAGCAGTTAAAGCCGATAAATAGCACAAATTGAACCTCATGATATCCAAAATTTAATCATTTATTACTTTTGATGTGTAACAAAGTTCGCCGGGTCAACTAGTCTAATATACTCGTATAATTACGTCTCAAAGTCTCACGTCACGGTGTGCGTTATTGAACTCCTCCGAAACGGCTAGATCGATTCTTGACAAATTTTGTTCTATTTTACATACATACACATACATAACTTCACGCCAAATCCCTTGCGGGGTAGGCAGAGAGAACAGAGCGCCATAAGGCACGATTCTTAAACGCCTTACTCGCTTCGTTGACTTTCATAACTCTTTTCATGCACGCGCGTCGGTTTTTGAGGCTCTTAACATCACCTTCCTCCAGAACACGTTCTATTTGGTCATGGAATGTGTGTCTTGGCCGTCCTCGACTCCTACATCCATCCGCTTTTGCATTGTATATCTGCTTAGTCAGTCTTGCATCAACCATTCTTTCTACATGTCCGAACCATCGGAGCATGCCCTTTCTTACTTTTACACCGACACTCTCTTTCAAACCAACTTCCTTCCTTACAACCTTGTTTTCTACGCGGTCAGCGAGAGTCACTCCGCAGATTTTGCGTAGTGCCCTCATTTCTACCGCGTTTATTCTACTTTCATGCACACTCTGCCATACCCAGCTCTCGCTTCCATAAGTTAGCGTTGGGATCAGGACTGCATTGTGGATTGCTAGCTGGGCTTTTCTGCTAATGTTTTTCGCGCCCAGGAATCTGCCCAACGCTCCATTTACGCTATTTCCTATCGCCACTCGTCTTTCTACATCCGCGGTGTACCTTCCATCTCTGCTAAAAGCGCATCCAAGATATACAATTTCATTCACTTGTTCCAACACTAAATCATCAACCATTATCCTTGCATCTGTTCTGGATTCCTCCCTTTCAAACACCATAACTTTTGTTTTCGTCGCATTCAACTGCAAGCCTTTAATCATGCAATCATCTTTCATAGTAGTGACTAGTGTTTGCAGGTCCGACGGCGATTCGGCTAGAAGCACGGCGTCATCTGCGTAAAGCAGGCAGCTCACAACTAGGTCACCCATTCGCATCCCTACATCCATCGATCTCACTCTCTGGAGACAACTGTCCAGGTACAGGATGAACAGTCGAGCGGACAGCACGCAACCCTGTCTGACGCTGATATTGACGTCAAACCAGGGGGACAAGCCGCCGTCAACACGCACACATGCTGTGCAGCCCTCATAAGTTCTATTTTATCTCTTAATTTTACATATTTTTTAATGTTTTTTTTTTTTTATGAAATCGCATGCAAAAATACAAACAACCCAAAATTTTCAGTTACTCCTCTACGATCAACACCTATTTTTTATCTATTTATCAAAAATGTATATATTTTGTATATATATATATATATATATATATATATATATATATATATATATATATATATATATATATATATATATATATATATATATATATATATATATATTTGTATATATTTTTGTAGTGTCTAGCAGAGTTTTAACTGACGCCATTTAAAGGAATCGGGATCGAGTATCAAAAATTGTCTTTAGCAATTGATCATGATTTGAACAGTTTTATAAGTCTCAGAGCTGCATATTACTGCACCATAATTGCCTGCAGTAAAGGTCCAAAATTCAAAACAGTTGTTCTCGAAAGTCATTGCATTCGAAGTTCTTTTTATTTTTTGGAGGTTCTCAATTCTGTACCTTATTGTCTAGTCTCTTGACAAAACAGCGTTAACGTTTCTTACAAAACCATAATTTTATTTATTTGTAACATGCATACATAACTTCAAGTTAAATCCCTTGCGGGGTAGGCAGAGAGATCAGAGTGCCGTAAGGCATGATTCTTACACACCTCACTCGCTTCGTTGACATTCATAACTCTTTTCATGCACGCGCGTCAATTTTTGAGGCTCCTAACATCACCTTCCTCCAGAACACGTTCTATTTGATCATGGAATGTGTGTCGTGGCCGTCCTCGACTCCTACATCTTAATAGCCACAAGTTTAATAGCCACTGCCTACACATTTGGGTAAAAATGGTTAGAAGCTATAAATAAAAGAAAAATAAATCTAAAAAGGGGAAGAAACCTCTTTCCTGTAGTCGAGCGGTTATATTTAACATATTAATGCATATTCTAAATCTAATATGCTTATTGAAGTTACGGATAGAGCAGAGCATAATAGTGACCTTAGAATTAAATGGGAACTATTTTTGTCACACATCGGCTACTGCCTGTCCTCTAAACAACCTCATTATAAGGATTTCATATAAATGGTAGAACATAAGTACTATTAAAAAAACGTGTTACAGTCATTACTCTAAGAATTTTAAATGTTGATAACTTTTAATGTGGCAATTGACAAAAATTAAAATAAATTAAAAAAAAACTGGTCGCTATGAATTGAGATACAAAAATCTATGAATTCGTCTTTTAAAACATCTTCTTCTTTCGTTATTGGCGACTATCACCCTACTAGTCACTTTTGGCCATTAATAATCGGTTAACTTCGCGATACTATTCAAGAAAGTGTCATGATTCCGAAAGTTTGTAAAGTATGTATAGCCGAAAGTTTAACATAGCACCTTTTAAAACATGTCGAAAAAATTGTTTGACAATAACCAACCCATAGTTTTTCTACTAAACGCTTGAACCGATTCAGACAAATATTCATGTGTATCGAAATGGATCTTTTTACAATGGGATCAGCGGCGTGATACGCTTAATTTTACCTCCTAAAATTAACAATACAAATCTATCACCTTGGCCCATCACTACTGTGTCACGCAGTTCTATTTTCGGAAATAAAATTGTAACACTGACCTAGAATGACAGCTATGACACTATTAAGTGACAGTAATTTGGTATATTTTGACGTCAGTTCGCGTGATGTGACATTTTATTGTTTAAATTTGACAATGTGTATAGTGTTGCCTGTTATCTAATAGTAATAATAAGCGGTAAACATTTCGTGGGAAATTACTAGATACTAGTCAATGTAATGTGATAATTATTTCGTTTAATAACAGCTATTTTATGGTGTTAAGTGTGCCATTTAAACTTAAACGTTAAGCTTATTACAATGTCATAATACAACATAACATTTGCATACACTTAAAAAATACGTAAAATTTTAAGATTATTCCATCTGGATTATTAAATGTTAAGATTATCCTTGAGATTATCTTTCTCATTTCCAATGAGGCGAAAACTCTTCGGTAATAAAAAAAAATGTATCATGTAAAGTCGAAAATCCTATTGATGGTTCAGAATCAGTCGAAAGTCAAAATTTCCACAAATTTTGCAATATCTTGTCAAATTTACTAATTTTCAAATGACCTAAATACTATTCGATCAGGTCATATATGTAAATTCAGTGATAAAGAACTGCTTGACTCTACCAATGTTAAAATAGTTCCGATAATCTTGTTTATTTTTATTTACGAGTATTAGGTAAATAGATGTACATAGATGTATGTATGTTTAAATATAGTGTCAGTTTGTGGAGCTTTTTTGGATAACTGGATATCTATAATCACATGTTTAATACCCGAAGTTATACTAGCGGCAATTATACTTCATCAAGCCAGCTTAATTTTCTAGTCTTAAACATGTTGGAAACGACACTTGTTAGCCATAAGTCGGACGCAAGTTTATCAGTCATATCTCAGTTCATTACACATAACTTCCGTAAACTCATTGGCCTGAAGTCAGCAATTCTGATTCAGAAACTAGAAGTTGGTGTGTTAGAGATGATCAAGACTCATGGTCTGTATCAATTCAAATCCCTTGAAAATCCCACGGTAATATCCGGGGGGCCCTTAGTTTATCCAGACCAGTGCCACACATGTTTACACTTAATTCCTATAGGTATAGGTAGCGTCCTTGGAAAGTCTCCTTGAATGAAAGTGAAAGGCTTAAATTAACCATACAATTTTCCAATCTATCACGGTCACTAGCCCATCAATTCGCAACCTTGCACTTGAACCTGCTCCATTCCGCATCACTGGTCATGTCAATTAAAAAGTTCTAATAATAACTACCTCCTCTATAAAGACTTGGTATCGATGTCATTATGAATCCAATTTGACATTTTATGTAATGACTTCTGAAATATTTGTTTATTTAAATCAATATCTTCTTTTTCCTTTCATTTATTCAAATGGTTTTTTATGTTATGAAAATGAAGAATATGTACGTATTCTTCAGGTCAAAGTCGTACTTGGCTTTTTTTTTTTAAATAAACCTAATATGACGAGACACATGACATTGTCCTTTAGGACAATCGAAGCGTGCATATATTTTTTTAATAAACTTGACATACCTTCAAGTGCCACGAGAAGATGTCGCCATTGTGTACGAAATATTGTTGTTAACTTCGACCTCAAGTTTTTTTGTTAGACTTGTTCTACAATTCTGCAATTATGCGTTGCACGGCTAGTTATAATAACTTCTTGGTTATTTAATGGTTCATTTAATATCACGCTTTTATAAGTTAACTGGAGTAAATCTTTATTGTCAAGTAGTTTTTTTTTCGTTGTTGATAATCTACCAATGTGTCTCCAATACTCAAGGTGATTTACTGAAAGGATAAAATAACGCAGCAGAGCGTAATAACATAACATAACATAACTTCACGCCTTTTGTTACCCGAAGGTGTAGGCAGTGGCTGTTAAGCCTCGTCTCGCCGTTATGTTTACGTCCCAAATGGAATAGGTGGCGAACCTATTGCCATACCGGGCACAAAGTTTGTCAGTCATCGGTATTTATCACACATAACTTCCGAAAACAATTTCGAAAAGTCATTGGTGTGAGCCAGTGTCTGGAATCGAACCCCGGACCTCTGGATCAGAGGCCGTGCGCTCGCCCACTGCGCCACCGAGACTCAAAGAGCAGCAGAGCGTAATGATACTTTGAAAAGCAGAAATCAAGAATGGAATTAGTTTTAGATGACTTGAAAACCTTGTTTTGTCTATGTTCAAGTATAACGCCGACTACTAGATATAACAAGGGTATTTAAAACAAAATCTTTTTTCTTGCTCTCGAAGATGTGACAAGGCTTTTTATATTATGAAATCTACCCCAAAATCAAGATGGGTACTTACTGTACGTTTTTGAGTAAGTATCTGTATAGGTATTATAAGGAAATAGCCTGATCAAAGATATTTATAGGATACCAGTTGATCCAGCAAGCGTAGTCTTAAAAATTCTTACAACCCGGAATTTTCAACCCTCTGTTGAAAATTCCGGGTTGTAAGAATTTTTAATGCTGTATAATAAAAAAATAAAAAATAAATATTAAGAAACAAATTTAGGGAGGTCCTAACATCCTTGTACCCTTAACATTTAGGGGGATAAAAAATCAGACCAGCTGTTTTGGAGTAGTATAACCGGAAACACCCCGACACCAGATTTCATATATTAGTATATCACATGTGTATTTGTAACATAACATAACTTCACGCATTTTTCTACCCGAAGGTGTAGGCAGCGGCTGTTAAGCCTCATCTCGCCGTTATGATTACGTCTCAAATGGAATAGGTGGCGAACCTATTGCCATACCGGGCACAAAGTTGTCAGTCATCGATATTTATCACACGTAGCTTCCGAAAATTTCGAAAAGTCATTGGTGTGTGCCAGGATTTGAACCCACTACTTCTTGAATCAGAAGCGGGGTGCTAGCCACTGCGCCGCCGAGACTGTCAATGTATATGTACTGTCTAAATTATAATTATTAAAATTGAAATAACTGAAGACGAAACATAAATTACTACATAATAGGTACATTTCCTTTTAAATAAGGCCCTTTAATAAAATTTCATCTTCTCATCCATTCTTTCACGGCTTGATTAATCAAATTTTATCTGGGGCGTTACTTTGACCTAAATACAACCATTTTTTGATGTTCTTCTTTATATTGTTATATTAAGAAAGACTTTTGATATTTCCACGGTATATTTCATTCGTTTGAAAACTTAAGATGTCTTATAATTTAATTATTATTTGAGATACCGAGACTTTTTGTTTGGTCCAGTAGTCGAGCACACGGCTTCTGATCCAGAGGTCGCGGGTTCGAATCCTGACACTGGCTCACACCAATGACTTTTCGAAATTGTTTTCGGAAGTTATGTGTGATAAATATCGATGACTGAAAACCTTGTGGACGTAAGCATAATGGCGAGACGAGGCTTAACAGCCTGCTGCCTACACGTTCGGGTAACTAAGGCGTGAAGTTATGTTTATGTTACGTATAGTACGAAATTAAATTTTATGTAGCCAAAGTAGAAAGAACAGCAGAGCGTCATAAGACACGATCTCGCTTCTTTAACTTACACAACTCTTAGTTTCTCAAGGATAGAAAGTGTGTTGTGTCCGTGCTCGACTCCTATATACTTCCGCTTTTGCATTGTATCTGCTTAGTCAATCTTGCATCATCCATTATTTCTACATGTCCGAACCATCGGAGCACATTTCTTAATTTAACACCGATACAGCCGATACTCTCTTTCATGGAGGCTTTAATATAAAAAGGTAGGTATTACTAATTATGTCAGAAATATGACAGTAAGAAGCGTTTCGAAACAGTGGGATCGGGCCCATATCGGCGGATTCGAACCCGTTTCGTTTATACCAACCAAACCAAAATAGCATTACTAAGCCACCAGGCTACTTTGCGAGACGATTACGAAGTCAAAAACAGACGGACCTAATGAAATTATAAATTCATTTCTTATTTAATGAATTTCAATTTTACTGAGCTAACTTTGTGTGACAGTTTGTCAGTTCCACGTTCAAAGATGTTATTAGAGTCATAATATTTTGAGTTGGTTTTTCGTTTCGTGAGCTCGCTCGGTTTGAGTATTTGCCAGTACCAAGTAGCTATTAAAGTAATTAAATTAATACATAAACAAGTTGTTTATACAAACAACAAACAATTAATACACAAAAGTTGTTGTTACAATCACAGTCAAATAGTCTTGGCTTATAGTTACGGTTCATTAAAATAGTAATACTCAACAAAAAGTGTAGTAAGGAATTTGGACAGTAAGTAAAATGGAATGTCATTTTTTTTTTAATAAAGTACAAATATTTAATAATATGGAATTATTTTTACTTATCTAGATATTTCAAATTCCCTTCAATTAATTTTTGTTCAGCAATTTAAGCGTGAAGACGTAACAGATAGGTGGACAGAGTCACTCCCACAAGCCGATTAAGCTACAGGACTTGCCTATGAACTGTACATAGATACAAAATACAAACATATATGTATACACAATTAACGCAGTCGGTTATTAAAATGAGCAAGAATGACACAAGACGTTGATTGTTTACTTCTTGTTATTTTTTTTCATCAAAATAAATTATTAGTCTTTGTATTTTTTGTCAATTATCGACTAAAGCGAAAGTCATCCTCAAGACAATCACTCGAAGACCTTCAACGGGTTCGGCGAAGGAAATTCGTCACACCACAGCCAAAGAATATTTTCGTCCCCGTTCAATATAAACTGCAGAATGTTTCCTTTTATTGTGCCTATCTGTCTTTTACAAAATAAGTTTCAAACTTTCTTTAAAACATTCTGATTTTAAGGTCTGGGTTTCGTTTACAGTTCTCGGGGAAGGTTTTTTTTATGGGATATGAGGGCAAACGAGCAGGCGTGTCACCTGATGGTAAGCAACCAACGCCGCCCATGGACGCCAGCATCACATGTAGTGTTACTGTTGCGCTGCCGACCTTTAAGGGATAGGGGATAGGGAAGGATGGGTAAGGGGGCAGGCCTCCGGGTACCTATCTCACCGAACGAAACGCGGTATGAGCCACTTTACGTCGATCTTCTGAGATGTCGTGGTATTTCACTGTTCGAGCCGGCCTATTCAAGCAGCGAACTGTTAAAAACTTGTTTGAAATACATATTATCGAATAAATCGATCATTTAAGTGGAAAGAGAAAGAGACTCTTCTCTTAGATGAGTAAGGTCGCGGTACGCATCAATAATTTAGACTTAAATGGGGGCTAAGTACAGTACACTTCAGAATAATTCTAAAATTATGATAGTTATTTTTTTCTAATTGTATGTGAAAATTATATGATTCATTCATCCGTTCCTTCATTCATTCGAAGTAATTTTCAACTAGAATCAATCGCGAATGCCAGATAATAACAGTCTCCTTGACATGTTCTAGATAGATGTAAGCGACATAGACAATAATATGCTCGACGCATAATAACTTATAATAAATTACCCACATGCATATCCTTACTATCATTACTATCTGAATGTTCCAGAAGGAGTATTTTATTTATTCACCTGCAACACAGATTGTGCTACAGTTGCGTTGCCGGCATTTAAGGGAGTGAGTAGGATGAGAAAGAAGGGCGAAAGTTGGTGGGCATCCCGAACGAAACGCGATTACTAAGTTTACAGTGAATATCCTGAGAGACCGGGGTACTTCACCGGTCGGGCACATTCATGCAACGAACTGCATGGCCCCAACAGTATTAAAATTGGTGTCAAAGTCAAAGTTACAAATAATTTTCATAGGTCTTCACAGACACTTAAAAATAGTCAACAATTATAATTTAACTTATTATTCAAAATGAAATACTTAACACGAGCGCTTGAGGAAAACACAGACGCAATCGCCACGAGCGGCTCGATTCCGAGTGTAGGGGCTATCATGAGAAGAATCGGGCAAGAAACTCATGTGCCAGATACTCTTTTTCAATTATTAAACGTAACAAAATAAAAAAGTCTCGGTGGCCCAGTGGTCGAGCACACGGCTTCAGATTCAGAGATCCGGGTTCGATTCCTGACACTGGCTCACACTAATAACTTTTCGCAATTGTTTTCGGAAGTTATGTGTATTAAATATCGATGACAGGAAACTTTGTGCCCGGTATGGCAATAGGTTGGCCACCTATTCCATTTGGAACGTAAACTTAACGGCGAGACGAGGTTTAACAGCCGCTGCCTACACCTTCGGGTAACAAAAGGCGTGAAGTTATGTTTAAACATAACAAAATAGTGGATAGATATTCAAGATTTTCTTAAATATTTTTAATAGATTATATATATTATATTAGAATATATAATGTTTGTGAAACGGAATGTCTATATTGGTCACTTGGCACGTGGAATGCAGCTGTTCTTGATATGTACACGACTGATGTGGTCATATCAAATTATCACAAGGATTAGTTGGACTTGTATGTACATACATACACAACTTCACACCAAGTCCCTTGCGGAGCCGGCTGAGAGAACGGTGATAATTATATTATTACATTACTCGTTTCTGTAGTCTGGAATTCGAGCACCCCGCTCCTGAATCAAGAAGTCTTGCAATCGAATACTGGCTTACAGTGCTCAGGCAGGAGGTCCCAGGTTTTTACGTCCCATTTGGGACGTTAAAATTTGGCAAGGCACCTTCGGGTGGAAAAGTTGAGAAATTATAAAGAAAAACTCACAACTTAACCTCTCCAACAGTCATTCATGTGTATGGATTCGGATTCGGGACATCCCAAATAGATACAATGTCTTATAGCCATCTTATAGATACATGGGATAGGGGGGCAAACGAGCAGGCGGGTCACCTGGTGGTAAGCAACCAACGCCGCCCATGGACACCAGCAACACATATAGTGTTACTGTTGCGTTGCCAACCTTTAAGGGGTAGGGGATAGGAAAGGATGGGGAAGGGGGTGGGCCTCCGGGTACCTCTCTCACCGAACGAAACGCGGCAAGAGCCACTTTACGTCGGTCTTCTGAGAGGTCGTGGTATTTCACCGGTCGAGCCGGCCCATTCATGCAGCGAACTGCTTGGCTCTAGCACTGTTAAAACACTTTACATTTATATGCTTGTTAAAGCCAGATAAGTTATATCTAATTAACTTTGGGTAACTTAAGGTGGCTGTACTCAATTAAGATTATAATGGCTAATTAAGTTCGCCCAGGTCTGTTTATAACTTAAACTAGCAGACCGCGCGAACTTCGTACCGCCATATTTTATACATTTTCCACTAAAAAGATTATTGCCGCGATCATATTAATACCCCAAAGCTTTCCTCATAAATGGACTATATAACACTAGTTTTTTTTCAATTCAAGTTCCTGATACATACATACATAACTTCACGCCAGATCCTTTGCGGGGTAGGTAGAGAGTACAAAGCGCCATTAGGCACGATTATTACACACCTTACTTGCTTAGCTGTTGATATTAGCGACTAACAACCAAGATATGATGAAAATAATAGCAGTTAAAATATTAAGCAGTTAGCTGCATGAATGGGCCGGCTCAACCGGTGAAATATCACCACCTCTCAGAAGATCGACGTAAAGTGGCTCATGCCGCGTTTCGTTCGGTTGAGAGAGGTACCCGGAGGTCCACCTCCCTTCCCCACCCTTCTCCCTTAAAGGTCGGCAATGCAACGGTAACACTATAAGTATTGCCGTTGTCCATGGGCGGCGCAGGTTGCTTACCATCAGGTCACACGCTTGCTCCCACAGAAATAGATCAAGATAGAACGGCGAATAGGCGTGGCAAGCGTGCCAAAACCCTGCACTATACTGCATGCTTTTCGAAACTCGCTCTCATTACGCAACGAGCGTTCCTGCCATGCGTTCAGGACGTAAAAAAATAGATAAAACGTCACATATATGCCTTATTATGCTGTGAAAAATTGTAAAAACAAAAGTAGTGAATCAAATATGAAAAAAGGAAATATTTCGTATGATCAGTAAGTACAGAAAATCAGTAGAAAGTATTTTTTTGAGATTATAAATTATTGTTTTACTTTTACTATGTTCAATAATTACGATCACAAGTTGTATATTTTTTCGTTATGATAAATATCCATTGCTGTCCGCATTCAACGCTCGTATACAAAAACATTGCGCGTATAAATTATACGCGTAATGTACGTCGAATCGAACGAAATACACAATACACCTGCCAGTTGATCGCTGTGTCTGTTAATCGCTGTGATTCGAATGTTAGAGATGGGCACTCCATGTATCGTTGAGTCTTAGGACTTATCGATAAATTAATTCAATAATAATTTGAGTATCAGCTCATGTCTTGCTTTGTCCATACTTTATTCTAACACCACAAATTTCAACCAAAGTGTTTCGTAATTACATTGGCAGCAGTTTATTTGACAGTATAAGTTTTCACCAATTTGACCAATCGCCGATGGAAAATCATCTCGTTCTTCTCAAATGGGCAGTAACCGAGGTATATGTAGACGTTCGGCTTCGTTATTTAACCAGGACTGTGAGGCCAACCCTTACAAAAAGGCAAATATTTAATAAATAAGTATGTATAGTTTCAAGGACAGTAAAATATTTATAATTAAATTTTATATACTGTTGGAAAAATATGTTTTAGGTTTTAATATGTCGGATTGAAGTATTTAACATGTTTTACTTTCTATGATTATCGTTACAGAAAATCAATAAAGTTAGTAAAATATAAAAATAATAAAATTAACACACGTTGCCGATATTAACATCGATAATCTAATGTGAGTGTCTCCTAACTAGTCGCTCCGCTCACAATGAAAATGACGTCACGCTGAGGGCGTGGTTTTTAAAAAAAGTGACACGCTCGAAATGTATGGAAATATGCCATCGCGGCCGTTCTATCTTGATCTATTTCTGTGCTTGCTCCTTTGCCCTCTATATCCCATAAAAAAAAAAATTATCAACTTCAATCAATAGCAATACCAGGGACTTTGTCAGAAGTTTTTTGTCAATCTTTAGTTTTTTTTTAATACTACTTGAACCTTTTTTTAATTGGTCATTGTCGTCGATTTAAAAAAAACCTGGTCACCACATGTTCTTACCAGTATGGCTAACTCACAGTGAGTGTTTTTTTTTATAATTTAAATGATGTCGATTTGGCATCTTAGTATTACTCTTAACAAAATAAATTCAGTAAATTTTAAAAGAGATCACGATATTAAAAATGTAAATATAGATGGGCAACTCGATGTGGTATGCAGACGTATAACAAACCCGCAAAGTGTTTATATTTTAGCAAAAAAGTTGTAATATTGTAAAGAATTATACTTATAATTATAATATCTGCGTGAAGCACTAACTGTAAACTAACTCTAGCTTTGACCCATGACTTTGGTTACCTAAGTATGAAAATATTTTTAAATATTTTAATATTCGCGTTGCATATTACATAAATATAATGAACGGAAAATAACGCGACACATTTAGGTAAACAAATTATCTGTCTGCTTGTGACTACGGCTAGTGCAATCAGGCCGAAACGTCAAGCTAATAATAAAAGTAAGTATTTGTTTACCTAAACGTGTCGCGTTATTTCCCGTTTATTATATTCTTAAATAGAGCAAATTCTAATCTATGTGTCTAAATAGACACGGGGTCACAGATGTTACATGTTCATATCACCTATTAATTATTACAAAATAAAAATATATATACCCCAAAAGACGATTAAATACTAAAATTAAATAAAATGTAATTAAATAAAAATTCTAAGAAAATTAAAAAAACATTGCCTGCCAGCTATGAGCGGCGCTTATGACCGAGTCGGGCGGGACTCCCGGTCATATAAATGTGCGCGGAATATTTGCCTAAGAAACGAATACTTAAATTTTGTATTTTGCGATATCTTTTGAATTAAATGTCCGAATTCAATCATTCAAAAAGTTCTAGAAAGGTATTGAATCTATATTTATATTGAAGTAATTTATTTTGAGGAGAGTTAATACCAAGGTACAATAAAGAATTTTTAAAACGACCTCATTATAATTATTTTTTAAAATTCAAAAAACACTTATTGTGCGATAACTACAATATGTAGTTAGACATAGCGTCGCGGACTTTTTTGTCGACAATTATATGTTCTGTGAAAGTGTAGTACATTGTTTTGTTCTATAATCAATAGTTTTTGCAGCGTTCGCGATGTAAGAATTTTTTTCGGGTCTTTTTCTTACAGCTTGGGTTACATTATTGGAATTATAGTAAGGATCCCTAATTTATTTGAAAATATAATATAGCCTAAAGCCTTCCTCGATAAATGGACTGTTTAGTCCATTTATCGAGGAAGGCTTTAGGCAGTGAAAGAATTTTTGGAATCGGACCGGTGGTTTCTGAGATTAACGCGTTCAAACAAACAAACAAACTCTTCCGCTTTATAATATAAGTATAGATTACGTTGTAGCTATATTTTTTTTTGGATAAAATGAAATATTTTCAAAGTGATTTACATATTTATTTCTCAGATTTTCGCGAATCACATTCATAACATTAAAACAACTTTTAGGATTATATCGCGTTTATTTATTACTTATTTTTATTTATTTCCTGACGTTTCGAACTCTTTACAATGAAATGAAATGAAATGAAAATGATCTCTGTAAATAGTTCGAAACGTCGGGAAATAAATAAAAATCATTACATAGTAGAAAACAAAGTCACTTTCTGCTGTCTGCCAAGCAAGCGTGTGACCTGATGGTAAGCAACCTGCGCCGCCCATGGACAACGGCAATACTTATAGTGTTACCGTTGCGTTGCCGACCTTTAAGGGAGAAGGGTGGGGAAGGGAGGTGGACCTCCGGGTACCTCTCTCAACCGAACGAAACGCGGCATGAGCCACTTTACGTCGATCTTCTGAGAGGTGGTGATATTTCACCGGTTGAGCCGGCCCATTCATGCAGCTAACTGCTTATTATTTTAACTGCTATTATTTTCATCATATCGTGGTTGTTAGTCGCTAATATCAACAGCTAAGCAAGTAAGGTGTGTAATAATCGTGCCTTATGGCGCTTTGTACTCTCTACCTACTATCTGGCGTGAAGTTATGTATGTATGTGTCAGGAACTTGAATTGAAAAAAAAAATAGTGTTAGATAGTCCATTTATGATGAAAGCTTTGGGGTATTAATATGAGTGGGACAATAATCTTTTTAGTGGAAAATGTATAAAATATGGCGGTACGAAGTTCGCGCGGTCTGCTAGTATGCTTATATCTTTAAAACTACGCAACGGATTTTGATGCGGTTATTTTTAATAGTTAGAGGGTGTCAACGGGGTGGTTTTGATCTATAATTCATATATGATATTGTAAAGAAAAAATGATAATTTTCGAGATTTAGCACTTTAACTGCAAACGCTAGCTGAACCCTAAGTGATAAATCAAAACAATGCTCTACATTATTAAACACCTTTAGAAGGTCTACAAAAAAGTCCGCGAGGGCATATGTCTATCTCTAAGGGATAACCCACAATGACCATTTCAATTTTTTCACTTTTACGAGAAATAATGGCTTATTTACGAAGCGATTTCAAACATTATAGCATTGATTTTCATCCAATAAAGTGCCTTAAATAGATTGTGCATGTAATGTAGATGATCCTGGCCCTTTACAGCATGCAATTTAAACGAATATTTTCGAAGATATTGCAGTATTAACATAGCGGGACAGCAGTTAAAGCCGATATTTACTCATTTACTTTTGATGCGGAACAAAGTTCGCCGGGTCAGCTAGTAAGTAATAAATAAACACGATATAATCCTATAAAGTTGTTTTAATGTTATTTTCAAAGTGAATTACAAAGTTAAATTGGTTTTTTTTAATACCAGATTTTCTTATAGTAATGATCTAGAATTTTTAAAAAAACTAAAATCTAAGAAGTATTTAATAATTACAGATATTATGACTGTTTTTTTTAATTAGGTATGTCTTACTAGCTTTAGTTTTGTTTAAAAATGCATTTGTGATGGTTTCATTTTCATTTACCCTAAAGAAGGCAAGAAGGCAGACCCTTTTTCGTGTGATAAATAGCCATAACCTAGCAGTTCATCATTTCGAGTCTTGGTTCGGGGGTCGCAATTGCGAATCCTGACGTTCCTGAATCTCCACTGTCTGCGACATTGGGTAGTAAAGACATACAGGTATTACTTTGATTGATAATATTTGTGCGTGAACTCACAGACAACACTCCCTAACAGCATTATTGATTAAAAAAATATTTAAAATCAATTAATCACTGTCGTCAGTCACGATTCTAATAGGATATAGATTTCAAGTTTTTGTAACCGACCTTAGTTCCGTATATATTAATATATACGGAACTAAGGTCGGTTACAAAAACTTGAATTAATATAAACCTGACACGCGCCAACAGTAGCTATATACCAAGTTATTGATATCTGTACCTAATCTGTGGTTCGAATCCTAGGTCAATTGGCCTTTGTATTAAAAATAGGTTAGAAACCACACAATATATATTTTCAAGCCGTATATAGTCGAAGGTATTTTCTTGTATAACTTATTTGATGATCCCATTTTACAGTAGGCGAATCCTTAATTCGTCTTAAACTGTCATATCCCTAGCGTAGACTGATCTGTCATCGAT
Organism: Euproctis similis; assembly: GCA_905147225.2. Lineage (NCBI taxonomy): Eukaryota > Metazoa > Arthropoda > Insecta > Lepidoptera > Erebidae > Euproctis > Euproctis similis. The sequence goes on from LR990110.1 coordinate 23,474,208, forward strand.
AATTTTGTGGGATAAGGATATGATTCCGCGCCATTTTAAACTAACGCTCTCGTGTTAGCTAAAACACTAGTCTATCGGAACGTTAATATATATATATGAGCAAGCATTATCGTCTTTATGATGTATTTAAATAAAAAAATAAACATATAGGTATGTAATAGATATGTCAGTTATCCATTAATTATATCAGAAGATCTATCTATTTGAATATTATAATTAAATAATAACACATGATATTCATCTCGAGGTAATACTAATACTATATACGATCACGCACTAGTAAATAATAGTTGTAACTCCATGACATAACAGTACCTGTACCTGTACATCGTGCAAATAACCGTGTCAAGGGCGGGCGACGTACTAATGACCGCCATATTGGAAATTTTACATAACCGCGAAAACTAGCTGTTAACTTGTCAATATGCACTTTTTACATTATTTGAGAATACTATTTCAAATGAATAGATTCTATTTCATATCATTAGATTAGGTTTTATCTTTCGTCACATCTCGACAGTAAAATATATTTATAAGTATTGAAGATGGGAAAGTGTAAATAATTACATAGGTAATTATCAGAATTTAGTAAATAGAGTGACATGTGTTTTTTATATTTGGAACCCTAATTTTAATTTACATAAATTTTATAGAAAAACCGGTCTACATACGCGTTATTTTTTTTAAAAGAAGTACAGGAAGTCACGCTAAATATTTTTGTACCTTTGGTACCCTCCCCGCCTACTATCGAGGTCAGTGTTGAAATTAATATTCATATAATTTAACCAAAACAGTTTAAACTTTATAACATAATGTAGGTTTTATTTATATATCTACAAGTGTTTACCCGCGATAGCACCCACGTAAGATGCAGTTTCCGCGGCCCACCATAGATCGGTTGACCTTGCGTGGAATATATTGCCGTCTTAAAGCCTAATTACAGTAATTACTAACCATGGAAGTTCTCCGCCTTATTCTAGTAATAAGTCACCAATATTATAATAAGTAGTGATGATGTTAATATAAAAATCAAACGTTACGTTGCAATTCGGGTTTTTTTCTTTTTTTTCCTTCCCAATCCCCATCGCTAGTTGTTTATGATCAGCTGGCCAATTTTATTTACTTTTAATACTTGGTAGAACCTACATCGAACCACAATTTTATCAGTCGCAGATAATTATTACACATAATTACTGTAAATATTTTAGTAAGAAACATTAGCGTATATCCGGATTCAAGTTTTCGACTTCTGAACGAAAAGGGGAGCGCTGAATCACTAGGTCATAAAACCTAAAAATCTTATCTAACTACATAAGCAGTTGGAAACTTCTAACTTCCAAGGTTTTCAACAATTATAATAACACAACTTAGCCGCTCTCTATCCGACATTTAACTCGAGTAAATTGGGGCATTTGTAAGTTAAAATATGTATTTTTTTACCCGGAACAAGTGTCCTAATAATTTATAATGTGTTAGTATTTGTCTTAAATATTAAAATTACAATATTATCTAATGGATAAAGCAATTGTGAACTTTCCACTTCAAAGTGAGTGTGCACACAAATAAGTGTATTAATATGGCTTTTATACAATCACAAAACTAAACAAAATCTGTTTACCAATAAAACATTAGAAGAAAATAAGCGGCAGCACTGTCGCGAACCAGCCAATTCTTTTTTAAATATATCCGGTCGTGTTTCACTTAATCAAACAATACAAGGGTCACATTTAATAGTATATTATCAATAGATATGATACAACTTCCGTATTTGACATTGTTTTATGTATGACCTCAGTCATGATCAGTCATGATTAGTATCTGCGAAATATTGAAGCCTGTTAAAGGCTTTCTGTGTGAAGGTCCTAAGTAAACAACGTTCCTTGTTCACCTAATTATAATGTTACTTATAAGTTACGTCAATATTTACGTACGTCTATTTAGTAACTCAATGTTTGAGAATTCTTTTTAAATGGCTGTAAATTGATAAGTTCAGAATTTGATTATCTTTTTACTTTTGTGAAATGGGATAATAATAATATGTAATTATTCATACATATATTGTCGTATTGATTCGTATCGTATTGATTCGATGTCGTATTGTCGGTTTGCGGCTCATCAGTCCGATTTATTATTGAGTATTAAGAGATTTCAAGTTGAAGTTCTAATGACCTTTGGCCAAATGACCTTTCGGAAATCTTGCCAAAAGCCTATCATAAATATTGATGACCAACAAAACTACTGCACCACGTGGTCGATATTTATAATTAAAATCCTTGTAGTAGTACAAGGCATTGCGAAATAGTTTAACTTAAAAATTAGTAATAGACATTGAGAATTTTGCAAGGCACCTCGATGCTTTGAATAACCCAGTGGTTAACACTCCCGACTTCTGTTTTAAAGACCATAGTTACATTTTAATTTCATATCGTCCCTCTTTTTTTGAAGTTATGTGTGATAAATAATATTGATGACTGGTGAAATTTTGTCAGAAATTGTGATTCTGCTACAAAATAGAGATCGGTTACTAATGGTCAAACCTTGTCCATGGGACAAGGGCAAAGATGATACTAACCAAGTAACCCAAGCTATAGGAACAATCAATGTTACATAAATTTATTTATTTGTTGTCTATGTAAATGAATGAAGTCAACCAAGTTGTTAGGCGTGCAGTTTAAAATAAATGTAGGTAGGTATTGAAGTGGAGACCTTTGACGAATAAAAACTGTAAAATCTCAGAATCCAGGCACAGTCAATGCATGCATGTTTGAAATGTTTTTCCAAAAACATACAGAAAATTGTTAAAAAAATTATATTGACCGATCTCAATTTCTTTTATGAAGAAAATAATATATCTTTTTCGTTGTTCATATATGTTTTACTGACCATTGATGTTAAGTATTTGTTATACTTGGACGCATTTTCGTAGGTGGAGAACTCTCCATAGTGAATGCACGTAGACGAGCGCATGTAGATCTTTCTCACGTAACGAAATTAAACGAAACGAGTCACTTTACATCAATTTTCTGAGCGGCAGCGAACGAGCAGGCTCATTCATGCAGCGTGGCTCATCCACTGTGAGAAACACACAAGCCTTAGACATGTGGTTACTTAAACTCGTTTCTATATTGTAGTACGGTATAAGACAGTGAAAACACTGTTGTTTAAAATTTAGAAAATGTAAAGGTCCAAAGCTCATACAATTTAAAAGTTTAGCAGTTTATTAGTACGTAATACGGAACCCTTACAACTTCAGAACAAATCATACTTAAAGATTATTTTCTATAAATATTTTAGCAGTTGCTTATAAATATTTGTGTATGCAATTATAGTAATTAATAATGGCATCTATTTTTTTTAAATCAATTAAGTCCTAGTACTATTGTTTTTATTTACTCATAGCTTATTTATCTTTAAAAAAATAATTGATTACTGTTCATAATATTTCAATGTTGATAAAATATAACAAAGAAGGCCACGTGCGTCATATAAATAACTTAAAATCTGTAAACTAATATTAACATTAATTTCGAGGAACTTATTAAAATATTTAATTTGCATCAGCATAGCTGTATGCATATGCCTAGAGCAATGTTATTAATAATTATTTATAAATGTCAACAGGCAGATAATTGACCTTGTGATCAAATACTAATTTACGACATTACGTACATTATTATTCAGCTGTTGTGCTAATCTAATTTGTTCATTTTCTGTTTAAATCGGATCAGCAAATCTACTTCAAACAAACAAACAAATCATTTCTTCTCATATTCTCAGTATTAATATTGTAATACCTTTAATACTTGAAGGCGTATGGAGTAGCAATTATATCCCGACACGCAGAATTAATTGGACGTACCTACATAAACAGGTATTTTTATAAGGTAAATATTTAGTTAAATGTTATGAATGCCCCTATATGTTTATGTGTTTGTATAATTAACGGTGATTTTAAAATAAAATATATAAAATCTAAACTCTTCGTTTCGCGTATAGTGTGGAGCCAGAACTATATTACAAATTCCTAAAAGCCTAGTTTATGTGCCATTAAAAATCACTTTTAAAAAATATTCAGCGAATAAAATATTGTCAAAATCAACATACGCGTATTTTTTTTTTTAATAGGAATAATTTAATTAGCATTTTAATATGTCCAAGACTCGTGTCCACATACCTAATGCTATGATTATTTAAATTACAAAAAAATAAATATACATGTAATGCGGAAGAATTGTTATTTCAAAATGTGAGGCGCACAACAAATTCGACTCGTATTTGAAGGAAGTTTTTTTAAGTAAATAAAATGATTACAAAATAGTTAATTTAAATTTTGTTGTATTATGAAGATGTCTGTTTGATGCTGTATATCACATTTTTTATTAGATAGGTTGTCAAACGAGCAGGGGTGTCACCTGGTGGTAAGCAACTAACGTCGCCCATAGACAGCTGCAACACAGGTGGAAGTGAATGGGGAGTTGAGAGGGTTGGGCCTCGGGATACGTCTCTCAACGAACGTATCGCGGCATAAGCCACTTCACGCGAATATTCTAAGAGGATTCTCACCATATCAGAATGAAATAACACTTGGGTAATACCGACATAGCCCGAAAGGTTAGCAAGCTGCAGTGGAGATGGGCAGGCCACATCGATCGACGAGCCGATAACCGTGGGGAGAGAAAGGTTCTGGCGAAAGGAAAGTGGCGATCACGAACTGGTCGACGTGGAGTAGGACTTCATTCCTCTACGTGGACCGACAACCTGGTCAAGATTGCTGATAGCCATTGGATTCGGAAGGCACAGGCTCGTAAGCTGTAGCGTTTAGTGAGGGAGGCCTACTTCCAACAGAGCACATCAAAAGGATGATGTGGATGATGGGTTTACAGAGTTTAGATAAATCCATCTCGAAACCACTGTAAAAACCCATCCAATAGTTTTGTAGTCCAGAGCAGAGAGACAAAACATTTTTTTTTATAAATATCATTATCATCATTACATAGTATAAAACAAAGTCACTTTCCGCTGCTGTCCCCTTATATGCGCATATCTTTAAAACTACGCAACGGATTTTGATGCGGATTTTTTAATAGTTAGAGGGTGTCAGCGGGATAGTTTTGATCATTCATGTATTGTGTAGTAAAAAAAGTGATCATTTTCAAGATTTAGAACTTTAATCGCAAACGCTGCCTGAATCCTAAGTGATAAATAAAAACAACTTACTACATTATTATACACCTTTAAAAGGTCTACAAAAAAGTCCGCGAGGGCATATGTCTATCTCTTAGGGATAACCCACAATGACCATTTTAATTTTTTTACTTTTTACGAGAAATAATGGCCTATTTACGAAGCGATTTTAAACATTACAGTATTAATTTTCATCTAACTAAGTGTCTTAGTTCGAGCATGTTAAACTTCCTAAAACGTAGAAATACTACACTTAATCAAGAAGCTTCAAATGACACTACATAGCAGTTAGCTAACCCCCTCCGAACAGATTCCACACAAAAATATTTTAACACAAGAAACTCATCAAATTCTCCAACCCGGTTGGTCACCGTGGAGGATCATGACCAAAACCCTCCAAAGAAAACCACAATCCCAAGAAAGAACAACACCAAGCAAAATCATCAACTTAAACAGACCAGCAGCAGATTAAAGGAAAAAGTTGAATTATTTCACATAGCTACTTTTAACGCCAGGACGTTTACAACCAACCATCGCCTAATGGAGATAATAATTTTTTTAAATAATACAGAATACGATGTTATTGGGCTTTCAGAAGTCCACCGTCTCGGTACAGCCATCCAAGAGTATGACAGCTTCATATTCTGTTATATGGGAGAGACACGCGGACTATATGGGGTGGGTTTCATCGTTAAAAAAATACCTAAAAAGGAACATTGTGAGCTTTAGTGGCATATCGGAACGAATAGCTCTCCTAAGACTTAATATGTATGAATATCAGCTAGACATACTCCAAGTCTATGCACCCACAGAAGCCTCAAATGATGATGAGGTGGATAACTTTTATAACACTATTAGCCAAACCCTGAAAAACTGTTAAAAAAATGTGATAGTCATGGGTGATTTTAACTCAAAAATAGGGCAACCTAGAGCCGAAGAACGCTTAATAATGCAACATTATGGATATGGAGTTAGAAATAGTAGAGGCGAACGCCTCATAGACTTTGCAAACGAAAACAAGATGAGTATAATGAACACCTTTTTTAAGAAACCCAAAAACCAGAGATGGACCTGGAAATCCCCAGACGGAGTCACAAAAAACGAAATTGATTATATATTAACAAATCAATATAAAAATGTTACAAACATACAAGTTTTGAGTATAAATTTTCCCTCAGATCATAGACTTTTAAAAGCTTCACTACAACTAAGAAACATAAAGAAAAGCCGTATAAAATACAGAAACAATTTTAAGAACCCAATAAGAATTGCCTCAGAGAGAGCCACTTACAGACTACTTCTAGGAAACACAATGACCTACTTCAATTTCAAGAGAATACTACCGTTCAAGTAAACTATGACAAAATCATTCATAGCATTGAAAAAAGTCTACATCACTCAAAACAACACGCCACCAAGTCAGGAGTGTTATCAGCATACACCAAGAATCTCATAATCAAACTTATAAGTAAAAGCATAAAAAGGGACTACACTCAACATCGATTCATAACATTTGAAAAACATATAAGTACTACTTCTAGCGTTAAAAGAGCATATAAAGAACTCAACACATACAAGACATGGATTACGGAACTCAAAGAAAAAAATAAAGTTTTATGCAATAGGCCTAACATTATTAAAATTGCCACAGATTTCTACAAAAAATTGTATGTCTGCCAAGAAAAAAGTAGTATGAATGAAATAGATAATCTCAACTTGCAATACACAGATGTCTCTAAACAAGAACCGATAGACGAGCTTGAGGTTTCAAAAGCAATAAAAAGCTTGAAGGTTGAAAAGTGCCCAGGCCCAGATGGAATTACAAACGAAGCGATAAAAGAAGGCTGTCAATATCTTGCTCGCCCTCTGACATGTCTTTTCACTCTATACTTGAGTCCAGTACCACATCCTGTCAATGGTCTTAATCATTCATGATCCTGCTCTACAAAAAGGGTGACCCAAAGGACATAGGCAATTATCGCCCCATCAGTCTGTTGCCATCACTCTATAAAATTTTTTCATCAATTATCGAAAAAAGGATAAGTAAGAGTATAGAAACATATCAACCGATAGAACAAGCCGGCTTCAGGAGTAGATATTCGACGATAGATCATATCCACTCATTAGAACAAATTATTGAAAAATATAGTGAGTACCAGAGACCACTGTATGTTGATTTCATCGATTACCAGAAAGCCTTCGACAACATCCTGCACTCTTCCATATGGACAGCTTTAAGCGCACAGAACGTAGAACACAAATACATTAAGGTTATTAAGTATATATACAACAACTGTAGTAGCAGAGTGAAGCTTGAGTCTACAGGACCGCCAATAAGCATAAAAAGAGGGGTAAGACAAGGGGACCCTTTGTCACCGAGAATTTTTATAGCGGTACTAGAGATGGCCATCAGCAAAATCAATTGGAATGGAACAGGACTGAACATTAATGGAAAGTTTATCAGCCACTTACGGTTTGCTGACGATATTATTCTGCTTTCTGAAAATGCAAGAGAACTAGAGGCGATGATACTCTCACTAAAATCTGTGAGCGTTGAAGTAGGCTTGCAAATAAATCTTAATAAAACCAAAATTATGGCAAATAGTTTAAAATATCCCTTATATCTTGATCAAAATTTACTAGAATACGTGGAGAGCTATATATACTTAGGAAAACAAATCTCTTTCGACAAGAAACACAACGAATTAGAAGTTAAAAGGAGAATCTCAGGCGCGTGGAGAAAATTCTGGAGCTTAAAGGAAATATTAAAAGGGACCATGCACATCAGCTTAAAAAAAAAGTCATGGACACCTGCTTGCTTCCCTCCATCACCTATGGGTGCCAGACATGAAAGTACACATTGAAAGTAAAAATCATGATTAGGTCCTGTCAACGAAGCATGGAAAGAAGCATCACAAACGTGAGAAAAATACAAAAAAATCTGGTTGCCTGTAAAGTCGGTTTTACGGGCGAAGATTTTACGTGACAACGTCTTTTTCTCGGTAGAATATTTATTGATATGAATATAATTAAGTTGAAGGCATTTGCTCGTCCGTTTCCATTGTTTTGAGAGTGGTGATTCCTGTTGAACATTTGAAATTGAATGGATGAATTTTTAATTTTAAAGAATCAATTTGAAAATCAAAACACTTATTCAGATCGAAGGTTCAAATTTTTGCTAAATAAATTTGAAATTAATTAAAATTTGTAATTGTAAATGATGAAGTTGAAAATTAAAACATTTACTTAAATTAGATGTTAAAATTCTTGCTCAACACAGTTTAAATCAAGTTTTCTTATATCTGCCACTTTTTCTTAATATTTGTAATTTTAAAGAATCAATTCGAAAATCAAAACATTTATTCAGATCGAAGGTTCAAATTTTTGCTAAATAAATTTGAAATTAATGAAAATTTGTAAAATAATAATTAATTAATTAATTAATTTTAAACTAATAATTTACTTAACACTATCAACATTTATCAATAGTATGACATAACCTATAAACTCAGTTTCTCAACTTTTGTGTCAATCTAACAATTAATCAATCAATCATTCGGCGGGCCTCTCTCTCGTTCGGTGACTCATCGTAACGTTACCGAGCGTTACACTTTTTCATAAGTGACTCCCAGCCGCAACCTAATTTAAGACGTTGTCACGTCAAAATCTCACATAGCATTACACGAAAAAATACTAAAATTATAGATGCACTTCAATTCTCACAAATATTGAAATGGCGTTGGACCGGACACGTGGCCAGGTTGGAGGACGACCGCTGGACTACCAGACTAACGTCATGGGAAGGCCCTATGGGCATTAGAAAAAGAGTAAGACCAGCAACTCGTTGGGAAGACGACATAATAAAAATAGCAGGAAAACACTGGAAAACAAAAACCAAGGATAGGGACAAGTGGAAAAAACTGGAGGAGGCCTTCACACTGACATGAGAAGGGGTTCTTGCATGTCAATATTTTAACTAATACTTTCATAATACTACGTAATGTAATATTATTTATCAAAATTACAATTGATCAAAACAACTTTTAGGATTATATCGCGTTTATTTATTATTTATTTATATTTATTTCCCGACGAAAAAGAACTCTTTTTGTTCATCACTCGTGAAAATGATCTCTGTAAAGAGTTCGAAACGTCGGGAAATAAATATAAATAAATAATAAATAAACGCGATATAATCCTAAAAGTTGTTTTGATCAATGAGTGAGATTCGCGAAAGTCTTAGAAATAAATATGTAAAATTACAATTAATAAATATTATAATAAATGTTAAGATTAATTTATTAACAATCAATAGTGCATAGTATTATTATTTAAGTACACAATATTATTTAATCTACATAATTTAACGATTTTTTTATGAATTTAATTATACAATATTATTTAATTAACACAATCCAATGTTTTTTATGAATTTAACTATAAAATATTATTTAATTTACATTATCCAATTCAATTATTTTTATTAACTTAATTAAAAAAATTGTGTGGTTTTATGAAACCACCGTAAAAGTGAAACTTAATAAATTAATTAAAATTAATTCATCGTCATTCATTTTTCCTCGTTGATCAGTTTTTTGGACTCACTAGCTGTGTCGTTGTTTACCAAAAGCGAATAAATAACAACATTTACATTAAACACTGACAAAAACAAACAAAATAGCGTGGAGCACTGGCACAAATGAGTAATAGTCTATACACTACACGGTCAGCTGATGCCAGCGTTGCCAACATTAAATTTCTACTCCCGCTGTAGAGAATGCTACAATCCCGTCAAAACCCGTCAAGTAAGAATTTTCGAGTTGTTACTTTTCCCTAAATTTTAAAAATGAATTATTTTAAAATTGAGTCTTGGGTTATTGATTTTTAAATCTACTTTTTAAATATACATAAACAAAATATTTTTTCAATAATTATTTTTCAATAATTTAGTTAGTAAGTTTTTTAAATTGATGATTCTGATAAAATGATTAACATTTATATTTTTTTAGAGTGCAACAGTGTAAAACAGTTACTTCACAGCAATTTTTTTAAAAGTTTGCTTTGGCTTCGTTTTCGAACCGGACGTCACCGGCTTTCAGGGGATTGTGCGATAAGGGCTATTTTAATTTACTTGCCATCTAGTATTTGTTAATAGGGTTTCATAAATGTTTTTTATTTTACGTGGTCACGACAATAATTCCTAGATGACGCTACTAGGTTGCTACTATTGATGATTCTGCCGTAATATCGTATTATATCGATAGATGTCGCCCGAATCGACAAGTATTCCAGCTACGGCACTAGGGATAACGCGACACCTATTAAACGTTAACAACATTACAACAAAGGATCATTACAAAACAAAACGATATTTTTTCCTCCAGTAAATATGATATTTCGATTTATTATGAAAATGTGACAAATACATATATAAAGAGCACTATCTTATCTTATATCTTTAAACGAGCAATTCTTGTATATATATATATATATAAAATTGGAATCTCGGAATCGGCTCCAACGATTTTCATGAAATTTCTATTCCAGCAGATGGCGTTGTTAACCAACACGAAGTCAATGTGTGTTTGCTTTGCTTTTATTACAGTTTATCACTGCAAAAAATTAAGTATATGTTTCTAATATAATATGTTAGTACATAGTATATATTAGTATATATTTATTATTCTGTCGGTAAGATCGAAAAATATTATTGATATTTCATTATTTTATTAGTATGTAATTCGTACTTAAATATAATTTTCAAATAGTATGTAATTCGTACTTAAATATAATTTTCAAAAAACACAATTTATAAATAATATAATTTTTTTTTCTCCGCCTGCAATACGTACGTACGTATATGTATGTATGTAAAAAACAAACAAGCAAACAAACCCGATCCTAGAAAATGTGTCGAAATTGGTAAAGAGGACGGTAATTAGACGATTATACATACGGCCCTCGTGGTGCATCGGTAAACCGCACTACCGATAACACAAGGTCGGGGCGGGTTCGATCCCTCGTCTGGGGGTGTTTTTCTACATGTTTTTTCTACATGTTTTTACGGTATTTATTTACAAAAATAAAGTGTATATTTGGGTAATTAATTAATATAAATAAACGATAATAGACGTGAAAGGCGCTCTGACGAGCGCCTTCACGTCACCGTCACGCGACATGCAACACGCAGACGAAAAAGTTTGAGACGATGTAATAAAAGTTTCACTTTAATAATATTATTTAATTAACACAATCCAATGATTTTTATGAATTTAATTATAAAATATTATTTATTTTACATAACCCAATTCAATTCAATTATTTTTATCATTTTAACTATAAAATATTATTTAATTTGCCAAACACAACCAAATTTTTTGAATTTAATTTATCTTATTAATTATTTATTTTTATTAATTTATATAATCCAATAATTATTATGGATATTATAATATTTAACACAATAATAGAGAATACAGATATAATATCAAACATTATATTAAATGGGAATGTAAATTGGAAATTAATAATAACGATGCAAATTGTAATGTGATCACGCTATCACGTCTATGTATAATTTTTTTTTTATGTAGGTATGTTATAGTCGGAGTCGGTCCCAGCCTAGGTAACGTACTCTATTGTGTTGCACCGACTTCAATAATGACTAACATTTGTATGTAAATTATTATAATAGTTAAAGATGACTTTATTAAAGTATTACGTTTTGTATATTGCATTAAGTATACAAATGAGTAAGTTACGTTATATATCGCTTTTTAGCTAAAGAGGTAGAGGTTTTCATATACTTATAGATTGTGTGGTTTACGTTTCTAAAAGTCGGTTTAACTTTTTTTTTAAAGTAATTTTTAATACTAAACGCAACGTACGTGCGTGTAATCATAGGTGCGTCCGAAATTCTAGCGCAACCAGTGGCAGAAAAGGGAACTAAGATCGTATTATTGTTTTCCTAAAAAGAAGAAAAGCGTAGACCATTCTGACTCCTGCGTTTCCATACGCAACCTTAATTTTCATCGGGATTTGTCCATAGATTCGTCTTATTATGGAAAGCAATATAATAATATGATGTGTATCAGAGTTTTGTGATTGGTGCAGCCGGTTTCTTAACCGACCACACCAGAGCGTAGGTTCTGTTTTTAAATACATCACAGATTGTGATAAAAAAGTGTACTGGCCGACTTATTTTCTCATACATGTAAAACAATTAAATACTAAACGTGTACAAATTAAGTTTTGTGTGCACATGTTCATAAAATTTATAAATTTACGCGAATAACTTCCTTGTGACGGAATTATAACTATTATTTTAATTGTTATCAAAAATAGCATAATATTTAACATTAGACGTTCCTCATCTTGAGGATTATTAATAAAAATGTGTTGTTAAAAAAAATTTTGACTTGTATACAATAATTATTATTGCTTAGATATATTTAAGAAAATCTTGTTTGAACAACTTCCTTGGTCTTAATTAGAGTTAACTGTTTATTAATAGTATATTATTTTATTAAAAATTATATACTTCAATATTGAAATTAAATTCCGTCTGTCTGTATGATAATTCCATAAAAATAACAACCTATGGAATAAGGCATTCTGTGACACTATTATCTATACTCAATGGATCCGTGACCTCGATTTCGAATCCTTAGTAACACCAATATCGGTATAAAAGTAGGATAGGGTTAGATAGGGTAGGATAGGCTTCGATGGTTTGAGTTTGAAAGATTGAGTAAGCAAATATACAATGTAAAAGCAAATGATTGTGGGAGTCGAAGACGGCCAAGACACATGTTCCATGATCAAATCTAACAAGTCCCTGAGAAATCCAACGAGTCCCTGAGAAATGTGATGTGAGGAGCCTTAAAAATCGACGAGCTTGTATGACAAGAGTTAAGAAAATCAAACGATCAAGCGAGTGAGCGTCGTGAATAGCGTCTTATGGCGCTCTGTTCTCTCTGCCTACACCGCAAGAGCGTGAAGTTATGTATTTATCGAAGACAAAATTGTACTCGATGTCCGGTGTGAGTCACTTTTGCTGCTGGCAACACCTGTCTGTCTGGTTTATGTAAAGTAACAAAAATAATGTATTAAAATATAAGTGTAGCAAACAAGTAGGCTTAATATAGTGTATTGAAAGCAGGAACAATTGCCTTGAACTTCACAGCAACTGGTCCAATGCAGTGAACGGCTCTCGCTAGCTGTGTAAATGCAATTTATTTGTTCATTTCAATAAGTTGCTATGAAAATATATCATAAACATACATACATAACTACACGCTAAATCCCTTGCGGGGTAGGCAGAGACAACAGAGCGCCATAAGACACGATTCTTAGATACCTCACTCGCTTCGTTGACTTTCATAACTCTTTTCATGCACGCGTGTCGATTAATGAGGCTCCTAATCTATCTTTATAAATATCATTCTTCTGTACGTGTGTTGACAGTGATATCCTCCTAAACGGCTGGAGCGATTTGGCTGGTTGTTTTTGTATGTGTCCAAGCGGCTTAGAGAAAGTTTAGATTCACATATAAGCCCGGCAGTTAGTGCTGCAGGCGGTTCTAGGCTATTTAGCTTTATCTATATACACGCTAAAAACCTGGGGATATAAAAAATAGATGTTGACCGATTCTCAGACCTACCCGATACACACTCAAAATGTTATTAAAGCTATTTCGGAAGTGTTAATGATTAATCTAATGCCAAAGAGAATATAACATAACATAACTTCACGCCTTATGTTACCCGAAGGTGTAGGCAGCGGCTGATAAGAGAATATTATTCTCAATTTTCATATCTACGACAAGCAATACAACCCTTTGCTGCTACAGTTACACGAAATCCGCTCTCAGCTGACCTTTAGAACTATTGAATACTGCTACGAAAATTTCATGTCAATCGGCCTAACAGTACCTGAGATTTCGCGATGAGTGTGTACATATATGAGCTCTCCTACTATTCATTTATAATATATCACGTGCTGTTTGTGTTTTATGTAAATGTAATTTGTGAAATTTCCAAGGATTTTGATGACGTCCGAATATTAAATTGAGGTGTACAGCATTCTATGTCAAGTTTATATTTAAATTGTATCTAATTAATATATATTTGTCAACTGTAATAAATATTGAGCAATACAATATCCTTGTTATCACGATAGCCTAGTAGTTTAGCGTGTCGGAGGAAGGTAGCAAGTTCGAACTTAATATGACTTCGGACGCGATTACTATTAAACACGAATAGAACAGAACTCTGACTCTCAAATTTTTCAGTCGAAAGACTGAAAGAAAGAAAGGAAAATTCAATACTCTTTACCAAGACCTTTCCCGTATGATTACGGGAAAATTTACACTTAACAAGTTAGGAAGGCCAAGTATTATGAAGTAAATACTTATAAATAATATAAGGTTAAATAAATACATAAAGAATAATTGAATGGATATTTTTTTTGTTAATAGAAGCCATCTTATTAATACATAATGTCATAAACCTAAACATAACTAAAGTCGCGTGTGAATGTCCTCCAAAGTTTTAAAGTCGACACTAATTCGGTCAAGTACGGGGATGCCGTTCTGCCTTTGGTTTTAAATTTTTAAAGGTAAAAAGAAAAAAAATACACATAATATATTGAAAAATCGACCGCTAGCCCATAATTTGTTGCCTAGATTTTAACAGTGGTAGAGCCAAGCAGTTCGCTGCATGAATGGGCCGGCTCGACCGGTGAAATACCACGACCACTCAGAAGACCGACTTAAAGTGGTTCATGCCGCGTTTCGTTCGGTGAGAGAGGTACGCGGAGGCCCACCCCCTTTCCCCATCCTTTCCTATCCTCTACCCCTTTAAGGTCGGCTACGGAACAGTAACACTATATGTGTTGCTGATGTCCATGGGCGGCATTGGTTGCTTACCATCAGGTGACACACCTGCTCATTTGCCCTCCTATCCCATAAAAATAAAATAAAAAACATACGCCAGACAACATGTACACTGGCTTACAATATGTTATCAGCCTAATATACAGCCCTTCTAAGATCCTTTGGATATTTCGAATCCTCACACTGGCTCATACCAATGACTTTTCGAAGTTAATTTTGGAAGTTATGTATGAAAAATGTCGATGACTGAAAACTTTGTGACCGGTATGGCAAAAGGTTCGCTACTTATTCCATTTGGGACGTAAACATAACGGCGAGACGAGGCTTAACGGACGCTGCCTACACTTTCGGGTAACAAAGGCGTGAAGTTATGTTATGTTACTTTTTAGAGATGGCATTTCCACAGCGCTCATTTTGCTTCTTGCACACAACACATCATATTTCTTTAACTACATTTATAAGCGTAGAGGTTGGCAGCGCCAATAATGCCTTGACTTTCCGAGAACATTTTTGGTTCTAGGTAATTTTAGTTTTATAGGTGGTGGAAACCTATTACTATAAATCGGGCACAACTTTGTCAGTAATCGATATAAATATAACTTCACGCCTTTTGTTACCCGAAGGTGTAGGCAGCGGCTGTTAAGCCTCGTCTCGCCGTTAGGTTTACGTCCCAAATGGAATAGGTGGCGAACCTGTTGCCACACCGGGCACAAAGTTTTCAGTCATCGATATTTAACACACATAACTTTCGAAAAACAATTTCGAAAAGTCATTGGTGTGAGGAAGTGTCAGGAATCGAACCTGGACCTTTGGATTAGAAGCCGCGTGCTCGACCACTGCGCCACCGAGACTGTTGATATTTATCGATATTTATAAAAAATAACCTCTGAAAAGTCTCGGTGGTCCAATAGCCTACCCGCTTCTGATTCAGAAGTCGTGGGATCGATTGGGAGTCACCAATGATTTCTCGGACTTCTTTTCGGAAGTTATGTGTGATGATGACTGACAAATTTGTGCTTGGTTTACGGCAATAGGTTCAATTCCATTTGGGACGTAAACATAACGGTGTCGAGGCTTAACAGCCACTGCCTACACCTTCTGGTAGAAAAAGGCTTAAAGTTATGTTATGTCAAGAGTTAATCAATTTGAAGTAGTAGTTCCAGATAATATCGCGAACAAACCAAACAAACACTGATTTTATATAATGTTATATAAACATATAGGATAGATTTTCCAGTTGATTTCTCTCGTTTTAATATCTAAGTAATTAAAAGTATGATAATTTTTATAAATAGTTTTTTCTTTACTTGTTAATTAAACCTACGGTGTAATTATAAGTAGATACTATAGGTACAGTGCATCTTTTAAATATTAAAATATCAGCTAGATTGTTAATTACTATCAGCATTTTTAATCTCTTGCCTGCAATTATCCGGGCCACTCTGTAATATGATTACAAGATTTGCCTAGATTTTATCTGTGTCACGACAAACTTGTCGCTCAACCCTAGTATGATCAAACAGTTCAATATAATGATTACTATACTGTTAAGTTTTTATTGATACTTATTATTAATATTTTATTTTATTATTAATGTCTCGGTGGTCCAGTGGTCGAGCACACGGCTTCTGATCCAGAGGTCCAGATTCGAATCTTGACACTGGCTTACACCAATGACTTTTTGAAATTGTTTTCGGAAGTTAAGTGTGATAAATATCGATGACTGAAAACTTTGTGTCCGGTATGGCAATAGGTTCGCCATTTGGGACGTAAACATAACGGCGAGTCGAGGCTTAACAGCCCGTGGTTATACCTTCGGGTAGAAAAAGGCGTGAAACTATGTTATGTTATATGTATCTACTTAGCGTTTCTGTTTTGTACGAATAAGATAACATCGGTGTTCCCGGTGCCCTTCGTGACCCTTCCTCAAGTAAACAGCGAAAATAAAATGTGTTTTCGTTTCAAGGTTCTATTTCCTTCACTGATACTATCTGCTTAATCCCTACCCTGCCCTGCCCTTCGATGTCTCGGCCTACGACATTTGCCACAATGCGACAGGATTGTATAGTTTTATATTTTTCATATAAGTAGATAGTGGTTTAGTACAGTATAAATATATTAAGTTCTCGTAATAAAATTAAACTTACCCTTCGACTGCAAAACGCTTTACAATAACACCTTTTTTGGCAACACCACGAATAATGTATAGCAAAGAAAAAAATAAACGAAAACCGCGCGAAATTTTAAATTAACAAAATCGCTTCGAACTTTTTTTTGTATTTCGAATTCGATTTTCTGTCAGTATTATTATTTCTTTTTTTAAGTTCCCTATACAACCTCTATGTTAACCAAAAAGGTTGTAGCGGCGACATATGCGCGTGCGCCTTGGTTTGATGCGCGTCGGCTACTATTCTGGCTGGTCTCCTTACCAACCTTGAAAGCTACTGAAAGCCCCGCCCGCCTATCACATTCTTGGTAACAATAGTTCAATTATTTCAATGTTTTAGAGTCATAGTGATCCTGCGTGTTTATTCGTTATAGAGGTATTAAAAAAAACAATACCTTCAAGGTGAAATCTTAGCGCTAATCACTGTTAGGCCTGTGACATCTATAGGTTAAGGTTGTGTGAGAAAATTCCCCTTTGCTTACCTTTTATTGAAATTTTCTCTAAAGTTAAATTTGCATTGCATAAATAACTTCACGCGAAAGAATTTGCGGTATAAGCAGAGAGAACAGATCGCCTCGATACGGCACGATTCCTACACGCCTCAGTCACTGAATCAGTCATAAATCTTATGCGAAAAAGGCGAATTGCTTATATTATTAATTGCCTGAAAATGACAATGGATATCGTATGGCTAGCTATTCACTATGCGGTTCTGATTCCAACGGTAACTTAAGGAAGCGAGAAAAAATGGTTGTAAGGAAGGAGTTTTGATTTAAAGAGAGAGTCGGTGTAAAAGTAGGAAAAAGCATGCGCCGATAGTTTGGACATGTGGAAAGAATGGATGATGCAAGATTGACTAACAGTTATACAATGCAAAGGCGGATGGATGTAGGAGTCCAGGACGACTAAGACACGCTTTCCACCAAATAGTACGAGTCCTGGAGGAAGGATAAGTATCTACGAGCATTAATGACAAGAGTTATGAAATTAAACGAAGCGAGTGAGGCGTGTAAGAATCGTACCTTATTGCGCTCTGTTCTCTCTGCCTACCCCGTAAGGGACTTGGCTCGACTTTGTATTTAAAATGATAACATCGAAAAAAAATAGTCTATCAAATGCTTTTTCCCCAAACAATTGACTCAAACGAAATCGGAATACGCGTTTTGGAAGTCAAGTTTTGCGAGTCTTAGGAGTTTTAAATTACACAGAAGCCCATAACAATGAAAGATCCACTCATGGCGTCTGTTGAGTTTACTCATTTTATTTGTTTATCTTTCTTTGTTTTCATTTATCTTTCTTTCTATCTGATACTTTGCAGCTTCCATTTTCAGGAATAATTTGAAGCTGCGAAGTAACCGATACTCTAACGTGTATTGTTTGCGGAAGCTTAAGCGATGAATATACGCAGAAGTAATACTTTACACGTATTTTATTTTTACAAATGTCAATTTTTATACAATTCAATTAAAACGTGGTAGAGTCTTACAGTTCGCTGCATGAATGGACTGGCTCGACCGGTGAAATACCACAACCTTTCGGAATATCGGCGGGAAGTGGCTTGTGCCGCGATTCGTTCAGTGAGAAAGATATCCGGAGATATCTGACGAGCCTCGTGGCGCATTGGTAAAAAACTACCGGCTGCAGCAACGAGGTCGGGGGTTCGATTCCCACCCGAGCAACAAATATTTGTGACAAACATGAATATTTGTGTGGCGTCTGGGTGTTTTTCTATGTATTATAAGTATGTATTTACAAAAGAAAAATATATATGTATTATTATCCGTTGTCTAGTATCCATAACACAAGCATTTAGTTGCTTAGCTTGGAACTAGAGGGCGCTGTGTGATTTGTGTCCAAGATATTATTATATTATTATATATCCCTTAGATAGATCTCTTCCTTTTTCCTCCTACTCCCTTAAAGGACGGCAACGCACCGTAGTGTACATGGGTGGTGAGAAGTTACTTACTATCAGATGACCCACTTACTTGTTTGCCGTCCTATCCCGTGAAAAAACATTATTGACGCTTTACTTTATTGACGGTCTACTGAATTATGAAGAAATGTAATTGAATTTACCCACCTAAGTTCATAGGCATATCATAATTTTAACACAGCATGAATGGTCCGGCTCATCTGGTGAAATACCACGATCTCTCAGAATACTAATTAAAAGTTCTCCCTTCCTATTCCACTCCCGTAAAGATCGGCTACGCAACTGTAGCAAGTGTTGCAAGTGTCCATGGGCGGCGATAGTTACTTGCCATGATTATAATGTATTTAGTCTCGGTGGTCCAGTGGGCGAGCACCCCGCTGCTCAATCTATAGGTCGCGGGTTCGAATCCTCACACTAGCTCCACACCAATGACTTTTCGAAGTTACTTTCGGGAGTTATGTGTGAAAAATATCGATGACTGAAAACTTTGTGGCCGGTATAGGTTCGACGAGGACGAGAGTCGAGGCTTATCAGCCGCTGCCTACACTTTCGGGTAGAAAAAGGCGTGAAGTTATGTTATGTTAAAGATAGAAGAAGAAGAAGAAACAAGGCAGGTACGTTCTTGTGTACTATTATTATAGTACACAAGAACGTACCTGCCATGCAAATGCATAAATTAGAAATTAAAATATTTCTAAGAGAATGATTATAAATTTTATAGTAATATTAAATTCGAATAAAGTACTATTATATTCAATGATTATATTTAATTATTATATTGTTAGAAATGAACGACAGTAAAGGGAACAATGTCACAATGACCTTAAGAACTGTTTGAAATGTGTTAGCGCTACCGCATTACTTCCTGTACAGTTGGTTAAGTTGCGAAGGGGTAGGCAGCAGCTGTTAAGTCTCGACTCGTCGAATCCTTTTATTACGTTCCAAATACCTATTGCCATACAACAGGCACGAAGTTGTCAGTCATCGATTTTAATCACACATAACGTTCGAAAGGAATTGTGAGGTGTGAGCCCGGAATCGATCCCACGACTTCTGAATCTGAAGCGGGGAACACGACCGATTCTAGTCTATTTAACAAAGTCAGTCTTATTTGCCATGTCATTTATATTTGAGAACAGCTGAACCGATTTAGAATAAATTGACGGTCTTCGTAGTGCATTAATAGAACAGCCAACTGAAAAATAGATGGCAGCGGGTTTGATCTCCGTTTACAAATATTATAATTAGCTTGGAATTAGTCTTTATGGCGTCTAAGTATGTAAGTTTTGATATCCGCTGGCTAATTTTCATAACACAAGCATTCAGTGTAAAAACTAGCGCACCAATTTCCATTTTCATGTACTCCAGATTCAGGCAGTTAAATAATTAAAGCCAGCCAATCAAAAAGTTCACACACAAGGAGGTTCTACGTACGAATTTTGCGACATCATAAAAACATCTATGTACTGAATATTAGCATACATAATTTATTTTTAGCCATAAATATATGGATCGGCAATAGTCACCCAAACAACGAGACCAAAAATGGGTTGTTGATGTGCGTAAAAAGTGCCTCCAGGTGTCAACTTTTATACAATTATTGTGCATGTGTTGAATTAGAAACATCCTGAGAATCGCTTACTCGCGGTCGCGCTGTCAGTGATGATTAGTAGTACATTGTTACTGACATGTGCCATCTACTACAGTCCATGATAAATCTATGACTTCTAGAGTCGTGTAAAAACCCGATAACTTGAATTTATAACAAATGTAATGTGAATTAATTAATTGGAGTATCTCTGAATCATTGTCTGTCCGTACACTACCGGAACTAACAACGCCCTATAGCACACAGACATCCGTGGAGTAGACACGAAGTTATCATAAAAGGAAACTTATCGTAGTAGAATTATTCTATTTCATATTATATTGTAGGTATATTTATTTTAATAGTGGTAGATCCACGCAGTTTGCTGCATAAATGGGCCTGGTGATATTACCACGACCTCTCACAATATCGACGTAAAGTGGCTCATACCGTATTTTGCTCGGTATCTAGACCAACCCCTTTTCCTCTCCCACTTTCAACTTCTTCCCTATCTTATATTTTAAAGGCCGACAGCGCAATAGTTTTAGTACAAAAATCGAAAAGCGTTTAATGTCTTTACTGATTTTTTATTAATGACCAATTTATTTAGAGGTGTAAATTTAAAGACTGGTTAAGCAGCTGTGACGCTCTCGAAAATTAAAATGTCCATGGGCAGCGCTGGTTGCTCACTACCGCTTGCTTGCACTAGTACCATTTCCCGTAAAAAGACTGTTCATTTCCTGACAATATCACGGGAATAAAACCTATTGGTCTTTATGTGCTCGGAGTTTTTTTTTTACTATTACTAATGACAACTCCATACATAAACCTGTTATATGTATCGTACCTTCAATTACAAAAGTGAAATAACTGATCCAGTTATTTATCATTTATTAATTGCACCGGCGATAAACATTACAATACCTTAACATATAAGGAATAAAATAACCTTTTGAATGAAACTAATAAAATGACGGAAATAACTCGACATAAATAATGTGATCGGTTCCGATAGATAATTAAAATGAGTACCTATTTTATCCTAGAAAATTTAAATGATTTAAGAACTATAACTTCACGCCATTTTATAAACGATGGTGTAGGCAACGGCGTTTACGTCTTGAATCGTAGAATTTAAAGGTCTCATATTAGATATATATGTCGTCATACGCTGGCAGAAATTTGACAGGTATATAAGATCATTCATGGCCTCCTTCTGCGAAGCCGTCAGAAGTTCAGAAGAAGACCGCCGAGTGGGATCGGGAGAGAGCCGACCCCGCTCGACGGCGGTGGCGGTTGAAGCCGCTCAGCCCTGAGGAGCCTCACGCCGAGGTTCCTCGAGGATGAGCCCCCCTCGTAACAAGCGACGGCAGGGTGGTCCAGAGGGCTGAAGCACTGTCCTGGACTACCCTAACGCCGAACGAAGGCCGCCGCGAGGTTTTAGTGGGTAGCCCTAGGATCAGATTGCAGTGTACTGCTTTGGGAGTCCCACACTACCCCCTGCCGTACCCAGGCGGGGGTGTTTTTTTTTATGGCATAGGAGGGTAAACGAGCAGGCGTGTCACCTGATGGTAAGCAACCAACGCCGCCCATGGACACCAGCAACAGATATAGTGTTACTGTTACGTTGCCGACCTTTAAGGGATAGGGGATAGGAAAGGATGGAGAAGGGGGGTGGGCCTCCGGGTACCTCTCTCACCGAACGAAACGCGGCATGAGCCACTTTACGTCGGTCTTCTGAGAGGTCGTGGTATTTCACCGGTTGAGCCGGCCCATTCATGCAGTGAACTGCTCTGTACAAAAAGCGTAAAGCTTTTCCTTGCGTAAGAAAAAAAGGGGATTTTTACACGTTCGAGTTTGATTCTAGAGCGTAACTATAAATGCCCGATGTTGTAAGCTTTTCTTACCCGACTGCGCTAGAAGGAGAGTTTTAGTTTTCGAATAGATATTTTGAGAACATTATGTAGATTAAACGGCTAGATTTATTGAATTTTAAAATGTGTCGAATTCTTATTTATAATTACTTATCTATGCATTAATCAAATAAATGGGCTTATTAATATTTCTCCAGTAACCGACTCTAAAAATAAATATCGCTTTTTATCATCACTTGGCGCCTGTTTTACAAGTAGTAATGTAAAAAAGAAACTGGTATTCTTGTATTTCCGAAAAAATGTAATATTCTCTCACGTTAAATCATTCATCGGACAGATCGCTCGTTGAATTGCAAATATTGTTATCTTAAATCTACAGATCTTGTGATAAGATCTTGCTTAGCTAAAATAATTTATTACTTAATATAAATTAGGCAATCTATAATTAATGCGATATTGCAGAGATAAAAATCTATAGTAAATATATAATCTAATATGTAAAATTCTTATGTCGCAGTGTTAGTTACCGTACTCTTCAGAAACGGCTTTACCGATTGTCATGAAATTTTGTATGTATATCGGGCAGGTCTGAGAATGGGACAGCATCTCTTTTTAATCCCCCTAAATGTTAAGGGTAACCAACCTCTAATTTTCTTTTTCAATTTATTTTTTTTATGAAACAAGGTTCAAAAATTTTATGTATTTATTTTGTTTCTGCCTATCTTGTGAAGTAAACTCGTGAATATTTTACCAATCTTACTCAGTTTTTACTCAAAATATATTAAGCCAATATTGTATGGAGTTACATAATATATAGTTTTTATATTTTATTCAAATAAATGAAAACCTATCATTGATTTCTACAATCTGATTATTGTTTTTTAACGAATCCCAACCTCTATTAAAACAGAAAAGAAGTGGGATATTTTTTTATAGGAAATGCGTACAAACGGTCAAGCCTGACACCTGATGGTAAGCCCCTACCGCCGTCCACGGAACACAATATTACTTGAAATTTCTTTTTGTTTCAACAAAACTAGTCTCCATTTCATTAGTACAATAACACGGTGACGTATTGGCTGAGATGGTAGTCGCAATTTTAGTGTTTTTAGTCGCAGCTGTAAACTAGTACTTAATATAAAATACGAGTATTTTGAGGTAATATTTATTTCGATACCGGCACAAGATGTAGGGGTAACCGTACTCCACACTATAAGCCAATGCCCAACTATCAAAGGACGATGACTATAGAATTAAAAAAAAAATAAAGAAGATCTTTAATTTATTTAGAGGTAGAGCCAAGCAGTTATCACCGGTCGAGCCGGCCCACTCATAACTCTCACAATATAGACGTAAAGTGGCTCTTTTCGCGTTTCACTCGGTGACAGACCTATCCGGATGCCCAACCCTTTTTCCCCTCCCCTTCCCACTCTACTTCCGACCCTTATCCCATTGCAAAGGGCCGGCAACGTAACTGTAAATGTGTTTAGGTGTTCGTGGGCGGCCACCATCGTTGCTAACCATCAGGTGACACGCCTGCTCATTTGCCCCCCTATAACATAAAAAAATAGTAGCAGAGAGTGTTACAGTTGCATTGCCGGCTATCACGGGAGTGGGATGGTAGAGAAAAGGGAAGTGGGCACCATACCTCTTCCACTTATCGAAATGTGACATGCACCACTTTACTTCGATATTCGGAGAACTCGAGAGAGAGTGTGATATTTTACCTGTCGAACAGGCCCATTCATACAGTGAACTGCGTGGCACTACCACATATGACTTTTTAGGACTCACAATTTACACATTTGCCAGTTATAAATCAAATATATTAATGTGAATATAACATTACATAACTTCACGCCTTTTTCTACCCTAAGGTGTAGGCAGTGGCTGTTAAGCTTCTCGCCGTTATGTTTACGTCCCAAATGGCATAGAAGGCGAACTTATTGGCCAAACCGGGCACAGAGTTTTCACTCATCGATATACCAGGTGTACCGGTATAAAATGAGCGTTACGATACAAATGTGTTGGTAAAGGGGTTATTTGTTGTGAATACGCCTTAATTTTTTTTCTGTTTGGTTGCCATGACAACTGTCAAACATTCAATTAACCTAACAGTTAGTAAACAAACAACATTTTTTTTTTATTGTGTTAAAAATGCCAAATTTTGTGCCGGAAAGTGATGATTTGCGGAAAGCATTAATTTTTTGTTTCCATTTGAAAAAAAATGAAGCATATGGTGATCATGCTCTATCTGAAGCAACATGCAAGAGATGGTTTCAACGATTCAAATGTAATGATTTTGATGTGAGAAATGAAGAACGTGGAAGACCACCAAAAAAATTCGAAGACGCCAAACTGCAAGCCTTAATGGATGAAGATGATACATTGAGTCAGAAGCAAATGGCAGCTATGTTAAATGTTGCACAACAAACAATTTCTGACCGTTTGAACGCTATGGGAAAAATTCAAAAGTGTGAAAATTGGGTGCCAAATGAATTGAATGAAAGACAAATGGAAAACCGGAAAAACACTTGTGAAATTTTGCTTCAAAGACACGAAAAAAAATCAGTTTTGAATCGATATTGAAAGGAGAGTGACTGCGGGTAACAGAGTTAATGGTGCATTGCATGCCTTGATGCGTAGTCAGGCTGTGTCTGAAAAGGCACGCTTGGCAATTCACAATGGTGTGTTGGTACTCTCACATACGGGAGTGAGTGCTGGGTGTGGCAGGCGAAGCATGAAAGTAAGGTGAATGCAGTGGAAATACGTTCTCTGAGAAGTATGTGTGGAGTCACCCTTGCGGATCGAATGAAAAATAGCGTGATAAGGGAGAAACGCAAGTTGAAGGATGATGTGGTGACCAAAGTGGAGAGAAGTATGTTAAGATGTTTATTTCTAAGACTTTCGTGAGTCTCACTTATTGATTAAAACAACTTTCAGGATTATATCGCGTTTATTTCTTACTTATTTATATTTATTTCCCGACGTTTCGAACTCTTTACAGAGAATTGAATCGAATTGTCACTGGCGGTGATAAATGGATTTATTTTAAGAATCCTAAACGGAGAAAATCATGGGTTAATCCGGGACAACCATCAGCATCGACTGCAAAACCAGATCCTTTCGGAAAGAAGGCAATTCTCTGTGTTTGGTGGGATCAGAAGGGTGTGGTGTATTATGAACTCGTAAAACCTGCTGAAACTGTTAATACTAGTCGCTACAAACAACAAATGATCGATTTGAACAACGCATTGATCGAAAAACGACCGGAATGGGCCAGAAGACACGGCAAAGTAATTTTGTTACACAACAATGCACCTGCACACAAAGCAAAATCGGTTGAGGATACAATCAAAGTACTTGGCTGAGAGTTGCTACCCCACCCGCCGTATTCACATGGCTCCTTCCGATTACCATTTATTTTCATCGATGGGACACGCATTGGCTGAGCAGCGGTTCGATTCCTACGCGGAAGTTCAAAATTGGGTGTCTGATTGGTTTGCTTCAAAAGAAGAACATTTCTATTGGCATGGTATCCACAAATTACCAAAAAGGTGGACAAAATGTGAAGAAAGTGATGGAAAATATTTTGAATATTTTTTTTTATCTTCACAAATTTTATTTTCACAAAAAAACGCTAATTTCATACCGGTACACCTATGTACAAATATTGGTGGGGTCGGTGAGCCAGGATTCAAACACAAGCGGGGTGGTCGACCACTGAATCACCGAGACTTAATGTTAATGCCATATAGTATTTAATTTATGTAAATCTATGTGTATCATTTGTAGGTCGGTCACGTATTTAGTCCGGAAGAATGCAATCAGAGCTTGTACCTAGTATGGCCAATGGTAACATACAGCTTAGCTTCACGATTGTTGTTATATTTGTATTGCGTTTGTGACCTTCTGTGTCCTTATAATGTAGGTAACTGACTCTGATAAGATTTATCTCGTGAAATTGTAGGTCATTCCTAGCACGCACAATCCTTTTATTAACTACCTAACTGCGCTAAAAGAAGTGTCAATTTTTTCGAGCACTGGGCTCGAAAACTTCAAAAGTTGAATGGGTTTTTGTTTAGATACGTCTTAAACCTGACAGAGAAACAAAGTTTACCGTCTTTGCGCAGTCGGATAGTTATATTTTTTTTGTTATATTTAGAAATAACTAAAATAATTATTTAAACATTACACACGTCAGGAATATCAACTTTTACTAAGCAAAATGGTAATATAGTTATATGTTAGCTATTGATATCTCAGTGATTAAAGGTGATGGCGAGATACAGCCTATAACCTACTTCGATGAAAGGGCTATCTAAAATTGAAACAATTTTTCAAATCATATAAGTAGTTCCGAAGATTAACACGTTCAACAGAATAAAGAAATAAAATCTTTAACTTTGCGAATGGTCTCCGCTTGGATTTTCGAATGTCACTCACACCGTTTTATATAGTTTTTAATCGACTTCGAAAAAAGGAGGAGGTTCTCAATTCATCTGTATGTATAATTTTTTTTTAGGTATGTTCACCGATATTTTCGTCAATTATGGACCGATTTCAAAAAAAAATTTTTTTCGTTGTATAGTGTTTACTTTAGAGATGGTCTCATTTTCACCAAGTCAGGATCTGATGATGGGAACCAGGAGAAATCGAAGGAATCCACCAAAAGTTGTATGCGAGTATGGTGTTTTTATTAGGAAATAGTGATGTCTTAGGGATATTATTTATGGTGCCAACATTTGATGCTCCTGTGCTGATGAAGAAGCCACAAAACTCCTTAACGGTTAGGAGTTTGAAGACAGCACTGCAATTGGTCGATAGAAACTACTTGGTAGTATACAGGACTAGCGTGTTGCTGGTGAAGTATGCTGGAATATACACCTGATGCTACTATGCTGATGAAGAAGCCACAGAACTCCTTAACGGTTAGGAGTTGGGAGACAGTACTGCAGTTAGTCGATGGAAACTGTTTAGTAGTATATAGGAATAACGTGTTGCTTGGGAGGTATGCTTAAATCAACGTCTGATACTGCTGTGCTGATGATGAAGCTACAGAACTCTTATACGGTTAGGACGACATAATTCTGTAAAAATGTTTTTTTTTTTATTTCGCAATTTGCAATTCGTTTCCAGGCTACGATTGGCCTTCATTCGGGCTGTAGTGTTATTGGGTCTACCCATGATAATTACAAAAATATAAATACTTAGCAAGTATTATCATACTCTTTTATCTAAGTACTTATTTATGACAATTATAGCTCCCTAAAATATCAACCATTTAACAAACGTACTTGTAATTAGTGAAAATATATTTACTAAACTGAAAGCCATGTAAATGAACTAACTTCTATTGAAGTTAATATCACTAAAACTCATTAATATCACTAAAACTCGAGAAAAAAATTACTTGAAAAAAAAAGTTAAACCGACTTCTAGAAACGTAAACCACACAATCTATAAGTATGTGAAAACAGTACCTCTATAACTAAAAAGCGATAAATAACGTAACTTACTCATTCGTATACTTAATACAATATACAAAACGTTATACTTTAATAAAGCCAAAGCTTTAACTATTATAATATTTACAAATGTTACTTATTTTTGGAGTCGGTGCCAGCCTAGGTAACGTACTCTATTGTGTTGCATCGACTTCAATAATGAGTTTGTAAATACTATAATAGTTAAATATGACTTTATTAAAGTAAAGCCGGCAACTGGTTCCATTAAGGAACATTGCGTGGCAAGAAGTGCCTGTTGAAACGCACTGTTGTCGATCGCCAAATATTCAGCCAATGCGGGTGGTAGCGTTGGCGCGTCGAGTGGTGGCGGAAATCAGCTGGCGGTATTAATCCGAACAATTCCTCAGAACACTCCCCGTGGTATATGCGGTAGAGGATGCATACAGATGCCACCTCTCTCCGCAACGTCAGAGGATCAAGCCGATCGGTAAGAGCTTGGTTGTCGACAAGCCGAACCGCGCGTCGTTGGATGCGGTCAAATGGAGTAAGCTGGTACTGGGGTGCCCCTGCCCAAAGATGTGAACAGTATTCCACGTGAGGAAGGACTCTATTGAGCACACCAAGCTTTTTGGAGGCCAATTTGGCCTTGCCCTCCAGATGACCGCGGAACTGGACGTCACTCGACAAGTCGACACCAAGAATTCCGATAGCGGCTGAGGCGGATAAGGGAGTGCTCTCAAAACAGGGAGCTACGACAAAGGGTGTCTTTTTAGCGGTAAACGCGCAGACCTGTGTCTCCTTAGGGTTGAATTGGACCAAGTTTAGTCGGCCCCAGTCCGAAACTTGACTAAGCAAACTTTCGATTTCAGACACAAGTTTGTTCCGGTGCTCGTCGACGTTTTCCCGAGAAATACGCGGGTGGCCGGTATATAAGGCATCCCCGGTGCTGTCATCTGCATAACAATGAAGATTGCTGCTAAGCAGCATGTCATTGATATGCAGAAGAAACAGCGTAGGGGATAGCGCACAGCCCTGGGGGACTCCAGCATTCACAGGTTTTAAGTCGGAGTATGACCCGTCGACAACAACTTTAATGCTTCGAGCCGTGGGAAAGCTGGAAATCCAATCGCATAATTTCTCGGGAAGCCCATATGGAAGCTTCGAAAGATGTGCTTTGTGCCAAACCCGATCCAACCCCTTCGCTATGTCCAAATTAACGGCCAGCGCCTCTCCTTTACTCTCAACCGCCTCCGCCCACCGATGGATTAAGTACGCTAAAAAATGACAAGCTGAGCGACCTTGACGGAATCCGTACTGACGGTCACTTATCAACTGGTGCTCTTCTGATGAGTGTTTCCATTATTTTGGAGAATAGGGAGGTGATGGCGATAGGTCTGTAGTTGGACGGATCTGAGCGGGTACTTTTTTTAGAGATCGGGTGGACTAAAGCAACCTTCCATGATGCTGGTACAGCGCCGAGAGAGTAGGAGTACCGGAAAAGACGCGTTAGAACCGGTGCCAACTCTGGAGCACACGTCTTCAGCACTACTGCTGGGATTCCGTCAGGCCCACTCGACTTGTGGACATCCAGGGTTAAAAGTATGTATGTACTTTGCCGGAAACGAATCTCCGGCATGGCGTGACCGCATTGTGGAATGGTCGGTGCGATGTTACCCCTATCGTCCAAAGTCGAGTTGGACGCAAAAAGAGTGCCAAGAAAGTGCAAAGAAGTACGAAATCTGCAGCCGTTTGAACGTGGTCCATGAATCGGTCTGTTTCGGTACTACCGCTA
Organism: Euproctis similis; assembly: GCA_905147225.2. Taxonomy (NCBI): domain Eukaryota; kingdom Metazoa; phylum Arthropoda; class Insecta; order Lepidoptera; family Erebidae; genus Euproctis; species Euproctis similis. The sequence goes on from LR990110.1 coordinate 23,504,112, forward strand.
TGGGACCTATAAAGACATGCGTAGATGCGGGGGTGGTCGTCGCTATCAACACGCAGCCAGAGGGTCGATAGGTCCCTTCCTTCAAGACTGCCGAGGCGTCGAGCACAGATATCCTCCCGGACAAACACACAAACTCTGGTTCGCCGTAGAAAGGTGTATTGCAGTTTGTATCCGGGGTATATGAGATATGAGGTGTCTGCCGGAGAAGATATCCGTGTCTCTGTAAGGCATAGCAAAGCATTCGTCTATCGATTTATTTCTAACAACAAACAGGTTTATTGCTTAAAAATACGGGTACTATTAATTACATTGTCTGGCGTAATTACAAAGTAAAACGTCACGTTAATTTACACTGATGAAATGTCATAATTAAAAACTACTTATTTACGGCTAATAAGACAAATCTTGAGACAGCTCTAAGCAAGAAACTATCGAGCAGTTGAAGCTTCAGAACATTCCAAGGAAATTCACATACATGTTTAAATCGTGGGACCTTCAAAAAGAGGCGCGGAGATTAACATAACATAACTCCACGCCTTTTGTTACCCTGTCGTTACGAAGGTGTAGGCAGCGGCTGTTAAGCCTCGTTTCGCCGTTATGTTTACTTCCCAAATGGAATAGTTGGCTAACCTATTGCCATACCGGGCACAAAGTTTTCATGCATCCATATTTGTCACACATAACTTCCGAAAACAATTTCGAAATATCACTAAATTTTCGAAAAGTAATTGATCAAAACATATCGATAATGATTGGCGTGCACTCAGATTCACATGTGATGGACCTTTTCATGGTCTTTAATAAGTTTCCGCCAATGTCAAGAGTCTAATCCAACATAAAGCCCAACATTTTACCATTGAAAGCCCAGCTGTTACCACGTATCATCACTGAAACTTACTACAGATTGTGTGACAGCAGACAATGGACTGCGCAGATTTTTATGATTTTTCACAATTTCATTTCAGAAGATGAATCCAAATGCCACTCGTATTAAATATCAGGTAAAAGCTAGGTAATCTATCATATAAATAAAATTAAAGTGTCTGTTTGTAATATTGAACTAGCTGCTTTCTACTACATTCATATGAATACATATACGGTACATACACCAAAATGTTTTTTTTTTTTACAATTTGTGCCTGTCGGTTTGTCTTTTTTGACGGCACTTTTTTTGGCAGGTATCTGGTGTTAAAAGGACTAACTGACGCTAATTTTTCTTTTAGAAAAAAAAAAAAATTGTTTCCGAGGCGAAACAAAATTCGCCAGGTCAGATAATAGGTACTGAAATAAATTTAAAGACGAACATTTTATACGACAGATATTTCAAGGTTATAATCAATTGTAACTTTCACGGCATCATTTCCTTGTCTTTTTGTTTATCAATTAATTAGGAAAGAAAAAATCATACTTATCACAACCTTCAAGGTTTTCTGGCAGAAGGGCAAACATTGTTTGCGAATAAATTATTTCACATTCAGACTCAGATTTCGGGGACTGAATATGCCTGTAACAAACCTGGAACAAATATTTGTGAAATGATGCAAAAAAAAAAATACTAGATACCTAGTATTATATCATTCACATACATAACTTCACGCCACATCCCTTGCAGTGTAGGCAGAGAGAACAGAGCGCCGTATGCCACGATTCTTACACGCCTCACTCGCTTCGTTGACTTTCATAACTCTTTTCATGCACGCGCGTCGAGTTTTGAGGCTCCTAACATCACCTTCCTCGAGAACACGTTCGTGATTAGAAACAAATACGTTGTATTTGGTCATGAAATGTATGTCTTGGCCGTCATAATTGTATCGCTGCTTGGTCAATCTTGCATCATCCATTCTTTCTACATGTTCGAACCATCGGATTGAGTAATCCGGAACTCAATTCGCGAAAATATTTTAGGAAGTTATTAATAACTTACTATTACGTTATTAATACTTAAGTATTAAATATGGTTGTTTAGCAATTGTGTCACATAATGGCAATACTGTCTTTGATATAGTGAATTGATAACGTGAACAGTGAAGATAAATATCTAAAAAAAATCCTTCAATGCAAAAACAAAACAAAAATAATAAAATAGAATCGCGCTATTACTAGCTACTAGATGTCTATGTACAGTTTTTAATCACGCTATGCAAATTTTCTTCGTTGTTTTATATAAACCGGTTTATGTTCTTGTGTTATAAATTTCTTAATATACCCTCGAGGAAGCGTTAAAAGCATTAAAGGCTTTTGCAAGAGACATTAGAAGTTCCACTTCAAAATAGTTCAAAATAAAGATATATATATATATTCGAAGTAATACATTTCCCAGTTAGATACTTCTACTAAGTTGTTCTTCCGGATAAACTTTCCGTTTCCTTGGGGAATTGGATTGAAATTCCAAAGATCCTGGGCTCAAATCATTCTTATTAAGAAGCCCTTTTCAAACTTACGAATGTGAAATAAATGACCACATATTACCAGAGTTTTGGGGAACAAATAAATTGCAACTGTTCGAGTGAAGTTTGATTGAAAGTTATCTCATAATATATCTTGGTGAAGCCTTGATGAAGTCCTACGATATTCGCCAAAGGCTTTCAGTCTGGTACACCGGACAAACTGTGGAATAAGTTTCAACAGAAACTAGAATCGAAAATACAATTTCTTTAACTTATTCTCAGAAAACCTTTTTTTTATGGGATAGAAAGGCAAACGAGCAAGCATGTCACCTGATGGAAAGCAACTTGCGCCGCCCATGGTCACTAGCAACACATATAGTTACTGTTGCGTTGCCGACCTTTAAGGGAGTAGGATAGGAAGGGATGGGGAAGGGGATGGGCCTCCGGGTACCTCTTTCCCCAAACGAAACGCGGCATGAGCCACTTTACGCCGATCTTCTATCGCCGGTCATGATATTTCACCGGTCCACCCGGCCCATTCATGCAGCGAACTGCTTGGCTCTACCTCCAACTTTTCATCAATGTTTTATTAATTTATTATTAAAATTGCTAGCCATTTCGAAGTTGTCCTTTAATCACGTGAGATAAAAGTAGGTTTGGAGTGTTAACGACTCCTGTTGCTGAGGGGGATAGCTTTCAAAATTTGCTTCCGCGCTTTAACTAAGCCAATTAGCTTAGGCAGAATAGTATTCAACAGTTAATATCTTCGTTAGCTTTCTATTAAGGTAAGTAATATCAATGCAGAATTAGATCTCGAATTTCATTCACGAAATTATTTTAAAAATCTTGATTTAAGCCAATTTTTAAAATTGAGGGTTCGTTTCGACGTTTCGAACTCTTTACAGAGATCATTTTCACGAGTAATTTCTGTAAAGAGTTCGAAACGTCGGGAAATAAATATAAATAAGTAAGAGATAGACGCGATATAATCCTAAAAAGTTGTTTTAATTCAGCAATGCCTTTAACTGTGTAGATTTTGAGGTTTTATTGGCTTTGATACGCTCCCTCAACATATCTCCAATCGTTATTGACTGGTTTTGGAGTTACCTGTTTGGGCATCGGCAGCGAATTTGTGTAGAATTGAACTATTCTACTTGGTGTACCACTTCTGCCGGCGTTCCTCAGGGTGGCGTTTTATCTCCTTTGCTTTGCGCAGTCTTTATTAACTCTATCACAAATCAATTACTTTCTTCCTACCATCTTTATGCTGATGATTTACAGATCTACACACAGACTTCGCTTAATCCGCTACAGGATGCAGTAACCAATATGAACATCGATTTAACCCGTATTTGCGACTGGAGCAAATCGTTTGGGCTCAAAATTAATCCAAATAAGAGTCAAGCTGTAATCATCGGTAGCCCATGAACTACTGCAAAAATAACCTGGTCTCAAATTCCCACGATTTATTGCGACGGCCAAGTGGTTCCCTACAGCGAATACGTGAAAAACTTAGGTATTTTCATTGATGGAGGCTTGTCATGGGTACCTCAGGTACGGGAACTAAGTCGTAAAATGTTTGCTTCAGTGGGATCCTTGCGTAGATTACGAAATTTCCTTCCTGTTACTACTAAAGTCAAACTTGCGCAAACCCTCTTTCTTCCCATCCTTGACTACGCCGATGTCAGCTATCCTGATCTCACCGAAGACCAACTTAATAAGCTTGAGAGGCTCCAAAATATCTGTATAAGATTCATATTTGGATTACGAAAATATGATCACATTTCAGAATATCGCACTAAATTCAAGTGGTTCCATTCGCCTTCGCCGTAATACTAATATCCTTGCTCTTCTTTATAACACTTTGTTTAATCCCCATACTCTCCCCTATCTCAAGAAAAGCTTCAGGCACTCCCATAGTGCAGACTCTGGAATTTTCAGAATGTCGGGGACCCTGAAACTCAAAATCCCAGTGCATTCAACACGATTCATGGAGAAATCCTTCACCGTGCAAGCCGTTCTCCTGTGGAATGCATTACCTCTTTCCATTCGACAGTCCAAATCGTTGCAAATCTTCAAGACTCGTTTAAAAGAACATTATAAATATGATACATTATTGGTATGGATTATTTTTATTTATCTATGCATTATCTATCTTTATAAATTCTATCACGATTAATTTTTATTTATCTAATATGCGATATGATTAATTTTTATTTATCTATATAATATAATTGTGTATGTTTTGTAAAACTGCTGTTGTTTGATATGCAGTTTTGTAGCTGCAGCAACTATTTCGTGGTTATTTATATTATTATATATTTTATATTATTATTGTATATTTTATATTATTATTATAAATTTTATACTGTTATTATATATTTTATATGATTTTATAATTGTACACTGCCCTTTAATTCAAACATAACAACTCTCTAAATGGTTGTCTGGAAGAAATCGCCGTGCGCGATAATACCGCCCATTAAGCCCAACAATAAGCAAATGTACAATGTTGTAAATTATATATAATAATTATATATAATTAAATGTAATTATATGGTGTACAATAAAGAAATAAATAGAATATATGGCGCTCTAACAAACTTTATGTTTCACATCAGAAAAAAAAATCCAATGAAAGTACGCTTCACCTTTTTAATTTAGGATTTCTCATAAGGTCAATGATTCCAAATTTATGCTCTTTTAAATACAATTAATACAGCAAGGTCGATACTGACATCACGGTCGATCTTGTACCTGTATTATTATGATCTTGACGTCATTTTATGTCTGTTTATGAACATTTTATTTGTTAATTAATTATTATCTATTTCGCAATGCATTCCGAGCAGGCAATACGAAATTTTTCCTATAAAACTTATTATATCTTTGAATATTTATTGTTTTATACTTGGCTTTTTGCCTACGAAGAAAAAAAAATATATATATTAGACTTTAAATTAAGAACACGTACGTCTTAGAAACAAGAAAACGCTTTTAAATGCAATCGCCACGAACTATTTCAAGTACCTAGCTATCACGAGAAGAACCGGACAACTCAAATGCTGTCCAATTATACTTCTTTTTTACTATCAAATGTTCGATCTAAATGAATATGTAATGGCGATAATATTAGGTACAGCGCATATTACTTTCATATGTAAATTTAAAATGTATTTAAACCGAATACCACAAATATGCGTTCAATAAAACATAATTTCAATAATACGTAAAAGAGAATGAAATTTAATGTTAAATCAATAAAGCGACAAAATGTCATGTACAATATACAATATTGAAGTGTTGTACAAAAATTTCAATTTCAAAATAGATAATAATAAATGTTAATAGTCTCGGTGGTCGACCACACGGCTTCTGATCCAGAGGTCCGGGTTCGAATCCTGACACTCGCTCACACCAATGACTTCGAAATTGTTTTCGGAAGTTAAGAGTGAGAAATATCGATAACTGCAAACTTTGTGTCCGGAATGGCTATTGGTTCGCCACCTATTCCATTTGGGACGTAAACATAACGGCGAGACGAGGCTTAACAGCCGCTTCCCACACCTTCGGGTAACAGTAGGCGTGAAGTTATGTTAAGTTAATATGAGACATGGACATATATCTGTGCATTATATTTAAATAATTATCCATATTAAACTGTATCGAAGAAAAATATCAGACAATCAAGCTATTTAATACACGTAAAATATTTTATCCCCTCGAAATTGCTACAGCGAACGCCTACACAAATTTTATGAGCAATTCGCGGGAATGCCAGTTTTGATTAAATTTAAGTTGACGTCCAGTGCGTCTACGCTTTGTGATTAATCAACAATCCTTCTAAATCTCGATTGGTAAATAAAGATTTTTGGGAAATAGGCATTTTTAAAGGATGTTGGATGTTGAAACGCACGTCGGGGTATTTTTATATGTGTGTATTTATTTACAAACAAAGAATTGGTAAATGTATAAAAAAGCGTTATTATGCTGAGATAGAAAATGTTTGCAAAATGATTGCTCCATAGAATTCAAACAAAAACAGCTAAACTACTTGAATTTTTTATAAAATACATCAGGTGTGGGCAGCAGTCATTGTATATAAAAAATGGATATACATACCCAATTGGTTAGCATTCAAAAACACCAATGTTATACAGTTACCCCATTTACCTACAGTTATTACTTAAAAGGTATTTTGTTCTGAAATGCGAGCTTATAATGTACAGAGAATGACTGTGTAATGTAACACTCTATCAGGCAGCCATTACCCCTGTCTACGATAAATTGTTTTGTTATTTAGGTATTCAACGTCTTTAAGGGTAGTATTATGAGTAGGTATATAAATTAAATATGTATTAACATATAGCGTCTTTTGGTTAATATTAAACGACTATTGAATTTAACTAGAATTCAATTTAATGTTGATATTGAAATGGCCGCCATCGGAATGTATTTACAATGGCGACGCAAGCAATTTTTTCATAAAAACAAATTTATATTCTAATTTATCAAAAGCACAGAAGATATTAAATGTGGAATAAATCTCCGTTACTTTATAAATTATTTATTTAATTTTGAATAGACGCCATTTTATTATTTAAAATCGTCTTATCATGATTTAGAGGACAACTTCCTCAATTATTATAATAGATACATAATCTGTAAAAAAAATATTATTTTGAAAGCAAAAAGAACCTCTTTAACCCATTATTTAAGATTCCCTCCCCCTACCCCTACAGTGGTAGAGCCAAGCAGTTCGCTGCATGAATGGGCCGGCTCGACCGGTGAAATACCACGGCCTCTCAGAATTTCGACGTGAAGTGGCTTATGCCGCGTTTCGTTCGGTGAGAGAGGTATCCGGAGGCCCATCCCCTTCACCCTCCCCTTAATGGCAGCGATATTCAAAGATCATTTACCCCAGGGGGGTACCAGCTGCCACAGCACTGGAGAATCCCCCCTTGAGCGTCCACGGCTTGGTATTCACCAAGGCGTGGACGCTCAAGCTGCCCCTCGTAGTCTGGGGAGGGCGCAATCTCGCTCGTCACTAAAAACTGTCCGGGGCAAACGTAAGGGCATTGCGACTCCCCCTGCCACGCTAAACGTGGACTTTTGCAATATCAGGGGCATCCACTCAAATCTGCTTGCCATTCACCACCACCTGGAAACGGCAAAGCCTGCTTTGCTATTCCTTACAGAGACACAGATATCTTCTCCCGCAGACACCTCATATCTCCTATACCCCGGATACAAACTGGAATATACCTTTGTACCGCGGGCCGGAGTTTGCGTGTTTGTCCGGGGGGATATCTGTGCTCGACGCCTCGGCAGCCTTGAAGGAAGGGACCTATCGACCCTCTGGCTGCGTGTTGATAGCGACGACCACCCCCGCATCTACGCATGTCTTTATAGGTCCCATAGCGGTAATACCGAAACTGACCGACTCATGGACCACATTCAAACGGCTGCAGATTCCGTACTTCAACAGGTCCCATCCGCGGAAATCGTTATCCTCGGCGATTTCAATGCCCACCACGTCGATTGGCTTGGATCTCGCACCACCGACCACGCGGGTAGATCTGTTCATGACTTTGCTCTAGCATATGATCTAACACAACTGGTTACCGCACCCACGCGAATCCCAGATGTTCATAATCATATACCTTCCCTGTTGGATCTTCTGCTGACCTCCCATCCGGACGGATATGTGGTTTCTGTAGACGCCCCTTTGGGTTCTTCGGACCACTATCTGATAAGGAGTACAGTGCCATTCACGCGCCCACCTCGACCGCACATTGCGAGCCGCCGCCGTGTGTGGCACTATAGGTCAGCAGACTGGGATGGGATGCGAAATTTCTTCGCATCTTACCCATGGGGGCAAGTTTGCTTCTCGCCGGATGATCCTGACGTCGTTGCCGACTCTGTTGCTGATGTGGTGCTGCAGGGAATGGAGCTCTTTGTTCCATCCTCAGTGGTGCCAATCGGCGGCAGATCCCAGCCCTGGTTTGATCGCTCATGCAAAACGGCATTACGTTTTAAGCATGAGTGCTATCAAGCCTGGGCAAAAGCAGTGGCGTCCCAGGACTCGGACACCAGTTATAGCCGTAGCAAAGTCTCAGTACATAGGCAAAATTGGCGAGAAACTAGTTCGCCTTCCCTCGGGAACCCGTGCGTTCTGGTCGCTCGCCAAGGCTGTTCTTGGGAATTTTTGTAAGCCGTCTCTTCCACCGTTGCACCGGGAGGACCAGTCTCTAGCCCACGACGCAAAAGAGAAAGCCGACCTTCTTGGCACTCTTTTTGCGTCCAACTCGACTTTGGACGATAGAGGTAACATCGCACCGACAATTCCACATTGCGGTCACGCCATGCCGGAGGTTTGTTTCCGGCAAAGTACTATGCGACGCATACTTTTATCCCTGGATGTCCACAAGTCGAGTGGGCCTGACGGAATCCCAGCAATCGTGTTGAAGATGTGTGCTCCAGAGTTGGCACCGGTTTTAACGCGTCTTTTCCGGTACTCCTACTCTCTCGGCGCTGTACCAGCATCATGGAAGGTTGCTTTAGTCCACCCGATCCCTAAAAAAGGTGACCGCTCAGATCCGTCCAACTACAGACCTATCGCCATCACCTCCCTATTCTCCAAAATAATGGAAACACTCATCAACCGCCAGCTCCTTAAGTATCTAGAAGAGCACCAGTTGATTAGCGACCGTCAGTACGGATTCCGTCAAGGTCGCTCAGCTGGTGATCTTTTAGCGTACTTAACCCATCGGTGGGCGGAAGCGGTTGAGAGTAAAGGAGAGGCGCTGGCCGTTAGTTTGGACGTAGCGAAGGCCTTTGATCGGGTTTGGCACAAAGCACTTCTTTCGAAGCTTCCATGCTATGGGCTTCCCGAGAAATTATGCGATTGGGTTTCCAGCTTTCTCACGGCTCGGAGCATTAAAGTTGTTGTCGACGGGTCATGCTCCGACTTAAAGCCTGTGAATGCTGGAGTCCCCCAGGGCTGTGTGCTATCCCCTACGGTGTTTCTTCTGCATATCGATGACATGCTGCTTAGCAGCAATCTTCATTGTTATGCGGATGACAGTACCGGGGATGCCTTGTATACCGGCCACCCGCGTATTTCTCGGGAAAACGTCGACGAGCACCGGAACAAACTTGTGTCTGAAATCGAAACTCTGCTTAGTCAGGTTTCGGACTGGGGCCGACTAAACTTAGTCCAATTCAACCCTAATAAGACACAGGTTTGCGCGTTTACCGCTAAAAAGACACCCTTTGTCGTAGCTCCCTGTTTTGAGAGCACTCCCTTACCTGCCTCAGCCGCTATCGGAATTCTTGGTGTCGACTTGTCGAGTGACGTCCAGTTTCGCGGTCATCTGGAGGGCAAGGCCAAATTGGCCTCCAAAAAGCTTGGTGTGCTCAATAGAGCGGGACAGTATTTCACATCAGGTCATCGCCTGCAACTTTACAAGGCGCAGGTCCGTCCTCACGTGGAATACTGTTCACATCTTTGGGCGGGGGCACCCCAGTACCAGCTTACTCCATTTGACCGCATCCAACGACGCGCGGTTCGGCTTGTCGACAACCAAGCTCTTACCGATCGGCTCGATCCTCTGGCGTTGCGGAGAGAGGTGGCATCTCTATGCATCCTCTACCGCATATACCACGGGGAGTGCTCTGAGGAATTGTTCGGATTAATACCGCCAGCTGACTTCCGCCACCGTTCGACGCGCCAACGCTACCACCCGCATTGGCTGAATGGTTGGCGATCGACAACAGTGCGTTTCAACAGGCACTTCTTGCCACGCACTGTTCCTTCATGGAACCAGTTGCCGGCGACGGTATTTCCGGACCGCTACGACCTAGGAACCTTCAAGAAACGAGCCTATTCTTATCTGAAAGGCCGGCAACGCTGATGTGATGCCCCTGGTATTGCAGACGCCATGGGCGGCGGTGATTGCTTTCCATCAGGTGACCCGCAAGCTCGTTTGCCCCTTCTCCCATAAAAAAAAAAAAAAAAAAAAAAAAAAAAAAAAAAAAAAAAAATTCCTGAGCTCCCAACACGAAGTTATGTTTGTGTTACGGTCATTAATAAAATATATAAAGTGAAGAAATAAGAGAAATAAACCTACTTTTTCACCTCAGCACACGAAAGAGACATTATGGTTGACAGAATACAAATAAAACGCTGAATAACCTTTGATGTCCCCGGCCATCTATTTTTTTCCCTCTCTCCAGTCTGGTTATAGAGTTTTGAGATCTCATGATAAATCATTAAGAGAATAAAATACACATTTTGATAGCGCCTGATATACTTTCATAGCATTTGGTTAATTGAAGGAAAAATGACTTGCACTATTAAATTAATAGGCGTAAAGGTATTAAATCGAAATCTTATTTTTGCTGTTGCGTAGTTTTAAACATTTATTAGTGTCACCATGTCACCAGATGGCAAGTAACCAGAGCAGAGCCGCACATGGACACCTGCAACACATATAGTGTTTCAGTTGCGTTGCCGACCTATAAGGGAGTAGGATGGGAAATAATGGGGAAGGAGGTGGGCCTCCGGGTACCTCTCTCACATCTCATATCGACGTAAAGTAGGTTATGCCGCGTTTCACTTGATATGAGAGGTAGTAGGAAAGTGATAGGCATCATCCGACTCAATATTGGCATAACATAATTGTGTAATGTGGCAAAGGCACGCTGCATGAATGGGTCTGACCCACCTGTGATAAACCACGACATCTCAGAATATCGGTATAAAGTGGCTCCAGCCGCGTTTTGCTCGGTGAGAAAGGTATTTCGAGGCGCAAGCACTCCACATCCCACTTCCAACTCCCCTATCCCACCAACGAAAACATTCTTAGGAAGGATTAACGTCAAGCAGTTTAACAACATGAACATGACATGTTATACCGACCCCACTTTAAGTGGAATAAGGCCAGGAAAATGTGATATACTAGGAGGTACCTACTACGGGGATACTAGTTATATTGAATAGTGACTTTTAATAAGTGAACGTCCATAACGAAGCCATAGTGAGACACTATAAATAGATGGGAATGTGTTTTAGTTGGTAGCTCGAGGGTGGCGAGCAATGGGTCGGATGTGATGAGGCACTGAGCCGTGCCACCCTCGGCCTGTCACTTACGCCCCTCACATAAACACAGCTATAAGTTCTCTTTTACTTCCCAATGATAATCTAGCAATTTAATAGCATTATAGAATGAGCGTCGCGGTGCATTGGCACAACCATTGACTGTCGAGTAAAGTCGGTGGGTTCAATACCTATAAAAATACCTATAAAAATACCTACCGATAAAATTCAATACTTATATGGCGTCTGGAAGACTTATTATTAATTTACTTTAAAGAAAGGTATCTATAAATTAGTAATCTCGGTGGTCCAATGGTCGAGCACACTGCTTCTGAATTCATAGGTCGCGGGTTCGAATCCTGGTTCACACCAATGACTTTTCGAAAGTTATGTGTGATAAATACCGATGACTACAAATTTGGTGCCCGGTATGGCAATAGGTTCGCCAAGTATTCCATTTGGGACGTAAAACATAACAGCGAGTCGAGGCTTAACAGCCACTGCCTACACCTTCGGGTAGAAAAAGGCGTGAACTTATGTTCATGTTATGTTATCTGTATATTAATGGTATGTCAAATTAATTGTCTAGTGCTGAAACTGCAGGCAATTGAGACAGTATTAGTTGACATCTTATCTCTTTCTCTCTTTCATTTCCAATAAAAGTACGACTAAATCGGAATTTAAATAAGTACCAACTTCCCCTGGCGCAGAAGGTCAGTGTGGTCTTGACTTGTGACCCAATTCCACCGAAAACGTACGACCCATTTATTTGACACACTGACATTTACGTGGAATTAAAATCGATTCTGTTTGTTTTGCGAATAATCGTCATATATTTAAATTGATATCTTCATACGGCCGGTCCAGCTAAGACTAATAGTGTCTCAATGATTTTTCTAAGTTAAGTTTCTTGATAACCAACTTCAGAGGATGTTCCATATTTGTATCGCAAGACCTTAACGTCTCAAATCGCCCAAAGAACCTTGCAATGCAACGACTTAAAAAAATCGAAACGAAGCAAGTAAAATAGTATACTTCACCTTTTTTATAAGCAGGAACTTTTTTTTATTTTTATTTATGGGATAGGAGGGCAAACGAGCAGGCGTGTCACCTGATGGTAAGCAACCAACGCCACCCATGGACACCAGCAACACATATAGTGTTACTGTTGCGTTGCCGACCTTTAAGGGATAGGGGATAGGAAAGGATGGGGAAGGGGGGTGGGCCTCCGGATACCTCTCTCACCGAACGAAACGCGGTATGAGCCACTTTACGTCGGTCTTCTGAGAGGTCGTGGTATTTCACCGGTCGAGCCGGCCCATTCATGCAGCGAACTGCTTGGCTGTACCACTGTTAAGTTAATATAATAATAATATATACAGTCGACTCTTGTTAATTCAAACCTGCGATAATTCAAACCTCTCGATAATTCAAAGATATCACGAGTTCCCTACAAAATCTCTCTATATTTCGAACTAAATCAATACATTTTTAAACTCTTGGTTATTCGTACGAAAATATCATTGCTATATAACAAAACGACGCGTTAATTCGAACTTATCGGCGTCCAACACTCGACAATTCGAAGTTGCAGAGAGAAAGATTGTAAGTATGTACATACCTACATTTTGCGACAAGATCAAACTTGTATTAACTTGTTTGTTATTTGAGCCTTTGTTTAGGCTATGATTACAGTGTTTGACTAATGGTACTGTTACACATGCTTTTTATTAGTACGAAAGCATGCCATTACCAAGCAAGTGCTCAATAGTAGCATGTGTGTTGATGCATTGCTATTACTGAGCATGTTAATGTGAAAATCGACAGCCATGCTAATATCGACCATGTATATTCTAATTCAAGAAGTAGTGGGTTCAAATCCTGACACTGGCACAAACCAATGACTTTTCGAAATTCTTTTCGGAAGTTATTGTATTTTCGGAAGGTAAACCAGTATTACAGAGTTCTTTCAAAATAATAATTAATTAACATTATGAATACGTAAGTGTATGTACACGAATGTACCTCTAAAGTTCTGTCATTGTTATAGAATAGCAGTTAATAAATAAGAATTGATCAACACTTAATAATTCGAAGTTTTCTTTAATTTCTCTCACAAATTTCGAACTATTTAATATTTCGAACACTCGATAATTCGTAATATTTTAAGAGTCCCTCGAGTTTCGAATTAACGAGAGTCGACTGTATAATAATTGGAACTGCACTAAAAACTAAAAACCTGGTAATGAATTAAATGAACTTCATTTTCAGGAGTGAAGTCAAGTTGGGATGTTAATGAGCTGTTCTATACCTTTTTTTTTTTTACGCGAGGAAATGCTTTATGCACACCCCCCGCCTGGGTACGGAAAGGGGTAGTGTGGGACTCCCAAAACAGTAAACTGGAGGCTCCGACCACGCGCTGTAAAGAGGCGCGCGGCCGGCGGCGCCCCCGACCACCCTCCCCGGCCGCACCGGGGGGTCATCCTTCCCGGACCGCGACCCGGGCGCACCCGCGGGGTGTGCGCCCTCGCGGCCCGTCGGCGGCGGCGATCACTGAGCTCGCCGCCGCCGCCTTCGAGCGGGATCCGCTCTCTCCCGATCCCGCTCGGCGGCCTCCTTCTGGAGCATCACAGCTTCGCAGAAGGAGACCTACTGACCTGTTCTATACCTACAGATTAGGTATTATGACTCTACTTATATCATCGAAGAACAGCGTCTAAAGGTGTTACACATAACATAACTTCACGCCATTGTCACCCGAAGGTGTAGGCACCGGCTGTTAAGCCTCGTCTCGCCGCTATGTTTTTTTTCATGGATAGGAGGGCAAACGAGCAGGCGTGTCACCTGATGGTAAGCAACCAACGCCGCCCATGGACACCAGCAACACATATAGTGTTACTGTTGCGTTGCCGACCTTTAAGGAATAGGGGAGAGGAAAGGATGGGGAAGGGGGAATGGGCCTTCGGGTACCTCTCTCACCGAACGAAACGCGGCATGAGCCACTTTACGACGTTCTTCTGAGAGGTCGTGGTATTTCACCGGTCGAGCCGGCCCATTCATGCAGCGAACTGCTTGGCTCTACCACTGTTAAAGTGGTATATATGGAATAGGTGACGAACCTATTGCCATACCGGGCACAAAGTTTTCAGTCATCGGTATTTATCACACATAACTTTCCGAAAACAATTTTGAAAAGTCATTGGGGTGAGCCAGTGTCAAGATTCGAACCACGACCTCTGGATTCAGAAACCGTGTGCTCGGCCACTAGACCACCAAGACTGGTTACCAGACATACAATCTGTAGCTTAGAACAAAGCCTAGTTTTTAAATAACTTATTTAATAAACCCACCTAAGCGAAGACAATGTGCAAAGGCGACGATACCGGTGACAAAAGTTTGTAACCAAACCATATAAAATGTAACTCTTAACTTTAACTTAAATAATCTGTGGTAAATGGAGCGACCTACATAACATTATAAGTTATGGGTCCAGTTCGGCCCTTTGTTACATGCTAATGTTTGTTGTTCAGGCTTTTCAAGGACTTTAGACCCGAAAACTTTATTTATACATCACTGACAGAGATGACTTGGCGATCTTTGGCGTCGTGGCTTTATACGTCAGAGAAGACACGTGCATTGACGTGACGGACAGTTTCAATCTCGTGGATAATAATATTAGGGTTATAAGAGTCTCCTATCGTGTCTGAACTCGTGACTTATCAATGATATACCTAATGTTTACGTTACAAACAAATAAATGTAGTTTTATTCTTATCTATTGTACTAATATATTAAACAGGCTAAGAGTAATGAGGTGATGGGGCGGATTTCATATTTCTTTCAAATTGGAAAGCCAAAGTGGCTTTCCAATTTCAAATTTAACGAAATATGAACATTACGTTTTAATATACTTATCAAACATTACTGACTGAAAATTATTTTAAGAAAAAAGGATATTATTCATATAAATTAAATTGAAGTGCCTGTTTGTAATGTGACCGCATTGATATATATATTTTTTTTTTTTTAGCATTTTTGTCTGTCTCTTTGTTCCGAGGAATCTCTGAAATGGCCGGACCCATTTGGACGAGACTTTTACTGGCAGGCAGGCAAAACAAAGTTAGCCAGGCCAGCTAGTATTGATATATTTATATTTTAGACTTAAGGCTCTTACAAAAGAAGGGAGACTACTGAAGACTGAATCAGATCGACTTGTGGCTATTCGACTGTATCTACCAATTTAGGAGATTAGTTTTTGTCTATACGAAATGCAAGTACTAATAATAGTTACCTTTTATAGATTTTTTTGAAGGCTGAATTATGTTATTGACAGTGTCAACATTTTCTTTCTCTGATATCTTATTGTTCCGTCAATTGATGTAATATCAATTATAGCTAAGCTAACTTTTAGTTGATAACAAATATAATTACGCATTTATCATTAAGCATTACAAAATTTGTTTGATTACAACAGTTCAGGATCCAGGATCCAGTCCATGTTATAGAACAACTCTATAACATGGACATGAGTGTATTTCTCGCGGGCCTAGTTATTCTCATAGTATATTTACTACATATTATAAACGCAAAAAAGTTCAATTATTGGAAGAAAAGGAATGTGCCTTACATAAAACCTCTACCGATAGTTGACAATTACGGGAAATATATTTTGCTACAAGAATATGTTGGAATGTTGGTGCAGAAACTCTGTTTGCAATTTCCTAACAGGCCGTATTTCGGAGCATTTTTCGGAACGGAACCAGTTCTTATAGTTCAGTCTCCTGAGCTACTTAAGCAAATTTTGACAAAGGACTTTAACTATTTTAACGGCAGAGAGGTTACTAAATATACGAATAAAGAAGGTATCACCAAAAATCTGTTCTTCACTGGCGGTGATAAATTGAGGATACTACGCAAGAATCTAAATCCTCTATTTTCAAGTGCAAAAATGAAGGACATGTATTATTTGATAGAGAAATATTGTCACAACTTTGAAGCTATGATGGACCTTGAAATTGGCAAGCACAATGTCATTGAAGTAAAACAGTTTGTCACAAGAAATACCGTGGACTGTATCATTTCATGTGGTTTTGGTGCATCCTGGTAACAATCACTTTATAATTTTGGGAGATAGAATATTAAAATCAACAAACTACGCAGGTTTTATGATGATTTTTAGAGCCATATGGCCTGCAGCGTTCTATGGTTTAGGATTTAAATTATTCACTCCAACTATAAGTCTATATTTTACAAATATGTTAAAAAGTGTTCTGGAAATTAGAAACTATGAACCGTCCACGAGAACTTTGTAGATTTACTTTTAAAATTGAAAGAAGACTACGTCAATACTGAGGATGGTGATCGTTTGATTGTTGATGACAATTTACTAGCCAGACAGTGTGTAATGTTTTTCAGCGCAATTATTGATGTAATTCGAGTTATCAGATCGGATTTGTTGTACAAACAAATTCTTCTATTTTATAATATTATAATAGAATATAAATAAAAAAGAGCACTTTTATCCCAAACGATTAGACCATTTAAATTATGATCTATAATATCGCTGTAGCTGTATTTTAAGTTATTTTTCACTAGAAGGAGATTTCACTAACTAGATAGCGGAAGTTCTAATCGCTCTGATACGATGTTCCTGTTTTAGGAAAACGCTTCTCCAAGATGCAAGTTTTCCCTAGATTACTAATCCTTGTTCCTCATCAAATTCCAGATATGCGCGTTCTCAGAATTTGGTCGACAAATTATTTTCGTGGCAGTGTCAATATGCATTTTTTTATTACATTAATCCAATATCAATTATATCAATAACAACAATTTGAAAAAAATCGCGTTTTTTATCACTTCATTTTTATCAGTAGGTGCGAATGTGCAGTTCAGGGTCAACCGTTATATAATATGGACGTAAGTGTATTACTTGTGAGCTTAGCAGTTCTAATAATATATTTACTACATATCATAACCGAAAAAAGGTTCAATTATTGGAAGAAAAAGAATGTGCCTTACATAAAACCTCTACCGATAGTTGGAAATTATGGGAAATATATTTTACTACAAGAATATGTTGGAATTTTGGTGCAGAAACTCTGTTTGCAATTTCCTAATAGACCGTACTTCGGAGCATTCTTCGGGACGGAGCCAGTTCTTATCGTCCAATCTCCCGAATTAATTAAGCAAATTTTGACTAAAGATTTTAACTATTTTAATGGAAGGGAGATTTCGAAATACACGAATAAGGAAGTTATTACCCAAAATCTCTTTTTTACCAGCGGTGACAAATGGAAGACTTTACGCAAAAATCTAAATCCTCTATTTTCAAGCGCCAAAATGAAGGACATGTATTATTTGATAGAGAAATACTGTCACAAGTTTGAAGCTATGATGGACCTGGAAATTGGCAAGCATAATGTCATTGAAGCAAAACAGATTAGCACAAGATATACCGTGGACTGTATCATTTCGTGTGGTTTTGGTGCCGAGGCCAACGCGCTTAGTAATCCTGATAACAATCCTTTTATAATACTAGGAGACACAATATTTAAATCAACAAACTACGCAGGTTTCAAGATGATTTTTAGAGCTTTATGGCCCGCACTATTTTATGGTTTTGGATTTAAAGTTTTTAGTCCCAGTATTAGTGAATTCTTTTCAAGTTTGTTGAAAACTGTTTTGAAAATTAGAAACTACAAGTCGTCATCGAGAAAAGACTTCGTCGATCTGCTTTTGAAATTGAAAGAAGACCACGTCAACCCTAGCGATGATGATAATTTCATTGTTGACGACAATTTGCTAGCAGCCCAATGTGTATTATTTTTTGCTGCCGGTTTTGAGACATCAGCGACTACATTAAGTTTTACTCTTTTCGAACTCGCTAAGAACCAGGTCGTGCAGAAACGCGCAGCAGAGGAGGTAGATGAGTACTTGCGGCGCCGTGGAAACAAGTTACACTATGAGTGCGTTAACGAATTGCCTTATCTTGAAGCTTGCATGTACGAAACGCTAAGGAAGTATCCCGTAATAGGGAACTTAACTAGAGAAGTGATGGAAGACTTCACACTTCCAGACGGGCTGCGCTTAGAGAAAGGAGTCCGGGTCCATATACCAGTGTATAGCATGCATCATGACCCAAAATATTTCCCAGAACCTGATGTCTACAATCCTGATCGATTCCTCCCTGAAAATAAGGATTTTATTGAGCCGTACACTTTCTTCCCCTATGGAGAAGGACAAAGAATATGTCTAGGTATGTAATTATCTGTATGACCTTTTTGCGTGCATGCATGATTTTATACGCGACTAGCAGACCGCGCGAACTTCGTACCGCCATATTTTATACATTTTCCACTCAAAAGATTATTGCCGCAATCATATTAATACCCCAAAGCTTTCCTCATAAATGGACTATCTAACACTAATATTTATTTCAATTCAAGTTCTTGATACATACATACATAACTTCAGGCCAGATTCCTTGCGGGGTAGGCAGAGAGAACAAAGTGCCATAAGGCACGATTATTACACGCGTCACTCGCTTAGCTAGTATGTATTAGCGTACTGACAACCAAGACATTGATAATATTTACAACTTCAAAGAAAGCTTTACTAATAAAGCATTGCTAACAATGCCACTTATGAACAATGAATATAGCAATGAACTTGTCCCAAGTTTTTCGTCAACCTTTAGTTTTTTTTTAATACTACATAAACAACTTTTTTTATATGGTCACTATTGTTGACTTCAAAGAAAAAAACGGGCCACCATATGTTTAAACCGGGGTAGCTAACTCACAGTGAGTGTTTTTTTTTTTAAGTCAAATGATGTCGGTTTAGCGATTAAGCTTATTGAAATAAATTTACTACATTTTAAAAGATATCACGATCTTAATAATGTAAAGTTTATTACATATATCTAGAATGTATTATAAAACAGTCACATCAGTCACACCTTGTCAGTGGTAAAGTCACGCAGTTCGCTGCATGAATGGGCCGGCTCGACCCGTGGAATACCACGACCTCTCAGATTATCGCTGAAAAGTGGCCTTAGCCGCGTTTCACTCGCTGAGAGAGGTGTTCGGAGGCCCAATCCCTTTTCCCCTCCCCTACCGAAACCCACTCCCGACTCCACCCATATCCCATTGTAAGCGCCGGCAACGCAACTGTAACACTGCATGTGGTGAGGTGGCCATGGGCGGCGTTTGTAACTATCATAAGCCTGCTCATTCTTATACAATAAAAATGTAACCTAATTCCTATCCTACTTCTAATATATAAAATTCTCGTGTCACAATTTTCCCATACTCCTTCGGAACGGCTTGACCGATTCTCATGAAATTTTGTATGCATATCGGGTAAGTCTGAGAATTTTCAACCCCCTACGATCAACCCCTATTTTTTAAATTTTATTTTTTGGCAAGACAACGTTTGCCGGGTCAGCTAGTAATATATAAATGTGAATGTAAGTTTGTTTGTGTGTTATGCTTTCACGCGATAACTACTCAATCGATCATCATGAAACTTTGTACACATATTCTTTGAGGTAATTTACATATATTTGAACCCGAAGGAAAAACTTATAAAATAGTCTACAACAATATCCTACATACTCTTATAAAATTGTTAAAGTCCAAAATTATTTATTTTTGTTACAGAGAAATATATTTTACCTTAAAAAATGTTGTTAGTTTTTAAACGTCATTGTATGTAGTAATTTTAAAAATTAATAATTCCAGCTAAGCAATAAAACAGAGTTATCATATTGATTAACTTCTATAGTCATGATCTTTGATACCTATTTAATGGATTTAATGCGAGCGAAGCCGCGGGTAAAAGCTAGTAACTTTTATAAATAAAAATACCACAAAATACGATTAAATACTACAAATTTTAAATTTTAATTAAAGTATTGAGCGATATGATGACAAAGAGAGAAACAACAACAAAACATAACTTCACGCCTTTTCTACTCGAAGGTGTAGACAGCGGCTGTTAAACCTCGTTTCGCCACTATGTTTTCATCCCAAACGGAATAGGTGGCGAACTTACTGCCATACCAGGCACAAAGTTTATAGTCATCGATATCTAAATACACATAACTTCAGAAAACAATTTCAAAAAGTCATTGGTGTGAGCCAGAACTCGAACCCGCGACTACTTTATACAGAAGTGGGGTTCTCGACAACTGGACCACCGGTACCTTTTAGCAAGAAACAAACGTAAAAAAATCTACCTGCTAGCTGTCGCGGTCCGAGCTGTCCGAGTCGGACACATCATCAGTGTAACTATATATTTCCCTATGAACTGAATACTTACATTTTGTATTTTGCGATATCTTTGGAATTAAATGTCCGAATTGAATTATTCAAAAAGTTCTAGAAAGGTATTGAATCTGTCTTTTTATTGAAGTAATTTATTTTCAGGAAAGTTAAATTCAAGGTACAAAATAAAGCATTTTTATAACGACATCAATTTAATTATTTTAAATAATTCAAAAAACACTTATTGTGAGATAACTACAATAGTTAGACATATGCCGTCGCGGACTTTTTTATAGACAAATTTATGTTCTGTAAAAGTGTAATACATTGTTTTATTCTAGAATCAATAGTTTTCGCAGCGTTCACGATGTAAGAATTATTTTCGAGTCATTTTCTTACACCTTGGGTTACATTATTGGACTTATAGTAAGGATCCCTAATTAATTTGAAAATATAATATAGCCTAAAGCCTTCCTCGATAAATGGACTATATACCACTGAAATAATTTTTAAAATCGGACTGATGGTTTCTGAGATTAGCGCGTTCAAACAAACAAACAAACAAACAAACAAACAAACAAACTCTTCCGCTTTATAATATAAGTATAGATAATTTCAAAGGTCAAGTCGGTGGTCCAGTGGTCGAGTATCCCGTTTCTGAATCAAGTGGTCGCGGGTTCGAATCCTGCCTCACACCAATGACTTTTCGGAATTATTTTTGGAAGTTTAGGTGTGATAAATATCGATGACTGAAAACTTTGTGCCCGGTATGGCAGTAGGTTCACCACCAGTCAGATTGATGTTTTTTTTTACTTCTGATTGGATTTGATTAATCTATTTAAATCTATAAACTCATTTCATATCACTTTAGGTGGTATGAGTTTTGATGGTGTCATTAGTGTTAATATAAGATTATATTTTTGTTTTTTTCAGGAAAACGATTCTCCAAGATGCAAGTTCTGCCTGGATTAATAAGTATTCTGAAGAAATATCGTATTGAGCTTGCTGACGGCATGCCTTACAATTTGAACCTGGAATCAAGATCTTTTCTTATTCAAACTAGAAATCAAGATATAATGCTAAAGGCAACCCAAAGAGAGGGATGGGAACGGAGAAAGTTCATATCATCTTAAAAGATGGCTCTCTATGGTTTACTCACAAAACTCATGTTTTATTTGAAATTATATATGCATATTATTATATGAATTATATATTATTTTGAAAATGTTGTCTGTTTCTATTAATATTTGTTTTGCACGTAATATTTATACTTACAATAAAATAGTAGGAAAGTTGAAACTGTACATTGAATATTTTTTTTAGAATACTTGGAACATGATGTACAATCGACACCGAACCCTAAAATATGGTTTTAAAAATTTTTGTCTGTTTATCTGTATGTTTGTTACGGATAAGCTCTGAAAGTACTGCATACTTTTATGACCTAAAAGTATTGCATGCTTTTTAATTGGGGGTGAGCAATGAACCTTTATAATGGGATATATTTTTGCTGCTTTCCGGCGTCCGCAATAGCTAGTAAGTAATATAAATAGAAGTTGTGATGTCGTATAATATATGTACCTACATTATCTATAAAAAAATACAGAACTCATAAAAAAACTCATCACATCATAAAAAAACAACATCATAAGACAAAGGTTACCGCGTCTTAGAAAAAATGAAAAAATATTCTTCTATCAATAGGTATTCAATCATGTTGTTTGTTTTTATGGTATGTATCATATGGTTTATATGGTATATGTGTACCATATTTCCTAACTCTGAGGCTGCATGCAATTAAACACACACAGAGCTATGTAGTATGGAAGTGAAAGCAATTCATTGATATCAGTTATCAGCCCTACTGTTTACTAGTTTGAGTAATGATACAAATTGTTAAACAATACGATTGATACTTTATAATAATACTAGTTGACCCACCTTCGTATCGCCTCAGAAACGAAATAAAAATGGTCATTGTGTGTTATCCCTAAGAGATGACATATACAATCGCAGACTTTTTTGTAGACCTTTTGAAGGTATATAATAATGCAGAATATTTTTTTGATCTATCTCTTAAAATTCAGCCAGCGTTTACAATGAAAGTGCTAAATTTTGACAGTGGTAGAGCCAAGCAGTTCGCTGGATGAATGGGCTGGCTCGACCGGTAAAACACCATGACCTCTCAGAAGATCGACGTAAAGTGGCTCCTGTCGCGTTTCGTTCGGTAAGAGAGGTACCCGGAGGCCCGGCCCCCTTCCCCATCCCTTCCTATACTACTCCACGCAACTGTAACACTATGTGTTGCAGGTGTCGATGGGCGGCGGTGGTCACTTAAAAATCTTGAAAATGATAACTTCTTTTTCTACATTTTACGTGAATTATAGACAAACCACTCATTTGACATTATCTAAAATACCTATCTAAAAGCACAATCTATTTAAGACACTTAACTGGATCAAAATTAATGCTGTAATGTTTAAAATTGCTTCGTAAATAAGCCATTATTTCAAAAAAATTTTGTAGACCTTCTGAAGTTGTTTAATAATGTAGAACATTTTTTTGATCTATCACTTAGGGTTCAGCCAGCGTTTGTAATTAAAGTGCTAAATCTGTAATATTATCATGTTTTCTTTACAACAACATATATGAATTATAGATCAAAACCACCCCGTTGACACCCTTTAACTATTAAAAAAAACCCGCATCACAATCCCTTATGTAGTTTTAAAGATATAAGCATATAAGTGGTGGGAAGTGACTTTGTTTTATACTCTGTAATGATAATGATGATTATTATTGTCTCGCTAATAACTATTTACGCAGTTCATGGCCAAGTATAATCAATAATGGACGTATATGTCGCATTTATGATAATTGTAATAGCAATATTATATTTAACATACTTTATTGCAACAAAAAAGTTTAACTATTGGAGAAAAAAGAAAGTGCCGTACATTAAACCCGTACCAATTTTGGGAAATTATGGTGGTTATATTTTACTACAAGAATATATTGGTGAATCGGTGCAGAAACTTTGTCAGCAATTGCCAACAGCACCATACTTTGGAGCATACTTCGGAACAGAGCCAGTCCTCGTAGTGCAGTGTCCGGAGCTGATAAAGTTGATTTTGACCAAGGATTTTTACTATTTCAGCGGAAGAGAAATATCTAAATATGCAACGAAAGAAACACTGACTCAAATCATTTTCTTTCTTGGCGGCGACAGGTGGAAACTGACGCGTCAGTCAATAAATCCACTCTTCTCTTCGACAAAAATGAAAAATATGTTCAGTTTGACGGAAAAATGTTGTCACATGTTTGAAGATGTTCTAGAAAGGGACATTTTAGAACATGATATTATTGAAGCCAAATTTCTGAGCGCCAGATACACTATGGATGCCATAAGTTCATGTGCCTTTGGAATAGACTCAAATACAATGCTTAGCCCTGAAAACAATCCATTTCAAACTATTGCTAATGAGATATATAGAGCAACAAACTACAAAGGATTTAAACTGGTCTTCAGGTCTGTGTGGCCTTTCTTGTTCTACAGCTTGGGATTTAAATGCTTTTCATCTAGCATTGATGATTTCTTTTCAAAATTACTCAACAATGTCTTGGAAAAGAGAAACTATAAACCATCGTCAAGGAATGATTTTGTGGATTTGCTGCTAAATTTAAAACATAATGATACTATAATTACTGATGGCATAAGAGATACAAATACTTCTTCTACCAAGAAGATACATATGAAGATAGATGGCGATGCCCTGGTGGCGCATTGTTTTCAATTTTTCGCTGCTGGTTTTGAGACTTCAGCGGCTACTTTAAGTTTTACCCTGTTTGAACTGGCTAAGAACCAACATGCGCAGAAACTTGCCGCTGAGGAGGTGGATGAGTGTTTGCAACGGTATGGTAACAAGTTAGAGTACGAGTGCACTAATGAACTGGCATATCTTGAAGCTTGCGTGTACGAAACTTTAAGAAAGTATCCTATACTTGGAAATATTACTAGAGAAGTGATGGATGACTACACTCTCCCAGACGGGCTACGTTTGGAGAAAGGACTCCGTATACACATTCCGGTATACCATATGCATAATAACCCTGATTATTTTCTAGAACCGGAAAAGTACAAACCGGAAAGATTCTTAGCGGAAAACTGGAATGATATCGATCCATACACTTTCTTTCCGTACGGTGCGGGACCAAGAATTTGTATAGGTAATGTATTTTTTATATGTTTTGCTAAGTGTTGAATATATAATTGTTGATCTGTTCATTCCAGTGAACTAATCAACAAATCCGTACCATTCGACATCATTACATAGTAAAAAAAAAGTCGCTCTCCACTGTCTGTTCGCTTACATGCTTAGATCTTTGAAACTACGCAACGGATTTTGATGCGTTTTTTTTTTTTGGAATAGATAAAGTGTGTCAAGGGGGTGGTTTGTATTTTTTTTTGGGATAGGAGGACAAACGAGCAAGTGGGTAACCTGATATAAAGCAACAACTCACCGCCTATGAACACCGTGGTACGTTGCCGTCCTTTAAGGGAGTAGGAGGGGAAAGGAAGGTGTAAGGGAGAGAAATGGGGGATCGAGCCTCCGGATACCTCTCTCACCTAACAAAACGCGACACGAGCCACTTCACGCCGATATTCGCAGAGGTCGTGATATTTCACCGTTTGAATGTTCAATTCATGTATATTATTTAGTAAAGAAGTAGTAAAGAAGAAAGTCTCGGTGGCGCAGTGGTCGAGCACATGGCTTCTGATCCAGAGGTCCGGGTTCGATTCCTGACACTGGCTCACACCAATGACTTTTCGAAATTATTTTCGGAAGTTATGTGTGATAAACATCGATGACTGAAAACATTGTGCCCGGTATGGCAATAGGTTCGCCACCTATTCCATTTGGGACGTAAACATAACGGGGAGACGAGGCTTAACAGCCGCTGCCTACATCTTCGGGTAACAAAAGGCGTGAAGTTATGTTTATGTTTATTTAGTAAAGAAAATGTGATATTTTTCGAGATTAAGCACTTTAATTGTAAATGCTGTAAAATTATTTTTGATGCGGAACAAAGTTCGCCGGGTTAGCTAGTAGTCAAATAAATTATGCACAAAGAAGGTTAGTTCTTATCAAACATTATTTTTGTTGTATTTTTAATGAACTATTACAAGTATACATACATATACCTAATTAAAATAATATTCTAAATCTAATTTATGTTGTAAATGGATGATGAGAGATTAATTAAGCACATATACAATGTAAAAGAGGATGGATGTAGGAGTCGAGATAGCTACAATACACTTTCCATGACCATATAAAACGACTCCTCGAGGAAGGTGAAAAATCGACAAAGTTCAAAAAGCGAGTGAGGTGTGAAAGATTTGTGACTAACG
Organism: Euproctis similis; assembly: GCA_905147225.2. NCBI lineage: Eukaryota > Metazoa > Arthropoda > Insecta > Lepidoptera > Erebidae > Euproctis > Euproctis similis. The sequence goes on from LR990110.1 coordinate 23,530,278, forward strand.
GCGCTCTGTTCTCTTTACCTACCCCGTTAGGGATATCGAGTGAAGTTATGGTTGTGTACGAGTACGTATATTATAAAATATGTAATAAATTGCACAGTTAAACATTTGAAAAGCGCCACACTTCTTATTCACTGAGTGCCTAAGCTCCGACGACTTGGCAATAGTCATCATTCGAATCCAGCCTATGGATATTTTTCCATCTTCACCATCTAAAAACATGGCCAGAAAAATAAATAAATAAATAAACATGCTTCTTCTCGGCTAAGAATCGGAAAGCTCATATCTGTACAGGCGGTCAAAGTGACAGCTGTTTTTTTTTTTAATTTCAGGTAAAAATCTGTCCAAAATGCAAGTACTTGGTGCATTGGTGACTTTCTTGAAAAAATATCGCATAGAACTAGCACCAGGTATGCCAGATAAGGTGGTCTTTGAGTCCAGGTCAATCCCAATACAACCGAGGGATCAAGGGCTTATGTTGAAGGTTTTTGTACGTGAGGGATGGGAGCAGAGAACATTCATCCGCACATAAATATTATCTTTATTATATATTAAAATATTATCTTTTATGTATGCCAAGTTGATTGTTATTTAATTAGTTTATATCTTCCTTACGTTTTTTTTTCGATAACTTTTTGCCTTTGCAATACAATTTTTATAAAGATATACTCATGGTTAAAAAAATATACTCTGAAGCAAAAACTTTATTCGTTTAATATGTTATAGGAACTACAAAAAATCGTGTGTCTTCGCTATGTATACTTACATAGCTTCACGCCAAATACTTGGCAGAATAAGCAGAAAGTGCTGATTACTATAAGACAACTGTCATAACTTTCGTAATTGTTTATGACTAGATTGCTCTTAAACAGATGAAGAGATTTTTTTAAACTGTGGTAGAGCTACGCTGTTCGCTGCTGGAATGGGCCGGCTCGACCCGTGAAATACCATGGCCACAGAATATCGGCGTGAGATTGTACTTACTGCTATTCGTTCAGTGATATAGTTGCCGGAGGCCAATCTCCTTTCCCCTCCCTTCAAATCCCTCTCCTTCAAAGGCCGGCAACGACACAAATAAGATGAATAGATATTTATTTCATTCTGAATTGTGAAGAGTTCAGAAATGGATATTTCTGTATGCGCGTGTGTGAGAAAAACTAACAAAATCACAAAGAAATAACATTACATAATATCACGCCTTTTTCTACCAGAATGTGTAAGCAGCAGGTGTTAAGCCTCGTCTCGCCGTTATGTTTACGTCCCAAATGGAAAAGGTGGTGAACCTATTGCCATACCGGGCACAAAGTTTCCAGTTATCACAAGGAAATACCTGGATATACCTGGCAACGGAATGATTGAAAAAGTAGAGAAAATTGAAAAAAAAATACAATAGTCTCCGCCACTTTTATATGGTTAGTTATAAAATACGATTTTCTTACAGTCTCATATCCAAGCGAACTACAGTTTACGGATTATGAATTATTTACGACAGACCATATTTATTGTCCCCTTAATGCCGGTAGGCGTAGGCAGTTTTAATTGTTGCTCGAAATGCCGTATTATTGTTCTCATCCCAAACGTAATAGATAGCGACACTAATTTCCATACAGCCATAACAATCAGCTATCGGTATTTCTCATACATAATCTATGAAGGGTCATTGGTATGTGCCGAGTTTCGAACTTCAAACTCTGAAATAGAAGTTATGAAGTGAGTATGAGCATCAGCTCAAATGTCTTAGTCGCGTCTTACGATACCCACGTGAAAAGATTTTGTGATACTATTCTCTGGAGCAACCAAACGTCAGAGAGACATCGACAGTAGGTATATGATCATGTAAATTTTAAGATAAAGTGTATAGGCTAGTATAAAAACAACAACATAACTTCACGCCAAGTCCCTTGAGACAGCAGAGAGTGCCATATTAATAAGTAAGTATTTTAGCAAAAAAAGTGCATGTTGATTATACAAGTTTTCTAACTTTCAAACTAGATGGCGCTGAATAAATTGTATTGAAAAGATTATTTTTGTTTTGTAATATTAACTATTCTCTAGAGATAGCATAAAATGATAACTAGGATTTTTATACGGTAAAAATTGTTCAGTCTTCTTGGATACGAATTCGGGACTTCTCAAGCGAGAGTGATATATTACGCTTCATATATTTAAAACTAATTATTATAACTAACCTGCTATATTTTTTTAAACATGTATAATAATTTATATAATATGTATAATTAACCATGTAAATACTTGATTACATATTAAATATCTAAGTCACCCATTTTAACGACCTTCGTTTGGCTTAATCATGCTATTAAAATTGTTATTTCTTTTTTAAATTTCGAACATGGATAAAAAGTCTTTTTGCAAAGTATTTATCTCTAACATTTTCGCGAATCACGTTCATGACATTAAAACAAACTTTAAGATTATATCATACAAATATATCATACAAACCAAACTTTTTCTTTAATAAATATATCTTGTTAATGAATATTTAATTTTTGTTTCATGGTCTGATGTGGGTTACTAATAGTAAAAATCATATTTTTAACATCAACTTTTTGATTTTTATTTCCAAAAAGTGGGTGCTCTCTGTATCAATGAAAATAGCTTTTGAACAGATACCATCTTTTTGTTCATCACTCGTGAAAATGATCTCTGTAAAGAGTTCGAAACGTCGGGAAGTTGATAAAATTGGTAATAAATAAACGCGATATAATCCTTTTTGCAAAGTGTTAGTAAAAACTTTTTGCACGATACTATGTTGATAGAGTCTGGCCAACGAAAGCTGTCCAAGAAAAAAGGCGGGAATTTTAAAAAATCAAGAGCTGTTAACCCTGGCTATACACTGCATAAACGGAGTTAATACTATTTATTTTTCAGCAAGTACATTTTTTTCGAGTTGAAAAAATTTTGTTTTGTTAACAACTGTTGTTGCAATTTTCGATTGTATTATGAAGAATATCAAATAAAAGATTTTAAACTTTTAATTCTGTCTTTTTATTATTTTCAAATAATCTATTATTTATGTACAGTCGAGGACCCCGAGGAGCCGTACAAATATAGGAGCTATGAGTCATAGTTAAAATCGGATTCCAAAAACTCTACACCTGATATTGAATCAGCTTCATTGCTTTCTTCGCTGCTACTGCTACTGTCCCCAACATGTATTATGAATGGTTCAAGTTCGTTTTCAGTAATATGGTCCCTTAATTTGTACTGATTTTCCACATTTAGTACATGATCAGTGTACTTCTTCCAGTCATCAGCAGTTATGGATAGAAAACATTCTTTTATTAAATTTTGCATTTCAGACCCTGGTATTCCTATATTTTTGCTTGCTACTTTTCTCTTCGCTTGACTCCATACAAGCTCAATAGCATTGAGGTCACAATGATACGGTGGCAACAACAAAATTTCGTGATTGTGGATATGACTGTGTTTTTTTAGAAGCACTTCTGCTTCGTAAACAACGGCAGGTTTATTATCTTTCACCAAACACATTAATTCAGCTTTGGTGTGATATTCTTCGAAATGAATATTATTTTCTTGAAGCCATATTCGGAGATTAGCTTTAGAATCAGACATAGTAGGGGGTTTGTTTACTTGTTTCACATGGTAACTTGCATTGTCCATCACGATTACACTAGGTTTAGTGAGATTAGGTATCAACATTTCCTCAAACCATTTCATAAAGTTGGTAGCATTCATATCATCATGGTAGTCAGCTGATTTGGATTTTGTGCTGAATACCAATAATGCACCTGGCACAAACCCTTCCTCCGATCCGGCATGCACAATAATATGTCTTTTTCCTGATGATATATTAGTAGTGACACCGCTTGTTGAAGGTCCTTGCCATGATTTTTTAACTTTATAGTTCTGATGTACATATGTCTCATCAAGGTAAATAATCTGTTTACCTTCTAGCCTCTTTTTATGTATTGTCCTCAGGAATCTATGTCTCCATGCCGCAATTTCATATTTTTCTGTAAGTAAAGCCCGTTCATTTTTATTGTTTTGAAACTCAAACCCGTTCTTGTGTAAAATTTTTCTAAGGGTTTCACGGCATCCCTTAAATTCAATTGCTTCCTTCAGCTCATTGTGCAGGCTTCTCAGTGTTGGGACTTGTTTTCTAACTCCATAAAATTCGTTTATTTTGTTTCTTATAGCTGAAATATCAAAATTATCCAAATTGGAAACTGTTGCTGAATGTGGACGATTTTTCCCCGGAGTATTCCACTGTCCTTGATTTTTGGACCCTTCAATTTTAATTCTTCTTAGAGTCTTCACACTGACATCTGAAGATAACAAATACAATAAATTATGTATGTAACAGTATATTATTAATTATTAGTCATTAAAGTCAAAAACCATAATAATATACAAAGACATTATTACAAAACCATAATATTATATTATTTTATTTAGCCATCCATACATTGTCATAAATTTATATAACTCTTCGAAGTAACTGTTAAAATCTATAATTTCTAAAGTAATACCTGTCATTGAAGATATCTTTTCTAAATAATGTGTTTCAGAAGTCGCCATTTCGTTTTTTTCGAGAGTTTTCAATTTCTGTACTGCTTCCACAATTTTAAGTTTTGTCTCCTCGTTGTTAATACTTCCTGAAAAGTAGATACACCATGAAAAATATTGCGATTTGTCTTAAATAGTCTAAAAGTATCAAAATGGTTCATTAGAAATTCAATAAACTAACCTGAAAGTGAAAGGATTGAATCCAGTCGTAGTATTTTCTCTGCAGATTTCTGATTTAAATCACTTTTTATGTCTTTATATTTGTCAATCATAGTAAATAGAAGCTTCCTCGTCGAACTTTTAATTGTTCTCGGCATTATTTTAAACAAAATCAATGAAAATATGATGCACGTAAACCAACGTAAACAGAAGATGACTCAAGTACGAAACGTCAAAGTGTCAATTTTGACAGTCTTAAATTATTGCCATATCAAAACTTCTGAAAATAATACATGGACAGCTTTCGTTGGCCAGACTCTATATCTCAGCGCCTTCGAGTAAATAAATAGATATGCCTGGATAAATAGATTACAGTATTTTTATTTATTATTTTACAACTGAACCCGGAAAATATAAAATATGACAATAAAACTCTACATAAAATAAATAATGGGTTTCTTGTGGATAACACAATAGATGCCTGAGATTTATAATGAGGAAAATACCCCACAATTCTTCAGATTATACCGTATAAGTATTCAGATTCATAATTTGTCAAAAAATGTCTAACATTCGCGATGTTACGAACCGGATCTAACCAGTTAACAAGCTAACTTATCACATCTATTAAAACTAATTTACGAAATATGCATTCTCATAAATACTAAAGGCACTGGTGTACACGTGTCCCAAGTAGGGTGAACATATTTACATGCATTATGAGACATTACACTTTTACAAGAAATAAAAACAAACAGTCGCGGTGGTCCAGTGGTCGAACACCCGCTTCTAAATATAGAGGTCGCGGGTTCGAATACTCACACTGCCGCACCAATGACTTTTCGAAGTTCTTTTCGGAAGTTATGTGTGAAAAAAATCGATGACTGACAATTTTGTGACCGGCATGGCAGTTGGCACCACCTATTCCATACGGGACGTAAACATAACGGCGAGACGAGGCTTAATACGGCTTCTTTTCGGGTAGAAAAAGACGTGAAGTAATGTTATGTTAAAAACAAAACGGTGGTTAGTGATAGTTCGCTGCAAGAATTGACTGGTGCGCCCGGTGAAATATCATACCCTTTCTGAATATATTTCTATATATACGTAAAGTTGCTCTTGCCGCGTTTCGCTCAATGAGAGAGGTATCCGGGCAGGCCTAGCTGGAATTAGTAGTTGATAATACAAATTTGCAAGGAACCACGTTAGCTGGCTGGAATTACGAGCTCATTATAGACCTACTGATATCTAATAGTTCACATTGTTAACTAAACACTTTCGGGTAAAAAAGGCGTGAAGTTATGTTATGTTATGAATCCACAAACTACATACAAGATGGTCACCTTATAAGAACATGCTACAACAGTGGATGTTAATAACTCTGAAGACATATATATTGTTCACTGTTTATACAAGATTCAGAATACCTGATCGTTCGTGTTTCAGCCATGTTCATTCTACTGATTCTTTTAACTGCCATTTGTTCTATATCAACCATAATTTTTCTCGTAACCAAAATAAGATTTCAATATTGGGAGAAAAAGAAAATCCCTCATTTGAAACCGGTCCCCCTATTGGGAAACTTTGGCGAATATATCTTGCTGCAAAAATATGTTGGTCAACTTACGCAAAGTCTCTGTCAAAAGTTCCCCAAAGAGCCATATTTCGGCACGTTTTACGGTACAGAGCCAACGTTGATTATTCAGGATCCTGATCTTATAAAACTTGTTATGATTAAAGATTTCTATTTCTTCAGCGGTCGCGAGGTATCTAAATACAACCACAGGGAGTTACTCAATCAGAATCTATTCTTCAGTTCCGGAGATAAATGGAAGGTACTCCGTCAGAATCTTACACCACTGTTCTCTTCTGCAAAGATGAAAAACATGTTTCACATAATCGAGAAATGCTCTCATGTATTCGAAAACATGTTGGACATGGAGACGAAGAATTGTCAAGATATTGAAGTCAGAGCCTTGATGGCTCGATATACAATGGATTGTATTGGCTCCTGCGCATTCGGGGTAGACACCAATACCATGAGCAAAATTGATGGCAATCCATTCAGATCTATCGGAGATATAATTTTTGATACTCGCAAGTTTAGAGCATTTAAGAATGTAGCAAAAGCCATATGGCCGGCAATTTTCTACGGTTTAGGATTCCAATTGTTCCCTAAAGAGATTGAGACATTCTTTTATCGCTTACTAACCGGTATATTTCAGGCGAGAGACTTTAAACCCACCGCAAGGAACGATTTCGTTGATCTGGTGCTTAAATTAAAAAATAACACAGTCATGACTGGGGACAGTATGACTAACATGAAGACAAATTCAGGAAAGAAAATTTATGTTGAAATCAATGATGACATCCTCGTTGCCCAGTGCTTTGTGTTCTTTGCAGCTGGATACGAAACCTCAGCGACAACATTAAGCTTTACGATGTATGAACTAGCAAAGACTCCTCATGCACAAGAGAAAATCATAGAAGAAGTAGATAGTTATTTAAGCAGGCATGACAATGTCTTGAAATACGAGTGCGTTGCTGAAATGCCATATTTAGAAGCCTGTATCGATGAGGCTTTGCGGCTATATCCTGTATTAGGAGTATTAACCCGTGAAGTTGTTGAAGATTACACCTTCCCAACTGGTCTGAAACTAGAGAAAGGTGTGCGCGTTCATCTACCAGTATATCATCTTCATTACAATCCTGAACACTTCCCGGAACCCGAACAGTTCCGACCGGAGAGGTTCTTTGGCGAGGAGAAACGCAAAGTTAACTCTTACACATATATGCCTTTTGGTGAAGGACCAAGAATTTGCATTGGTAAGTCCACTCATAGTTTTATTGCGATTGATAAATGTGTCTAAAATTTATAGTTATTAAGTTTATTTTGACGTCGTTCCGCGTAGGGCTGCTTCAATCTTAACCTTAAAAATAAGTTATATTAAACATTATTTATGCAACGTCTTCAACATGGTTTAATTGACTTGTGAGAACCGTCCGAGAATCTGTTTACTATTTTCAAGAAATCTCTGATTTTAGTTATTTAAAAATAAAATGATAATTATATAAAAATTCTAATAATACCTATCAAGATTATTTTTGCTTGATGAGCGGAAAATTTACAAACAGATAAAAATTCTGTAAACTCTTGTTGTTGCTTCTATTGCTTCTTTTACTTATGGCCTAACTTTGTTTTTCTAACATCTTTATTAAATATACATTCGCTTACGTATTTTGGTTATATATTAAGTTAATATTGTCTTTATTAACTCCGTATGCAAATCATTTTTTCTTTCAGGAATGAGGTTTGCGAAAATGCAAATGGCAGCAGGTCTTATTAATTTACTCAAGAAATATCGTTTGGAATTATCACCTGGAATGAAGAGTCATGTGGAACTGGAGCCTAAAGCGATTGTCACTCAACCAATTGGAGGGATTAACCTCAGATTTATCGAGAGAGAGGGGTGGCAGCAACGCCTACTGAAATCGCCAAAAGAGTTAATTTAGATTAAGTTACGAATTTACAAATATTATTACGAATGCCAGGATTCAAGCCCTTGATTTAGAAGCGTGGTGCTCGACAGCTGGAACACCGAGATATAGACTACTTACAGCAATACACATGTAGACAGGATAACATAACATAACTTCAGGCCTTTTTGTACCCGAAGGTGTGGGCAGTGGTTGTTAAGCCTCGTCTCGCCGTTATGTTTACGTCCCAAATGGAATAAGTAGCGAACCTATTGCAATACCGAGCACAAAGTTTTCAGTCATCGATATTTATCACACATAACTTTCAAAAAGTCATTGGTGTGTGCCAGGATTCGAACCCGCGACCTCTGAAACCGTGTGCTCGACCACTGGACCACCGAGACTACATTTTGTTAGGAAGTATAAGTATTTACTATTGTTATTATATAATGTTTTGAATGTTAATATAAAATGATGCTCGTGGGAGTTTTGTTTAAAAATTTCTAACTGTAGCACATTATTTATTGAATTACTTATAAATTTAAGTAATTTGTCTACAAATTATATTTAAATATCATGTGCTCACGAGATTACAATGTCACTATTTGAGTTGTATTCATGAAAATTAATCAAATTATAAATTAATTTTTTATAGTTCTAAAATTTACTTGTAATTTTTTTAAGTTTCCACATTTTTTTTTCCAAAATCGCCACTTTCTATAACAATAGAAGTGCTAATTTAATATTTGTAATATCATCTATACATATAAATAAATTTAGAGTGTCTGTTCGTAATATTGAAATAACCGTTTCTTTTTTAAATACATATTTAATTTTTTCCATATTTTACTTACATATATACACCAAACAAACATTTTTTTTTTAATTTTTTTTTATTGTCTGCTTATCTCAGATACGGCTGGACTTATTTTTGACAGGACATTTAATGACAGCTGATGTAATAAGGAAAAACTTGGGATACCCTTATTTTATTTTTAAAAAAAATGTTTATTGCTTCTGAGGCGAAATAAAGTTCGCCGGTCAGCTAGTATTACCTACTTAGGCAATACTAGCTGACCGGCGAACTTTATTTCTAAGCTACCTATTTCTTTCGCGTTTAGTATTGGCTTAGCTTATATTTACTTAAATATAAGCTAAGCCAATACTAAACGCGAAAGAAATAGGTAGCTTAGAAATCTAAAATATTATCCGATTAACATTATGTACAAAGTTTATTTACCAAACTATAGTCTCGGTATATACTTATATAGTCTCCGTAGCCCAGTGGTCAAGCACACGGTTTCTGATCTAGAGGTCCGGGTTCGAATCCTGACACAGGCTCACACCAATGACATTCGAAATTGTTTTCGGAAGCTATGTGTGAAAAATATCGATGACTGAAAACTTTTTGCCCGGTATGGCAATAGGTTTGCCACCTATTCCATTTGGAACGTAAACATCACGGCTAGACGAGGCTTAGCAGCCGCTGCCTACACCTTCGGGTAACAAAGGCGTGAAGTTATGTTATGTTAATTTGCCAAACTGTAAGAAAGAAAAAATGTTATTCGCAATCGCTTAAATGTTAATAAAGAAAAGTATGTTTGTTAATGAATCATTCATAAGATCCGCATATTTATCGACCATCTACCGAAATATCGTCACTTGGGACTGAATATGTAATACCGACTGAGAAAAGACGTTAATGCAATGAAAGATAATACAAAAAAAACCGGCCGAACGCGAGTGGAACAGTTCCGATCAGTTCCGTACCATTAATAAATGCCGAATACCTTTCATAGCATGGTAGCTAATATAATTGTAATTGATTTCCACCATTAGATATTAGTCAAATTCCTTTTTGGAAACCATTATCGAATTTGAAAAAATCTGTTCCGGTTATAAAGAGAATCCCACGTGGTGCAAGACCTACAGTTGCCAAGAAATTGGTAGATTGTATTCATCTTGTCATTCACGAAAATTCTACAGCAGCCTGGGAGCAGTTACTCACATTCCCTTACAGAGTTTTACATATTTCCAGAGATACATGTAATCTATCTTTGACCAATCAAATTAAAAATAATTGTAATGTTTCATTTACCGATTTCGATACAAAATTTGATCAAAATCCAAAAAAATCACTCTACCAACATGTGGAGTCGAAGTTAAGGGAAGGTGACATAAAAGGAGCATCGAAGTTATTGTTCAGTAGTGATGTGGTGGCACCTTGTTCTTCTGACACCCTAACGGGTCTAAAAGATAAGCATCCAAGGCCCATTGACAATCTTACTTTCCCAGATCCTCCTGATTTTTCGAACCAATCTTCTCATTTGATAACCACAGCTAAAGATGTACTTTCTGCAGTTGGCTCCTTCAAGAGTGGTTCTGCCGGTGGCTTCGATGGTTTGACACCACAAAATCTGAAAGATCTTGTATGTCCAACCGCCGGAGAAGCCGGTGATGCTCTCTTGAGAGAGCTTACTGCTTTAATGGACCTTATGCTGTCCGGCACTGTGAACGAATGCATAACCGATTTGCTTTATGGTGCAAATTTATGCGCCCTTTCAAAAAAGGATGGTGGCATTCGTCCCATTGCCGTGGGTTGCACTTACCGACGTATGGCAGCTAAACTATGTTGCCAATACTATAGAACATCTCTCGCCTCCAAATTTCAGCCTACCCAACTTGGTTTCGGGTCCAGAGGAGGCTGTGAGGCTGCCATACATGCTTTGGCCACATATTTGGGTTCTGGTGAAGGTGAGGTCGTTTTAAAAATGCTTTCAACTCTGTGAATAGGGATACTCTGCTGAGTCAAGCCAAAACAGAGACACCTGAAATTTTCAAATTCCTTTGGCAGTGCTATAGAAATCCTTCAAAATTATTATATAAAGATAACCTTTTGGAGTCAGCTGTTGGTTGTCAGCAGGGTGACCCTCTTGGACCAGTAATTTTCAGTTTAGCGATACATCCTATCATAAAACAGCTGAATTCAAAATTTAATGTCTGGTATCTAGATGATGGAACTCTTGGAGGTACAATAGATACAGTTTTCAAAGATTTGGCTATGTTAAAAAATAACTTTAAGTCTATTGGATTGGAGTTAAATACACCAAAATGTGAAATCTATTTTAATGATAAAATAGATAAAATTTCCGCTTTGTCAAAATTTAATTCTTTAGCACCCAGTATAAAAATAGTAGAAAACAGTTCATTACGCCTCTTAGGGTCTCCAATCTGTGAAGATGCCTACAACTCTTTCTTAGAGGAAAAAATTCAAAATTTTCATCAAGTTTCGGACCGCCTAATTAAAATTAACATGCATTCAGCTTTCACCATTATTCGTTATTGTTTGTTTGTTCCAAAATTTACACAAGCTATTAGATCATCACAATTTTTTAAACATCCGGTACTTTTAGAAAAAAATAGATGATATTGTAAAAACCACCCTTAGTAAAATTCTTAATGTATTGCTAAACTACCGGGCATGGCAACAGGCATCCCTACCAGTTCGTTTAGGGGGTCTAGGTATTCGAAAAATTTCTGATGTAAGTTTACCGGCTTTTCTGTCTTCAGTCCATAGCACAGAAGAATTAACCAGGAAAATTCTTACTCATATACTGGGTAATTCTGAAGTGTTATGCAAGACTGACGCAGTAAATGCCTGGAAACGGGCCTGTCCTAACTCAAATTTACCGACTAACCCATTTTCCCAGAGACAGTGCGACGACCCGCTCTGCGCTGTCTTAAAAAAATCACTTATTAGTGGTTCTGTAGGAGATGCTGAGCGCGCTCGTTTGTGGGCTGTGGGAGAGTGGGAGTCCGGTTTTTGGCTTAGGGCACTGCCATCACCCAATATAGGAACATTATTAGATAATACGACTTTCCGTATCGCAACTTGTCTTCGTTTAGGTGCTTCCTGTGATTCTTTGCATTTATGTCGCTGCGGAGAGGTTGTCGACAGCAAGGGAAGGGACATCATGGCCTCTCATGCGCCAGGAGCGCCGGCCGCTTTTCCTGTCACATCAACGACATTATCCGTCGTGCTCTTGTCACCGCCGGTGTACCAGCCGTTCTGGAACCGAACGGTTTGGTGCGCGATGATGGCAAGAGACCCGACGGGATGTCTCTTTTGCCTTGGAGGATGGGTAGGCCTTTGGTGTGGGACGCTACTTGCGTCGACACCCTTGCGCCATCGGATCTTCCAGGCACGGTAGAGGTGGCCGGTGCTGCTGCTGCTTCGGCAGAAAATCTCAAGCGGCACAAATACAGAAACTTTGTAGGTGATTATGTATTTGAGCCGTTTGGGGTCGAGACTTTGGGGACATGGGGTCCGAGTGCTTGTGCACTTTACAAAGATCTTGCAAAGAGGCTGATCGAAGCCTCTCGCGACCAGACGGCTGGTCTATTCTTCGCACAGAGGATTAGCATTGCCATTCAGCGTGGCAATGCGGCCAGTCTTCTGGGCACGCTGCCAGTAGACCGAGATGCGAAGAAATTTGATTTCAGGTAGTTTTTTAATTGTATATATTGTAAATAATGTAATTAATTTATTTGTTCTTATTATTGTAAATAAACTTTATTATTTAAGGGAATTAAATATAATCGATTTTATTTCATTAGTATTTGTTAATATAGCGGCAATAAAAATACGTCCACTGTGAATATTTTAACTGTTTGGCTATCACAGTTCTTAAGATACATCCTGGTCACAGACGGATAAACTGACGGACAACAAAGTCTCAGTTAGTTAATAGACTCCCTTTTTCGGCACGGAATCCTAAAAAGCTTCTTATCATAACTTTTTCATTACTTTACCACATTTTACACTTCTATTAACTGGAAGGTTTCCTCGTATATCCTATATTAAATTTTAAGTACCGTAGAGGTAAGTTTGGATTGGTACAATATGTCCTGTTCCAGATAAATTAATGCCCTACCAACAATTAAGTAGTTTCAAATCTAGATTTCAAATTAATAATGTTTGAAAAAGTTTTGTATTTTATTTCAATAATAAAACAACAGTAAATTGGGATATTTTATAATTAATCAGATATGTAATAGGCTTTAAAACGTTTTTTTGGTGAAGTGAATTAAAATGGCGGTTCATCTGATGGTAAGCAATTAACGCTGCCCATGGACACATTTACTGTTGCGTTGCCGGCCTTTAAGGGAGTGGAATTGGAAGGGGAGTGGGCCGCCGGATACCACATGGGCTATTTTACGTCGATATTCTGGGAGGTCTTTTTTTTATGGGATAGGAGGTCAAACGAGCAGGCGTGTCACCTGATGGTAAGCAACCAACGCCGCCCATGGACACCAGCAACACATATAGTGTTACTGTTGCGTTGCCGACCTTTAAGGGATAGGGGATAGGAAGGGATGGGGAAGGGGGGTGGGCCTCCGGGTACCTCTCTCACCGAACGAAACGCGGCACGAGCCACTTTACGTCGGTCTTCTGAGAGGTCATGGTATTTCACCGGTCGAGCCGGCCCATTCATGCAGCGAACTCTGCTTGGCTCTACCACTGATAGATATTCCCGTCGTGGTATTTCCCATTTATGCAGCGAACTGCGTGACTCTACCATAATGTAGGACTCAAATAAATGTTTTATATTTATTTGTATGAAATATGACGAGTCTCGACGAGTCTCTCGAATTGACGAGCCTCGTGGCGCATTGGTAAAAAAACTACCGGCTGCAGCAACGAGGTCGGGGGTTCGATTCCCACCCGAGCACAAATATTTGTGACAAACATGAATATTTGTGTGGCGTCTGGGTGTTTTTCTATGTATTCTATGTATGTATTTACAAAAGAAAAGTATATATGTATTATTATCCGTTGTCTAGTATCCATAACACAAGCATTTAGTTGCTTAGCTTGGAACTAGAGGGCGCTGTGTGATTTGTGTCCAAGATATTATTATTATTATTATAATATATCTACTTATTTAATGACAATATATGAGATTTTTTATTTAATTTCATTTATGTACTAGTTATAGCTGCGGGTCCGTATGCGTAGCGTACCTACGACAAAGAAACAAGAGATTTGTGTGAAAACCGAGTTGTGTGATGCTAGCTTTCAGCTGCCGACACCCGAAAGGATTTGTCGTGAACATATATGAAACCTAATATATAATACTTATATTACTGAAAATTGTCATACAACATCCGTCGAAGCAATTTACTCAGTTTTTTTTCATTCTAGACTACTTGACCAGGCGACCGTCGTCGTTACGCCTCAAAAGCAATACATGAGTAAAATTTGGATATTATCAAGTTCAAACTACACTATTTGTCGTCACGCGTCGGCTAAGTAAATAAATAAAAATTATCAAGCTTTCTCAACTATTTGATTAATTTTATTATACATACAAATCACCCTATGGAAACCTTTTATGTATTAAAAAAACCTCATCAAAATCCGTTGCCCATTTCAAAGATCTAAGTATAAAAGAGTGGTAGAGCCAAGCAGTTCGCTGCATGAATGGGCCGGCTCGACCGGTGAAATACCACAATCTCTCAGAAGATCGACGTAAAGTGGCTCATGCCGCGTTTCGTTCGGTGAGAGAGGTACCTGGAGCCCCATCCCCCTTTCCCATACTTCCCTATCCCCTATCCCTAAAAGGTCGGCAACGCAACAGTAACACTATATGTGTTGCTGGTGTCCATGGGCGGCGTTGGTTGCTTACCATCAGTTTGCCCTCCTATCCCATAAAAAAAAATAAGGGGACAGACAGCGGAATGCGACTTTGTTTTATACTACGTAATGATAATAATGATAATCAGAAGACTGACACTATTTTCATTACATAAATACGCATTTAAAAGATACAAAGTATGTTTATATAAAACCTATAGTTTGGGAGCAATAAAAAGTGGCAATCATGAATCGCCCGAAGTGATAGTCTAGGAGCTGATCATTCAATACTGAATTAAGATACCCTCTTGTGTTGAATATACATAATATATATCTATCTATATAGGCTAATACAAGCTAATAAATGCTTTCAAAGGCATCAGACGGGACGAGACCAATTGCGCATGCGTATAAACCACTCCCTCTGCACCACCTCCCCTGGAATATTGGGGTGTCTATGGTATCAAAATAACAAGGACAATATTTAAAGCAACAGGTTGAACGTATGTTAATTGCTAACAATAAAATTAAGACATAAATATCTAGTTTTAACGATCATTAGGGGCCAAGTAATGTGGTTGATTTTTGTTTCTGTTTTTTTTTCCTAATATTTTTAATCTATGATATGAGGGTGTGCATTTGCTTAAACAATACAATACTTAAATATTTAAATTTTTATTTTTATTTTCTTTAAAGCCTAATAGGTATAATTCATCTTATAAATACGAAAGTCTATGAAGATGTCTAGAATGACCATACGAAAATCCCTGTGATGCATTGCCCTAAGTTAATGCTTTCACTTTTATGTTTTTTTCAGCTATTTTTATTCGAGTAGAAATATGATTTTAGTAGGTACTTGCGTACGCGTAACACATGAACGGATAACGAATATTATAGTTTGTTTTACCTATCAGACTTTATTTTACTATTTATTCAATTACAATATTATAAAAATTTAAAACTTCTGTATCTCGTACTGATCAAAGGAAATTAAAACTACATCGGATGTTTTCTTAATTCCACGCGTAAATGAAACATACTACGTCATACTGTAACAACGAAATTGTCACCCTATTCATCTCACACCAAAGAAGATCCCAGTGCTGTATCGCGTTCGGACTATCCACACGCGTAAATATTATCGCAAAATGAACAATAAACATATCTCCCATATCATTTAAAACAAATTGAGAAAAAAAAAACGAATTAAAAAAAATCTAAATTTGTATTCCATTTTTAAAAGTAATAAGTTTTGTCTGTGGTTTTGGTGTATTTGAAGTGAATACTGAATAATGTTCTGTCATCATCACCGTGCAAAGGTTCTGTTGCTCTAATTTATTAAAAGGTGATATTATTTTTTCTACAATCTTTTCATTTAAGAGGTAATTTTTGTTCATCATCTTCACCTGATTTTGGCAACAGGAATGGAAAATCCAGTTATAATGTAATTTGTGGTCGTCAGTTTAAAATAGTGGATGAAATAAGAAATAATAGGGATATGGTATAAACAAATATGATTCATATTATGTCCAAAAAAAAATTATCTAATGAATAGTTTTGAATTCTGTGTTTTTTTTATCTATATTCTAGAGTAACTAAATTAATCTATGTGTTACACGATATTTATTGTTCAAAAGAGGTTTTTTCTGATTTTTTTCTTAAAAGATTTTATGAATATCTTCGTACATAGAGTTCCTAGTTCCTCAGTTACTAACATCGGATGACCTGCGACTACCGTGAGCGTATTTATTGTGTTTTTATAAGATTATTTGAACTCATCTTTCATTAGATTTAAGAAAACCATCCAAGTGGCGCTGTCAAAGCTCAGATTATGCTAATCGCATAAGCTAACTAAAATTTTAATTCATATTGTTTCTTTTAGTAAAATACTAAGTCAGAGCTAATTATTAATTATAATTACGCCTTATTTACAAGCAAAATGTCAAGGAAATTAGTAAGAATCTTATCCTACGGGACTCAGTTCCTTCTTCTTATTAACCAAGGGGTGCACTGCCCTCACCGAAACGTAAGAGGGCATTTCTAGATTGGTGGTTGCAAGAATGGGTCGGCTCGGCCGGTGAAATACCACGACCTCTTATATCGACGTAAAGTGGCTCATGCTGGGTTTCGCTCGGTGAGAGAAGTATCCGAAGGCCCGATCATCCCACTTCCGAATCCTTCCATATTCCATTGAAAAGCCGGGCTACGCAAATGCAACACTATCTGTGTTTAAGTGTTCATGGGCGGCGTTTGTTGCTTGCTATCGTCACGCTTGCTCGTTTGCCCCCCTATCCCCTAAAAACATCCTCCTTTTTGAAGACATGGCCTTGAATTATTGACATCTAAAAAACCCATCTCGGCACTGGCTTTCTTTTCATCATCAAAAATAAAAAAGCTTAATTTTGAATTATAATCCAATATAGCACAAAGTCCAATTTACTACAAAAACGGCAAACAATGAAAGTTTTTCTGCTATACTCCCAACTAACATTTCATTATTAACAGAGCTTCTTCTCGTATCATTGCACGCGTTAACTCTACAAGTGCTTTCTTCTCAGTTTCTTCAATTTCTGTCCGCTATAAAATAGTTTTGCTATAAAATTGCAATAAAGGAACGGTCAAACTTGATTCTGAGCACTCTTTGCCAGTAAATGTGAGCTTATCTTGACTACATTTTTCTTTTAAACTTCCCGAATTTCAGACTATATTATATATAAATTTTATACTGTCCACATTTGTTGCACAACGTCACCACTTTAAATAGAAGATGTCACGTCAGTTGTGCTTGTATAATAATTGCATAGGATTTCTCTCGTTAACCTGTAGGATGTTGATATAAATTTGGTTAGGTCCTAACTTTGTTGCCCAGTATTCTGGCTGCTACACCATTTAGGCGCGAGATTTATGTTTTCAGTAGCGATATTAATATTATTGTTATACATTATCATCATCATAATCATCATTAGCCTGTTGCAGTCCACTGCTGGACATAGGCCTCTCCCAATTTGCGCCACAAAATTCGATTCTCTGCCTTCCGCATCCAGCCTTTTCCAGCAGCCTTTCTGAGGTTGTCTGATCATCGGGCTGGTGGGCGTCATACACTACGCTTACCAAGTCGCGGTCTCCACTCAATGACCTTCTTGCTCCATCTACCATCGGTCCTTCGGCAGTTGTGACCAGCCCATTGCCACTTCAGCGAGCTTATTCTACGAGCTATGTCGGTTACTCCAGTTCTCTGTCGGATATACTCATTTCTGAGTTTATCCTTCAGAGATACCCCAAGCATAGCTCGCTCCATAGCTCGCTGAGCGACTTTGAATTTGTGGACTAGCCCCACCGTAAGTGTCCACGTTTCGGCACCGTAGGTCATAACTGGTATGACGCACTGGTTGAAGACTTTGGTCTTCAGGCATTGCGGTATAGGCGAGTCGAGTTATACATTATAGATGGTTTGAAAACAGTATTTGACACATGGGTTTCTTGCCTGATTCTTCTCATGATCACAAGAAAACACGGACGGAATCGCCAAATTCCGAGTGTAGGGGCTCTACACTCGGAATTGGGCGATCGTGGCGATTGTGTCCGTGTTTTCTTGTTCCTCGGATGCACTTTGCTCAAATACTCATGATTAAATATGTCATTAAAAATATTAAGTTTAAGCTTTGTATTTGTTGCCTATTTTTAAAGCTTCCTTGATTTAGAAGACAATTAAGCCTGACGTTTTTTTTGGTCCTATATGATGGTTGATATAGTATAATATATATATTTATAATTATAGGCTATTTATTAACGAAACGAAGAAAGACCGAAGCGAAGCGTGGGTGGGCTGCTAGTTTATAAATATCTAAATCTAGGTCACAATGTTATGGACTGTCAAGAGTTAAGACCCTTTCTCAACCTTGTACAAGGCATACAAAGCCTTTGATGCTATTCTACAGTAAGGCCCCTAAAGCTGTGCAAGACACATCCATGTCGGAACATAAAATTAACTGTCGGTCTTTATATTAAAATTATACTATTGATATTATATTTAACCTTTAGGTAGGTTCATAGTATAAAATTAAGCGCCCTTCTGTTCTCTGTTGGCTTATGTCTTCTAAGCTACGCAACGGATTTTTGGGCGATTATCAGCAATAGTTAGAGTGATCCGATGAGAGGTTTTTAAAATAATAACCGCTTTAAAATTGGGTATTATATAAAAAATAATAAGGCGGTAACAAGTTCAGATATTTAGTGTTTTTATTTGGTTAAACAAACTGTATTTTAAAACAACAAACACACAGCCCGAGCTAAAATCATAGCCAAATCACCTGTTTTTGGAGGTATAAGATCTTCGTGAGGCAGGTCTTCGTGAGGACTCGCCAAGTTCGTTACGATGAGAGATTATTGTTCTTTTAACTATCGACTAGGGAATCCTGTCAAAACTGGATATCTTTTCAGTAGGGTCTTAAAGAGTCCGTCAGCTTGAGATGTTCTTAGGAGCAGTCCATTGGCTACCATCAAGGTATATTCATACTTATTTGTCATCTTAACCATGCATATAAATAAAATTGAAGTATATTTAAATAACTGCTTTCTACTACATTTATATGATATATGGCAAATACACCAAAATAATTTTTTTTTTTTAAATTCCTACTGTTGGTAATTTCTGAAATAGCTGGACTGATTTTTACGGGACTTTTATTGGCAGATGGCTGTGTAATAAGGAGTAATTTATGCATTTTTTTTTAGATACAATCTATTATCTATACCTCCGAAGCGAAACAAAGTTCGCTGAGTCAGCTAGTTAATAAGAAGGCGCTTAGAGAGTAACAAACACTACAAAACATAATTATCTCGAGAAATCGAGTTAAATTTGTTAAATAGTTTAATAGTCTCAAATTCAAACGAATCCAAGAAGATTTTAATAATAGATGATTTCAATTACGAGTAATAATTAATTGTTTAAGTACTTTAAAAACAAAAGACTTACTAATACTGCGAAGATATTAGTGATAAGAGAAGACAGAAAATGAGACTGTTGAAGTCGTTATTTCATTTCGAGGCAGGAGAGAGCTCAATTGGATTTAGGGAGGTTCCCGTTTTATAGTCTTTGACAAATGCAATAAATAACAAATATAATTTTATATCAACCGTTCTCATATAAATTGGTTTGGAAATATATGGTTGAGTGAATTAATTATCAGTTTTGTAACATATACGATTATGGTAGGAACCTGCCAACTGGCCAGGATCGACAAGATACTGGAAGAGCACTGCAAAGATGAACTATGGAGACAAAATAAGACGATTATGAGACGCTAAGAAAAATTAGAGGGCAAAATCATCTATTGCTGCATTTTACTCCTGGTGGAGGATAGGTACCCAACCAAAACATTCCTAAGGAGGATTGAACCAAATCTTTTGACAATATGGATAGTTCGAAATGATGACATGTTGTGCCGACCCCACTTACAGTGTGATAAGGGCAGGATGGTGATACTGGGATATGGATGTGATATTTATAAAAATTCTATGTTTTTAAAAATAAATAGAATTGTAGTGTACCTATATCAGGTATATTTTGTCAGTCTTTGAAATTTGTCACGTCGTAACTAATCCTGGTATAATGTAAGTAATATCTACTGTTGCAAATTCAAGTAATAAAAACAAAAATACAGATGAAACAAGTTCGAAACTCGGCCAGAGTGAAGCGTAGTAAGGTTCGCTAGTAATAAATACAATGGTGAAACAATCCGTTTCCATTAATAGGTAGCTGTTGACAGCCAGTAGGTATAATGACAGATGTGTCCGGCCAACGGATTGTGTTCAAGCGTTGAGTTGGGTACCAGGGTTTTCTTTCAAATGCGACGACATTATCACAAAGTAGTATACATGCGTACTCGTGAATAGGTATTACGCATTCAAATATACGACAAAAAACATAGCTTCACGCCTTTTTCTACCCGAAGGTGTTGGCAGTGGCTGTTAAGCCTCAACTCACCGTTATGTTTACTTCCCAAATGGAATAGGTGGCAAACCTATTGCCATACTGAGCACAAAGATTTCAGTCATCGAAATTTTATCACACGACTTTAGAAATTATTTATATAATTATCTAGCTGACTCGGCGAATTTTGTTCCGCATAAAAAGTATTAAATAAGTAAATTTCAGATTTGTCTCTTTTTCTTTACTACATCATACATACATTATAGCTAAAAACCATCCTGTTGACACCCTCTATCTATTAAAAAAAATTGCGTGGAGTCCCGCCGCGCTAAAGAAGTCGAACTTCTTAAAATGTATTCAAAATAGCTTTATTTTTATAGGTCTTCACAGACACTTAAAGATTGTCAATAAATAATTAATAATATACATTTTTTGTATGAGATAGGATGGCAAATGAGCAGGCGTGTCACCTGATGGTAAGCAACTAGCGATACCCATGGACACAGTAACACCTATATAGTTACTGTTGCGTTGCCGACCTTTAAGGGATAGGGAAGGATAGGGAAGGGGGGTGGGCCTCCGGGTACCTCTCTCAAACGAAACGCGGCGTGAGCCACTTTACATCGATCTTCTGAGAGGTCGTGGTATTTCACCGGTCGAGTCGGCCCATTCATGCAGCGAACTGCTTGGCTCTACCACTGTTGAAGACTTTTTACATACTGCTAATGTAAGTAAGATGTTTTCGACGGGTCTGATGGTGCGTTGGTAAAACTACCGACTGTGGAATCGAGATTGGCGGGTTCGATCCCCACCCAAGTATAAATATTTATCTGGGTGTAGGTATAATCTGGCTGGAGGTGGCTCCTCACAAAAATGTGAGGTTCCACCGCCTTACTCCGCGCCAGGAACCACTAGCCGCCGGATTCAGGTGGGTGACACGGCTGTCCCGGTGGGGAGGTATTTGAAGTACCTCGGCCTCACCCTGGACAGCCGCTGGAGCTTCGAGGAGTACTTCGTGAGGATGGTGCCCGAGGGCGACGGGTGGCAGGCGCGTTGCATCGCCTGCTGCCCAATATCGGGGGATCGGGAGAGCTCCCTCTCCCAGTCCCCCGAGATTCGACGCCTTTTGCGACGTTGTCGCGCGATCCGTGGCCCTGTACGGGGCTCCCATAGTGACTGTGGGAGATGGAGGAATGGAATAGATTCGCCACGAATCTATTGCCCTACATAGAGTACAAAGTTTTCATCATCATCATCAGCCTAGATCGGTCCACTGCTGAACGTAGGCCTCCCCCTAAGCACGCCATAACTCCCGGTCCTGTGCCGCTTGCATCCAATGACTCCCAGCGGTTCTCACTAGGTCGTCGGTCCACCTAGTGGGGGGACGGCCTACGCTGCGCAGTCCAGTCCGTGGTCGCCACTCTAGAACCTTCTTTCCCCATCGTTCGTCGGTTCTTCGAGCGATGTGGCCTGCCCACCTCCACTTCAGCGTGCTAACTTTACGGGCTATGTCAGTAACTCCCGTACGTCTACGGATCTCCGTATTTAGGATTTTATCTCGCAGAGTGATGCCGAGCATAGCCCGCTCCATAGCACGCTGAGCGACCTTGAGCTTCCTGATGAGGCCACCATTTAAAGACCAGGTCTCTGTTCCGTAGGTCATCGCTGGCAACACACACTGGTCATAGACCTTGGTTTTTAGGCACTGAGGTATTTTGGACGAGAAGATATCCTTAAGCTTCCCGAACGCTGCCCAGCCGAGTTGGATCCGTCGGTTAACCTCTTTCTCGAAGTTGGCTCTACCTAGTTGAATAGTTTGTCTTAGGTAAATATAGTGATCGACAACTTCGAGGATCGTATCGCCAACTGTTACCGGTACTTGAATAACATGGCTATTGGACATGACTTTGGTCTTGTCCATGTTCATTCGTAGACCCACTTGTTGGGATACCTTGTTTAGGTCCTCGAGCATTGCACTAAGGCTCTCCAGCGATTCTGCCATGACTACAATATCGTCGGCAAATCGAAGGTGAGTGATGTATTCGCCGTTGATGTTGATGCCTAGCCTGGTCCAGTCTAGGAGCTTGAAGACGTCTTCCAATGCAGAGGTGAACAGCTTCGGAGATATAACGTCTCCTTGTCTGACACCCTTCTGCAGTGGAATAGCCCGTGTACTCCCATCTTAGATTCGAACTGACATACTGGCGTTTCTATACAAGCACTTCAGCACTTCGATATACCGATAGTCAATTTGGCACCTCTGAAGAGACTGTAGTACTGCCCAAGTCTCGACGGAATCGAAGGCTTTCTCATAGTCCACAAATGCCAAGCATAGAGGTCGATTGTATTCCTCGGTCTTCTCTATGATCTGGCGTAAAGTGTGGATGTGGTCTATGGTACTAAAACCCCTTTGGAATCCGGCTTGTTCGGGAGGCTGGAGAGTTTTCAGCCATCGGTATTTATTACACTTAGGTATCAAAAATAATTTCAAAAAGTCATTTGTGTTAGCCAGGATACGAACCCACAACTTCTTGATTTAGGAGAGGGGTGCTCGTGCACTGCACCGCCAAGACTACCGAGATGACTGCTATCTACTTCAAAATTGAGTTCTATTAATCACCGGAACATACATATTTTGGCGCAGGACGCCATCTAGCGGTAACTGATGTCAACTATATATATAATGATAGGGTTAACATTATAGTTGACATAGAACTTTATTAGGTTTTGGATTAGGTTTTAGGATTCTGCATGAATATTCATAATAATTATTTCCATAATTAATATCTTATTACTAGATAATATCGACTCGTTCAATGTAATATTTGCAAAATAAGAGAACTTAATTTTAAAACCTCCTACCATCCGCCGAAAGATGTGACATTTTTGATAATTAATATAATTTATTTATTTGTTTACAAACTATTTCGTACTAAAACTGGTCAATATATTACTAAAATCTATTATTTAGTTAGTTAAAATGCGCGAAATTTATAATAATGTGATTAAACAATTCATTATGTTTTGTAACTGTTTTGGTGATATTTCCTTTTATTGTTTAAATGTTTAAATCAATACTGATGCTGCATTAATATTCATAATAATTGTTTCCATAATTAATATCTTAGTACTAGATAATATCAACTCGTTCTATATAATATTTGTAAAATAAGAGAACTTAATTTTAAAACATCCTAGTAGCGCCATCAACCGAAGGATTGTGAAATTTTTGATTATTAAAATAAGTAATTCATATATTTACAAATTATTTCGTACTAAAACTGGTGTTACAATAATCTAAAATTGTTATTTGGAATTTTAACCTGTTTTTCAAGTATCATTGTCGAGTAGATTCATTTGCTAGGTAAAAACATGTTGATAACTGAGTTTATCATTTTTGTAATATCAATTATGACCAGCTAGTACCACCATCCGCTACTAGATGTCTGTACGGGTAGTTTAAAAAGTCACTATACCAATTCTCGTCCTTGGTTTATATACATCTTGGCTTTTATCTTATCTTTATACAATATTATTAATGGCCGCAATGGGGCGTTAAAAGCGTTAAATGCTCTTGCACGAGCCATTAGAAGTTCCACTTCAAAAAACCGCATTAAATTCCGTTACGTAGATTCCAAGGTCTAAGCATATAAGGGGACAAAAAAAGCCACTTCATTCTAAACTATGTAATGACAGTAACTATATGACAGGCCTCTTAAAAATGAAAGGACGTTTACTACCTGAGAGACAAGGCGTCGGCGTTGGTCCATAAGTGTGTTTTCCCACTTGATACCTACATACATAACCTCACGCCAAATCGCTTGCGGAGTAGGCAGAGAAAACAAAGCGCCATAAGGTACGATTCTTACACGCCTCACTCGATTCTTTGACTTTCATTAATCTTTTCATGCATGCGCGACGATTTCTAAGGCTCCTAACATCACCTTCTTTCAGAACTTGTTACATTTGATCGTGGAAGGTGTGTCGTGGCCGTCCTCAACTTCTACATCCCTCCGAATTTAATTGTATATCTGCTTAGTCAATCTTACATCATCCATTCTTTCTACATATCCGAACTATTCAAGCATGCCCTTGTAAACCGACATTCTCCAAACCAACCAACTCCATTCCAACTTCTTTCCATACAACCTTGTTTTCGACGCGGTCAGCAAGAGTCACTCCGTAGATTTTGCGTAGTGCCCTAATCATACCCACTTGATCTAAAGTATTTTATGAGACTTAAGTTTTCAGCCTTAAATTACCATGTACTTAAGTGCTATAAGATTCGACCCTTACACACTTCACTCGCTTTCTTGACCTTCTCTTGTCAAGTGACTTGTCAGAACGCTAACAGTTCGTATCGATTGTATTCTCTACTAAGGACAAGTCAACGTCAAACATTTATATAGAATTACCACCACAATTTCGCAATACAGATAGTATTCTAGTCCTGAGAGTGAAAGAGTCAGTATTCCCATCATTCCCAATAATAGAGTAAGAGCCCGGGTGTCCATACCCCCGTCATTTCATAAAAGCTGAAAGTTTGTTAGCTTCTAGCCCCAACATACCTAATAACGATGGCCAATTATGAAGTTAAGGTTACAGTAGCTTTGGTAGGTACAGACTACCAAAGAGGGAGGGAGGGAGAAAAATTCTTATCATGGTAGCAACCCTTGCCATCCCTTAATGTTCATGAAATTATAGGTAATTCTACTTTCGTCACAGCAGGATTACCTTTATTTTCACAAGGTTCATGGGCTCTTGGGCCACAAGGCAACATCAAAAATGTCGCTATGTTATGTCGTATTGGCTTTTGCCTTGCTTCGTTCGAAGTGAGAGACATCGATTACATTTTACTGGATGTAAACGTAACTGTGAATCTTTCGGGTCTTTGCCTTGTCTTGAGCGGCTCTAATTATTTACCATAAGGTGACACTCTAGATCGTTTGCTCCCCTTTTCAATACAAAAATATATATGAGTAGTTTATTCTATTGTAGGTATGAGTGCGGAACCCAAGTCCGCCGGTGTTTAGCCGGCGCGTGCGTATGGGCAGCCTACCGGACTTGACGGAGCGCTCGCGTCCGACGCCTAGTCGCACCGCCGCCCGGACCGTGTCGGACCCGCAGAGGCATCGCACCCTCATCACACACGTTAAGCAGGTGAAGAGACTTAAAGAAATATACAAATCAGTCCACAATTATTTATTACACTTACAATCTTCATAAAAAATAAATTCACCAAAATAATTCTCTATTTTTCTTTAAAAATTTGCCTCCAATTTATTTCTATGTTTAAATTAAATTCATGACTAAATGTTATTTTTTATTGCAACATCCAGATACCAGTAAGCACAATATACAAGAAAGAATGGCCTTGGAGAAAGCAAAAGACTCCGAGTCGTACAACGGCACCTGCCGTTGCATCCCGTCGTCGAGATTCAGCCGCCTCCTCAGTAGGAGCAGCGTCAGTGAGGAGGCTACTTGCCCGGCAACCACCACCAAAGTTACCCAAACCCTTAGTAAAAAGATTTTCCCTTCTGTGTTTTTCAAGTGGCCTCTGTGCCACTGCCTTACTTCCTTTCACAGCATTTGCTGGCGCAGAAGCTGGAGCTATGCCTCTTGCAATCATGCACACTGTTGCAGCAATAGCAGCTCCTTTTTCTCCACTAATTTTACAGAAAACTGGCGCAAGACTGGTAATGGCCATCGCAAACACATTAGTATGTATACTACTAACAGCACACACAGTAGCAACCCCCTTCTCTGTTCTTCTATTTTTATACGGAATTTGTGGTTTGTCTTTATCTCCAATGTCCTTGGCGCTGTCGGCATCAGCAACAGCTTTGGCGCAGGCAGCAGGCGATGAGGCCAGGAGGAAAATTGCTTTAAGAAGAGCTCTAAGAGCATTAAGAGCGGCTCAAGATATTGGTTTGGTGGTTGGTTCCTTGTTACTTGGTGGTGCTTTGATAATATGGCCTGAAGAATTATCAAGGCCATCAACTCCAGCTCCCACAAATGTCTCTATACCAAAGTGGCCCCCTTCCGAGGAATACTTTTTAGATGACGATATAGAGGTAAAGTAACAAATATTAAAAATTAATAAATAATTAATAATAATTGATATTAATAATTGATATTAATAATTGATATTAATAATTGATATTAATAATTGATATTAATAATAATTAATATTAAAGTACTTGTGGATATGACTGATGATTTTGGATAACTAAAAGACTTTTGATTTTCCTTATTAACAGGAAATAATATGTGGAGCAGCAGGCTGCCCCGACATGCAGACGCTTTCAGGGACTGTTCTAAATGCAGAAGGTCGCAGAATATTGGTTGCTGTGTGGGCAATATTAGCGGTTTTAGCAGTAGGACTAGGAGTGTATGGAGCAACATCAGCACCCGCTCCTCCACCAGATGCTCGATCTATCGTAAGAGATCCTAGGATGCTATTGGGAGTACCAATGGGGTTGTTTATAGGACTCCAACAGGGCTTTATTTATACATCTTATATTAAGGTGATTTTCTTAACATTTTCAAATATTATTTTTTAACTAAGTAGTTTGTTTACATAATATATTTTTTCGGTCTAGTTGCGATAGATTAAACTCATTTATCTTGATATTCCAAACCCCTTAAAACAGCAGTCGAAACTTTCCACGAATAAAAATATTTATTAATCTAAATTCATATTATTCATTCCATTTAATTTGTATTTATGCTTAAAAAATATTTCAATAAGTATTATTCACGCAAATATAACAATGTTTACAGATGTAGGGGTATTGGATATTTAGTTATGTCATGAGCCGTGATGATTACGTTCTGATTCCAAGTGGTACGGCGTGTGCGTGGATGGGTGGTGGTGTGCATGGCGCTCCTTGTGTGGTGCAGGCACTATGCAGGCACTCGCTGCTGGTACCCTCAGCATGGCGGCGGCTAGAGGTCGTCGAGGGGCTCTGGCTGCAGGTGGTGGGGCGGCGCATGCCTCGTTGATTCTCGCACTATTACGCTGGAGAGCTGCCAGGACAGACTTAGCTCTGCCAGCTCTAGCTGCTGCTGCGTGGGGCGCTTGTGCAGCACTCTGGGATGTCCTACAGGTACTTGTCTATTAAGCGTTATTTATGCAGTCACTCAGTATACGAGAATCGGTATTATTTGTAACTTTTTAATTTTGTCTAGGCTGGTATATGTATTGGTGGGCCTGGATGGAGGGGTCCGTGGTCCTTGACGTTGGCGGCGCGGCACGCTGGGCTGGCGTTGGCCTGCTTGGCGCGACAGATGCTATGTGTGCGAGCACAGTTAGCAGCGTTAGCAGCAGCGCTAATTGCTGCATTCGCATCACATGCTGCACTGGAGCTGAGGATGCGCAGAGGTAGTGTTTTTATATTTTTTTTATTACTTACTAAACAAACGGTTTCAATGTTATTTTATTAATACAGAATAACCTGATTTTGCCCGTACCTATACATAATTATTACATTTAAAATAAGATAAAATCAAAATTGCATTCTTTTCAGGTCTTCACAGAAATTAAAAATAGTCAATAAATGCAGATATTAAATTCATTAATGTAGTTAAATTCCATATTAAAACACGAGCGTTTGAGGAAAGTGCCTCCGTGGAACAAAACGCTAACGCACGTAACACGCTACGGGCTAACGGTCTATCATGAGAAGAACCGGACAATAAACTCATGTGCCAAATTTTATCATTCTGTCATGTATATCACAATTAATTGGTAGAAAAGGCTTACTGAACGCATTTCATTGAAGTAGGTCGGTATCTTGACTGATTTGAGTTGACACCTACTTTTGTTTATATTAAAATACATACTTAATAGTTTTGGTTCTTATCTAAATAAATAAAATATTCTTGTTTACAGGTGAAGCAAATCGCCAAAGATCCTAGCGAAGACCAACAGCGACTCAGCTGACGGAACTGCCAACGACGATTGGAGATATCGTCGAAGGACCGGCAGGGCAGCAGACTCCTCAAATTGTTAGTTAACGTAAACACAACAATGATTCTGATAAAATAATGGAATAAGCGGACAGTGATAAAGACACTCAGAGTTACAGAGAAAGAGAAATATTTCTCTTTATTTATGCAACAACTATACAATATACTTATATCTATTTACATTATAGGTACACTTTTTTTTTGTTTCAAGCAATTTATCCAAAAGTGTTTATGATTTCTAATATATATATACCAAATGCTACAAGTAATTAGACGCCAAATTTCTTCATTATCAAATCTATGAAATAAGTAAATAATGTTAATACACCGTTAAAAAAATCTTTGACTGAATGTTATTAGGTAATTATTGAATGTTCAATGTTTTATATATAAGATACACGATAATGTATTTAGTCGTATGAGCAACCAAAAATTAATAGACTGAATATGTTCCGAATAAAGAAAACACGTTGAGGAAAAGGCTAGGTATCTACTCCACAGATTGAACCTTCAAAAAAATACAAATTCACTACTAGTACTTCTGAATATAAGATTATATATAATAAATTTGGTATATCCTATTACCCATTTAACTAGTCAATAAATAAAATAAACTTACTTAGAATATTTAGTAATGTTCTTTAAAATAAAAACAAAAAAAAAGCAATGTAACATATTATTATTATGTGATTTAACGACCTGGTTGCTAGGACCTTTAAGTCGAGTCTTTTTATTATAATTAACATCTTCATTCTTAACCTAACCTAGCCTAAACCTACAGCTTAATCTAGCCTAAACCTACAGCTTAACCTAACCTAACCTAATCATCCATAAAGTCGTGGCACTTTATGCGTGATGTTCCGAGGGAGTTCTGACGACAATGTCTACTTCTTTTAAAGAAATACAAAATAGTGAACAACTGTCAAATCTAAAATCAACCTCCTATAGCGAAGTCATTAAATTAATCGGCAATCTAAAATCAAATATAAGCTCAGGTATAGATGGCATTAGTACAAAGACAATCAAATGTGTTGAAGATCTTATAGCTGAGAATCTTGTAAAATGCATTAATAGCTGTCTTAATGAAGGGTATTTTCCTGACTCCCTTAAAGTTGCAAAAGTCAATCCCATATTTAAATCTGGAAATAAATTGGACCCCAATAATTACAGACCTATATCCGTATTGCCGGTGCTGTCAAAAATATTTGAAAAAATATTATACGATCGCCTAAATGAATTTCTAACTTCTAAATCATTTCTGTATAAAAAGCAATACGGCTTTAGACCAAAGTCTAATACAGTTTCAGCAACTGTAGACATGGTAACAAATATAAGACTTAACATAGAGCAAAAGAAAATCACCCTAGGTGTATTTATTGATTTGAAGAAAGCATTCGATACGGTTAGCCACCAAATACTTTTGCTAAAATTAAGAAACATTGGTATTACGGGTGCAGCGTACGATATTTTTAAGTCATATCTTACAAATAGATCTCAGGTCGTTAAAATAGATGGATATCGAAGTGAGTCGAAGTTGATTACTTGTGGCGTGCCTCAGGGATCAATTCTTGGTCCTTTATTATTCCTAATCTACATAAATAGTATTAATGAAATCGGGCTTAAAGGAGACATCACTTTGTATGCTGACGACACAAGCTTATTTTATTCTGATCATTCTATAGATGTAGTCGTAAACCAAGCTCAACATGATTTGAATATCCTACATGCCTGGTTGCAATCCAACTTATTGACCATTAATGCTTCCAAAACTAATTACATAATTTTTAGTGCTAAAAACAAAAACATTCCTCTCTACAGTCCCCTAAAAATTGACGGCGAAAATATTAATGAAGTGAGTGTCGAAAATTATTTGGGCTTAATATTGGACAATCGACTCACATGGAAGCCGCACATTGAAAAGTTACATAGTAAGTTATCATCACTTGCGGGTGCTTTACGGCCCATAGTTAGATGTCTGCCAACAAGCGTAAAGTACACCATATATAACGCTCTAGTTAAACCACGTATTGATTATCTAATTGAGGTATGGGGATCAGCTGCTAAAAGTAATTTAAAACTGTTACAAACCGCGCAAAACAAAATAGTTAAAATATTATTTCGATATGATTATTTGACATCTACCTCAAAAATTTATAAAGAAACTAATCTAATGAATCTTGCTCAAGCTCACTATTACAATATCTGTGTTTTGGTAAGAAAAATTTTAACAGGAAACATCCATTCACTACTTACTTTTTCAAAAAAGTCAGATCATTCCAAACACATGACCACCAGGCAGGCCAATAATATATATCTGAGACCCCCTAGGACAAATTATGGCAAAAAAAGCATTTTATACGAGGGTGTCCAAAGTTACAATAGGCTACCTAAAGAAATAAAAGAAGCTAAAACTTTGGTTGCTTTTAAGAAATTATTGAGAAACCATACTTTGAATGACTTTTCATTATTGGAATCACGAAACTAACTCAATTTCTATGTGTAACCGGATAGTAAATTAACATGTCATGGGTCTTATCAATGCTATGTTCATTAATTTTTTTTCAGACATAAATTGAGTGGGTACTTTTTTTTTCCCATCCACCCTACACACTGCGCTGTTCTGGTTATTGTAATTATATTAGTATTAGTATTTTCTCTGTAAGTGATTTGTAAATCTTTTGAGAAAATAAATGTCTTAAACCGTATGTAGAAGAGCACACTAAACACGATATTTACACCATTTCCCACACTTGCACTCATATACGAACACTTATTAAATAAAACGTCACGAATTTTATTCAATAATATCCATTGAAACACAAATTTGAGAAAATAATGCAAATAACGGACATGTCTCTTCCACAGTCCCGCCAAAACTCCTAATCTAACATATTTTATTTTATATAATTTAACGACCTGGTTGCTAGGACCTTTAAGTCGAGCCTTATTTTATATTTAACAGCATCATTCTTAACCTAAACTAATCTTAACCCAACCTAGCCCAACCCTAAAGCTTAACCTAACCTAACCTAATCATCCTTAAAGTCGTGGCACTTTATGCATGATGTTCCGAGGGAGTCCTGACGAGAATGTAGAAGAGTACACTAAACACGATACCTACACCATTTCCCACATTTGCACTCATATACGAACACATATTCAATAAAACGCCACGAATTTTATTCAATAATATCCATTGAAACACAAATCTGAGAAAATAATGCAAATAGCGGACATGTCTCTTCCACAGTCCCGCCAAAACTCCTAATCTAACATATTATTATATCTCTGTACAGTGTAGCTATTTGCTATTTTGCATCTGCTATTTTCTGAAGTTCAATTACTCTGTGGAAAAAAAACATGGCTGTTAATTCTTCAATTTTCCAATTACAGAGCATTATGCGACTCGGTGCCGCACAATGCCGAATTATGCTGAAGCATAATTGGAACGTGAGTTGGTGTTCAAATGCGCCAGTAGAGTGCGCTAATTTCAGTGTTCACATTAAATGTGAAATATAAAAAGTCAATGCTTGTACCTTCATTAATATTTATATTACTTTTATTTAACACAGGTTAAATTA
Source organism: Euproctis similis (assembly GCA_905147225.2). NCBI lineage: Eukaryota > Metazoa > Arthropoda > Insecta > Lepidoptera > Erebidae > Euproctis > Euproctis similis. The sequence continues at coordinate 23,562,580 of LR990110.1, forward strand.
ACATTGACTATTTCCAAAAACCTACAACGAAACGAAAGGTATATTTTTTTCAAGAAATACAAGAAATAAGGCACGCATCATGCGAAAGCACTACCTTTGAGAGTGCCCGATTGTGTGTAGCGATGCTGTAGTTGGAACATCAACGTTAAGCATTATGCCGCATAATGCGTTATAATGCTCTAATTGGCTAGTTTTCCAATTAGAGCATTGCCTGTTTATTCTGTCTGTCTATTCTATGAAATATAAAAAAATACGAATTAAAATTTTTCACTGCCCCTTTGAAAACTGTTTAATCATTTTTTTATTGTCTCTGAGTCTCATATTTAACACTATTAATCCCGCCTAAGTAATTGCCCGTAAAGAGAAATAGGTAGAGAGATGTAAAAATTTGTAAAGATAACTGCACCTAATTTTATTGTTTCTCATATTAAGTAACGCTGTTAATTATAGCTCAGACAATATCAATAAGTATATATTTATTGTATAATAAATAAAAATGTTGGGTTTTGATGTTAGAATAAAGTTGATTAATTTGACGAAGACACAAAATAAAAATAATAAATGATTGTTGACTGAATTTTATTTTTATTTATTTTTATTATTGTATTCAATTAGACTGATCGATTGTGTAGAAATCTTGATAATTGTTCAAGGCGGCCACAAACTCATCACAACAGAATACTTTGTATTAATATTTGATTCACGAAGTATGGAGAGACAGGAGTCCGAACTCAATCTATGGATCTGGCGTAAAATTGTGTATTTAAATTTATGTATGATTTTAAGTCTCAATCTATGCAATTAACCAATAAGGCACAATTATCACACATAACTTATGATTCAGAAGTGGGATTATTTACTTCCAGACTCGGTAATTGGCCAAAAACTGTTGTTTGAGGCCTTATGTTTGATCGTGGTCCTGGCGAGTCAAACCTGGTGCCATTGATACAGAGCAGCAACTGGACTGGGGCGATTATAAAATAAAAGACAATCAACATTAACACATTTATTTATTATCACTTCTAACACTATTTATACCTTATTATGAAGCCGTCAGAAAGCATACTATATGTATACCAGTATACCTACCTATTTGCGGAGTCATATTTTTACATTAATAGGAAAAATTCATAATTAAGAGTCTGAAATTGCATGTATACTTTAGACCAATAGATACGGCGCCGGTCCAGGATAGTTAATCCGTGGAGCTTCATTTAGCAAAGTTAACAGTAGTACAATAATAAAGCAAAAAAAAAATTCTTGTTGAGATAAGCAAGATAATATCGTCTATTTACGACATTTGGTGACTATTCTAAATACTGAAAGTCATCCAAATAACTGTAATAAGACAGTCATTCCTCCTTTCCCCCACTCCTGGACTAGTAAACGATCACATACACCAATATACAAATGACAGTGAAATATTTACGGTACGACTATTTTTCCACCATTTTCGTTTAATATCAGCCACTGAAATGAATAAAGAATTTCGATCTAAAGTGACACTGTCAAATTTATTATAGATGCATACAACTATGTGTAAGCAGGTTCTCGCAAAATTAATTTTATTTTGGACGTGACAACGTCTTATAATTCGATTCAGCGCGCGACGGTGATAACTCATGAGGCGTTACCTCGATCTGAGGCGTTCCATTTAGTAACGCCAGTAATTTTCAGCAGTCCATCAGTATTTTCTTATGACGTTGTCACCTTCAAATATCAACAGTAAACCGACTTTACAGACAACCGATTCTCAATTTAATTTTTCAACCAACAACTTTCGTAACAAATTTATTTTTAATTTAAATGTTGCAACTTATTGTTTTTGAGTCATCAATATGATAGTTTGAATCAAAAAATGATATAATGACATATTTATGAGGCTAAATGTTAGATCGACATTTTAATACGACTCCGTTAATTTCTATCATAACTATAATATATACGCAAATATACGTGTACAAAGTAAATACATATTAATAATTATGAATAAGTATATTAAAAAGACAATTTACTCATCTATCACTGCCTATACCAACAAGTTGTATCGTAAAAATATCAACGACACATATCAAATTATTGTCTGCGTTGTATATTTTCTAGCCGACAATACATACATATATTTATAAAAAATCTTTATCAGTACAGTTAATATTCAAATGAAATTTACATTTCATAAATACACACCTTGTAATACATGTCCTTTGGACACATTACCTTGCGACGTGCTTGATCGACAATTCAAGTATGTATATATTTTTGTTAATAAAATTATTTATTTCGTATATTGTCAACTAATATTAACTCGGCGTTTACAAAAAACTACAAAGTATCCTAAACCTCGGGATAAATAAATAAATAAATTAATATTTGCAATATAATCCTAAAGTCTAAATACTAAAATCCATCATAAAAATAAGAAAACGCAATTTACCACGTGTTTCGCAAAAGATTTACATTTGCGGGAAATCCGGCTTAAACATTTAGTTGTCCTGGTCAATAGGACCAGTAAATAAAATAAAATAAAAAAATAAGCTTAAGATAAATACGTGCACGGAACACGAAGACACGATCGAATTCTCCACGAGCGAGTCAATTCCCGAGTATAGGAGCTACCATGAGAAGAACCCGGCTTGTTTCTCAATCATACAAACATCATAACAATTTTATAGCTACAGATACAAGTAAGCAATAGTAAATCTATAAACAGTAAATCTATTTGAAATATTATCACGAAGATGTTATGTCTAGAATAAATAATTATACATTTTCACTGTGCTTAGCTCCTAAACTATAAAACGCATTATTTAGTTAATTGACATATGCTGAAATAAATAAAAGTATTGTGCTCACCATCTCGGATATTTAAATAATTTTTTAAAACACGGCAGTGTCTTTATTTTCTTCCTAATAAAAATCTTACAAATTATAAAATTCAAAATAAACAACGTAATGAGTAAGAGGGTAATAAATAAAAAGAAAAAATTGAAACAAAATCTTGTCTTTATTAAATGTCTAAAAATAAAATGATCTAAAAATAGCATCACAATAAATTAGCGCAAGGAAAATAGACATAAACAGTTCGTAATTCGAATATCAAGAAAAAAAACATTGGTAATTAACAAAACAAACTAAAACAATTCATAGACAAAGCACAATCTAAATTCTCGTCTAAGCTTTTTTTTCTTTTATAAAAATATTTACAACGAAATAGTACAAAGCTTAAAATGGCCCACTTTTCACTGTGAAGACCTAACTTTTCGACAAGACGAGAAATTATCATTATTACGCAATGTTAAATTACCAATCGTTCAGAACTTGCGTATTTTACGAATGGCAACACTGACAATATATAATGTAGACGTTTTAAATCATTATTAAATTTAAAACGACTAAATACTTTTTACATAGCAATCTTTTCCCGGCGCGTAATCGTAGGAACTAATCGTCAACGTATTTAACATCTTCACATGTTATAAAGAAATACATTTATAACAACAAGGAATATCTAGGTAGGTAAAAAAAACTAGACCACATTAAAATGTGTTCCCTAAAAGAAAATACCAACACTCACTGGATTTTTATAATACATTTAACGCAACGAAACACTACATTATAAATACACTTTTAATTATTGTCGGATTTTTTTTTACCCAACAATTCGTAATAATAATATCTCGATTTAATTATTTCTATTTATTTATAATATATAAAATAAATAACACGAAACTCAAAACTAACAATATAACACTATCGGGAAATCTTCTCGAAATGCATCACGTACACCATAGACGTAGTAAACTAGATGACTAGTTTTTTTTTTTCAACACCAGTTTTTATGTCTTTGATCACATAAATGCTTACATTAATATCTTCACAATATCAAAACAATAATTTTAAAAAAGTGTTTTATTTTTTTATTGCATTATTACTGTTATTTTGTACCTTCATACTTTAAGAATAAATAATAATTGTGAATCTAATAGTTCCTAACATATGTTTTACGTAACTTCTTTTTTTTTATATAGACATAGATAATAATTAATTAATTGCTGTTCGTTAGTTTCATTATAACCTACAGAGGCAAAGGGGATATTTATGTAAATTGATATGATAGTTTGAACAGAATAATAAATTTCTGAACGAACGTTCGAGAATCAGAAACTTATATGTTTTATTTCCTTTCCATGTCTCTGTATTTTCTCATCATATAAACCACGAAATATTACCACCTGACTCTATACTTTGTGGTTTAAACATTCGATGGATATCTACAAATGTTTTAAAAACAAAATACCAGCCAGATGCTTGGGAAACTAATGAACAGCTTATTTATTTAATCTGTGGCTCTCAATGATGTGCCGCTAAAGCACGTATCCAGAAATAGTACGTACACAACTTACAATGAAATTTCAAAAGTTTAAAATAAGAACGTTCTAGAGTTTTAGTAGAGTAGTTTAAAATTTCATTAGAAACTTTTCAGGTCGAGACGGTTTCGCCGATTCTGCCAAGTTCAAGACAAGAGAATTCATTTTGGATTCAAATAAGTTTTGGACAAAATTGTTATAGAAATATTGATGATGTAGTATTTCAGGTATTTACTTACAATATTTACACATATTCGCAGAAATAATATGTATTTACTTAAAGTATATCAATTTCGAGATTCTCTCTGTTGAAGAGTTGTTTTTATCGAAAAAAACGACTCCAACCTATACTTTCGTTGCACCGAGTTGCAACTACAATTTATGTAGAAATCCCGTTAACTTTACTCTAGTTCAGAAATAAATGAGATTTATTTAAGTCCGTTATCTGGCTGGAATATATTAGACTGACCAGAATTGAAATCCCAAGATCGAAAAAAAAATTGCATAAATGATGTCACAAATTTATGAATAAGTTAAAAAAATATAATAAATCTTTTTTAAAAATGATCATTCCGTCGACGACGACACGCGGATGTTATATTTGTCACATTCACCTTGTAAATAACTTTATATGGCGGGCCATATAAAGTTATTTAAAAGGTGAAGGTTTCTACTCGACTTACAAACTGTGACAAAAACAAACAGACAGACATTCCAGACAGATAAATATTTAATAACAGATTTATATACTATTTGCATTATTTAATTGTATTAAATTGCATTAAATAGTACTTGCCTTTCCACACGACACAATTTCATTGGCCAATCGAATTGATGGCCATTCTTGGGCCACTCAATTTTCATAGAGATTTATTCCCAGATGTTATATACACATGATACAATTTGATTGGTACTAATAAAATTGGACAAAGACGTGTGTCGAGCGGTAAGAATTAAATTAAACTTATCCAAAGTTTTTTTTTACGAAGTAAGCAGCAAATAGCCATTAAATTAAATAACACACTCGGGTAATAGTAAATACTACATGTGTATGCATTCTAATCTAGAAAAACGCTAAACGATATAATTATAACAAATGGACGACATTTGAAAAACAAGTTAAAATTCCTTCAATAGGGTCTGTTTAATTGAAAAATCAATATTGTCGCAATATTTGTATTTGTTTGTTTATGCAAAACTTTTCTGGCGGTATGGCGTTCACTCGCGCCATCGTTACAAAAGAAAGATAACACTTTCAAGATTTCTTTTTCAATATGGCCGAAACTGGCACGTCGTGACGTCACATTTGAACAAATTTTAGTAAGTTTTATTATGACATTACATTCTGCAATATTTCATAAATGTAATTAAATCTTCAACAATATTATTGGGATACATTTTGTTAGTAAGAAAGCCATAACTATTATAATATTATCAGTTACATAAATTTTATGTACCTACAATATTTGTTACTCTTAAATTTTAATCCTTTCCATATCTTTTGTCAGTCAGATTTATTTTTCGGAAAAGCTATTGCAATACTTGTACGAATACACTAGTGGAGACCCGCGACATTCATCTGACTGGTAAAGACACTATCCGACTAGTGTCCAGTTCAACAACAGTATCAACGTGATTGGCGTTTCATCAAATCCAGCAAATTAAATTAAACTATATATATTTATATATCGACTTACAATTAATATTTACACGGGTATATAGGTGCCGTTCGGTTTGTAGAACATCTGGCCAGTGAAGACCCGACGGAATATCTCTCGCAGGAGCAGCTTCTTCTCCTTTTTGATCTTCTTCAGGATGCCCTTGTTCTCGTTCGCTCTTCGAGAGAGATACGGGAGAACTTCCACGACCGGCCCGTACGGGACATACTTGTAGGCGGAGTAACCGGCTTGTCCTGTTAAGTTGAAAGTACTAAATTAATGTGTACAAAAGTAATACGAGTTAGTTTTAAACATAAACAGATCGTATTTCCATTTAAATACAGTTTAATCATATCCTGGGTTTATTGGGTACGCGAGGTAAAAAAAAAAACTCTAACTAGTCTGCACTTAAATAAAGAAATTAATATTTTTAGTTTTGCAAATGTAGACTGTGTAATTTTGGTCTGTTTAATAGATTATAAAGAGCAAAAATTGGTTACTCTTAGATTCTCGCCAAAAATTAAATCTGTGAAAGCTTGCCTAGTAGGGACAAACTTTTAGTACAACTTTAAAGTACAATTGTAATGCGTGTACGTGTACGTGCACGTACACGTGCGTACAAGTAATGTATCTGTGGAACTAAGGTGTTTGTTTGGACTGTCTTACCTAACGGGAAGGTGATGTGGTCGCACATTCCCAGCAATTGTCCAAAACATACGATTTTGTGTTCAGGCAGGATTTGCTGGTCCTTCATGAGCTGGATGGCGTACCGCACCGTGTCCTCGTTGTGGGAGGCCACCATGACGCCCACGTCGCTGTTGCTGGGCGTCTTGACGCGCGCGAGGACCTCCTTCATGCACTTGTGGAAGGAGGCCGTCGTCGCCTCGTAGTTCTCACAGGTGGGGTCCTCGTAGCCAATGGCAGCCGCTCTCGCGCGTTCCTGATTATGAATTTACATTATGTTAAATATAGATTTGTGTAGTTGTTACTCGCCAAATCCTAGTATTCACTCTTTGAGATGAATGAGAGGAGGAAGTAGAGGGGATAGTGAAAAGTGATAGGGGATACGTAAGGAACTAAAAGGTTGTGTAAATAGTTTTTTTAATAATATAGGAGGGCAAACGAGCAGGCGTATCACCTGATGGTAAGTGAGCAGCACCGCCCATGGAAACCTGCAACACATATAATGTTACAGTTGCGTTGCCGACCTTTAAGGGAGTAGGATAGGAAAGGATGGGGAAGGGGGGTGGGCATCCGGGTACCTCTCTCACCGAACGAAACACGGCATGAGCCACTTTGATCTTCTGAGAGGTCGTGGAATTTCACCGGTCGAATAGTTTATAAAAACGTCAGGAACCACATAATGTAATCCACCAACTATGGGTTGGGCGGCGGACGTAGTTCCTCAGGATGGCTAATGGGCAATGCGACTGACCTGCTCCAGGTAGGCGCCGCGCACCAGCTTGGCGCTCCACTTGAAGTTCTGCCGCTGCGCCTGTTCCATGTCAGTCACTATTTCATTGTACGTGTTCTTCAAATATGTCTGATAGGTGTTGAACACTAAGAATTTACCCTGAAAAGGTTAACAGAATAACATATTTTCATCATCATCATCATCATCATCATCATCATTAGCCTTTTGAGGTCCACTGCTGGACATAGGCCTCCCCCATAGAGCGCCACAACTGCCGGTCCGCTCAATCATGGGAGGATTTTGCCATAATCGCCACGCTTGGCAGGCGGGTTGGCGATCGCAGTAGGCTGTATTTTCTTGAGAGAGAATGCTGCTGCCCATTCTTCTAGCTTTTCCCTTAGTCGCCTTTTACGACACCCACGGGAAGAGATGGGGTGGCGGTATTGTAAGCCGGCGCCACACAGCACATATTTTACAGTGTCATATTTAGAATTGTTGAATCCCCCAAAGACCCGACTCCCTGGCATCAATTTATTTTATAAACAAAATACACAAAGTCTCAGTCTTGTTTTTAAATAATAATATCTTGGACAAAATACACACAACACCCTCTATTTCCTAGCTAAACAACTAAATGCTTATTTTATGGAAACTAGATAACATAGACACATAGAAAAACACCCACCAAAAATATGTGAAATCTGTTAAAAGTTTAGTCGAATTTAAAATGGTTTTCGCCAAGGTCTCTTTTATGAAATCCCTGGCCGTCACTCCAGAGGCCCTCTCCTATATCCCGCCATGATGTCATAATTATTTCCATAAAATATTTTCAAAGTTAAGACAATAGTAATGTTATATGTTTGTTGATTATTGAAGGAATCATTATCTATTGAATATTTTTTTTCTAGTCGAGAAGTATCTCATAAGGACCAATAAAATATAATGAGTCTTAATTTTAGCAGCATCCTATCCGTGCTATACCAATGAGTACGCTAACAGGTATTTACTAAATGGAAATGGGGCTCCATTCCTTCCCTTCCTCATTCACTTAAATAATTTCAACAAATCGGATGACACAGTACTTGAACCACCTTTTAGCTCGACCAATATAATTTTTGTCCGGAATCGAACCCATGAGAAGTCATGGGTTCGATTCCGGACAAAAATGATTTTTCGGAAGTTATATGCGATAAATATCAATGACTGACAACATTGTGCTCGATGTATGACAATAGGTTCGCCACCTATCCCATTTGGGACGTAACGTAACGGCGAGTCGAGGCTACCTACACCTTCGTGCAGAAAATGGCGCAAAGTTATGTATTTACGTATGTTTTTCATATTTAAAAAAAGAAACCTCACCTTATTGTACCTCCTCATCATTTCCATAGTGATCCTAGAGATAGCCGGTTGGAAGTATGTCTGTTCAGCGTCCACCATGATTCGGACGTCGACTTCGTTCGCCACCTGGATGATGTGGTTCACACGCCTCAGCATGTTGCGGAACATCTCCTCCTCTTTCGCTGATATCTGGGAGATCAGACGTCGCATCTGTCCAGACTTGGGGTCGGGGACACGGAAGGAGTCAGAAATGTTCATGTTCTCGTCCAGGATATCCGACCAGGGGAAAAGATGGACGATGCTGGAACGAGATAATACATTGATATATTCTGGACACAATTCATACCAAATCACAGGAATTTTCGAAGTCAAATGTGGATCAACGCGCAGACTTCTAAATCAGCAGTTCGCCTGCTAACCACTGCAGCACAAGGCGTGCTTTTTCAGATTTACAACTAATAGTTTTAAAGATAAAATAATCACTGGACATTATAGCAATTATTTTAAAACAGACGAAAAACCCACAACTTTTAATTACGGTAATAAAACGCTTCGGCGAGTCAAGGGTTTCACGGCCGCTGCCTACATCTTCGGGTAGAAAAAGGCGTGAAGTTACGTTTGATACTTTTGTTTGAAAGGAAAACTACTAAATTGTCGTCGTTATTGGAAACCAAAGAATACGAGAAATCGTTCGTAAATGTAAATTCTCGACAAACCGAAAAGACCCGAGAAATAAGCCACGAGATATATTTATTTCTCAGAATTTCGCGAATCACATTCATAACATTGAAACAACTTTTCAGGATTATGTCGCGTTTATTTAGAACTTATTTTTATTTATTTCCCGACGTTTCGAACTCTTTACAGAGATCATTTTCACGAGTGATGAACAAAAAGATGGTAGTCGTTCAAAAGCTATTTTCATTGATACAGAGAGCACCCACTTTTTGGAAATAAAAATCAAAAAGTTGATGTTAAAAATATGATTTTTACTATTGGTAACCCACATCAGACCATGAAACAAAAAAATAACAGAAAAATAAGTAAAATAAGTTTCTTTTCTCAAAATATTACAAATAATAGTACTACCAATAGCCCGTCCAAAATGAAATACACTCGAGAGCAATGAATCCGGGTCACTTAAAGAATCCTAAAAATCTCGGAAACTAAAAATGCTAGGTTAATGCAATAAATTGTATTTAATAGACAATGTAATACTCCTTAAATGAAGGTATTAAAACTTCTTAGTTATTGTAAAGTTATATCATAAAAAAATCAAATTTGAAAAAGGGCCACTTTCGAAGATGGAACTACGAAATTACAGCATTTGGTTTTGCTTTTGTTTGTAATCTGTCATTTATGTGGGTACATAAACCATGTTGATAGTGCTCTATATTCATTATTCAAGCTGAAATTATGTCGCTTACGCCTGAAGAATGCACCAGAATACTTACAATGCTGGAAACCGGCCGGAGTCAGCGCGATACAGCCAGGACTGTTGGTGTGTCGCTGTCAACAGTACAAAGAGTTCTCCGACGTTACGAAGAAACTGGTTCTAACCTACGCAGACCAGGAACGGGCAGAACCAGGTATACCACAGCACGAGAAGACCGATACTTGGTGAACACCATGCTTCGAAATCGCTTTCTCACAGGAACTGAACTCACCAATCAGTTTCGACGCCTCGGAGGAAGTAACCCAAGTGCATGGACAGTAAGACGTCGGCTTGCTGAATCTAACTTAAAACCCCTTAGACCTGCAAACGGCCCTAAACTGGAGCGTGGGCATCGTATTTCAAGACTAAGATATGCCCAGAGCCACGTAAATTGGAGTATTGAAGATTGGTCAAAAGTTATGTTCTCCGACGAATCAAAATTTATGCTCTACAAGCACGATGGAAGACACAGAGTGTATCGAAGACCAGGGGAAAGATTCAAGCAAGCATGCATCGAGGAAAAAGTAGCCTACGGTGGTGGGTCTGTACTTGTGTGGGCCGGAATTTCTTCTGAAAGTCGCACAGAGCTGGTGATCATAGAAAACGGCTCTTTAACTAGCGTAAGATATGTGGAAGAAATCCTCAATGATCACGTTGGTCCATTTATGGTCAATTTAGGTGAGGATGCTATATTTATGCATGACAATGCCCGACCTCTACAGGTAGGATTGTGAATGACTACCTTCAAGAGATGAACATTACTCGTATGGAGTGGCCAGCGCGCAGCCCGGATATCAACCCGATCGAGCATGCTTGGGACGAGCTAGGCAGATGCGTAAAACAACGAAACCCTCCCCCAATCACGCTTCGTGAGCTCAAAATTGCTCTCACAGAGGAATGGGAGAATATTCCCCAAAATCGTATAAGGAACTTGGTGTACAGCATGCCAAACCGCGTAAACGCAGTAATGGAAGCACGAGGAGGCAATACGAAGTATTAAAATTCAAGAAAACCGTAATAAAGTTCCAAAATTTCATGTTTCCTATTTTTGTTTTAAGGAGAGATCAGCAGATTTTTTCTTTATGTAATTTTGTGTTAATAAAATGTATGGTGACTGATATTTTTTTTACTTTCATTTAAGGAGTATTACATTGTCTATTAAATACAATTTATTGCATTAACCTATCATTTTTAGTTTCCGAGATTTTTAACATTCTTTAAGTGACCCGGATTCATTGCTCTCGAGAGTAATAATCAGTTTTGAAGAACAGCCGCTGAGTTTTCTTGCTGGGTCTTTCTCAGGACTGGCCGCGTTTTTGACCCAGTGGTAGATTTTTAACAAATTTAAAATCAATCAATATTTAATAATAGTTATACTCTGATTTCCACTAACTTAAGAAAATAAGATAATTATCTAATAATTAAAAATAACAACTCTTACCTATTAAATCATATAACAAAGGAGAATTAAATAAATATTTAATTTTTTGTTTCATAGTCTGATGTGGGTTACCAATAGTAAAAATCATATTTTTAACATCAACTTTTAGATTTTTATTTCCAAAAAGTGGGTGCCCTCTGTATCAATGAAAATAGCTTTTGAACGACTACCATCTTTTTGTTTATCACTCGTGAAAATGATCTCTGTAAAGAGTTAAGTAATAAATAAACGCGATATAATACTAAAAAGTTGTTTAAATTGAAAAGGTCGAGAAAGAAAGAACTCTGGTTCGTGGACAAAACGTTTGGAGAGTTGAATATTGAATTTTTCTAGGTCTACGACAGAACGTTTCCTAGCAAAGTACAAGAATAATATTGTAAATCCAAAATGTATTTGTTTATAGTGATTATAGGTTATTAATAGTAGCATTACAGATGATCGTAACATAACTCTAGCAACTTTCACGACACAACGCTTACGAGTGCTAATAGATGTCGCCACTGACCGGTCCCATGGGAATAAATGAAGCACACTGAAATAACCAAAAACCTCTTTACATAACTATACCATAATTTACAATAATAAAAAGTAATATTAGTTGGTAGTAGACTCTGCAAAATAGTTTTAGTAGTAAGACACGAATAGTTTTTTTTTAATATTTTACTAGACCTCGTTTCACCTGATGGTAAGTGACGACGAGGCCGTTGACGGTGAAGCGCACTGACTGCCCAGTTAGTAGCCTATTCACTCTCCTTTTGAAGAGACCTATGTCATAGCTAACGGGGAACATCGAAGCAGGTAGTTTGTTCCATTCACCAGCCGTGCGGATGATGAAGGAAGATCCAAAGCGCTTGGTTCGTACAGGTGGGTTTCAACAACTTACGGGTGTAGACGGTAGTTCGCCGATAGAATGGGGATCAGGTTGTTTAAAATCCGGTGTAATGGCAATGGGTTCGCCATAACTTAAAGATTCGGCGAGTCGAGGCTTCGAGTAGAAAAAGGCGTGAAGTTGTGGTACCTATATGAACGACTAGATTTTTCAGGCATAGGCGGGCAAATGATGGTAAGCAACTACTCACCGCCCATTAACACCGTGGTGAGTTGCCTTACTTTAAGGGAGTAGGAGAGGAAAGGAAGGGGAAAGGCGATCAGGCCTCCGGATAAACCTCTCTCACCGAATGAAACGCGGCACGAGCTATTTCACGCCGATTTTCCGAGATTCGATATTTCACCGGTCGAGCCGGCCCATTCATGCAGCGAACTGCAAAACTCTAACCACTATTAAAATTTGCCTTTATTCTCGTCTTTAGCCCCTCAACTCCGAAACTGTTTGCCTGGATTTCGGGAAATAGTCTTTAACAAGAAGTCAAGTGCCACCTTGTTAAATGTTCCAACTCAAACTCACCCCTGTTTGTCGGAAGTGATTTTCTTCAAGAAGTCCTGCACCTCGGGCTTGATGCTGTGGTCGCCGAAGTACCGCTGGAAGTCCTCGATGGTCTTGTGGTGCGTGAGCACGTTGCCGGTGCCGCCCGCTATCTCCTGCATGTAGTTCCTGGCGCGCATTATCACCTCGGATAGTTGCAGCTGAGAACATTAAATTATTAACTTAGTTATATCTTTAATAAATCATGATTTTATATCATGCTAGCTGACCCGGTGAACGTTATTCCGCATCAAAAGTAATAAACAAGTAAATTTTGGATTTATCACTTTTTCTTTTCAATATCATACATGAATTGTAGATAAAAACCACCCCGTTGACACCCTCTATCTATTAAAACAAACCGCATCAAAATCCGTTGCGTAGTTTGCGGAAAATGACTTTATTATATACTATGTAACTAGCTGACCCGGCGAACTTTGTTCCGCATAAAAAGTAATAAATGAGTAAATTTTGGATATTATGAGGTTCGATTTGTGCTATTTATCGGCTTTAACTACTGTCCCGCTATGTTAATACTGCAATATCTTCGAAATCATTCGTTTAAATTCATGCTGTAAGGGGCCAGGATCATCTCATTACTTGCACAATCTATTTAAGACATTATTTGGATGAGATGAAATGGCTTTAACTGCTGTCCCGCTATGTTAATACTGCAATATCTTTGAAAATTTTCGTTTAAATTGCATGCTGTAAAGGGCAATAATCACCTATATTACATGCACAATCTATTTAAGACACTTAATTGGGTGAAAATTAATGCTGTAATGTTTAAAATCGCTTCGTAAATAAGCCATAATTTCTCGTAAAAAGTGAAAAAATAAAAATGGTCAATGTGGGTTTTCCCTAAGAGATAGGCCTCGCGGACTTTTTTGTGGACATTCTGAAGGTGTTTAATAATGTAGAACATTGTTTTGATCTATCACTTAGGGTTCAGCCAGCGTTTGCAATTAAAGTGCTAAATCTCAAAAAATATCATTTTTTTCTTTACAACATCATATATGAATTATAGATCAAAACCACCCCGTTTACTATTAACTATCTAACTATTAAAAAAAACGCATCAAAATTCGTTGCGTAGTTTCAAAGATATAAGCATATAAGGGGACAGCGGAAAGTGACTTTATTTTATACTATGTAATGATTATAGTATGATATAAAAACCTTTTTCAAGATACACACAGTGCCATCTAGTCACGAAAATAAACCACGGATTATAGCACATTACATTTAGGTATAGATCTTTTCATACAAATACTTTTAACAGTTATAAAAACACATTGCAAACCAACTAGACGGTATACTAGCATATATTATGTTCTTCACATATACGTTGATGAGCTAGGAATTGTTAACAGTGGTTGTCACCAGCTCGTAAATGGGCCGGCTCGACCAGTGAAATACCACGACCTCTCAGAATATCGACGTAAAGTGGCTCATGCCGCGTTTTGCTCGGATAGAAAGATGGTGTCCCCTCTCTCCTGCCTAAAAATATTTAGTATCAGTAATTTTTGTAAGTGTATATATTATATACTCACAAGTAACTGCGGCCTTCCGAGCGCTGTGAGTTTGATCGCCATGAGGCCGGTGCTCTTCGTAATATCTGGAAGGAGCGAAAATATAATTATTCACTTGCAACTCAGTCACCCAGATAGTGTGTGGTTACATTTTTTTTAACGGCGAGAACAATATTTAAAGTACCTAACATTAATTTTAATTAAAGAAGAACAAAAGTTTATATAGTTTCATGATCATCATCATTTCAGTATACTAAATAAAAATGTACTTCACATAATCAATTATTAGTGCGATGAAAATCTTCTGATGCTGGACTGGACTATGTCCCCATTCGCATGGCAATTGATAATACAACAAACAACGTGGAGCATAACATCTCATTCGTACCTAATATGCGAGAAAACGCTGCCAGCACCTTGGGGCGAAGAAGTAGGATATTTAAAATTAAACTGCTCAGGTATAGATATTTTTCAAACTTACCTACATATAATAATTTCTTTAACAGCGCCATCTCACAAAATTTTGATGTACCGGGAGATTGGCATCAATACAAGAACTACAAAAAGTTACAAGATGGCGCTATATAAAGTTATAAACAAATGCTTCAACAAGTTTAACAAAATTTGAAAATTAAGACAAGACAAAATCCTATTCCAATAGTTATTAAAAACAACATCTAAAACGTTAGAATCGTTTCTGAGCTGTGAAAACTAAATGCGTGGAAAGGAATATAGCTGTTTTACTGTGTCTCTCTCTACCATAATCCATAATTTGCGATTACATAGATATTTTACCCGACGCGTTGCTATTTTACTTTACTGCTCCCTATGATAGCATAAAAGTATTATAGCCTTGCTGAGTAATGAGACTTTCTGATGAACTTATAATTTCTCAAAAGAATTTGGCATATACCGGGTTTGGAGGCGTTCAAAGTCAAACTTAAAAAAACCTCTGGTACTTTGTAATATCTGAGTTTAATTCGTGAAAGTCTTACTTGCGACGGCGTCAATGCTCTTGAGGAAAGCCTCCATGTTCTTCTCACACGACGCTTCGTTGAGGTAGAAGTAGGTCCTGGCGCTGTTCACCTTGTACCTTCTGTCAGCGAACCTCTGTTCGACGTGATACTGCTTCAGTTGACCTTCCTCGGCTTTGTCACCGCACGCCGATATTGATGCACTGCACAAATATTATCAATTGTTATTATGGAAATAAAATTGGGGTGTCTGTTTTGTGATATTAAAGTAACCTTTCTTTTACTAAATGCACACTATACATGTATCAAAATTAAACCAACTCTGATGTCAATGCATTTATTTCTGCGAGTGTGTTTGTGTGTCGACCATCTGTGACCAGTTTTTCAATTATTAAAAGTAATTGCTAACAGTAGGTGCGTGAAAGTAGGTCTTTATCAGTGGTAGAGTCCTGCAGTTGGCTGCACGAATGACCTGGCTCGACGGGGGAAATACCACGACCTCTCAGAATATCGAAGTATAGTTGGTCAAATGCCGGGTTCGCTGCCGGGCCACTTCCGACCCTTTCTCTATCCCATTTTAAAGGGCGGCAACGCAACTGTAACAATATCTGTGCTGTAAGTGGCCATCGGCGGCATTAGTGGCTTACCATGAGGTGACACACCTGCTAGTCTCGTGCGGCCCAAAAAGGCTTATTTGTGCCAAGTTTTGATATATGTATAAAAAAATATGTTTACATCCAAACCAATCGTGTGATCATCTGCGTGACAGCAAATGTTGTCACGTTGAGTGACAATGTAAATTTTTATCATAGTAGGTTTAGGCTTCAAAGACACGGTTTCCAGGTCATAAATAAAAATACAACTGTAGGTAGTATACGAAAGTTAATTATAAAATTATCTAATATAATGCAGGTAGTTAATTATTTTAATATGAGAGACTGGCCAGACATTTTAGAATTAGACAGGATATTCGGCCATTTTCATTTGAAACTGTTATCAAGAAAGGAGCCAGAATATAAAAACCTTCAACAAAACTTTTGATCTTATTGACTGGCTGCCCTCAACCTTCACATCTCTACCTTCGCCTTCATCTTTACCTTTACACCTCGACTTTCATCTTTACTTTCACCTCTACTATCATCTCGACCTTTTCCTGTCAACAACTGACAGTGCAAGGCAGCCCGACAACATCTGGGAGGATACTTCGGAGGAGCACCAGGACACCCCTGCAGTGAGCCTTCGCGGGTCACTCGGCATCAGGTCGTACCTACTCTCTTCTAAGAATTTGGTAGCCACAAATTGAGGAGCAACTCGTTGTTAAAATAAAAAAAAAAACTTTCAATAATCAAGTGAATTTTTATTTATATACCCCGACCGCGTTACAATGTATTGTGGTTAATCATTTCAGGTCAGACACATTACCCACAGTGTGACTCCCTCTCTCTCTCTCTCTCTTTACACGAGGAGAGAGGAGAACAAGATAGAGTGCGGGAGACCACAGTCCTCTATTATCAAGATAGACTTAAGTATCGATTTAAGTATTTACCGTTGTTGATTACATCAAAGGCATAATCATAACCCTAGTCCAAATGAGAATGTATAAATCCTCAAAAGGTTGTCCCCAGGTGCCGTCACTCAACAGCTATAAGTCAAATCCAATGTTACCAACAAAGGAGTTCTAGAACCTACGAACCTCCGCAAGCGGAAAACTAAACTACCAAATAGTAGTTTTATTATGTTTTGAAAAATATATACCTAGGCCTTAAGGTCTTTCAAGCATATTTTTGATGGCACCGTGTCATGAAGACCGAAAATAAATGAATCAACATGTTTATAACATGTTGTTGATTGTTTGTTCTACACAAACACATTCTCACTAATAGTTGCGCAGTTCATAGGACGGCTTAAAATCTTGCCCGTACCCGTTATCTGGATATATTGCCATTCCAATTGATAGATTTTTGACACAATTACCCAGGAATTTAATTAAAATGGTCAACAAAACAAGCAATAGCCAATATCATATAGATATCTGCTCTGCGACAAGGATCGAACCTTTTATACCACCACGCAACAGCCGATGCTCCCTTTTTTGTAACGCGAGGAAATGCTTTAGGCACACCCCCGTCATCCCGGACGGCAGGGGGTAGTGTGGGACTCCCAAAGCAGTATACTGCGTACTGTACTCCAATCCTAGGGCTAATAAAACACCGCGGCGGCCCTTCTCCGGCGTGAGGATGGACCAGGACGCGTTTAAGCCCTATAGACCACCCACCCTGCCGTTGCACCCCTATATTACGAGGGGGGCTCATCCTCAAGGAGCCTCGGCGTGAGTGGATATGTACTCGTGTCTACCACTCTTTTAGAGCCACGCAGTTGACCGCTGAAAACCTGCGCTGACCGCTGAAATACCACGATCACTCAGAGAAGTACTGAATAATTGGCTCATTTGGTTCATTGAGAGAGGTATCTAGAGGCCTCCTTCCCCATTTACTTATATGTTTAAACAGACATATGAAACAATCATATACTTAAATATAAAACTGTATATTGTTTTGTTTAATAGCTAATATGTCATTCAAGATCCAAGAATATCCCATCAACAAAATGGCGTCGCATCACGCCATCATACGTCACAATGAAATTAACCTAAGTACCTACTACATCATTGTCTATTGAAAAGGGTTTCATTCACTAAAACGATCCTTCTGTGACTTCTGCACTGTATAATGGTACATGGTAGATAATTACCACACATAATTACGCATTGCCATTGAATATAATAATTTGTCTGCGTCGCTATTCAAAAATGTAATTCTTTTCGAAAGTTATGTGTGATAAATATCGATGACTGACAACTTTGTGCCGTACGTATTTGGGACGTAACGGATTCGGCGAGTCGAGGCTTGACAGCCGCTGCCTACACCTTCGGATAGAAAAGGCGTGAAGTTATGTTACTTATAAGTACCAAGTCCTTCACTATTACTCACATCTTACATCGTTTAAATATTCCTGCTTTCGATACCTCAGTTGCAGATACGTACAGGCACGTAACCAATACAAAAAGTTTACGCAGTTTTTTTAGGAGAAATGTCTTTGAAAGCAAATTTTGGGTTACAGTATTTTCAATTTACCAGTTAATATCCCATCTGCATCATTCTAACAGCTTAGGGGATTACGGGTCATAATATCCAAATATCTTCTTAAAAATATGACCCCTGGGACCTAATTACATGTAAATCTATCACAATTAACCGGCAAATCCACAATACGTGCGACTTCAAAAATTTAAAAAATTACAAGTGACTCAAATTAAGAAGCTAAAAATATATCTAGACAGGTGTCTATCAGCAGTACTTTCACTGTCGAGTTCTTGGCATACAGGTAGAATAGGTACTCACTTCGGAGACTCGTATATTAAATTTTAATATACACCTAATTATTACGATCATAAAGTGCATATTAAAACACTTTCATAAGATTAAGATGTTATAAAGCTGCGTTCACACCGGTCATTCTAAAACCTTTTTTTTATTCTGAGATAAGTATTTCTTATATGCTTATATCTTTGGAACTACGCAACAAATTTTGAGGCGGTTTTTTTTAATAGATAGAATGTGTCCACGGGGTGGTTTGTATACATAATTCATGTATACTGTAGTAAATAAAAAGTGTTAATTTTCGAGATTTAAGACTTTAATTGCAAACGCTCGCTGGCTGAACCCTAAGTGATAGATCAAAATAATGTACTACATTAATATACACTTTCAAACGGTGTACAAAAAAGTCCGCGATGATGTATCCTATCCTCCTAGGGTTAATCTACAACGACCAGTTTTATTTATTTTCAAAGTTCGCTGGGTCAACTAGTATTCAATAAAATGTTGCATTACTATTAAATATAAAGCCTTTAAAAGTGAACTGACTTTTTTTTTCATTTATTAAGACACTAACTGGAGTCATCGAAATTCGTACCTCTGAAGTTTTAAGCTTTATATTAAACATACAAAATAGTGGTCGAGCACCCTGCAGCTGAATCAAGAAGTGGGTTTGAATCCTGGCTCACACTAATGACTGCCAACACCTTCAGGTAGAAAAAGGCGTGAAGTTAAGTTATGCATTAAAATTTGGTGCGTTTTTCAAAACATCCAGTCAAAGTCACTTCATTATTATATTTTTTTTTTATAAATATAAATATTTAAGTGCTATTGGAAACGTATCTTTAGGCATATATTCAGGTCGACCTAGTTGTGTTTGTGCCTAACAATTTATTTTGGTCCGTAGCGCGCCGTAGTACTAGCTAGCACGCTTTCACCGTAATACGATGACCACATTGTAAGACATTAATATTTGGCAAGCGTGCATTGTAAAGCCTATAACATTGTAAGCATTTTAAAATAAATTTGTAAAATAGCAATGTCTACATATAGGAGATATCGGAGAAAGACTAATATAAAGCTTTACTCACAACAGAAGTAGTATAATTTATTAGATTTTTATCTATTTTTATGTACGCGTTTCACGCAATATGCACATTGCACTGCATATTTCAGCTATATATATATTGATAAAGGTGAACAGGAATATAATTTTCATCCCGCCGGAATACTAATACTACTACTACTAGAAATATGCTAGACCTGGATTCTGGATATTTTATGGGCTTTGTTTGACCCAATTGTATCAACAAAATTATGAAAAAAAATTGTCAAATATACTTAACTGGTGATGATGAAAGATTTTGAGCAGTATATAATTAGATATCATCATTATTTCTTTTTTAAATTTTGACACCTAATACCATTCTAAATAAAAAAAATGAGTTAATTATAATTTTTAATTAATTTTCACTTCTATTAAATAAAAGTAAAGAACAAAAAATAGCAACCGTTCCGCTCAAGACAAATCAGCAATTTGCACACACAAATGTCATAGAAAACCGATCTAAAGCGAAGCGTAGCCCTTCAGCTGAGTGTACGTACATATTAGTACATAATGACGCCCACAGGGTAACTCATTTACTAATAGAAAATTAATGAAGCCATAAAATTAGTACAGTCAGAGTACATACTTTAATATACGTAGGTTTGTATATAGAGGAACTTAATTGGCAAATGAGTGGCTTAATATTATATTAGCAAAAATAGCTGGTCTCTTAGTGGTGGTGGGATTCCATTTTGGGATAGGATAGGTACGTATTTGTCATATTGGTGTAAGGAATGTTCACGTTTGAGGCGTTTTTAAAAACAAATGCCTAATATAACATTTTTACCCGACGTTTCTTGAGCGGATCACATAACTGAATCTGAAATACATACTATCAACGTGGAAGACAAAATAATAATTTTAGAAAATTTCGTAAAAGTCGGTAAATTAAGAAGTCGTTATTTGGAACAAGGAGTCAAAAGACACCACTTAGCCAATGACGGTGATGATGACCAGACATTGATTAAATTACAGCCAATATCTAGAAGGAACCGTTTGTTTGGTTGATGCTGAGGGAGATTCTACGGATTTCAATCGAAAATAATAGTAAATGTGGGTAGAATATTATAATAGCAAAATATGAATGTTTTTTTTTTTTAGTTCTACCCACAAAATTTTATTTATCTGCGCAATAAAAGACTAAAGTGTCTTTTTTTATAAAATAAGTTTGTCCAGTATCTACGGCTAAAGGGCTTGCTAGGGTCGGTAACAGGTTTTTCTTTTCCACGCTTCCCTATCATTGATTTCTTCCACACTAACGCCTTTCTGAATCATGTCGTCTTTCACACAATCCATCCATTTGTTCTTCTCTTCTTTCCCTCCACATTAGGGTTTATCATTCTTCTCGCAACTTCTCGAAGGTTGTGTGATAAATATCGATGACTAAAAACTTTGTGCCTGTTATGGCAAAAGGTTCGCCACCTATTTCCATTTGGGACGTAAACATAACGGCGAGACGAAGCTTAACAGCCGCTGCCTACACCTTCGGGTAGAAAAAGTCGTGAAGTAAAGTTATGTATGTTAAAAAACACAAATTCATATAGGACGACAATTCGTTTCAAAAACGGGACTAAGTACTGACAATTACGAGGACAATATTTTTAAAATGCATGCAATAGCAAAACAAATGTTGCGGAGCTGTTTCAACTTCAAACTAAATTATTATAATTTGAGATTTGCACACAACGTGACTGTTTGAAACAATTTGAGCAGAAGGCCGGACAGATAATTTACAAGACAAAAGTGTTTTATGCGTTACGTATATACATACATATGTCTATACAAATATACTAAAATTTGAAGTGAATTATAACAGCTAATAGGATTTGATATTTCAAGTTTACATATTTGAATACTAGCTTTTACCCGCGGCTTCGCTCGCATTGAAGCCAATAAATAAGTATCAAAATCATTGAATTTAATCAATATAATAACTCTATTTTCTTACTTAGCAGGGATTATCAATTTTCAAAATTACAACATTAGGTACGACGTTTAAAAATCTCACAATATGCTTTTTTGACAAACAATTGTTTTATCTTTCGTAAAAAAAATTTTTTTTTAATATAAAGTACCCTATGTTACTTCTAATACCTTCAAGAGTATATGTACAAAGTTTCATGATGATCGGTTCAGTAGTTTTTGCGTGAAAGCGTAACAAACAAACTTACATTCGTATTTATAATATTATAAGTATAAGTAAGTATAGATATAGAAGTAAGTATGATTTCCAATTTCTTTTGTACCTACATGCTTTTAACGCTGAGAGGCAGTGGTGATGATACATTGCCGGATTATATAGTTGACCCCATAGACAAGATCATAAGTCCGTTCCAGTTCAATAATCTTTTGTGTGCAGTATGTGGATTCGAATTTGGGATCACTCAAACAGAATTTCATATTTATCCTAGAATTTGTAATGTTTTGTTTGTTGCATTGGTGCCTACCAAATTGCGTTAGTGAAATGGTATCTTTTTTATCGAGATCTAACCCTGGACCTTCTAAACATAAGTAAATGTAGCGATAGCTAGATAGGATTCTGCTGAGGACCAGTAGAAAAAAATATATAAGAAAAACGCAGTTCTAAATCCTTTGCGGTTTTATTTCGATAAAGACTGACGTAAACATGGCATATGCAATGTTTTATATTACAAATATCTTTACAAAAAATACAACAAAATATTACAGAAAAAAGATTAGAGAAAAATCTTATATCGGGATATAATTGGCTTCCATAAAAAGTGAAAATAAAAACATATTAGTTTTATGGGAGCCTGACTTGAACATTTATTAAATACAATGGTTAGTATTGTTGCTATAGAAACAGCAGAAACATAAGAGAAAATTTCATCTGATTAAAATATCAGCCACGTTGCATCTTAGTAGTAATAACAGCCATATCGCCGTTTGGATGCGAAACCTTAAAAACGCCAAACTTTTCCTTCACAATCAATCATCACAACAGAATAACTAATATCGGTGATAAAATTAGAAAATGTTATCTCCGCCGAAGAAAATTATCTTTTCTGTAAGAAAGTTTAAAAATAGCTGACATTTTCCGCGGGCGTTACGTAAAATTGGAAGACGCTTCTCGCAGAAACTTTTTTTATCATTCTCTAAACAATAAGTACACTTTTTTTATGAAATGTTCTATTTTCAAAATCAAGAAAGACATCTGACAGATTTGACAGCAATTGACTTATGAAAGGAGTTCAAAAGAGTTCGATTAACAACAGTGTACGAAAAAAAGCAATCTTATTTAATATATATATATAGCAGACGTTACTCTAAAGATTTCATCTATATGGTATAGCATAGTTGTATGTATGTCAGCGGTGAGCGAGCGCCATCTTTTTTCGTAGGCAGTCCGCATTTCGCGCGCAGTATTTGACCATAACCTTGAGTACTGTTACTATGAGGCACGCTTACACTGCGCGCGCCATTATGTAAGCCCACAGACGACGAATTATGAAGACACGACAGTCTCGATGAGACATCGACTGGCTAGTGTATCTAAGTTATTATTTATTAGCTGTGCCCGGGAATTAGACAACGTGAAATTTTGGTAATTTCTAAAATAAAAGCCTTTAGTCTTCGGGATATAAGCAGACTACTACATATTAGCGATTGTGAGTGATGGCTGTTTCACTATCGTTTTGCGTTTAGTGAAATCGCACAGACAGACATTTTAAAAGTGGTATGCATTTAGTAAGATTGTCTTCTTTTAATTTTAAAACATTTTAGGCAGTAATACAATTTGTGAGTTTGTATATATCTTCAACTTGTTCTTAGCAACCATCGCCGTTACCCCCAGTACTATTTTCAAAAACTTATCAATTACGTTATGCTTTATATTTGAAGAAATTAATAAAAAAGCAAGACGAAAGAGGGTTGTTTTTTTTTTAAAAAAAGAAAGACAAGACAAGGGCTTGACTTTTTTTCACATTAGTAGTTTATGACATCTACATATTTCTACCCACAAGAATACAGTAATTTCTAGTCGGGAAAAGGACCTGTATTTAAATTGTCATGTTTTTTGTAGTTATTTACATTGTATTCTTAATGGATAGTGATAAAACTGTATATAATATCTAGTACTAACTAACAATATTTAAACTGTTATAATACCTGACTTCTTTAAGTCTCGGTGGTCCAGTGATCTAGCTCCCAGCTCTCTGATTCAGGATTCGTGGGATCGATTCTAGGCTCACGCCAATAAATGTTCGGAATTCTTTTCGGAAATTATGTGTGATAAATATCGAAGATTGACAACTTTGTGCCGGGTGTTATGCAACCTATTCCATTTGGGTGGGGAAAATTCAGCGAGTCGTGGTTTAGCCGCTGCCTATATTTTCGGGTAGAAAAAGGAGTGTGATGTTATGTTTTACCTGACTTCACGCTTCTCGGCTTCCTCTTGTGACAAATCTTCTTCCACGGAATAATCTAGGATGGACTTGACACCGAACGAACGCAGTCTGAAAATGGAAAAGAAAGAGAGTCACGTCCAGATTATATAGAATCAAAAAAATAAAGAATATTTTTTTTGATATCTCGGTGGTCTAGTGGTCGAGAAAGCTTCTGAATCAAGAAGTCGCGGGTTCGAATCCTGGCTCACACCAAGGACTTTTCGAAATTACTTTCGGAAGTTATGTGTCATAAATATCGATGACGGAAAACTTTGTGCCCGGTATGGCAATAAGTTCGCCACCCATTCCATTTGGGACGTAAAAAGTCGGGCTTGACAGCCGCTGCCTACACCGATCACTTCAGGTAGAAAAAGGCGTGAAGTGATGTTTTGTTAGCATTTTTATAAGATTTATAAGAAGAAGACAATCATGGAAGGATAGCATAATTCTATTCAAGATAGTGTATTTATGATTTCCAATGATAAACTCTCTAAAAGCACTATACTCCGAAGTCTCACTCGAACATTTAGGTACACAAATTAGTTATTGTACGGCCCAATTGTTTAGGAGTTACCTACAGATTTATATTCTAAAATCATTGCAAGGATTATTGAGTTTTAACGAACTATTAGGATAAAAGTATTATTTAATATGGACCGATGATGACGATAAGATTGAAAAACGGTTACCTCTCGACGACTGGCCTGATGGCGTTTTGGTCTTCACCGGCAACAAATTGTCCGTAAAATGTGGCCTTCATTAGGACTTCGAAGAGCCGCTTGCCGATCACCTGGCGTAGCCTCTTCATCAACTGAAAACGGAAATAGCGAGTTTGAGGGGTTGAGGAGTGAAGTTTCAAAAGGGTGATAACATATTCTGGCTTAGCGATTTAATATGTCATTTTTTGTGGAAAGGCTATTGAGTCTTCATTAAAATAACACAACTTTACGCCTTTTTCAATACAGTAGTGTAGGCAGCGGCTGTTAAACCTCGACTCGCCGAATCGTTATGTAACGCGTCCCCAAAAGGAATAGGAGACAAACCTATTGCCATAACACCGGGCATAAAGTTGTCAGTCGTCGATATTTATCACAGACAATTCACTGGACAAAAGTCATTGGTG
This sequence comes from Euproctis similis, assembly GCA_905147225.2. NCBI lineage: Eukaryota > Metazoa > Arthropoda > Insecta > Lepidoptera > Erebidae > Euproctis > Euproctis similis. The sequence continues at coordinate 23,588,182 of LR990110.1, forward strand.
TGAGCCCGGAATCGAACCCAAGACTTCTAGATTGGAGGCGTGATGCTCGCCCACCAGACCATCAAGACGATATTTTTTCATTACAATAAAGGTTTTAAACATCATCATCAATCACGAATAGAGTTAACATTTAAAAACAGTCTAGAGTCTAACAGTGGTAGAGCCAAGCAGTTTGCTGCATGAATGGGCCGGCTCGACCGGTGAAATACCACGATCTCTCAGAAGACCGACGTAAAGTGGCTCGTGCCGCGTTTCGTTCGGTGAAAGAGGTACCCGGGGGCCCACCCCCCTTCCCCATCCTTTCCTATCCCCTATCCCTTAAAGGTCAGGAACGCAACAGTAACACTATATGTGTTGCTGGTGTCCATCGGCGGCGTTGGTTGCTTACCATCAGGTGACACGCCTGCTCGTTTGCCCTCCTATCCCATTAAAAAAAAAAAGAATAATGATCTAACCAAACTTTAAAAAAAAAACCATTATATTCCTTCTTGCGCAGGCGGTTATAAAGTATATAGAATATAATAACTTAAATATATGATTTTATTGTTTCAAATAAACAATTAACTGTACTATTGTTTTAGTAAAATAATCCACAAAATGAGGTTTTTTATCACAACATAAAATATGAAATAAGTATGTTCCGATCATTATTGAAAACCACAAACTATCATAACACATTATTTTTATATCTATTATACATAAAAATGGGTGAAATTAATTTTCTATAGCGAGAGAGCCACGCTGTGTGCTGCATGAATGGGACGGCTCGACCGGTGAAATTCCAGGGCTGGCCTACAAATTTCAGAATATAAGCGTTAATTGTACGAATTTAACTGTGATTATTTTTATCACATTTAGTTTTAAACAGAGTGGATCGGTTTGAAGCAAAAATGGGAAAATACATTAAATAGGTACATGTTATGGTTGGGTATTGCCATTTTATGTACGCTGATATTGGGCCAAAGTACTAAAATAACTCGTATTGTTAACTGAAGCCAAAATGCTTTTTCAATAGTGCTTCTCGTATGCGTCACTAAAATACCACAATTTCTGTAATTCTACTTATATTATGCATGTAAAATTATTGTTAACCTATAACACAAAAATTACTGAATTGATTTTATTTAAACTTTACTATAATATAGCTCATACATCAGAATATGATGTAATGATAGTACTCATCTCAACTTATCAAAGAGAGAGCTGGGTATGGCAGAGTGTGCGCGAAAGTAGGATAAACGCGGTGGAATTTAGGGCACTGTGCAAAATCTGCGGAGTGACTCGCATACTGCGCCGAAAAGTTTTAAGGGAGGAAGTTGGATTTGAAAGAGAGCGTCGGTGTAAAAGTAAGAAAGGGCACGCTCCCGTGGTTCAGACATATAGAAAGAATGGATGATGCAAGATTAACTTAGCAGATATACAATGCAAAAGCGGATTGATGTAGGAGTTGAGGACGGCCAAGACAACATTCCCAGACCAAATAGCACGTGTTCTGGAAGGTGATCTTAGGAGCCATCAAATTGACGCGCGTGCATGAAAAGAGCAATGAAAGTTAAAGAAGCGAGTGAAGTGTTAGAATCGTGCCTTGTGGCGCTCTGTTCTCTCTGCCTACCCGGCAAGGAATTTGAAGTGAAGTTATGTGTATGTGTGTGTTATAAAGATAGAAGAGAAGAAGAGCAAATCGGTAGGTATTAAAATTTGTGATTTAATAAATGCTTACAAATTTAATAATATTTAGTTTTTAAGTCTTAATAGTGAAAAGTTAATTCAGAATGCACGTGCCAAATTACTAAAATTACACATACAAAATATTGCAAAAAAAATTTCATTCAAGGACATCTGATCATTTAAGGCACAAAAAAAAAGAAATCGTAAGAAAATTCTTACGATTTCTTTTTTTTTCTAAGGGCAAACGAGCAGGCGTGTCACCTGATGGCAAGTAACCAGCGCCGCCCATGGACACCTGCAACAGTGTTACAGTTGCGTTGCCGACCTTTAAGGGAGTAGGATAGGAAAGGATGGGGAAGAGGGGTGGGCCTCCGGGCACCTCTCTCACAGAACGAAACGCGGTATGAGCCACATTACGTCGATCTTCTGAGAGGTCGTGGTATTTCACCGGTCGAGCCGGCCCATTCATCAAAATTTCCTTTTAAGTAAGTACAAAATAACATTATAGCGTGGTGACAAAATATATTATAAATTAAATTATAGAACTTCGCAAATATTTGTGTGTGTACATTAAGAGTATTTACACAAAGACTATTGATTTTGTCTTTATATTGAACAAAAATGGTACTCAGTTTGGACTTGTGCAAGTAGGTAACCTAGTGCCCGTACAGTAATTGCTAGATCACGATCATATTTTGAACATCGTAGCACGTGGCAAACGCGTGTTGGGTGGTGAGGTATGATTTATTAATATAAACCGACAAAAAAAGAAAGAGATACTCCTTGTGGATACATAAGTTTGTTCGGAAAAACCGAAAAATGTTTAGCACAAAATAAAATTATGTACACAAAAAGGGTACAGCTTTGTGTTTTTTCATACTGATTATTATTGTCTGTACGAAAACTCTTGGTATAATAGTTTGCAGTCTGGCCTCTGTACTCAGGTTGGCTGGGTTTGATTCCCAGCCCAGTTGAGTCTTCGTGCAGATATCTTTACAAATCTTGCTTTATACACTTTGTCTCAAAAACCTCATTTAAAATTGAAAAAAGAAATGTAATATCACGCCTTTTTCTACCGGAAGGTGTAGGCAGTGTTTGTTAAAGCCTCGACTCGCTGAATCGTTACGATACGACCCGAATGGAATAAGTGGCGAACCTATAGCAATAATACTCCGTGTACAAAATTATCAGTTATCAATTTAATCAAAATATTTTTGGATCTACAAAGAGCATTTGATACTGTGTCCATTCCAATCCTAATTGCACGTATGGAAAATGTAGGTATAAGGGGTCTTGTTTTGAAATGGTTCGTGGACTACTTGTCTCATAGGTGCCAACGTGTTAGAGTCGCAAGTCACGAAAGTCAAAGTTGTTCCTGTGGGTATGGCGTACCTCAGAGTAGTACTCTTGGGCCTACCTTATTCCTTATTTATATAAATGACTTGTGTAGGACATCTAAATTACCAGTTATCTTTTTATGTTTGCTGATGATACGGTACTAGTGGTTCATAGTCAAACCTGGGATATAGCGTTTAGAATGGCTGAAACTGGATTGGCTAAGGTGACTTCGTGGTTAGAGAACAGCCTTATGTCATTAAACACGGGTAAGACTAAATATGTTTGTTTTAGCAAAACAACAGTAGGGAAACCAACAGCTACAAGAGTCTTTAAGATTCACAGTTTTCCTTGCAATCGGGGTGAAATACCTGCAAAATGTGACTGTGTGGTACTGTCTAGGGCTGACTGTGTGAGATACCTAGGAATAATTCTTGATGATCAGCTTAACTGGATTCCACACATTTCAGCAACTATAGCTAGAGTTAGAAAACTTGTGTATATCTTTAAAAAATTACGAACAGTTGCAAATGACAAACTCCTAGTGCAAATATACCGAGCTTTGTGTGAGTGTCTTATTCGATATTGTATTTGTGTATGGGGAGGTACAGCAAAGACACATATGCTTGAGGTTGAGCGTGCCCAACGTATGATTCTTAGGGTACTTTTGCGCCTACCTTATCGCTAATTGGAAACTGCATTAGAATGGATTACTAAGTCTTAAATATCTAATCGAACAGGTAGATGGATGAGACCATTCTAAGTTGTGGCTTAGCGTTTTTATACACTGTGGCAACTACCAAATAGACACGTCTGGTTTCTGCACTAGACAAACAGCGCGTCTGCACGTGTAAGGTAGGTATTAATAGACTGTACAACAGGTGCCTCGTGACCTTCACCTGAAGTTGAAAATTTAGCACCGTACCGAGATGACATTTGATAGATGACCTTGGCTATGAACCTAAGGTGATATATGCTAGTTTTTTTTTTTTAAACATCATTGCGACTGTATCATGACAGTGTTAGGTGCAAATGTAAGATGTATATATAAGTCGAGGAGACTCGTGCCTTATGGCGCTTCTGTTCACTCTGTTCTGTCTGCCAACCTGGCAAGGGACTTGGCGTGAAGTTAGTAAGTAAATATATACTTTTAATAGACTATATATCTTTTTCTAGGCTCTATTTCTCTCTCTGTAAGCTGTGGGTACCCACCTCCTGTTGCTCAAAGTGCTAGTTTTCCTCCGATATCTCCGAGATATAGACATACCACTGTTACTATTTCTTTATATAAATGTGTAAATATTACGTACAAATGACGTGTACCTTATGGCGTTATTGTTTTAATCAATGGATTAATTTATTACTTAGAGACGTCATTAACGTCGTCGGCCTCCCTGCGCGTAATTAAGAATCTTCCATTGATATATTTTTTTTTTTATGGGATAGTAGGGCAAACGAGCAGGCGTGTCACCTGATGGTAAGCAACCAACGCCACCCATGGACACCAGCAACACATATAGTGTTACTGTTGCGTTGCCGACCTATAAGGGATAGGGGAAAGGAAAGGATGGGGAAAGGGGGGTGGGCCTCCGGGTACCTCTCTCACCGAACGAAACGCGGCATGAACCACTTTACGTCGGTCTTCTGAGAGGTCGTGGTATTTCACCGGTCGAGCCGGCCCATTCACTGCTTTACTGAAAAGTGCGTAAACGTAGATCACCTCGTGGTAAGTGACTAGCGCTGTCCTTGGACATCTGCACCACCGAGAGTCTGGTGGTGTTTACAGTCTTTAAAATGGGATAGGAAGGTGGGAGGGTGTGGGCCTCTTTACGTTGAAGTTCTAATAGGTGGTGGTGGTCGATCCAGCTTATTAATGCAACATCAAAATCATTTATTTTAAAGCCACGGTACACCAGCATCATTCTTCCGTCCTAGGTGTAATAGGATTTCACATTTCCATTCTAAATGTACCGATGCAAATTCTCTACTGAATAACGACGATAAAAATGTAGATTTTCGGGTGTGTAATCATTATCGGTACGCTAGTTCTTGGTTACTACCACGTGCTCCGAGCATATCTAGTGACGATCATATTTACTACTGGTTACAGAATTCAATAGAAGAAAGTTTTTTTTATATATCTTTAAGAAAAACCTGATCTAACCGAGAAAACGGGTTCCCCGGGAGTAAATTGTATTGCTGTGCTAAATTGATGACTATGTTTGGACTTTTGAAATTAGAATTATAGCTAAACATTATTGAGAACCACACCAAAGAGGTAAAAACAGTTTTTACGTTATAGTTAAAAGTACAAACACACATATTAGTTTTCCCCAATAACACCATTGTAAAGACATGGTACTGTTACAATTTAATCATTACATACAATTATAGATTTTCAGGTCTGGTAACACCGACTCGAGCGATAATTCGCTTATATTTATCTTAACTGTTCTGGGTATTAACGATTTGTTTGCGTTCGTCTTTGAGCTTGTTCTATGCCTGGTCAGATTTCTTAGAACACTGTTCGAACAGTGATGATAAGAATTGTACGTGTATGTACTGAGGATTGGAAACTGGATAAGTGCCTTCAAAATCTTAACACCTAAACAAAAGTTTGATAAATTTCTGACTCCACATGTAGTCCAAACAACTGACCCAGCAATCTTTATACTTACCCTGATAATATTACAATAATATGCTTTACCACTAACAAGGTTTAAGTCAGCTTTCTTTGTGTGTTGGACATATGCTTCAGTAACTTTAATTTTCATTCTGAAAGAAGTAACAATACATCGCGAAAGTTCTTGAAACGAAAAATACCGAATCGCTGTAACAGTTTTAATTGATGCTCCGTTGCTATTGGTCGTGGCGTGATGGTAAGTATATGGCTGAAAGCTTTCTTCGATAAATAGGTTATTTAATACTGAAAGAATTTTTGAAATCGAATATGTCTGAAAATCTTTAACCTTAGAATATTAGTAAGTATAGATTTACAAATCTGGATCAAACCAGTTCCTAACTAGAAGTACCGTTGCTGTTAATAATACCATCATAAAAAAATTAACTGTATCAGGTCAAGAACCTCCACTGGTAACTGGACCACGAGGAAGTGGACTGCAAAAACTATAGCTGACAAGCTGATTTGATACTAGAATCAATCGGGCAAAAATATGTTTTTTATAGGATAGGAGGGCAAACGACCAGGCGAGTCACCTGACGGTAGAGACCAATGCCACCTATGGACACATAGTAGGATAAAAAAGGATGGAGAAATAAAGGTGGGCCTCTGGGTACCTCTCTCACCAAACGAAACGGGGCATGAGCCACTTTACCGCGACATTCTGAGATGCCGTGGTATTTCACCAATGTTACTTTTTGTATACGAATTCTAATTAAAGTCCAGGTGAAATTTTTGCCAAGTGTCATTAAGGTGTCAGATCTTAATTATACTTCAATGACTACGGAACCTTACCTCGCGACTGCCTCGACACACACTCGACCGGCACCTTCAAGATAATACATGATTTAATGTTTACTTACGTGTTTTTCAAAACCCTTTTAACGCCTTCAATATTGACAGTTCAAACAAATATAGACCAGGGAAAAATAACTAACAGCTATTTATTATTTCCTAAATTCCTTGGTATTATTTAATTACCCTCAGTTTGATGCCATAAAGTTATATTATACGTCCTATATAGATAACTAGCTACGCAGTTGCAAGTACATTTAATGTCTGAAGGTATAGGCAGTGTGTGTATTCTCGGAGTGTATGTAATGTAGCATTGTGTAAGGTCATTGCTACGGTTGATAATATCAAACCTAATGCTAAGCTAATATGCAATTTATAATAGCTTCGCAATCTTAATACCGGATGGTGTAAGCAGAGGCAATTATGCCTGGATACACCGATTTTTTTCACAGACAATGCAGAAATTTGTAATTCATCGATATTTATCATATTATTATGTAACTACCCACGTCTACCTTAGTCGCCTCGGTGGTCTGGTGGTCGAACTCCCTGCTTCTGAATTAAGAATCCGGGCTCTCACCGATGACTTTTTATTTTCAGAAGTAATGTGTGATGAATATCTATGATTTACAATATTGTGCTCGGTATATGACATTAGGTTTTACGAGCCGAGGCATTTTCGGATAGACAAAGGCGTAAAGTTAAGGAACCACCGAAAAAGTCGTTGGTAATGCAGATGCAAACCTATGACCACTGAATCAGAGTCAGAGTACTACTACTAACGTAACGTACTAACTACATCACCGATAGTCTGCAATCGAATTAACATTTTAATCAAATTATAAAATTCCCCAATAAACCACAGTGCAAGGAAAAAAAAGAACTAACAACTTATTTCTTTTCCCCTTTTAAGATTACCATAAATTCCATATAATTATATTTATTTAGCTCACGAGTACACATATGGATAATCCCTGTGTTTTTATTAATCAACTAAGTGTGTGTGACGAATAAATGTCCAAATGTGATTGTCAAAATACGCGCGTTTGACAAATAATTTGATAGTGTTGTGCACATAGATTTATCATAGACTGTAGTAGATGGCAAATGTCAGTAAAAATGTACTACTGATCATCACAGACAGCGCGACCGCGAGTAAGCGATTCTCAGAATGTTTTTAATTCACACATGAACAATAATTGTGTAAAAGTTGACACTTGGAAGCACTTTTTACGCACACATTGATAAGTCACTCACACATCAACAACCCATTTTTGGTCTCGTTGCTTGGGTCCGTGACTATTGCCGATTCTTATATCTATGGTTAGTAGTACATTTTTACTGACATGTGCCATCTACTGACATATGATAAATCTATGGTTGTGGAGTAGTTTGATGGGTTTGTCAAACTAATGTGACCGTTTGTTGGGTGCTTTTTCATCTAAACTGAAAAGACACTAAATACGCGATGCATTTATTAAAATCATTAAAAAAACCATTGATAATTATAATAAATTGTGTCTGAGTTGAGGAACGGGGATTGCCACCTATTCTAAAAGATCAAATAACTCATTCGACGCGGCCAAATAATTCTGCTGTCTACTCTAGATATTAAGAGTATCTATGAATATAACAATGGTAGCTCTCATTGCAATACTAATAATAATAATGGCCGAAATTAATAATCAATCAATCTAAGATTGAAGCCAATCTAAGATCATTGTGAATCTGTCGATCGATTCCCCAAACAAAATCAATCCATAGATTGATTGTTGGCACGCTTATTAGTAGAAATGGATTGAAATATTGATCTTAGATAGCACAATTTGGATTAGGATTGATTATTGGTTTCGGCCGATAGACGATATCGTTTGACGTTCAGTAGATACATACGAAATCTTCTAACGTTAAATGATTCAAACGATTTTCATAAAATAAAATCGAACCCGCTAACAAACGTATTAACGTAAGACTCAGATAATGGTACTCGAAGCCCTATCAAGTTCGTATTTAATACGGTACCTACTAATAAACATTAAAAAAGACGATAATTTTATTACGTAGCTTATTACATATTCTAATATACATCGGCGAGGTTGAGTTGCAGATAAGACAGCAACACAAATACACAAACAAACAGAGATTATATGTGTCTGAAATGATAATTAATGTCTGTCGTAAGTCTACGCGTAGTAATGTAGTCGTAACAAGGGAATCCGTGTGAAATAACCAAATCATTCTCACTAATATAAGAGGAAATATTTTTATATGACGAATTTGTATGTGACGAATAAACTCGAAAATTACTGGACCGATTTCAAAAATTATTTCACCATTGGAAAGCTGCATTCGCCCATAGGCTTCATTTACTCAACATCGTCATTGCCATTTTGTTTGTACGCGAGTAACACCGCGAGGCTGAAAACTAGTAAATTTATTTTAATATTACACTTATTGGGTCCTGTAGACATCTATTAGATATGAGGTGAATTATGAAAAAATGTTCCGCATCAGATAAAATCCCTTAGAAACACAGCTATAATGAACCCGTGGGAAAAGTTTCTAGTACGGGATCGCAGTCCAAGTGAATAAATAAATACTTAATTAAGATCAGCATCTCACCTCTTATTGAGAACTCTCGCATTCCAATCCAGATTAACATCAATAAGTTATCAAGAAGTGTTTGACAAATAGTGTCTGACCAAATTGTGGCCTAAGCTCCAATAATAGGGGCGAAACGAAAAAACGGGTTACCTGATGGTAATCAACTAGCGCCGCCTATGAACACAGATAGAATTACAGTTGTGTTGCCGGCTTTTAAGGGAGAGGGACGGGAAGGACTAATGAAAACAAGGTTACAAGGAAGGAAGTCAGATTGAAAGAGAGTGTCGGTGTAAAAGTAAGAAAGGGCATGCTCCGATGGTTCGGACATGTAGAAAGGATGGATGATGCAAGATTGACTAAGCAGATATACAATGCAAAAGCGGATGGATGTAGGAGTCGAGGACGGCCTAGACACACATTCCATGACCAAATAGAACGTGTTCTACATGGTCATGGAAGGTGATCTTAGGAGCCTCAAAAATCGACGCGCGTGCATGAAAAGAGTTATGAAAGTCAACGAAGCGAGTGAGGTGTGTAAGAATCGTGCCCTATGGCGCTCCGTTCTCTCTGCCTACCCCGCAAAGGATTTGATGAGAAGTTATGTATGTATTATGTAAGTAAGTTAAATATTAATTGCAAGCCAACTATCGAGCAACTCTCTTCTGAATCAAGAAGTCGCAGGTTCGTATCCTACATACATACATAGGCGTACCGGTATGAAATGAGCGTTTTTTTGTGAAAGTAAAATATTAATTTTGATTAGGTAAAAAAAAAAATATTCAAAATATTGTCCATCACATTTTGTCCACCTTTTTGGTAAATTGTGGATACCATGCCAATAGAAAGGTTCTTCTTTTGAAGCAAACCAATCAGACACCCAATTTTCCACTTCCGCGTAGGAATCGAACCGCTGCTCAGCCAATGCGTGTCCCATCGATGAAAATAAATGGTAATCGGAAGGAGCCAAGTCTGGTGAATACGGCGGGTGGGGTGGCAACTCCCAGCCAAGTACTTTGATTGTATCCTCAGCCGATTTTTCATTTTTCATCGCCAGTGACAATTCGATGCAAAACTGATTTTCTTTCGTGTCTTTGAAGTAAAATTTCACAAGTGTTTTTCCGGTTTTCCATTTGTCTTTCATTCAATTCATGTGGCACCCATTTTCCACATTTTCCCATAGCTTTCAAACGGTCTGAAATTGTTTATTGTGCAACATGTAACATATCTGCCATTTGCTTCTGACTCGAAGTATCATCTTCATCCAATATGGCTTGCAGTTTGGCGTCTTCGAATTTTTTTGGTGGTTTTCCACGTTCTTCATTTCTTGCATCAAAATCATTACATTTGAATCGTTGAGACCATCTCTTGCATGTTGCTTCTGATAGAGCATGATCACCATATACTTCGACAAGCATTTGATGTCATTCTACAGCATTTTTTTTCAAATGGAAACAAAAAATTAATGCTTTCCGCAAATCATCACTTTCCGGCACAAAATTTAGGCGGCACTGTTAGGTTAATTGAATGTTTGACAGTTGTCATGGCAACCGAACAGAAAAAAAATTAAGGCTTATTCACAACAAATAACCCCTACCAACACATTTGTATCTTAACGCTCATTTCATACCGGTACATAAATACATAAGCTCACGCCTGTATCCCATAGGGGTAGGCAGAGACTTTGGCTTTCCACAAGCTACGATCCTGGCACACATCTTTCGCCTCATCCACAGTCATACATCTCGTCATGCATTCACGTCGGTTTCGCGTGCTACGTATTTTGCCTTTTTTAAACAGACCATTTATTTGGTCATGGTATCTCCGTCTTGGTCTCCCAATCCCGACCCTTCCACTCACATTCGCTTCGTATACCCTTTTAGTCAGTCGGCTTTCATTCATTCTTGCAACATGACTAAACCATCTTAACATACCTCTCTCCACCTTGGTCACCACATCATCCTTCAGCTTGCATTTCTCCCTTATCACGCTATTTTTCATTCGATCCGCAAGGGTGACTCCATACATACTTCTCAGAGAACGCATTTCTACTGCATTCACCTTACTTTCATGCTTCGCCTGCCACACCCAACACTCACTCCCGTATGTTAGAGTTGGTACCAACACACCACTGTGAATCGTCAAGCGTGCCTTTTCAGACACAGCCTGACTACGCATCAGGGTATGTAGTGCACCATTGACTCTATTACCAGCCAGTCACTCGCCTTTCAATATCTTCCTTACATTTACCATCTCTTCCCGTGGGTGTCGTAAAAGGCGACTAAGGGAAAAGCTAGAACAATGGGCAGGAGCATTCTCTCTCAAGAAAATACAGCCTACTGCGATCGGCAACCCGCCTGCCAAGCGTGGCGATTATGGCAAAAACCCCCCCATGATTGAACGGACCGGCAGTTGTGCCGCTCTATGGGGGAGGCCTATGTCCAGCAGTGGACCTCAAAGGACTATTGATGATGATGATGATTTCTCGCCATCCAAAACCATATCACACACTGTTACCTCTTTCTCTCTCTCCACAACCATAAGTTTCGTCTTACTTACATTTATTTTTATACCTTTTTCTCTAAACCCTGCATTCACCAAGCATTAGCATTAGCGACGGAGCAAGTAACACGTGGTCATCGGCGTACAGTAGGCACTGGACACGCAACTCTTCCATCCTTAAACCACATTCAGTCTCTTTCAGATTTGTCAAACAACTGTCCATATAAAGATTGAAAGGCCATGGTGACGCAACACATCCTTGTCGAACACCTTTATAGATGTTAAACCAGTCTGAGTGCACCCCATTTACCCTGATACAGGCTCTAGAATTCTCGTATAGAGAATTTAAAGCCCACACAAGGCGCTCGTCAACCGTCATATATACTCGACAGTGTTGACCATAATTCATTCCAGGGTACACGATCGTAAGCCTTCTCTAGATATATAAAAACACAGAATACTTTTTTAGACTTAGCTAGATACTTATCAGATATGGTTCTCAAAGAGAAGATCTGATCGATGCACACCCGTCCTCTCCTAAATCCCGCTTGTAGATCCCACAATTCGTATCCTAGCTCACACCAATGACTTTTCGAAATAAATTTCCGAAGTTATGTATGATAAATATCGATGACTGAACACTTTGTGCCCGGTTTATGGCAATAGGTTCGCCACCTATACCATTTGGGACGTAAACATAACGCCGAGACGAGGCTTAACAGCCGCTGCCTACACCTTCGTGTAGAAAAAGGCGTGAAGCTACGTATGTATATGTATAAGCCTATGAAATAAAAGTTTTTCAACGCAGTCTGGTAGTGAAAGACCAGGAAACTGGTCTCATTCCTTAAAAGATTCTGATAATGTCCTTCATTTAAAACAGCAAATTATCGAATACATGTACACATACAAAGGCCACAAGAGTCGGAACTTAGCTACGCGATAATGGCAATGGTTGCAATATGCAAATATTTTAAATTAACTTGCTAATCTACTATTAACATAATAATCAACTAAATTTTCGGTCAAACGAAATTTGTGCACCGACTTGATCAAGTTAGATACCATGTACCAAGCATCGAGTCGTTATTTTAAATGTGTTGTTTTTTTTAATGCACTGGAGTGATGTTTAATCCGACTAATACTTTGCAGGACAATGTTGGACTATGGAATTATTCGGAATACCTATCTAATATTTATAATAGTGTTGCAGCTAAGACCAAAACCTAAAGCAAAGTGAGTTACTATCTTCTGGCTCGGTTACGACACACTGCAGCATATAATCGTCATCGTTAGCGTCAGAAGTGGTTACGGTACCTTCTTATTAAAATTACAACTCGCTATTGCCCGTTACTTGGCACTCTTGCCCACTGTACGCCCGCCCGCCCGAACCACTAGTTTTTTCAGCGCATTCCATAGCTAATACCACAATTTCTGTACTTCATGTTCCCTTTTTTTCATGCAGACATTTCGAACAAGATCTCATTATCTTTTTCAAAATCAAAGAAAGCGTCCAAATGAGTACCCGTAATAAATGGATATTTCATGAGATGTCAGGTAGGTACTTTTAATTTTAATTAATATAGGTACCAGTTGATTGAATATTATGAAGGCAGAGAATCCACCGATACCATTTACCGGCACGCATGCGCTCGTAATTCTGTTTGAAAAATCTATTTCCATAAGCCTAAATTATTTTAACCATTAGTTAACATGGTTAAATCTCATCAAATTGCCTGCCATCCCGCTCCACGATATACCGTATTCGTCACTAAAACTAATCCACAATTAAACCGCTAAAGCAGTGGGAAAAAATCGCCACGTGAAATAAACCGTACATTCATCAATCACAGAACACAAACGCAAGGACGGAATTTTAGAGCTGTTCCAAGCCGGTGAGTAAACATGCTTCAGCGGATCTTACGTAAGGTAACAGCTGACAAATATGTACTTACCATAACATTGTTCTCGACTACCCATTCTATGGAGCATATTTGATACACAACATAAGCCCGCACTAATTCGCTGGTCTTCTTACTTTTGAACGCCTGTTTTGGTCTTTCAAAGGTGAGATCTAGCTCGTCACGCACCGGCGGGCCTGATGACAAAACGCGTACATTACGAGGCACATTTAATGCGAGTCGTCTCAACAGAGCCATATTCAGTGTCTCACGAAATTTATAACACGCCTAAAATAAAACGCGACCGTCGTCGTCGACTGACAAGTGACACTAACGCCCGCCGCCCGTTCAATACCGAGAAGTTTGCGCGCGCAACCGATCCCATTTTAAAACTGACAAAACGTCTGCGGAGGTGTGTCTTAGACGAGCGCAGTGATTGGACATTGAAACGGCGTGACGTGTGTGTAATTATAAACGCCATTGTTCCGTAACCTCAAGGACTTTAAATACAAGGGCATAAAAAATACTCTTTAGAAAAAAAATTGCAACTGCTCAATCAAATTCGCATGCATAGATATTTTATAATTATTCATCATCCACCCGGCAAATATAATTCTGAACTACAAATTAATCCTGAAAACTGAGATTATGTAACTGCTTTAGACGAGGGTTACGTAAAATATAGGGTTCAAGAACCTAATGTGACCTACAGGCGTATTTCTGTTGTTAGTTTCGCGTGTTAGCCAGATTTTGTGGAAAGGCATTGCATTTTATGTGAACTTTGCAGCTAAAATTGGCTATACACAATCTTAAACACTAACAATTGTATTGAATAATGAAGATATTAAATCGAGATCAGCTTGTTACATCATTGTACTAGGTCAAAAATAGAATGACTGCCGCCTGACCTGTATAAGTTCAACAATTAAGCAAATATTCAGAATTCATTTACTGTATTTATAGATGTTTATTGTATTGTATATGTATAGATGTTTATTGTGAAAACATTGTATCATACAAAACAATGTTATAATCATTATAAAAAGGAAATCTAACTATTCATTACCTATACGAACTCAATGTTAGCGAGGAGACTAGACCAATACCAGATTAATGCAGCAATGACTGCGGCATTAATACGTAGCCTTAAAGTTTGTGTAGAGAGACGAATTTACTGTAATCATATTAATTGAACTTCATGATTTTTGCATTCGCATATTTAATCTAGTGAATGAACGACCATGGTTTTAGTGAACAAGGAAAACTTAGTTCAGTGTTGCCCTTGAGCATAATTATGAGGAAAATTATTATAGTAATTATCGATATAATGAAATTATGCAGGTTATCTACGTTTTTGCCTAAAAAATCAGTCGTGAAGAGCATGAAGTACTCAAAGCGCATTTTCTTTTTCATGACCATGAGTATGTTTACATAATTGAAATATAAATTGATCTTATCTTCTATGAATCCAATGGTCAGGTGGAGGTTCCATATACATAATATTAAAACAACCAAAATTTTATATATAGACATTTTTATTTGAAAAATATTTCATGTAGCTAATGAACTAATTACAATTATGGCATTCTACGACCGAAATTGTATTTATTATACAAAACACTATTTATTTTCTTACATACCGCGAAAAAAAAATAGCGCAGCGCTTTTTTAAACCCTACACATTCATATTCGCAACATACACACACATACACACAAATGTATATATATAACCTACGCGAATATGTACATCGATTTAGAATTTTGACAAGAATCATGATCAAAATACCATTCACATAATATTTACATTTATCAAAAATCATCCAAAATAAACTCATCACCACATATCCTCAAGTAAATATAATTATTATAGTTTTGAAAAGGAGCACTTGTACAATCAAATTAAAATATATTTTATATTGATGGTCTCGATACTATCCCACTTCTGATTATTCCGATTATATCCGTTCAAAACATCAAGGCGATCAAAACACTACACTTAAACGCCCAATAATTATTTCACTAGTCTAAAAGACCTGTAGCAATCCGTCAGCCGGATTCAACAGGTCAACGACCCCGACAAACGGGAGACACATGGCCTGTATTGAAGATGGATGTTACTTTTTTGCACAAAACCGGTCAGGTAAAAACGAAAGCTCGTTCTAGAACACACGAGAACGAGATTGCTTGAAATGGATTCAAAACCAAAACCGGTTGTACCGGGAAAGACGAGAATCAAAATGGCGATGTATTTAAAATTCTCGTTGCCGTATTTGTATGACAATGGCATTGAGACCGAGCACTATGAAACATACATTTGAATTGTAAAGTGAACGTTGGTTATGTAATGCAATGTAAATTTGTATTAAAAAAATATTCATCCAATATCGATGTTAGTACAAAAGTACTTGAATGAATTTGCGTGGTTTATCCCATAGAAATATTTGAAATGACGACAAGAGAATGGGATGTGAAAACTACTATAGATATCCATAGATCCTCGAAATTGATATGGGTTAAAAATTACAAAAATATTTCCGTAAACCACTTCATATAATGTGTCTGGCCTATTGCTTTACAGCGGGCGCAACTTTATCAGCCATAGATATTAAACATACAACTTTACAATTCGCACTGCGACTTTTTTCAACTCTATCAGAATTTGAGTGTTAGGATACACTATATTTCACTTATGACGGAGATTGTTCCCTCGTAACCAACAAAGTAAATCCTCATGGAGTTCTGAAACCTCATACACAGAAAAGAGCACTACCAGAACGTAGCGTTATTTATATGTTACGTTATTTATAAATCAATATGATTGCACGCTCCTTTTCAAATTGCAACCAAATATCATAACCAAGTCCAAATCGCAATTACGACCTTGACATATTGCTTACTTGGGAATGAAAGAAAAACCATTTAAACCACAAAAATATACTAAGAAGTGGGTACTTCAATTACATACGTAAGTCGAGAATCACGATGCAACTTCTACCATAGTTCTACTTACCTTGTGCTAACCACAGGCTTGTATTCCTAAATAGATCATCTAATTGTATTGATAGATACACATATGTATCAGACACCCTTCAAATTCTTATCCACTTCACATAAATAATCACAATATAAGTTTTACGAACATTTCTGTAATAGTGCCTTGTCCAAAATTGGCATTAGAAATATATAATTCAGACGCTTAATTCCTAAACATATTTTTATGGACTGAAAGTTTGGCACCTTATACCAAACCTTTTTTATTTAATTTTTTATAAAAATCTAAGCATTAAAATATTCTTGTAAAATTTATTGTCAATACGCAAATCATTCTGGAGACCATCTCCAAAATTGTGTAGTCTTGCTTTATGCTCATCAGTACCCGAATCCACAACAAAACATTGCTCCAATTATAACCCGATGATTTTAACGCGTTATGGGAGATTTCTTGCCCAATATCTGCGTAGGTACGCAGATATTGGGCAAGAAATCTGTAAGATCAATATTTTCACAATATTCCGAATTTTATATGCATAATGAGCACAAAGTCGTGACTACGTAGCCGTAGTACATTTTTTTCTACCAATTATGGACAAAGCGCCAATTTGAAACTAACACTCACCTACTAATTGTGTAAATGAAATAACTAGTGATTTGTTATTTATGCCTCATTTATTGGCAAGATAAATTCTCAAAATAATATATGTGTGCCGGCGAGAAGCATGTATCTTATACTAAATATTTAATATGTATATATCTATATCCTTTTTTATGGATAAAATGACTAATGTAAATAAACGATCGCGCTAATTGGGAAAAGTACAGATTTAAACTGGTTTTTTTTTTCAAGAACACACAATTTTAATGCAATGACATTTAAAAAGTGCCAATATCGTGAATAGTTTTTTTTTTAATCAACACACTTAAATAAAATAGTTTAGCGTTGGTAAAATGCGGGTAGTTCCAAAAACCAGTTACAAATTGCATTAATCTATTGGAAAGCACTTTTTTAATGATATTGGCAAGCGGAGGCTGCCAACATTGGACCTAATTAACGCGACCATTTTTCATATATACCACAGTAAAAGAAACAGTATAGGTAGGTATATCTTCAAATAAAAATATCTGATCGGATATTTTAATCTTAAATAATAATTAGTTTTAAATCTTAGAAAATATATCATCACTACATAATTATTTACAAGTTTATTTTTTTTATTATTATCAATATAATATAATGATATTGTGATACATTGTTCATAATCCAGGTGTTTCGGGTGGAAATGATATTATTTACAGGACACTTCGATCTCTGTAAAATACATTTCGTTCAAAAACTTATCCGGGGCTGATAAACCATCTAATTTACTTTACCTTAACTGCTCTTTCTCAACGTGTTTGCGACATAGCATTATGAATTATTAAATTATATCAAATTAAACAAAAAAAAACAAATTCTATTTCTAAATCTATCCGATTCCGAAGTTTTTTTATTTTTAATACGTGTCTATTGAAATCATTATAAACTAAAATATAAAAAAGAGATCACTTCCGGATATTTACTGTGATGATTAAGTTTTAAATGAAAAAAGAAAACAATTAATTTTGTTACATAAGCTTTTGCAAACAACATTCATAACGATGAAACACTTACTTTTTATAGCGTTTAGTTTGTTTTTTTTTTATCTTGACGCTTCGGATGCTACCCGGCTTGAAAATTGGTTTGAAAAAGAAAAACATTGTGGGCTTCTTGGTACCCATGGGAGTAAAAACTGTGCCAGGAAATCCAAGCGAGTGTTTCATTGTTCTAAAAATATTTTTATCATTGCCGAACATAATTAATATTTTAATTGTTTCATGACATATTTAATAAATTCAATGGCGAACTTTTGGGGGGAAAAAATCAAAATCATATTGTGGCGGGATATTATATGCATAAAACAGAAAATGGCTTTTTTGCACAAAAAAGACTAACAAAATAATATGATTTATAAGAAAAAATATATCTCTTAACCTCCTGAGTCCTACCCTCCTTTTAAAAGAACAAATTGTTCGACGCCATTAAGTCCTGACTTTTATCAGACTACTGTACTATAATGACCGCATGTACTTTTTAACACACATATTCGTTTTTATTAGCTTTTTATTAGCTTCACCTGTATGTATGTTTGTAGGTTTGTTTGTAACCGACTTCTTTTTTAGTTTCCGCTGATTGCCACTAGATGGTGCGATTTGTGAACTATGAAAGTTCTAGACTAGAAAACCGAACTAAAAAATAGAAAATAAATTTTAATGAATTTAAATTAAGAAAATAGTGTTAAAAATTTCAATGAATATAAATTAAAAAAACATACAAACATACATACAGGTGAAGCTAATAAAAAGCGTGGGGTGCTTTTTAAGATATTATCGAAATGATAATCACTCTACTCATATCTGTCAATAAAATATTTATAACTATTGACACCATGCACCCCACGCTTTTTTGAACGATAGATGGTGCGATTTGTGAACTATGAAAGTTCACAAATCGCACCATATAGTGGCAATCAGCGGAAAGTTTACGTTATCAACTTGAAACGAGTTCCTTATATAAGTCACAGATGGCGCTATTCCTCAAATTCGAAACTAAGAAACGCGCTGTTATAGAAACCGAACTAAAAAATTTAAAATAAATAATAGTTTAAAAAACTAAAAAACACGCTTTTT
This sequence comes from Euproctis similis, assembly GCA_905147225.2. Lineage (NCBI taxonomy): Eukaryota > Metazoa > Arthropoda > Insecta > Lepidoptera > Erebidae > Euproctis > Euproctis similis. The sequence continues at coordinate 23,607,364 of LR990110.1, forward strand.
ATTGAAAACCGAACTAAAAAATAGAAAAATAAACAAAAAATATTTTATTTTAAAAAAAGCGTGGGGTGCATGGTGTCAATAGTTATAAATATTTTATTGACAGATATGAGTAGAGTGATTATCATTTCGATAATATCTTAAAAAGCACCCCACGCTTTTTTTTAATTTTTTTTTTTTTTCTATTTTTTAGTTCGGTTTTCAATAAAAAGCGTGTTTTTAGTTTTTTAAACTATTATTTTTTAGTTTTTTAAACTATTATTTATTAGTTTTAAATTCCGCGCTTACTTTTAAAAACAATTACGTCACACTCAAAACGTAACCTTTACTCTGTTTACAACTGATCAGCCAATCACGAACCAGTTAATCTTTCAGTTGGCCACTGTAGGCATTCAAAAATGGAGCGTCCCCGAACTACAGGTAACTAAATTGCTTATTTTTCGTAGTATTTCCTTATAATTTGTGTTAAACTTATATTTAATATTATGTATTAACTATGATTTTCATGTAAATATTAAATTTTTATGCAAAATCGAATGTTTACTGTTAAAAATACGCCATAATTTAATTTGTTCCTTTTAAAGTACTTTCGGTTAAACTCATATATACACAAAATTTTTCATAACTAGTTTTGACTGAGAATGAACTTCGAAATATTCTCAACCAGTCAGACTTTGAGGATGATGACGATTCTGATATTGATGTACCCACAGTAGAAGAGTTAAATCATTATTCTTCATCATCTGAATCTGATTTCGAAACAGAATGCCTAGTTCTTCATCAGCAAATAACCAAAGAAGAGCGCGCACTAGAAGAAAGGAACAGACACCAAGGAAAAGAAACTTTTACGAATGAGAATGAATTCTATTTAGGAGAAAAAGCGGTCCTCCAGTTAACCGAATCTTTAGTACCAGGGCATGTATTATATTTTGACAGATATTTTACCACGGTTAGATTGGCTGATGAACTGGCAAATAGAGGCTTTCAATGTACCGAAACAATTATGAAGAATCGAGTTCCTAAAGACGTAACAGATAACATTGATGATGATAAGACTTTGAGTAGAAAAGGGAGAGGGACTTGTGATGTGTTAATCCGAAATGATGGTAGAATTGCTTTTACAAAGTGGATGGACAATAAGTCAGTCTTAATGCTATCTACTATCCACGAAATATCCTGCTGAAAAGATTGATAACTGCAGAAGGTATAATAGGGCAACTAAACAGTATATAAATGTTCCACGTCCAGAAGTCATTAAAGAATATAATAGCCATATGGGTGGAGTCGACTTAGCAGATAGGTTGCTGGCGGTATGTCCGAGTAGAGCGCGGACACGTAAATGGACAATTCGATTTATTTCACATTGCTTGGACTTAGTTGTTACTAATTCTTGGATAAAGTACAAGCAAGAACAATTGGCCGAAGGCAAACGTCTTCATCAAATTGTTCAGCTTAGAGAATTTAAAAGACAGATTGCTGAAAGGCTTATTGAAGAAAATATTAACGCAGACGAAGATAACTTACCTATTAATAATAATATTGAAGAACCTGAAGAAAGAAACGGTAAAAAAGGCGCCCCCCCTATAGTACCTTTACCTTCAAAGATTAGACGCAAGCATGGGATTAACCACATGCCATAAATGGTTTCGACTCAAAGTCGTTGTCGCAATCTTGGTTGTGACAGAAAAACATCGATGCGATGTACAGAGTGCAATTTGGCCCTTTGCTTGACGGCAAATAGAAACTGCTTTAAACTATTTCATACTATCGATTAATTTTCCTTAAATTCCTTTCTTTAGTTACCCACAAAATTTTTAATTTTGTAGTACATATTTAAAATGATTGAAATACCATTTTGATCTCTTATATAATTAAGACAGAAGATTTGTGTTTATGTTATATTATTATTTGTTTTATGTATAATTATTAGGCACACACAATAAATTAGTTTGTGTTATTGGTAATAAAATATGATTATTATTTTATATTTTGTTTTCATTATTATTACCATTTTTATTAATCTTAAGTCCCAAATTCCTTTGTAAAGAACAAATTCCAGTCTACGATTTTTATTATTAAGACCCGATGTCCTGCAAAAAGAACAAATTGTAGTGCAGCAAAGTCCATCCGAAAATAACCTTTGAGTTCAAACAAATAACGTTTGTTCTAGCAAAAAAAAATGTTTCAACTTAGAACCTTATTTAAAAACTGTTAAATTGTCAGGACTTGAGGCCATCTTCATAATTGTTCTTTAAAAAGGATACTCGGTCAATGCTTTTAAAATAAAAAAAATATGGCGGACTCAGGAGGTTATGACAGTTTAAAAGTTGCCATGATTTAAATGTTTAGCTACAAAAATGAGACTTTACTATAAATAAATGTATTGTAATATTAAAACTTTTTGTAAAAAAAAAAATGAAATGAACCAAAAAATGAAACACAATTACATTGAGATTCTCTCTCTCACATCTAATAAATAAATATATAAATTCGTTCGTAAATAATTGTTAAAAAATCTGCTTCAAGGGCCCATTATAGCAAAAAAACCTAGCTGTAAAATATCATACAAATGATACTGTACTTATACTTGGTCAGTTTAAAGACTGTTTTACTTAAAATTACGATTAAAAAAGTTGATAAAACAAATATTACAATCACAAATCTATTTTTAATTTCAGTCACGAATATGACAAAATAAATTTACGTTATTTTACTCGACTACGCATAGGCAAGCGTAGGATCTAATTTCCGCGAGAATTTAACATAATGAAGCCGACGTTGCTCTTAGGCCTTGATTTTTTTTGTCTCTCTTTTGTTGTCAATCTCTGAAAAGGCTGGGCCGAATTGACTTGACTACTCCTCGCTGGCATATAATAATGATAATGAGTAACACAGAGATAACTTTTATTTAAGAATATTGAATTATTTCTCATTAAATTTTACGCACTCGAATAACTCTGCCTCATGCGTAGTCAGACAAACGCAAACTAGCAATTGCATGTAATTGAGGTTTGATTTTGCTTTTGTGGTATTCTATTTTAATCTATTCCAAGGGTATTTTTTTTTACCATATACCAATTTTCATCGAGACCGGTTCAGCCGTTCCCAAGTTACTAAACATAAATTACAACTGAATATTTATTTTATTTTAAGACAGGGCTTAACTAGCTAAGATTCCATAAGCTAAGCTAGATTTCCATCTAAATTTCCGAACGAAAGGGAGTTTATTTATGAGAAAAATGCCCCCCCACATGAAATCATTTGCTTGATTGGAAATGATTTAATAGCAAAACTAGTAATCCAAAAACCAATTTCAAATCATATTTGAACTATTATCGAATTCGGCGCAGAAGTTGCGGGCAAATGCACACAGCGTACAAGTAACACTGAATAAATTAAAGACAACCCACTGAATGCAATAATTATATTAAATCTTTCAGATTTCACTCTCAAGAAATACCAGAGACAAGTAGAAGACAGAAATAGAGACATAATCGTGACTGAAATAAAAAAAAATAGTCTGTGTCTTGTTAGCGTTATCTCTTTCTATCATAATATAGTCGTCTCTTTCACTCCCACTTCTATTTACAAAAGCCGAAGTTACACAATAAGGTTTCAAAACTGTACAAAAATTATAGATGACACACAATAATCTTTCTCTGCCTTTTCATCAATATATATATTTATATATATACAGACACCTATCAAATATTTTGGTGTAACCAATTCGGTGATATTAATTTATTACAAACTAGAGTATAAAACTTTTTTTATTTCACCAATTAAAAATATAGTACGACGACATTATGCTAGCTGAAAATTAAAAATTACTATTTTTATATTTATATACTCGCTAAATTCACACACATATTTATTAAATATATAGGTTTTTTTAATTTTTAATAGTAAATATCATAGGCACAAATGAACAATATTGAGTGCCTTTTAAGCGTGACTACACCACTACTTATAGTAGGCGAGGGGTTTAAATTCTACAAAAGTAAATTTTTTATCGAGGGACTTAACGACTCTGCAAAAATGTACAAACACTTTCACAAACACATTCAGACGTCAAAAACTCTGGAATAATGTTGATATATGAGCTGCCAATTTTTTTGAACAGATTATTTTACAAATGCCATCAAACTGTATATTTAAATCGATTAAAAAATACATTTGACAAATGGAATGGTTTAAAATCTCGGCTTGTATTGGCTGATGCCCAAACGATTAAAATTTTTACAATATTTTTTGGATACCATAACAAAAGTTGTTTTCTTTCTGAAATTAAAAGCCTTTTGGGGTCAGTTCCCTTATACAATGGCAAGATCAACTGTTTTAGTTTGCAGAGTCTTTAACGGACCAAAATCCTAAAACTATATCACTTTTTAGTCTTGTCATTTGCATAAGGGAGAGTGACGGTGCTTTAACAAATATTATATTTAAAAAAATACAATTTTACAATCAAATTTATAATGCACATTAAACCCATACTTATTGTTCATTATCTGAATAATAATAGCAACACTAGAAACAATAATGGCGGGTGTAATTTTAGGAAAACATCAGGAAGCTCAATGAGTGAGGGTCTTCCTTGAGCAGGATCTTAGACTATAATATATATAGGATGATGAAATTAAGATAATAAATAGTTATTTAAATGCACGATTTACTGCATTAAAATTTGTGATGGGGTGGGAGCTCACATTTACACCACGGTAGCACCCTTCTTCTACTAATGTTCTACATTAGTATTCTACTCCATATGTACGTGTATACATATACAGGGTGTATAAGATATTACTTTCTACAAAGTATTTTTATTTTTCAATTATAAGAGCTTCACAGTTTCAGTTAGGATTACTACCACAAATCCAAGTACATATATACCTTGGAATAATTTTAAATCGAGATTTTTATCATTCTAAGACTGGAACAACCGCTAATTTCGACTCGAACATTAATATTAGTAGGAAATAATCACGTTACCGCCGTCGCGGTACGTACTATATAAAGTCTCGACCTCCGTCGAAGCACTTTCTAGAGGCCACAGTGAAAATCATTCGGCGTATCGGTATCGACGAATATCCATCGCGACACGCTCACTAGGAGGAGCCGTCAAGGTAACCTGAAAGAGGCGACGTTTCGTTTATTACGGCTCGGGGCAAGGCGTCGCGTGCAACAGGCGACGGGCCCAGAGGGTCGCGCTCGTCGCGCTCACCTAGTCGGAGTCGGAGTCGTCGTTGAGCGAGGAGCGCAGCTTGGAGAGCGTGCGGCGCGCGGCGGGCGTGTCGTCCTCCTCGTCGGACGAGATGACGATGCGCTGGCGCGGCTTGACGCCCGTGGCGCCACGCGTCATGCGCCGCGCCGCGCCGCCCGCACCGCCCTCCGCGCCCTCTGCCGGACAAAACAGTATTCTAAATTATATCAGACGACCCGGCTTGCATCTTTACAATTCTGATCACTTCTCACGCCACATTCATACAAGCCTGTTGTTATTTTTTCGTTTGTTTTGAAGGGTGTCCGGATAGAGGCGGGGCATATACGGATTAGTTTAACATCGAAAAAGGTGTTAAACAGGGATGTGTAGCTTCGCCAGGACCTATTTACATACCTAATATGCCTTAACACTTATTATTAGTTTATTAGCTTCATTTGAAAATATTAAAAAAAATTGTAATTTGTGGACACCCTTATTAGAGTACGCGCGGTTTATAATTAAAATACTAGACTGACGCGCACACGCGCTCGTATGCGGTAACAGACGACGACGAGCCGGCCCGAATAGGTATTAACTTATCGAATTGTCACGAATGCAAAAAGTTTGTGTGCGTGGGATGTCAAATAAATTATAAATATCTTTTACGTGGACTATTTTACTCATTCAAATATACGGAGTGACAATAAATTTTGGTTATTACAAAATTAATGGGTCAAAAATTTTAATAAAATAATAATAATGGAAATGATCAAAAATCGATTGCATTAAAAATTTTCGAAATACAGAAAAAAATGGGCAGTCTTTGAAAAACTACGGTGTATGGATTAAAAATGAACTATTTAATTATCAAATGCATCCTTTACGCTGTTGATCAGATCATCGGAGGAAGAGTTGCAGTTGATGATTAATATATTACAAGGAGCTTTGAGGGAGAAAAGAATGAAAGTGAATGTATATTTTGTATGTGTACTTTGCCAAAATTCCCATTTCTACTACAAATATGTTAAATTCGTATCCCGTCAAAGCTGAAGCCCTACTCAAGTATGGTGTGGGCGAATGCAACGTTTCTTTTAAATTTGAACATGTCGACCCTTCCGACATTATAAAAGTGTTTAAGCAATTAAATTCCAAAAAAACGGCTGATTTATGGGGCATTTCCGTTAAACTATTAGATTCTATCATTGCCCTCATAGCTCCAAACCTGGCTGTGCTTTTTAATAAATGTGTAGATGCAGGTGTATTTCCTAATTTAATGAAGCACAGCAAATTGATACCATTATTTAAAAATGGTTGTAAGAATGATCGAAGCAACTATCGTCCTATTTCCATTTTACCTGCACTCGGCAAAATTTTTGAAAAAAATATTTCAAATCAAATACCAGTTCAATTTAAATGATCTTTTTCACATAGAGCAGTACGGTTTTACAAAAGGTCGTTCTACTACTGATGCTGCCGCTACTCTAATTAAACATATTTTCGATGCTTGGGAGAACTCGCAGGATACAATTGGCGTATTCTGTGATCTCTTTAAAGCTTTCGACTGCGTGGAACACCGCACACCTTTGCGTAAGCTAAGTTATTACGGTTATTAAGAACACTGCACTTAGTCTTGTTGCATCATACTTCAGTAACAGGTTTCAGTTTGTAGATGTAAACGGAGTGAGATCGTCTGGATCGCCAGTGTCTATGGGCGTTCCCCAGGGTTCCATTCTCGGTCCACTATTGTTTATTATCCATATTAATGATTTGCCATTTTTCGTACAGAAATTATGCGACATTGTACTGTTTGCCGATGACACTTCACTCCTCTTTAAGGTAGACCGTAAAAAATACAGTTTTGATGATGTAAATTGCTCTCTTACACAAATCCATGATTGGTTTACAGCTAATAATTTAGTTCTCAATTCGAATAAAACTAAAATAATAAAGTTTACTATGCCCAATGTTAATGGTCAGGTTATAAATATATTTTTAAATAACAGAATTCTAGACCCAGTAAATTCAACTTTCTTTTTAGGTATTGCTCTAGATAATACGCTCCAGTAGGGTCTACAAGTTAAATATTTAGGTAGAAAACTCAGCTCTGATGCCTAAGCGGTTCGAAAAGTTCGACAGCTTACTGATGTTGCAACCGACAGACTAGTTTGTTTCAGTTATTTTCATAGCATCATGTCTTTTGCCATTTTGCCACAGCAAAGCACCCCACAGGGTAGAGCAGCTGAAATTCAGTCTATTTTTGTGCTTCCAAAACGAGCTATTCGGGCAATTTATAATCTGGGGACCAAAGTCTCTCTTAGAGAACGGTTTAAGGAAATTAGAATATTAACAGTTGCTTCTCAATTTATATATGCCAATATAATGTTTGTTAGGAAAAACTTAAATAGATATACTAAACATAGTGATGTACATAATTTTAATGCCAGAGGCAAGCATAAACTTGTGTTAAAGTCTCATCGCCTGCACAAAGTACAGAAGTCGTTTTTGGGAATGGGTGTACAGTTCTATAATTATATGCGCATATTCTGGCTCTCTCTTTCGATCGGTTTAGGCGGGCTGTGAAGGATCGTCTCGTTGCTGGTGCTTATTACACCATCAATGACTTCATGACGGACAAATCGTCTTGGGACCGTCAAATTGCTTGCTCAACGCGGATTGTGTAGTTTGCGTATTGGAATTTGTTCACTTATTTTGGAGTGGAGACGTTCTCCAAACATTTCTAATAGTAATCAACATTTCTAATTATGAGTTTGCATTGATGTTATTTTGATAAATGCTATATGTAAGTTTTATTATTGTACTTACTTGTTGCACAACGTTACCATTAAAAATAGAAGATGCCGCGATTGTGCTCGACTAATATAGACTAATATCATATAATTTCTCTCATTACTTGTACGACGCTGAATTTAAGTTGGTTGGGTCATAACTGTGATGGTCGAGTATTCTGGCTTCTACACCTTTTATACACGAGTCTACTACTATTTTTTCAGTAGCGATAATAATACTATTGTATCAATTTTAAATGGTTTTGAAAAGAGTATTTGGCACATGAGTTTCTTGCCCGATTCTTCTCATGAAAGCCCCTAGTGGCGATTGCTTCCGTGTTATCTTGTTCCACGGAGGCACTAGCCTCAAGCGCTCGTGTTTAAGCATTTTAAATATTATTTTAATTTTAAACATTTTTGTACATTGACTATTTTTAAGTGTCTGTGAAGACCTATGAAAATAAAACCACTTTGACTTTGACTCGAATATGCAAGACTAAAGCAATGGTTTTTGAAAGAGATTAAAGTATGTCTAAATGCGAGATTGTGATTAATAGAGAACAAGTGGAACAGGTAAAAGAGTTTATGTAAGCACAAAGTTTACAAGAAATGGAAAGCATGAATGCGATATTAAAAGACGGGTTTTGGCTGGAAATCATAGTAGGAGCGCTGGCACCAATTTTTGGGTAGGTATTTGAGGCAAGCTGAAAACGTGTCACACCTCTCCTGTTTTATCCCAATGCGGTATTGCAGACCTGGCTGCTGAGTACCGGAGCTTAATCAAACTTTAAAATTTTAAAAATATATGTCGAAAAGTATTTGAGGAATACGCAATTTATATATGCTGCAGTTTAATATTCAATGTATACGAAAAAAGTAAGCCAGACCATTTAAATGGGGCCTTAACATTGCAACGCCAAACGCGTGCAACAATATTTTACAAAAATTGATATGTTAACAAGAAAATAAGATTCCCAAAAAGACGGATCATTTCGGTTGGCTTTCTACCTGCCAGGTGATCAAACTAATGATGGATGGGTACGAGCCTATATGTAGTTATAAAGACATGTCATAGTGTGCGAGAGAGCGTACATCGACATCTATCTTTGTTCTTGCTTGCCGCCTTGCTATTGGCTCTGGCGAGGCCACGTGATCTACAATGCCTACGAGGTTTCTAGTTAGAAATTCGGAGTAAAATTATATTTTTTCTCAATTTGTACTAAAACAAATATTTTTTGGACTTAAATTAATTGCACCACTAAAAAGTTATTATATTTTAAATCTGGTTTCGCGATTTTATATTTTTATCAATACTTTTTTTTAGTACCATTAATAATTTTAAGATAAAAAAAATTACATTTTATGAAAAAAATTACTGACAGAAATAGAAATATTTACTTTTGAATATGAATCCTGTACAAAAATTTTTAGTACGAATATATTTATAAAAATAATTTTCTAAAAAACCGTTTTTAAGCTTTATTTTAGCACATAATTAATCTATTTGTGAGTAATCCATATTGCTGAGAGTTTAATTATATCTATAATAAAGATTTAACAATAGAATACTTAAATCGCAACTATTATGATAATATCTACTATAATTTAGCCCATGGAGGGGCTAGCATTTATGTGAGGTGTCCAGAGAGACTATTAGCATTGACATGCGCATATGATTTTCAGTAAAATCATCTCTCTCCAACGTAAGATTACGATGAGATTTGACTCGATCCCCTCCTCCCCTTAAACTTCTCACGTAATTTCTGGACGCCCCTTATCAGTTTAGAGCTTTTGATAAAGACAACTTACCACCTTCCTCTTCTGAGAGCGGTTTGTGTTTACTAACTTTCGCCTCTTTCTTGGCTTGCTTTTCTTGCTCTTTCTTGTCTTGCTTGGCCTTCTTCAGCGCTTGGCACTTCTCTAGTGTCGGTTTACCGTCTAAGCCGGCCGCTATGAGTAAATCTAACATTTTTTGTGTACGTTCCTTGTTTTTCGTACAGCCTGAAAAGTAAAAAATGTTGTAAATTTCATTTTTAATTCTCTCGAGAAGCAATAGCTATTTACATCATAAATAATAAAGATAATTAACCATTAGGAAATAGTAATAGGCGTCAAGTTACTTGCTCAAAATTATTTTTTTAAAGAGCAATCTGTATATAGACTGACCTTCAACAAGTTTCTTGTAATCGAACCGTATGCCGGCCGCCTTGCAGAACTTCTTCATGTCGGTGATGCCGGGCTGGCGCAGCTCCGGTGGAACAGGCGGCCGGCCGCGACGCCCCGGGGTGCCCCCCGCCGCGCCGGGGGTTTTAGGGGTGCCGCCCGCCTTGGGGCTGTTCCTCGAGCCCTTCGGCCGCCCTGGACCGCGTTTCAGAGGTGCATCCTATTAGAAAATAAATTATATTTTTATTAAACAAAATCATCTCACAAACACTAAATTAAGCCTACAAATAACGTCAAACAAACGTGCTAATACAAAAAAATAGATAATGATCGTTCGACACATGCCTTGTCAGTATTAAAATAATACTACATCAAGCAAACCCAATTAGGCTTATTACTTATGCAACACACCTAGATATTTGTGAAAATTTATTTTTTAATAACCAAAATAGTACTAACATATAGTACTATTTTGGTTATTTTAATTTAATTTTGATATAAATGTTCCATATTTTTAAGTATTATAAATTCACAAAAAATACGTATGTTACTACAAGACATGAAAAGGCAACAACTATTTAAGCATCAAAGTAAATAATATTAGTATATTAATTAAATACCACAGGTCCAGTGCGCTGTAAAAATTAAGTAATCAATATTTTAGTGTGGTAGCATTCTTATATTTAATACGTATCAAACAGACTGTCGTTGCTATAACTCACGTCATCACTCGCCTCCGAGTCACTGCCGGACTCCCCTGATGAATCATCTGATGATGAAGAATCCACGGTGGTAACCTGTCAATAAATACAGGACTTTTGTTAAGAGTTTCAGATATGATTTAACTATACACAATGTCTATACAGGTTGTGCAATGTGGTGTATATACAGGCTATTTAGTGTGGTGTATATACAGGATGTACCGTGTGGTGTACTGTATAGTCTGTATTCAGGTGTGCACTGAGGTGTGTATACAGGACGTGTGGTTTGTATGCGGGTGTACCTCTTGCGGCGCCAACCCTCGCGCCTGCAGCTTGGCGGCGGCCAGCTTGGCGGCGGCGGCCTTCTGGGCGGCGATGTGAGCGGCCTGGCTGGCGAGCCTCTCGCGCTCGGCGTTGGCGTCGTAGTAGTTGTGCAGCACCTCGAGCGGCACCGGCACGTCTCCAAAGTACACCTCGTTGGGGATGTGCGATGAGTCCAGACAGTCGTCGCTCCAGCGCCTGCGCAATAACACATATCTCTGGTTCTCATTCTCTTTATATATAGACAGATTCGTATTAATTATTTCGATATTGGTATTAAAATTTTGGTAATCAAAATATTGTCAAAATTTTAATTTTTGTTGAGTCTATTGAGAAACGAAGTTATAGCCAACGAAGCGAGAGAGGCGTGTAAGAACCATGTCTTATGGCGGTTTGTTCTCTATGCCTACCCGGCCTACCCTAAGGGATTTGGTATGAAGTTATGTCACATACATAACTTTATACCAAATCCCTTGTGGTGTTGAGAAATACCGTATCACAATTAATACTTGATTAAATATTTCATTGCAACCCTTGTAAGGGTTATAATATGGGTTTTGCTATGAAACGTTTATTGATGAAATAAAAGCGAATCATCATATAAATCAAGACGATTAAAGTCTTCAGAGTCTGTAACCTGTGTCACAAAGCGCGGTGTTACCTTCTAAACTGTATGCCAGAGAAGTCCTTCCTGAAGGGCCTGATCCCGTACTGGTAGCCGGCGGCGCGGGGGCGCACGGGGGGCGGCGGGGGGCGCGGCGCGGCGGGGCGGGGGGGCGGCGCGGCGGTGGGCGCGCGCGGCAGGGGCGCGCCCACGGGCTTGGGCTTGTTGGTGGAGCCCTTGGGCCGGCCGCGCTTCTTCACCTGACACAATGTAGTCAATCACGAATGCATGCTTGTGCGCCGCCTTCAGTTTTCATGGTTCTTTTTTTCTTATTTGTAATCGCTCGATTTGAGAGAGAGCCGAAAGCTCGCAAAATAATAGTATTACTGTTACTCATCATATATACTGTGTGCATTGTACAGTATACTTACTGACATGTGTATGCTGTGTTCAGAGTTCAGACCATCAATCTTAGACTTTGTCACTAACTTGTGACATATTTTAAAATTTTTCAGTCTTTTTTTTCCCTAAATGTATTCTAATGTGATGATCACTACTAGAACCTATAGAAAAGGTAATGACTTTTGAAGAGATATACTATTCTAGATGTATAGACAAATATGAACAACATTCTTTACTACCGCAACATGAAATACTGAATATAATAGCAAGAAATATAATCTTTTCTATCTGTACATGTAATTACCTCACTGCCCGGTGTTAAAGGTTTGCCTGGCATCGATCCAGATTTGGGTAGTTCTGGACTGCTGAAAGGTTTTAGACCCTCCTCACTGTAATAAGCATTGCAGTCAAGATATTATAGTTACCAGGCTAAAGACCACTGTATAAAGGGTTTATAATTATCACAATTTATATTTAAATTATTATCACGGATGATCAGACATAATATGCGTATTAAAGACAGTCAGATAGTCAAGAAATAATATGAACAAATATGAATATCTAAAAAGAAGACTAATTCCTCTACATAAAATATTTATTAGTCCAATTGGAGCATGTTATATTTATCTTGATCCACTTTTATAAACTTTTTCACTACCTACTATATAACCGATCTTTAATTTTTTTGGAATTTTATTTTTTCTACCCTATTTTGGGTTTATTCATTTCTCTTCACTATATCATACATGAATTATAAATAAAAACCACCCCGTTGACATCCTCTACCCATTCAAACAAACCACATCAATATCCATTGCATAGTTTCAAAGATCTAAGCATATAAGGGGACGGACAGTAGAAAGGGAGTTTGTTTTATACTATGTAATGATTTACCTTTTGTCAATAGATATAGCATTAGGCTCAGATGTACGGTGAGCTTCACCAGCAACACCTTCACTCGCTCCTTCAGGTTTAGATGCTTCTGCAGGTGGTAATGAAACATTATCAATTTAGTATATATACAGAGAGATTGAAAATTAGTGTTGGAGAAAATGAATAAATAAACATGTTCTATAATCCTATTCAATTTCTATAGCAAAACTGTGATATTAAAATGTACATGAACTCACCCATTGGTTTGTCTGTCTTATCTACTACATTGATTGGATGGCTGACACTGACATCTGTGGGATAATATGGTGATATTAATTTAAAAAATTTGGAGAGATTCAAAATCGTTTCCTTTTCACATTTTGGCAGAAATACAATCTTACATAATTCAGATTTTACAGCTAGTTCTAATTAATATTTTTATTACTAAATATATGTATGACTGCATTAATTTAACCAGCCTTACAAACTGCAAATATTTCTTTCAAGAAAAGAGTATTGACACAATGAGAGCATTGAAATACTTAAATGTATAAATTAATATTATTATTAGCAAGAAAGATAAAAACACTTTTTCTCAATAACATAAGATTACCTTTAGCTTGAAGATCAGTAGGCTTTTGTGATATTTCCAATGTCTTCTGGGTAATATCTGTGATAAAAAACAAGATATTAACATACTGATTGTTGGTGGTTATTGATATATTTTATTAATATTGTCGTAATTATGAATATCAAGAAAACCTGAAACAGCTCTAACCTTTATGAACTCTGTTGACTTATTTATTTCTTGGACTTTCGCGAATCACATTCATAACATTAAAACAACTTTTTAGGATTATATCATGTTTATTTAGAACTTATTTCTATTTATTTCCCGACGTTTCGCACTCTTTACAGAGATCATTTTCACGAGGGGTGACCAAAAAGATGGTAGTTGTTCTAAAGCTATTTTCATTGATACAGAGAACACCCATTTTTGAAAATAAAAATCAAAAAGTTGATGTTAAAAATATGATTTATTATACTATTGGTAACCCACATCAGACCATGAAACAAAAAAATAAATATTTATTTTTAAGAAAAAATTTATTTGTAAAGGATCCTTTGTTGTATGATTTAATAGGTAACAGTTGTTATTTTTAATTATTAGATAATTATCTTATTTTTCTAAGTCAGTTGAAATCAGAGTATAACTATTATTGAATATTGATTGATTTTTTTAAAGGTAAGTATTTGTTAAAACATCTAACACCGGGTCAAAAACTTACCCTAAGAAAATTATTGTCGCCTAATGAGAACCTCATGTTCTAATAGTGTGGTACAACTACTTAAGTAGGTATAAACATATATTATTTCACCTAAACTTACCGCCAGTTTTATCCTGCCTGTGAACCAAGTCATCTGGCTTAAATATGTCAGTCTTTATCTTTATCTTTGGCTGGTCTAGATCACCACCCTGAAAAACAAATATATAAATATAGAGAAAATCTTACAATGTAAACTTCCAATGGAGATTTATTATCTTTGAGGGGATAGGTTGGTATGAAAGGAAATTTAATAGAGGTTAAATAAAAAAAATTGAAATCCAAATAAAATGTACCAAATATATTGGACACCTATAAGTTAATAAGGTCACAGTAACACATTTCCATACTCGATTATGAAGTCTGTACAAATGTAACAAATAATATATAATTACCAGCATATCATTCTCTGTATGGGGTCTTTTGTGAGCGTCCGTGGGTTCCAATTTTATCTCAGACTTCAGCTTGTTGATATCAAGTGCTTTCTGAGTGTCAATTGGGGGTAACAAATGCGGCTGTGGGGGCCATGCAGATTTGTGAACCATATCACCGTAACCTTGGACTGATAAGTTAGAGTTAACATGACATTCATATAATTAAAATCAATTATTAAGAATGAACAGTATGTATATTAGTAAGTCATAGAGTAAGCCTCTATGACTTACTAATATATATATTGTTTTGGCAATCTAGCTAGTATTGTTTCTTCTCCTACAATAAGTATTGCAGTCATTTATTTCTTGCATTACTTAAACCTAATCAAAGTAATATTAATTACTGAATTCGTTATCTATATATATATAAGAGATTTCCACCTATATATTGACTCATCACGATATCTCTGGAACCATAAGGCATAGCAACTTGAAATTTGGTAGGATTATTCCTTTCGCCGAGTAGAGGTCAGCTAAGAACGGATTTTACGAAATTCCACCCACAAGGGGGGTTGCGGGGGTGTTAACAATGGAAAATTCCCATTTTTAACCTATAGCTGCTATCGACTTCAAATTTGTCGAAGATATTGCAGTATTAACATAGTGGGGCAGCAGTTATTACTTTTGATGCGAAACAGAGTTCGCCGGGTCAGCTAGTATATTATATAGCAATAGAAGCACTATTCATTCTATAAAACACAATATTTCTTTCAACAAATTATTCACAAGTAAGTTTACATTTAACATCTTATATTTGGCCATTGGTTAAAATATTTCAATCTCAAATAAATAATATATATATAATAAATCATTTGATAATTCGCACATCAATAATTACTAAATATAACATGTTTGAGATGCAATAGAACTAATATGGAATTTGTGCCATGTTTCAAAATTTAAAAATAGGAATCCCTTCATTTCTAACTGCTTATCTATATTACTAGTATCGTGCTTAATTTAATGAAGGTGCCATTTACGTCCCTTTAATATATTTACAATTGCTTGTTTACATGAGAGTCATTTACATCAGATTCCAATAAAGCAATAATGGACATCTTGGTACAGTAATAAAAATGACAGAGAAGCAACTGTAAAAAGGTTTGTCCCAGAACAAATAATTACATAAACTTAGATTATAGCATGACAATTAATTTATAGCGTATTCAAGTATGCATTTAACCATTATCTGGTCCATATTACAACTTTTACTTTGAATAACAAAGTATTAAAAAGCAATGAAATGACATTGCATCTTAATAACAAATTTCCAGATAAATTGAGTAGCAAATTTAAATGTGCCAATTTGCAACAGAGATTTACAAAAACTATAGATAGTTATAGAGATTTTAGAACAGTTGTTTAAAATTTTGAGAATGTTATATGTAGTTTCAAACACACTTCACATACAAAATTTTTAATCTAAATATGTTTATTAGTGATTGTTAATGAGAAACAGTAAATTCTATAAAGAAGTGTGTAAAGAATATGATTTTTTTACATTTTTTATAGTAATGACTACTCTAAATTGTTTTACTTACTCATGTGTGATTGTGGCATGTGCAATTGTGCCTGTGGAGGTTGCTGTGAAAAACTCTGATGATGTGGGTAATTTTGATGCGCGGGAGGAACATATGACAAGTTCTGGGGGGCATAACCCCCCGGAGGAGGTGGTCCATACGCTGCAAAAGCATCAGGAGGCGGATAGTGGGTATTATACGCGCCTGCATAAGGCTGATATGGTATTTGATGACCATTATCTATAACAATAAAAACAACGTCAAACTGAGCATTTTCATGGGTTGTACCATATGTTTGGGGCTTCCAATGTTACTTGCCTATATAATTCAGCGGTAAACCATTGCCTTGCACTACACCATGGCCCGGTTCACCCTCCATTCGTAAACGTTTCTGATTCATGGCTCTTTCGGCTTCATAGTTCATCTTGGTAACTAAAAACAAATTTCACTTTCAATAACACAATTCACAACACTTCGAAATCTCATAACAATTCGAATGCCGAAACCGCACAGCGCGTTTTAAACATTCTTGCGTTAATTGTGACGGACGCCAACCGGACGCCAGCACAAAACACAGGTTATATGCTCAGCAAAAGCAAACAGAAGCGTACCTTTGTTGGTCAATGATTGTTATTGATTTTAGTTAATAGACGCACTTAGGGCATTCCCCGCGACGATTTGGTACATAATAGGGCACCTCAATAACACAAAATAACTGTTGCATACAAAATATGCATCAAATTATCGGCCTATTGACAGTAAAATTACAAAAAAAACACAAGTGAAGTGAAGCGGAGGGTAAATTCATGTATTTTTTTTTCTTTTTTTTAATGATTCGAAAATTGTACTGGATAGTCTATTGCTAAAAAAATATTGAAGATGAAATCTCTGAATTCAGTCGTGTTAGGCATCTACAATTATGAAACAATTTGAATCTTTGTGAATATTTTTCACCCGTTTTGCGAGTATCTTACAATAAAAGAAATATGAAATTACATAAGTTAATTAATTTTTAATACAAACAAAAAAGTTAATGTCAGTCTAAAACTGTAACAGCTAGCCTTCATTCAGCATTACTTTTGATCTTAAATATGCAGTTATATAGTAAAGATATTATTTATTTTTCAATTATTGTTTTCGTGATCGCAATTGGCAAGCGTTCTCACAATATCTACAATTAGGTAATCGGCTTTTCTGATCGCTATTGCCATAAAATCATTGTTAGGTAATCAAATTTCAAGAGGCACCTTAGGTTAACCTCTCGTAACCAGTTGAATAAAGAGCCCTGATGATAATACTCAGATTTAATGATCATTACACAGTATAAAATAAAGTCGTTTTCGCAGTCTGTCCCCTTACATGCTTAGAACTTTGAAACTGCGCAAATGGCTTTGATGAGGTTTTTTAAATATATGATAACGGGGTAGTTTTTAAGTTTAATGTATTACAGGAAAAGTGATAAATTTCGAGATTTAAGAAAAGACATAATAATATGCTGTTGTCGGAACTATAAATAACTAGCTGACACGGCGAACTTTGTTCCGCATCAAAAGTAGTAAATGAGTAAATTTTGGGTTCAATTTGTGCTATTTATTGGCTTTACCTATTGTCCTGCTATGTTATTACTGCAGTATCTTCGAAAATATTCGTTTAAATTGCATGCTGTAAAGGGCCAGGATCATCTATATTACATGCACAATCGATTTAAGACAATTGGATGAACATTAATGCTGTAATGTTTAAAATCGCTTGGTAAATAACCCATTATTTCTCGTAAAAAGTAAACAAATAAAAATGGTCATTATGGGTTATCCCTAAGCGATAGACATATGCCCTTGCGGACTTTTCTATAGACTTCTGAAGATATTTAATAATGTAGAACAAAACCTTCCCGTTGACACCCTCTAACTATTAAAAATTACAAAAAACCACATCAAAATCCGTTGGGTAGTTTTAAAGATATAGTAGTTGTAACCCCTACAAGCATTTAATGGGACAGACAGCGGAAATCGGCTTTGTTTTATTCTATGTAATGATGATAAATTTACGTTTACGAAGGACCTTGCATCCATGGTCATGAATAAATCATAAATTAAAAAAAAAAGTAATCTAACCTATATTTAATCTTATTTACAAATTTTGTCCAATAATTAATTTAAGATAAATATTATAATAGCAAATTAATTTAATAACTAAACCTTAAAAATAACAGAATTTCTTCCAAACAAAAAATGGAATTAAATGTTTCATTTTTGACCGGTGTAGGTTGTGGCCTTTGTATAGGTATTTCAATTTTAGCTATAAAAAAATATTTGGGAGCCGCTATTAAAGCTAAGAATCTAATAAAAAAGGTAGAAAATTTAAGCATATTATTTTAGATACTGTAGATACATTTTAACTAACGCCCTGTGCTAAGAGAATTAGTAAATTTAATAGCTTATTTCACTATTTAACCTATAATTAAATAAGGATTTTTTTGCAGTTTGCTTCCAACGAAGAAAACAAACTAGTCCTTGTTGTCAGAAGTGACCTCAACATGGGTAAAGGCAAGATTGCTGCGCAATGCAGCCATGCAGCTGTAGGTGCATTTGAGAAAGCGCAGAAAAGAGATCCTGAAGGTTTAAAAAAATGGCAACACACAGGACAAGCTAAAGTGGCACTTAAGACAGACTCACTGGAGGAAATAAAACAGTTATCAGAAAATGCAAAAAGGTTAGGGCTCACAACATCATTAATTAGAGATGCAGGAAGGACACAGATTGCTCCAAATACAATAACTGTCTTGGGCATTGGTCCCGCACCCAAAGATCTTATAGACAAAGTGACAGGGCATTTGAAGCTGTTGTAATATTCCAACTTTACTATGGGAATTATTTATAAGAATTATAAATGTCAATATGTACATGTATGTTTGTGTATTATTTTGTGGATAGGTCATCTGTTGATGTTTTCTCCTTTTTGTTGTCCATTATATAAGAAGTTGTAGTGTAGAAGTGAGTGCCCAGAACATGGTGAAGCACTGCAAAGAAGCACTGTTTGTAATTCATTCCTTCCTGAGCTATAAATTTTAACATTATTTTAGAGATAGCTTTCTCTTACTCAAACTATCAATAATTATAATCCTGGCATAAAAATTTAGAAAGAATTATAAAATATTTTCTTGGGTACCCAATTACTAAGGCTCTTTACTTATTATGAGTTGTCATAATAAGTAAAGAGACTTAGTAATTCATGTTTGTTCTCCAGATATCCAAAAGAATGGATTAAAGAAGGAAATATATAGAGTTTAATTTTTCATAAAATGTCAATATATTTTATTTTCTCCAGCCCTCCGAATATTGCTGTTCATAATATTATTATGACTTTTAAAATAGTATCATATCAGTCTAATGACTAGTGGATATTATACAATTTTTAAAGCTACACAGTGAAATGAAAATACATAAAGATTTTTTATTAATTTAATAAAGAGTCATCATTACACCTAGGCGGACATATTGGGAACAATGTACTCAAAGTATTGTAATTATTCATTACAAACATATTATATGAATTAAAATTAATAAAAAGAAGTAAAATATTATCATAATAAACTTAATTGTCTAAAAAATTAAAACTAAACGGATCTGTTAAACAGGGATGAATCTTCTTTTCCGAATGAAGTGATAAACTGAACTGCCATCTTGGTATATGTGTTATCACACTAAAAAACTGAAATTGGAGAACCCGTAGTTTTCAGGTGCATCATATTTATTGAGAGAGGTTAATTCACCATAATTAGACTAAAAAACTATCCACTTAGAGGCATCATGTAAAGCGAATCCGGGCTTTTAGTTGTTTCTTCTTCCACCTCAAAGGTATTTTCACTGGCAAGAACACTTACCACTTGAATCTCTTTTGATTACTCATAAATATAAATGTATGTTTATAAAAAGCACCGAAATTCATTTCACAGAATGAAATTATTTAAAATCATTCTTATTTATCGAACAGTATAACAGTGTTTAGTATGTTTTTTCGAATTATTGTTTGATCAGAATTAAATACTGTGATATTCTAATTACACTGAGGTGGACAGGTATTTGACAAAAATTGTAAATAAACATAAAAAAAACAGATCTACTCTAATAAGTTATGACAGACAAAATCTTATTAACTCCTATAACAAACGGTGGGTTTTAAATATATTTGATGATATTTTCCATGAACTTTGATCACTTTGCCCAAATAGAAAAAAAAATGCCACATGGACAAAATTTTAACGTCATTAAAACAATAAAAAAAAAACACTTTGGTTTGGTGAGAGTTGCAATATTGTAGAAATATTAACAGATTTTTTTAACGGATGTATTCAGAGATGCTACTGGAATGTCAAACTTACAACAAAAGTCTAGGCCAAATCAAATCTAGGTATAAACAATTTTCAAAAATAGCTACAACACTGCCGTAATAATTATTGCACTATTAGGCATAACGCCTCAATAGCCTAGAATAGCATCTAGATTTTAATCTAATTTATTAATGGAAGTACAAGTTTTATGCTTTCAAAGCACCAATTTTTCATAAATGTCACAAAATATACTCACGTAATTTCAAATACATTATTTATATCAACAATAAAATTGCAATATTTTCCACTTGCTTAAAAATAAGTAGCATTTATAAGTATGTCCAAAATTAACATGTTAGATTATTAGTGAAATGTTGTTTTTTAATTATTCATCAATAAGGAGAAATTCAGTACAGCCATAGATATAATGCAGTCAATTAAAATGCAATGTTTTCTGATATCAATATGCTATAGTATATCGACTAGAAAAATATAGTAAACAATATTTTAGGTTTTTTTAGTGCTAAATCAATGGCATAATTGTTAATTAGTAACTCGAATTTTTGATACAGAATAAAAGTCGAGTGAGTACATACTATGCTTCTAGGGAATATAAAACTGAACTGTGCATATTTTATATCTGACTGATAGAATCCTAACCTTTAATTCCAGTGACCAGCAATTTCATTAACCTAAATGAAATACAGTCTGCAGCTAGCATCATTAAGATGTTTATTCTCCTTTCATATGGACTCGTCCAGACCCAACTCTCGCTTCCTATAAGTAAGCATTGGCATTGGTATAGAGAGTTAGGCTTCTCTGTTCAAATTCCTACCATAGTCAGATAGTCTGAATACAGCTTTAGGTAAGTTTCACCTAAAGCTGTATTCACACTATCTAACAATACTCTTCTTTCTTTCCTTCTTTGTGGCTGCTTTCAACCTTGCTAAATGTTTGTCTTGTTGCTACACTACATCTTCAACCCTTAACCTGTCCGCCATATAAGCAGATACTGGATGAGGAAAGCTGATATGACTCATTTCATAAGATAATATCAATAAAATCGGAGTGTCTGTTTCTAATATCCAAATATATGTTTGTTCCAACTAATCTTTGAATAGGCTGGATGGCTATTGAGCGGATACTTCTATGGGCGGACTATAGCTGATGTAATAAGGAGTAACTGTGGTACTTTTACTTTGGAAAAAATATTTTATTTACTTATGTATTGCTTCAGAGGTAAAACAAATTTTGACGGGTCCGTTAATTGAAAATAAATAATGAGTTTTTTAGAAAATGTTCATTATTATTAAAAAATCTAAACACGAGAGAGTTTGTATATTTGATCTACTTTTACCTATTAAAGTATAGTAAGTAGTCTTTAGAATTCAATGCACTATAAATCCTCATAGGAAAATAATGGATATTCTAGCAGTTAAATATTAATATAGATTGATTATATCAATCACTCATTCATTTAGACTTAACAAGGCACTTTAATAATAACTAGGCAACACTGGCGTAAAGTGGTTTCATATAAATACAGATATAAAGTTGTAAAAAAGTTACAATGATTGTGTATGTAGTATGATAAATATGTAGATTGCAGATGTCAATTTAAATGCATTTTTTAACTTAGCTATAAATAGTGTGTTCAAGTAATAAGTAACACAATTTTTCAGACCCTATTACACTTAACAACTACTAAAGCTACTTGAGCCTGTCTTTTTCTAGAAAAAAAACTGTGTAAAAAATACAAGTCTATAAAATATATTACTGACAAGAGTAAGTTTAAACACAGAAATGTCATACTGTGTATTGACTTCTATACATGTTTTACGCTACATAATTTGATCAAGAATTTCGCCAACCAATGAGAGAACTATAGTTTCATGATAAATGACAATGCCAGCCAAAGTCTTTAATTTTGATTGCAATCAAATTGTTTAGCGTGAAACTGGCATAATATGGCAAAACAAGTACATGATTAAACACTGACGCATCGAAAACAAAAAAAAAAACAATATGCCTGCCCGCAATGAACAAGAAGTGGTTAAGAATTTTGAGTACTAAAGAATTGTAATATTATTAATTATTTTTGAAACTTTATGTAAGTCTTATAATTTTAAGGTTTCTTTAAGCGTCATAATTGATTAAATTTATTATCAATTCTCAGTTTAGAAAAAAACTACATTGTAGTATAGTGTTCAGTCCATGACCTGGGCCCTGTGTGTATTTCCACTGTCATGGTTGATAAAAAAACAGAGAGGACAGGCATAAGTTACATATAAAAAACAAAACAATAAAAACTTACATAATATGTACTTATTTCAGTAAATTTAAGCAGAGATGGAGGTCGCTCAACCATGGAAGCCACAACTCCGAGACTAAACAAATATTATTTTTAAAATAAACTAAACAAGGAAATGTCCCAAACTATAAGCGGTCCAATGAAAAGCTATATTTTGCCTGTAACCATTAGGTTTTTTATCTGGCTCAACCAAATAAAGGATGTATTAAGTATTTATCATGCTTATTACTTTTAGCATATTCACCTCCAGAATTACTTTACAACTTATTATTTAAAAAAAAATCAAAATATGAAGTCTGGAAAAGGACCACGGATGGGATTTGAACCCATGACCACATGCCACAAAGTAGCATTACTCTAACCATCTGAGTTACCATGGTGCAATATCCAAACATCAATTTGATTTAATTCCTTTTTGCCTATTTTCATTAACTCTTTGTATACTTTAACTTTGTAAATACATACAAAAATACGTCAGAGTGTACTAAGGCAAAATATTACTTTTCATTATAGACCACCAATATACTTCAAAAGACCTAAGAAAAAATTAACAAGACTAAAAATTACTGGTAAAACTATGATAAAGATTAGGTATTAGGTAGGTGAAGTTCCTTCCATACTTTTGATGAATGCCTTAAGTTCAGCAATGCTCTTGGCATAATGCTCCACATGCTCGGGGCTGTGCTGGCTGACATTGGTCATGTTGTCAACCATGCTCCTCAGGCCGGAGAGCATGGCGTTCATTTCCACGGGGATCTGAACAATAAATATTCGCAATCAACAATGGTAGAGCGAAGCAGTTTGCTGGATGAATGGGCCGGCTCGACCGGTGAAATACCACTTCTCAGAAGATCGACGTAAAGTGGCTCTTGCCGCGTTTTGTTTGGTGAGAGAGATACCCGGAGGCCCCCTTCTCTTTCCCCATCTTTTCCTATCCTACTCCCTTAAAGGTCGGCAACGCAACAGTAACACTATATGTGTTGCTGGTGTCCATTGTCGGCGCAGGTTGCTTTCCATCAGGTCAAAAAATCAACTATGTATAAGATTTAACCATTCCCGATGAATACAAATTTGGATGTAGAAATAAGGCGAGATTAGATTAAAAGAGACCACAATCCCTCATATCCCAGCAGCTAGTTGCAGCAAGTTGAACCTTACCTGTGGCAACATGACCAAATCGGATGGAATGTCCTGTGTCTCCAATTTAATCCTTTTGGTCTTAGTGACCTCCTTCTTGGTCATGGGTCTCTTGGTCTCCCTGCAGACGTCGCCGGCCTCTTCATCCCGCTGCATGTCGCGCCGAGGGCAGGCGCACACTCTCACTCCAACCATTTGGCGACCGAACACTTCACCTCTGGAATTATAACAACGGTCATAAATGACGGATTTATAAATGATCAAGTCGTTTTATATTCAAACTGAAGTATTTAGATAGTCTCGGTGGTCCAGTGATCCAGCACCCCACTTCTGAATCAAGAGGTCGCGGGTTCGAATCCTGGCACACACTAATGACTTTTCGAAAATACTGTGATTGATATCAATGACTAATAACTTTGTGCCCGGTACGGTAATAGGTTCGCCACCTATTCCATTTGGGACGGAAACATAACGGCGAGTTGAGGCTTAACAGCCACTGCCTACATCTTCGGGTAGAAAAAGTCGTGAAGTTACGTTATGTTTAAGTAGTTAGAATATGAGTAACAAACCTGCGCCCTTCCAGAGTAAATATAATGGCGATCGCTCTTCTGTTGATACCAGAGGCGCAGGAACTCTTGCACACAAACTTGTAGGCGTGGGTGCAGGGCTCCGGGGATGTCTTGGTGAAATGCACCAGCACCGAGTACCAGCAGTCGGCCGGGGACTCTGCCCCGCAATAGTACACACCCTGGGTGTTCATGTCGCGGGAGGAGTGAAGCACACTCCTAGCTATATGATCGGGAAGCCCTAGAAACGAATGCCTATATTAACTAATAAATATTTATTGATTTCTATAAATAAAGGTACAATGCAATAGATTGTAATATTTTTTTACTGGACTGCTTGTGGACAAGAGTACCTTTGGGCAGTGCCTCGTGGTAGTGTTGCAAACACCTCTCAACTCTCTTCTCCGATTGTTCCACATCAGAGAAGACCACGGTGGCACGAACATATATTTCAGCTGGAGTTAGGTTCATGTCCCAGTTAAAGGACACGCTGAAATCGCAATCTTTGTCCACATAAATGCGATGCACTTTGTGGGAATACTGAAAAAGTATACGATTTTTATATTTTAAGTATATTTTTTGAGAATCTAAACAGTGGTAGAGTAGTACAAATTTACTGCTCGAATGGTCCGATTCGACCGGTGAAATACTAAATACCTCTCAGTATATCGGCGTGAAGTGGCTTATGCCGCGTTTCGGTCCAAGAGATCCCTTCCCCTATCCATCCCATTGCCAACCCCTTCCCTTTCCCACCAACGAAAAGATTCCCAGGGAGGGTTAAAGTCAAGTAGGCGGCCGGTCATAAAACCACAGCCATATCTTTTGACAACATGGACAGATCAAACGGATGACATGTTGTGCCAACCCCACTTAGAGGCAAGGGGATACGGGCAGGAGAATGAAATAAATGACTTGGGAGTATATTTAAATTATAAAATTTGGCATTAGCGTGCGGATAGACACATAACATAATCAACCTTTTGTATTTCGCAATACAACTATAGTAATTATGAACTAGATGCTCAAGTCCGAATTCTATGTAGGTTAAACACGATATTCACCAAAAATTTCTTCTTATTAATATGTGTGCTAGCCACTTCCACAGTAAAGTTAGCCGGTCCAGAGAAGACTTGTCTTGGAGGCGGACCACGAGGAGACACCTGTACAATAAAAATATTAAGACTCTTATGATTAATTGTCTAATTTCAGTTGTATGTTATATTATAAAAAAAATTGACCTGGAATGGAACCAGTTTAGTACATACATACATACGTAAACTCACGCCTGTATCCCATAGGGGTAGGCAGAGACTTTGGCTTTCCACAATCCTGACAAACCTCTTTCGCTTTATCCACAGTCATACATCTCATCATGCATTTTGCCTTTCTTAAACAGACCGTTTATTTGGTTGTGGTAGTCTTGGTCTCCCGATCCCGACCCTGCCACTCACATTCGCTTCAAATACTCTTTTAGTCAGTCGGCTTTCATTCATTCTTGCAACATGACCAAACCATCTTAACATATTTCACTTCTACAACCATTTTACTTCACTTCTATACTTCATCTTACTATACTTCACTTCAACAACCATCTTCAACTACTACCAGTTTAGTACATTTTTAAAGGATAATGTTTACTATGTTTAGTTACATATACCAAATTACCATTATCAGTGATCACTCCTATTTTATAATTCTTTGATAAGTATCTTAATGTATACACAAATTTTCTGATTCATTTGTTTATATATAAAATACTAGCTGACCCGGCGAACTTTGTTCCGCATCAAAAGTAATAACTGCTGTCCCGTTAAGTTAATACTGCAATATCTTCGAAAATATTCGTTTAAATTGCATGCTGTAAGGGGCCAGGATCATATATATTACATGCACAATCTATTTAAGAGACTTATTTGGACGAAAATGAATGCTGTAATGTTTAATATCGCTTCGTAAATAGGCCATTATTTCTCGTAAAAAGTAAAAAAATAAAAATAGTGATTGTGAGTTATCCCTAAGAGATAGACATGCCCTCGCGGACTTTTTTGTAGACCTTTTAAAGGTGTATAATAATGTATTACGTTGTTTTGATTTATCACTTAGGCAGCGTTTGCGATTAAAGTTCTAAATCTTGAAAATTATCACTCTTTTAACCGACTTCGAAAAAAGGAGGAGGCTCTCAATTCGTCTGTATGTATAATTTTTTTTTTATGTCTGTTCACCGTAATTTTCGTTAATTATGGACCGATTTCAAAAATTTTTTTTTGATCGCTAGTGTTTACTTTCGAAATGGTCCCATTTTCACCAGGTCAGGATCTGATGATGGAAACCTTAATGGTTAGGATTTCGGAGACAGTACCGCAGTTAGTCGATGGAAACTGTTTAGTGGTGTATAGGACTAACGTGTTGCTTGGGAGATAAGCCTAAATCCATATCTGATACTGCTGTGCTGATGATAAAGCTGCGGAACTCTTAAACGGTTAGGAGTTACGACACAATACTGTAAAAATGTTTTTTTTTTTTCTGCAATACTTTCAAGGCTACGATTGGTCTTCATTCGGGCTGCAGTGTTATTGTCTACCCATGATAATAACAAAAATATAAATACTTGAGTATTATCAAACTCTTTTAGCTAAGTACTTAATAATAACAATTATAGCTCCTTAAAAATATCAACCATTTAACAAACGGACTTGTAACAAGTGATAATATATCTAATAAACTGAAAGCCATGTCAATAGACTAACTTCTATTGAAGTTCACAACTCATTAATATCACTAAAACTCGTTGAAAAAATTACGTTTAAAAAAAAAGTTAAACCCACTTCTAGAAACGTAAACCACAAAATCTTTAAGTAAATGAAAACAGTACCTTCATAACTAAAAAGCGATAAATAACGAAACTTACTAATTTGTATACTTAATACAACATACAAAACGTAATACTTTTAGATTAAAACAATTTCATTTACTTAAAGATTTTGTTGTTTACGTTTCTAGAAGTCGGTTTAACTTTTTTTTTAAAAGTAAATTTTTACTGTTGTTGTTCTTGACACCCTATAAATATTAAAAAAAAGCATCAAAATCCGTTGCGTAATTTTAAAGATATGCGCATATAAGGGGACAGACAGCGGAAAGTGACTTTGTTTTATACTATGTAATGATGATGATGTCTTACCGGTATAAATTGACACACTTGCACAGCTGCAACATCCAGGGTAACATCTTCTACATTATCCAACAAGTTCTGCATCTCTTTGACTGGATCATCATTCACAAACTCAATTATATTCAACTCTTCTCTGAAATAAGTATTGTATTCATGACTAAAATACTTTGAATGCTAGTTCACTAGTTTTAATTGCAAGCTAAGCTTATCCAGCTTGTGTGATGCAACCAGAAAACAAAGTATCAATTCTTATCTATTCATTTTTTGTACATACCTATAATATAAAAAAGCACCCAGATCCTATTATATATAATTCATGTCAAATGTATGTATTATAATAGGGATTAGTGCTAAGTAAAATTAATACATTATTAATTGAAGTATGTGAGAAGACACAAAAAAAAATATATACTGTGCCTTATGTAAAGACAGGATAATGAAAGACAGAAAAGACAAGATATTGATAGAGAGTGTCGGTGTAAAAATAAAAAGGGGCATGTTCCAATGGTTCGGACATATAGAAAGAATGGATGATGCCAGATTGACTAAGCAGATATACAATGCAAAATGAATTTAATTATCTATGTTCTAGCCAAAAAGTGGTAAGAAAATATTTTATTATGTGTTAATTGTACATTACTGTATTGTGTGTTATTGTTAATTACTGTCATAAGACACTAATCAATTTATCATAGACAATTGAGAAGGTATTTATGGTACAGTAATATGTGAGCCGCATGAGTGGATGTAGGAATGGATGCAGAAGTCGAGGATGGCCGAGACACATACTCCATGACCAAATAGAACGTGTTCTGGAGGAAGGTGATGTTAGGAGCCTTAAAAGTCGACGTGCGTGCACGAAAAGAATTATGAAAGGCAACAAAGCAGTGAAGTGTCTAAGAATCGTGATTTATGGCGCTCTGTTCTCTCTGCCTAGCCCGCAAGGGATTTGGCGTGAAGTTATGCATATAAAGACATGGCACATACCATAACTTCACGCCTTTTTCTACCCGAGGTGTAGGCAGTGGCTGTTAAGCCTCGACTCGCCGTTATGTTTACCCAATTTACGCCGATAATAGAAATTAATTTCAAAAAGTCATTGGTGTGAGCCAGGATTCGAAACGGCGATCTCTGGATTCAGAAGCGGGGTACTGGACCACCAAGACTAAATAGAAAGACATAGACATACATACATAACTTCACGCCTAATCCCTTGCGGGGTAGGCAGAGAGAACGGAGCGTCATAGGGCACGATTCTTACACACCTCACTCGCTTCGTTGACTTTCATAACTCTTTTCATGCACGTGCGTCGATTTTTGAGGCTCCTAAAATCACCTTCCTCCAGAACACGTTCTATTTGGTCATGGAATGTGTGTCTAGGCCGCCCTCGACTCCTACATCCATCCGCTTTTGCATTGTATATCTGCTTAGTCAATCTTGCATCATCGATTCCTCTCAGAATCTTATGTCTCTTTGCACAACCACATACTTCTTTTGCACTATCCACTATACTTACTTTCATTCTTTCCCAGCGTTCTTCAACACCTAAGTCAGAAAGACTCGTGTCATTGAGTCTTTTGCTGACTAGGTCTACATACATACTCCATACACTTTCAACTTCTAATTTCTCACACTTTATCCTTTCAAGCTCTCCGAAATGAGTACGCACTCGCCAGTGCCTCCACTTGTTGATTAGGCCCACGAAGCGGCTCACCACCAGGTAGTGGTCCGTATCAAGAGTGGGGCCTCTGTAGGCTCTTGTATCCCTTAGTGTTTCGGATACGACTGTCTACCAGAATCAGATCAATAATACTCTTTTGTTCATTCCGTCTCCACGTATACGTGTGAATATCTTTATGACGGAATAATGTGTTAGACACAAGGAGGATCCGTTCCAAGCACACGTCCAAGATCGGCCTATCAGATCATTCACTCTCTTGTCACCATTCGGACCAAGGACAGCCTCCAGGCCATCTCTCTTGGTTCCGACCCATCCATTAAGATCACCACACAGACTTATCCTTTCATTTCCTTCAACCAAATCCAGAATATCCCTAACAGTTTCCCAAAACTCCTCGAGTTCATGGGGATCGGCGGAGCTGACGGGAGCACCAGGAAGACCCGCGTGATCTCCAGTGTTATAGTCTTGGGTCTATCAACTCATAGTCTTTCACTCCAGAAGCAAAGCGGGAGGAGAGAAAGACCCCCACACCCCCACTGGCACGTATGTTCAGGTCCACTCCAGACCATAGGGCAACCATGCCACCTGGGAGGTCCTCGGCCTCATTCCCCTTCCGCTTCGATTCCGTCAAACATAAGGCATCCAGGCATCTCTCATTTGTTACAACCATCAACTCATTCATCTTTCTTGTCATACTACCTCTAACATTCCACATGCCTTTACGGCACTTCCCTTTCCTCGTTCTGCCCAGTTTGGCGCTGCGTGAAGGGTGGCGGCCCCCTTCGCCGCGTGCGCAAGAAATAAATAGAAAGACATTTGTAAGATATCTGTTAAGTAATAAAAAAATAGAACTTACGATGAGATGTCCAGCACCGGCAAGTCTTGAGACCTGAGCGCAGTTAAGGACTCCATTTTTGATTACTAAAAAGAAAATTCTAATATAAAAGATACTACAGATTCATTACTTTTACAAATTTTATGTTTAAGTGAGAATTATTTCTGCTATATAAAAGTTAACATAAATTACTCTTAATACAGTTAATCTTAAAGCTATATATTTTACAAAGCGAATATAAAAAGTCAATCTTTATATGACCGTGATGACTTAGTTGACTATTTTGAAGTGTCTGTGAAGACCTATGAAAATAAAGCTTCTTTGACTTTGACCATTGATTAGACATTATTACTTGTTTAAAATTGTATGCTATTTAATGTTGTATTTTACATAAGTGTGAATTATAGGACCTATATTGTGTTTTTTAAATGTTATGATTGATTATATACAGTTTTAAAAATAAGTTGTCAGTTAGTATAGAGTTATTGAGAATTTCTTTACAAACAAATCATGAAATGAATCCCATGTGTTCCGTCCATCCAAGGTTTTTATATTTATTATATCTAAAGGCAAAAACTTAACTTCAGCAACATCTAGTCAAGAACCAATACCTCCCTTACGAGGTTTTTACTCTACTGTACAGACAAATGTTTCTGCATTGGTTTCCTATTGCATATTAGTGACAGATGTTCATATTGTTATAACTTGTATTAATTGTTAATATATTGATAGCAAATTTAAATTTCCTAGCTATATGTAGCTGTTTAGTTTTCTACTGAACATGTATATTACTTATTAAATAGCACTTTCACGAAACTTACAAGTAAAGTTTATTCTTTACTTGGTAATCATAACGAATTATTATGAAATTACTGGTTTCACATTCAATAAAAATACATAACTATTTATAAATTTTTATCGATTTAGCTTGACGTATAACTGAAATCTGAATGAAACTGTATTTTTTTTAAATTTAAAATTCAAGGCTTATCAGGATAGGTAATTCTATGGTAACATTTAATAACCTATATGTTTTGCTAGATATGAAGACTTTTCGTTCAGTGATGCTGCAAGAAGTTAAATAGTAACGTTTAATATACATTTATGGATTAAAGAAGAACATTTTTTAATAATGTAAACGAAAATAATTACACCTAACTTACCTTACTTAACTTTTACTGAAACTTTATCTCAACTATTTTACTGAAACTATAGAAGTGTGAGGTAGGTAATAAATGTATATTACAGAAAAACGTGTAGGATACAAAAATACTCAGTATGCAATGGATGGATACTCTGAAATCCACATAAACAGGCACCATCCATCACAAACTGATCACCATTCAATTCAACCAAGTTCGTCGGACTTCAACGAAAACCAACGACACCAACCAAATATAAGCACAGTCTTTAAACATTTTTTTTTTTATAATTTAACGACCTGGTTGCTAAGACCTTTAAGTCGTGTCTTTTTATTACAATTAACATCTTAATTCTTAACCTAAACAAATCTTTTTTTTGTCGCTGGGAAAAAATGCATTGTGCATACGCCTCCCACCGGGGGGTGAGAGGGTTATGTGGGGCTCCCGGGAGATGGTAATTCGGATACCCACTAAAACAACCCAGTGCCTTTCCCGCTTCGTCACTTTAGGGGAAACTGGGACACGGCCGAGCCTTTCAGCCAGTCCCCCCCGACGATTTGCCCGACCTTATGGCAGGCTCCGCGCGCCCCTCGCGCTGATGAGGGGCTCGGAAACAGCCGGAGATCGCCGGCCATCGCCTTCCGACGACGGTGTAGTTAAGTGCAATGCGGGTGAGGGCGCCCCCGCGCCAGTCACCCGCCCTACACCGGGAAGGAGTTGTTGTCGGCGATCAAATTGTCGCCTCCTTCCCCCCCTTCTTCTCCTGCGGAGCGGTGACACAAGAGGATCGTTCTCCCGCGCTCGCTCCGCCGCCTCCTTCTCTGCGATCACCTCCTCGCAGAAAGAGGCAAACTGCAACCTTGTCTCACCTTCGGCCACCATGGCAGCCACCACGCTGGGGAGTGACAGGTCCGGCCCGACCACCGCGATTAAACTGCGGCGCAGCCCATCCCACGACGAGCACACCTGGAGGGTGTGCTCGGGCGTATCTTCCGCCGCACCACAGTGTGTGCACGACGGCGTCTCCTCTCTGCCAATCCGGTACGATCCGAAGCACCCGTGTCCGGACAGCACCTGTGCCATTCGGAAGGAGAGGAAACCGTGCGACCTTTCTAGCCACTCCCGCAAGAAACCTAAACAAATCTTTTTTTTTTTTTTTCTCGCTGGGAAAAAATGCATTGTGCATACGCCTCCCACTGGGGGGTGAGAGAGTTATGTGGGGCTCCCGAGAGGTGGTAGTTCGGGTACCCACTAAAACAACCCAGCGCCGTTCCCGCTTCGTCACATTAGGGGAGACTGGGACACGGCCGAGCCTTTCAGCCAGCCTCCCCCGACGATTTGCCCGCCCTTACGGCAGGCTCCGCGTGACCCTCGCTATGGTGAGAGGCTCGGGAACGACCGGAGATCGCCGGCCATCGCCGTCCGACGATGGTGTCGGTAAGTGCAATGCGGGTGAAGGCGCCCCCGCGCCAGTCACCCGCCCGACACCGGGAAGGAGTTGTTGTCGGCGATCGAATTGTCGCCTCCTTCCCCCCCTTCTCCTGCGGAGCGGTGCCGCGAGAGGATCATTCTCCCGCGCCCGCTCCGCCGCCTCCTTCTTTGCGATCACCTCCTCGCAGAAGGAGGCAAACTCCACCCATGCCTCACCTTCGGCCAACATGGACCTAAACAAATCTTAACCTAACCTAGCCTAAGCCTACAGCTTAACCTAACCTAACCTAATCATCCATAAAGTCGTGGCACTTTATGCATGATGTTCCAAGGGAGTTTTGACGACAATGTAGAAGAGCACACTAAACACGATATTTACACCATTTCCCACATTTGCACTCATATACGAACACTTATTAAATAAAACGCCACGAATTCCATTCAATAATATCCATTGAAACACAAATCTGAGAAAATAATGCAAATAACGGACATGTCTCTTCCACAGTCCCGCCAAAACTCCAGTCTTTATACAGTCATTCAGGTTTCAACAGATAATTACTCTGTCTTGCTCAATGCTCAGTCAACTCAGTCTCTGGTCAGTGTCGCAGACGCACGGGATGATCTATGCTCAATGTTTTCAAATCCTGTCACTCTCTTACTGCACAGAGCGAGTTGTCAATCAAATAATGGCCAAAAGCAACTAGTAAATCGCCAAAAGAACAGAGTTTTCGATCACGATTCATTTCTATAGGCAAAGCATATCACGGATTAGGTAGGTCTACCTATTTAGCCTGCCTAAATCACAAATCCTTATTTTCTGTCTCTCGAGACTGATCTATATTGTTAACTAGCTGACCCGGCGAACTTTGTTACACCTCAGAAGCAATGAATCAATAAAAAGTATTACTGCCAATAGTGTCCCGTCAAAATTGGTTCAGCCATTTCAGAGATTACTCGGAACAAACAAAAAGATAGACAGACAAAAAAAATGAAAAAGAAATGTTATTTTGGTGGATGTACCTTGTATATATCCAGGTTAATGTAGTAGAATGCAGTTATTTCAATATTATAAACAGACATTTCAATTATGTTTATATGTAAATCTCGGTGGTCCAGAGGTCGAGCGCTCTGCTCCTGGTTCAGAAGTCGTGGATTCGATTTCGGACTCACAACAATGATTTTTCGGAAGTTATGTGTGATAAATATCGATTAGCTAATAATTAAAAATAACAACTCTTACCTATTAAATCATACAACAAAGGATCTGTACAAACCAAACTTTTTCTTTAGTAACATAACATAACATAACTAAACGCCTTTTGTTACCCGAAGGTGTAGGCAGCGACTGTCAAGCCTCGTCTCGCCGTTATGTTTACGTCCCAAATGGAATAGGTGGCGAACCTATTGCCATACCGGGCACAAAGTTTTTCAGTCATCGATATTTATCACACGTAACTTCCGAGAAAAAATTCGAAAAGTCATTGGTGTGAGCCAGTGTCTGGAATCGAACCCGGACCTCTGGATCAGAAGCCGTGTACTTGATCACTGCGCCACCGAGACTAGCTTCTTTAGTAAATATATCTTATAAATAATAATAATTATATTTATTTATTTATTTCCAAAAGTAACAATATAACAAATAAATCAACAAACAAATAATACAAAATGAACTCTAACCTTAACTATAACAATTATTGTTTCAAACAGCTATATTATAAGACAGGCATTTCAGTAATAATAATATTAGTCGGTAAAAATAAAAACAAATTAACCAACAGTTCAACAAAAAGAAAAAAAAAGGTAATAAATATTTAACATTGATAATCATCCATACTTATAATTATTTATTCAATTTGTTATGTCAGTCATTACAGCAATTTAAATTTATTCTTTTCAAATTAATAATAACAAGTAATTATACAAATATCAATATACTATACATAAATATAGATTTTTACATTTCACATATAGACATTTCACATTAAAAACATATTTATAAATTTCTGAATAGCAATTATAATATATTAAAAATATTCAGTCGGTTAAAATAAAAACAAATAATAACAGTTCAACAAAAAGGAAAAAGAAAATGGTAATAAATATTTAACATTGACATTCATCCATAGTTATAATTATTTATTCAATTAGTTATGTCAGTCATTACAACAGTTTAAATTTATTCTTTTCAATTTAATTTGATAATAATAAATATATATATATATATATATAAATAAATATTTAATTTTTGTTTCATGGTCTGATGTGGGTTACCAATAGTAAAAATCATATTTTTAACATCAACTTTTTGATTTTTATTTCCAAAAAGTGGGTGCTCTCTGTATTAATGAATATAGCTTTTGAACAAATACCATCTTTTTGTTCATCACTCGTGAAAATGATCTCTGTAAAGAGTTCGAAACGTCGGGAAATAAATAAAATTAGTAATAGATAAACGCGATATGATCCTAAAAGTTGTTTTAATGTCATGAACGTGATTCGCGAAAGTCTTAGAGATAAATATGACAACTTCATGCCCGGTGTAGGGCAATAGGTTCGCAAACTATTCCATTTGGGACGTACCAAAACGATTCGGCGAGTCGAGGCTTTAACGGTCGCTACCTACATCTTCGGGTAGAAAAAGGCGTAAAGTTAAGTTACGTTACGTTTGATAGTTTTGTTTGAAAGGAAAACCACTCGATTGTTGACGTTATTGGAACCAAATAATATGAGATTAACCAATAACGTTCGTAAATGTATATCTCTCGACAACCCGAGAAGGAGCGTGAAATTATCCTCGAGAATTCTTGCGACCCGGAAATTAAAAATGTCGAGAAATCATGAACCCTCAGCACAAAATAATCCAGTATATTCACCAGCGTATTTTAACGCCTTACAATTTTTACATATTATTTTCATTTCCCCAATTGTTACCGTTTTGTTGGCACATTAATCAATTGCTGGATCATAGTGGAATGCAGTTCGTTCAAGAATCAAAGAAGCACTGCGTCTGCAGATTCGCTCAATTTCATTATGTCGTGCTTGCTGATGTTGTGTTTGATGTGCACAAACTCGTTGCATTCTAGCATTTCTGCTAGTTGTACTTCATTCTCACTCACTAAATAACGTAATTCTGACATAGCAATACGACGATTTTCTTGATCTGTCTCTCTCTGTCTCCTCGGCATCGTAACGTATCAAGTATAGATAGATGCATAGTAGTTCAATGTATCGAGTACTTTTCTTAAAATCTAATGCGCATACGTCACGACATCAATATCAGTCAGCTTAGCTGCTGGAGAACAAACATTTTTTTGTAGTTGCATCTGAAATCAGTCACAAACTATAAGCAAATGTGTTGGGTGTATTATGGCGTGTCGAGCGTGTCTCCCAGTGGAGCCAGCTACCCAATGTATTCCTATTTAGATTTGATCCAGGGCCAAGATAACACGTCGTCTTAGTCGTGTCTCACTATTTGTTTGTATCAGTTGGGCTGCTAGTCTATTGGGGTGATCTGCTAGCCGCTCTTTATAGTTCCCGCTATAGTTTCGGATTTCCTCCTTCACTGTGTTCATCCACAGGTTATGATGTATTTCTGTGTTTGTGACATAACATGGAGCTCCTGACAGGGTTCTCAAGATTATGTTCTGGAGTCTTTGTAAAACATTTAAGTTAGAATCGCTGGCAGTTCCCTATAGCTGTATACCATATATCCAACTCGGTTTTAGAATGCTTTTGTAGATTAACAGTTTGTTATCCATAGAGAGTTTTGAATTTCTTTTAAACAACCAGTATAGATTTTTATAGCGAATGTTGAGTTCGTCTCTCTTTTTTTATATGTTCCCTCCAGGTTAGGCGTCGATCTAAATGCATGCCGAGGTACCGCACACTGTTACTTTGTTGTAGTACATTACTACCGAGTCTCACTGGGGGGCAGGTATTTCTCCTCAATGTAAATATTATGTGAACAGATTTATTTGTACTTGCTTTTATTCGCCATTTACTCAGCCAGCTGTTAATCTCGTCTAGACTTTTTTCTAGATTTTCAGAAGTAATAGCAGGATCCGTGCTTCTTGCTAGGATTGCGGTGTCGTCAGCATGCATATGCACTTGTTCAACAGTACCATGCTGCTGCCGGAATCCAAATTGATGGTCTGAGATTGTTTTGTTTTCTGCTAGTTGAGGCACAATTCGTTGCAGTAGAATTTTTTCAAACAATTTTGAGAGTATCGGCAGCAAGCTGATGGGTCTATACGAAGCGGCTTCATGCGCGGGTTTTCCCAGTTTATGGTTCATAATTTTTTGGGATATTTTCCACATATCTGGGTGGTGTTACACGCGAAGGATACCGTTAAAAAGCATAGTCAAGAAGGTGATTGCCTTTTTTGGTAGCTCTCCAAAGGTTTCTTTTGTTATTAGATCAAATCCTGGGGCTATCTTATCTTTCAGTGACCTTATAACTTTCCAGACTTCACGGCTCGTTGTTGCTTTGGGTGGTAGATCTAGTTGTAAGTCTTGGCTAAGGACTCTTTTCACGTCTGTATCAACCTGGCCGCCTTCAAGAGTGTTGGGAGTAAATACTTCGGAAAGCCGTCGGGCAAAGCATCAGCTTTATCCTGCTCCGTCCTAGCCCAGCCATTCGCTGTCAACTTTATGGGAGGCTTTGGTTCCAATGGCCGGCTTAGTGCTTTTGTAAATTTCCAGAGTGAGTAGTTTGTGGCTGCTGTAGCTGTCAATGACGCTAATTTTGTTTGTAGTGTGTTTTCATGGAGGTCTGCTATTGCAGTTTTTAGTTCAACAATAGCTTTGTTTAAGGCAGTCTTGTCCAAAGGATGTCTGGTTTGATGCCACACTCTTCTTAGCCGACGCTTTTCCAGAACTTTTAATTTTATAAATAACGGCTGGTTTGTGGAGGCTGTAGCTTAGTTTCCAGTTTCTTGTTCCAAGGGACAAGAAGAACTTGTGGAACATAGTTTGGTCAATTTTATGTTTTGGTGGACAGTATACAGATGAGACGTTGAAGTAACCACATTTATCCTCCAGTGCAATTGTTGTAGCTTGCAAGTATTCAGTCCTGAACTCAGGCAGTACGTGGTCTTTAATGATCTTACGGATAATAATGGCGATACCCCCATGGCTTGTTCCATCCGGGTGGTTTGTAAGATAAGTGTGGAATTTTATGTTGCTAGAAGCTGTACTATGCGTTTCTGAGAAAAGAAGTATATCGAGCTT
Organism: Euproctis similis; assembly: GCA_905147225.2. Taxonomy (NCBI): domain Eukaryota; kingdom Metazoa; phylum Arthropoda; class Insecta; order Lepidoptera; family Erebidae; genus Euproctis; species Euproctis similis. The sequence continues at coordinate 23,645,525 of LR990110.1, forward strand.
GTGTTCGTCAATTAAGAGGTAAAGAGACTAGGATGAAATGCCTGTTGCACTAGTTTTTTGTTTCCAGTAACATTTACTGGTACAGGAGCCTGGACACCCGCTTCTACCCAGTCTTCGGTAACATATTTCCCACTCTCCAGCCCGGGTACTGGAGAGCGCCGGGGGTTAGCCGGATCGCATGACAAAATACATTCTTCATTATTCGACATTTACATAAACGAAAAGGTTTGGGATATTAATCCATAATACTTTCCCAGGGTATTATGTCCACTCTTTATGAGGATATTTAGTGCCTCTTGGCTTGTGGTAGCCATGACAGGCTATTTTACCGCCGCCTGTTGCTCGGCGTTGATACTCGTTTGGCACCACCCAGGGGAGACGTGTAGGGTGGGCCTAGGAAAGGTGGTAAATCGGACGCGAGCAACTCTCCTCCCCCAAACAGACAAACATGAATAACATAATTAATAAAATATTATTGAACATAAAATAAATTTTAAATAATCAATACATAATTTCATTTAATAAAAAAATCCTTATGTATACTTTTTTCAAAGTATCGAAAATATTAATAAAAGATCAAAAATAAAGCTATTAAAGTTCGTCGGGTCAGCTAGTAGTTTAAATACTATTAATACATAAAATAAGATAACTTCTTAAATTAATGTTTTTACTGAATATGTTGTGTCTGTAAAGATCTTTCTTAATAAAGATATCTTGCTTTTTCCATAATTATAGGACCCTGATTTAAACGCAGTCAAATAAAAACTTAGCAATGAATGTCCAATACTGTTGCTATGCAACATTAAATGTTTATTTCAATTCAGACGACGTGCTAATATTTAGCTATCATACTTTTTTAAAATAAATATTTAAGATTTAACATAATACGCTAGAAACATGAAGAAAACAAAGGATTTGGCACCTATTGCGATTCCACATGGGCCACCTGTGGAAACAACGGCGGAGTACTTTAAATCCTTAATGGAAAGCCAAAGAATGGTTAAGTAAGTATCTACATAATCACAGATTCCATACTGCTTCTTGGCTTGCAATGATACTGCATGATCAATTGGTTCCTATATTTAATAAATTTTATGTACAGAAAATATCCGGTATGGGACGTCGCAAGACCAACGCCACAGGTGTTGATGGAACAAGCCCGTAGGGATCTCATGGAAGCTGACGAAGTATTGGTGCAGAAGAGAATTGAGGAGAAGAGTAACAGGGTATTGATGGATGAAAAATGGGAGGATCTTAGGAACAAGGAAATGCTACTCAAAGAATCTTTCATTAGCTTCAATAAGGTAAGTAACAATTTCTACAGTATATTAGTGAACTAAAAGGGTTTTCTTGTAGGATAGGGTTTTTGTGATACATATTTGAATTGCTACAAAGAAACCCAATCAAGGAGACGTTAGACATATACCTATAACATGAATAACATAACTTCAAGCCTTTTCCTACCCGAAGGTGTAGGCAACGGCTGTTAACCCTCGACTCGGTGTAACCTAACCTGGCATAATCTATTACCATACCATACTATAATTTCGAAAAATCATTGGTGTGAGCCCGGTATAGCCCTACGGCTTTTGAATCAGAAGCGAGGAGGTTGACCGTTGGACCACCGAGACTTTATACGTAACATTTTCTGTATTCCAGTTCATAAGAGAAAACCAAGAGAAGCGCGACAGAGCTGAAAGGAAGATGGCTGACGACAAAGAGGTACTGGAGCGTAAGACAAAGGAAACTGAAGCGATGCGCCAGAGAGTCAGTGAAATGGAAGAAGTTAAGGCACTCATGGAGCAGCAAGTCAAGGATTATACAATATATGAAGTAAGTTGACACTGATTATAAATGGTACCAATACATAGGATCTATGTGATGGTTACTTACAATATTGCAATATGGGAAGCAAAAGCGTTAATTAAACTAATATTTTTTTTAAGTTGGACCGCAAAACGTTGCATAATGGCTACATATTATATACACAAATAACTTCAGGCGAAGTCTCTTACGAAATAGGAAGAGAAGACAGAGCGCCACAAGGCACGACACTTACACTAGTAATACCGGCTTGAAAAGAGTATTTGGCACATGAGTTTCATGCCTGATTCTTCTCATGACAGTCCCTACACTCGGAATCGGGCCGCTCGTGGCGATTGCGTCCATGTGAACTTGGAGGCACTTAGCTCAAGCGCTCGTGTTTTAATTTTAATATTAAATTTTAGCATAATAATAAGTTTGAATTTGCAATTATTGACCATTTTTAAGTGTCTGTGAAGACTTATGAAAATAAAGCTATTTTGAGGTTTGAATTTGTCGGTTTTGATTTGGTAGGCTTCTGAGCCTTCCAAAGCTTCCATCAGCTTCCGCAAAGACACGTTTAATTTTGTCATTTGTAATGCTTACCGCCACAGGACTACCTGATGTCTGTAGTACAGAACTATCCTGAGTTTAAACAGCCGTTGGATGTTCTCAATCGGTACGAAGCCCTGGGTGAGTTCATATATAAAATTTTGTATAGGTATTTTTCAAGGTCAATTAATTAATACATATCATAAATTTTCACAACAATTAATTTAGTTAGACGGCTAGGTATAAATACGCAGTATTTTTCCTTTTAAATTCCTATATTCTAAACTATACCTAGAACTAACGGCGAGACGAAGCTGAACAGCCGCTGCCTACACCTTCTTTTATTCGTTCGTTTTATTCTAAACTAAATAGGTAAGTACAATAACACATAACATAACTTCACGCCTTTTGTTACCCGAAGGTGTAGGCAGCGGCTGTTAAGCCTCGTCTCGCAGTTATGTTTACGTCCCAAATTGTATAGGTGGCGAACCTATTGTCATACCAGGCACAAAGTATTCAGTCATCGATATTTATCACACATAACTTTCGAAAAGTCATTGGTGCGGATTTCCAGAATTCGAACTAGCGACTTCTTGATTCAGAAGCGGGGCGCTCGACCACTGGGCCACCGAGATTAGCTTTAAAAGATTAAAAATTGGCTAAATATTTATATTGGTGTTTAATTAAGCCGCTGCAAAAACGACCCTCGCTAACCGCCAAGAGAGCGACTTGGAGATGCTGGAGCAAGCCCGTCAGGAGATCGCTTCTCTCACTGAAGAAAAGAAACTCTTTATTATGGGACTCAATAACACGCTCGCCAACTTGAGAGTACGTAACGTGGTCACATTTATATGTATTTAGCATACCTACTTGATTCTGATAGACTCGGCAATAGTTAGGTACTAAAACAGATCAGTACCTAGTCTTCTGGGTGGCCTGGAGGGCTAGCACCCACGAAGTTATGTGTTAACATAACGATAACTTACAAAATTCTGGCCTATGCGGAATAACAAAAGGTTATCAGGATTATTTATTGGTGGTTTATAGAAATCTTCACGTCTTTTTCTTTCGGAAGATGTGGGCAGCCGTTGTTAAGCCACGACTCGGTACGTTGCCGTCCCGATGGAATAGGTGACGGATTGGTTATTCAGGCTTAATGTCATACACCGGGCAGAAAGTCGTTATAATAATATAGTCATCGATATTTACTATTCATAACTTCCGAAAAGAGTTCCGAGGAATGATTGGTGTGATCGCGGTATCGATCCCAGATGCGGGGAGCTCGACCACTGGACCACCGAGACTGTTAGTAGCTTATCATTTAACATGTGTGGGCTAGTGGCGCTACGACAAGATACGCAACCGCGTGATTAACTGGGAGCTGGCGCTGCACCGCCTCAAGGAGACGGCGGCGCGGCGCCACGTGGAGCTGTGCCACGTGCGCGCCGCCATCTGGAGCCTCTACCTCAAGATCTGCAAGCACAAGGGGCTCGCCGTGGACGTCGCCACCGATGACTTCGAGCAGCAGCTGGTCGTCATTATGAGGGCGCTCATCGAGCTGAGGAGGATTTACAAAATTGCGCACAAGAGATCTAAGCAACAGTGAGTATAGTAACGACCTGAGGAAAATTGGAAATACAATCGGCAATCGGCTTTGCTACATATGATCCTCTCCATTAAAAAAACATTATTTTAATCTATATGTCGAAGAAGAAAACGCGGTCCCTACATCTCTTTGCTCGTGATTAATGGGACGTGGTAGTGGTCAGGTACATAGCTTCACCTGCTCCAAAGAGAGAATTACGTTCGTGTGCAACCTATAATATAGGTATATATTATATACGCTCTGTAATCGAAATAAATCTAAATGTTTCGTAAGATGTAACCTAACTGGGATAGCGGCTTAAGCTACATTATTCGTATTCGGTAGAAATTTTTAAACTTCTAAATTTTGAAGGTTTAAGAGTGGTGTTTTTTTCAGAGGTGGGGAGTCAGAGGCCGAGTCGCAGTAGAGCGCCGATTCAGTTTAAACAAAATGTACCTGAAAAATGCCAAATTCCTTTCGTATTTTATAATCTGTTTTGTTGAAATATTTTTTAATCGAAATAATAAAAATGTTTTTTCTATTAATAAATAATTTACGTAATATGTTATTTTTTTGTAACCTTATGCCTCACCAAACGATGGATGCGGCGCTACGATAGGCTTTAGATATTAAGCGCCATTGAATAGATCGTCAGCCCATTCCCATACAACAACAATCATAAGACAACGGTCAACAAAAATAAGACAATTTAAAAAATGTCTTAAATGTTATTGGTATACCTACTTGGGACACCAGATGTCGAAAATGGAACCTGCTGAACTGCAGTATACGTAAGTGTAGGTACGTGCCACTTGAACCACTCAAGTTATCGATACCTACCTATAATATCGCGTATTTAAACTTAACTTTCATTATTTGAAAACGAAACTTTAAATTTAATCATATATTATCCAATTATGTTCTTGCTAGTTAACAAAAGTACAATTAAAACTGAATATTGAAGTAACAATTTCACTACAAATAATTACTGCTACTTCGAAATATCAATTAGCGAAGTTTTTAATTGTTCAAATCTTCATTATTTATAAATCCACCCCTTTTCCTATATAAACTTGTGTCTAGAAGTGAATGAAATTATTGACGAATTGTCTGCTTACTGCAAACACTTTGACGGACAATTAAAAGTTATTAAAAAAATATCAGTAATGAAAATTGACGAAACAACAGCTATTAATATAAACCAACAAGATGCGTATCTTGATTATATAAAAATACCATTAAAAATGGTCGGATGTTGGGATTTTTTGGATCGTACCAACGAAAAACGTATTATTTTAAACGACACGTATTTAGGAATAGTGCTGTTTGTGTTGATATATATAGCAATGAGTCTTGGTGTATACCTGTATACAGAATGGAAGGATGTCATGTCCAGTTTGGACAAAATTGCTGATTCCCTGCCCCTTCTGGTCTCGTTAGTGATAGTAGCATACTGTGCTATATATAGAGAAGAATTGTATGAATTAATTAATTATATGGAAGACAATTTTAAATATCACTCGGCTCGTGGACTGAGTAACATCACCATGTTGAAGAGTTGTAAAGTAGCAAGAAGATTTGGTAAAATATACACCGGTTGTACGATGTTTAGCGTAACTGTTTATGCGACTGTACCTGTAATTGTTCATTGTAAGCATGTTTTTATATAACATTTTTCTACTGGGGCAAACGAGCAGGCGGGTCAGCTGATGGTAAGCAACTAGCGCCGCCTATGGACACCTGCAATGCTGATAGTGTTAAAGTTACATTGCCAGCCTTTAAGGGAGTGCAAACAGAATGTAAGGGGAAGGGGGATGGATCTATAGACAGGACTCTTACCGAATGAAACGTGGCATGAGTCTGTATACGTCGATATTCTAAAAGGTGGTGTTTTAGTGGTGAGGAAGACCCAAGTGCAGCGAACTGCGTCGCTCTACGTACGTACGTAAGATTTTCGAGTATTAAGAGTATGAAATAGGCTAGGTTATTACTATATTATCACACATTGAAAAGAGAGGGTGACATTCCCTCGATGGAACTTTAAATAAAATACCCAGTTTTTCAGAGTCCATACATATCACACACATACATATCACTCGCTTCTCTAAATATCATAAATCACTTCAGAGCTGATTGTTGACAGTGTGGACAGCAGAGCCTCTTCAGAATTGGACTGTTATGGACATGACTCCGTCGCCATTCTATGTCATTGTAATTATGATCTCGTTTCTGGCGCAGTTGTATGTGGGATTGGCGATGGGACAGTTTGGTGAGACTCGCTAGGTTTTAATCTATAGTTTTACATTTAAACTAAGGAAAGAAGTACTACGACTTCACAGAGTATTGACGAAAAGTGGCTCATCCCGCGTTACGCTCTGTAAGAGAGGCATACGGAGCCTCAACCCTTTCCCCCCTGCCCATACCACTTTCGACCCCTTCATCCTTATCCCATTCTATAGGCCAGCAATGGTGTCCATGGGTGGTGTTAGTGATATACCAAGCATCAGGTGAAACGTTTAGTCGTTAACCCACCTATATCATAAAACTGCATTTCCAAAGGGTTACTTTGAGGGTGATTGTAATAGAAAATATGAAACGTAATTAGATATTGAAAGTATCCCTATGGTTTTTTGAGCAGCAATCGTTACAAATGCGCGACATTATTTGTAGAGTTGAACTATTTTTAATGAAACACCTATTTTATAGGAGTCTTCTTCGCGTCCAACTCAATCCTGATATGTGGGCAATTGGATCTGCTGTGTTGTAGTTTAAGAAATGCGAGATACACGGCGTTACTAAAGAATGGCGTCAAGCATTCAGCATTGATTGTAGAACACGCTAACATTAAGGATGACGAGAATCATAATTATATGTATAATGTGGCAGAGATTAAAGATTCGATTTACCATTATGATAAGAGAATGGTAGGTACTATAATTAATAAAGTCACTCAAGACGGCCATGGTTAGGGGCCGTTCAAGAATTACGTTAGCACTATAGGGGGGTGGGGGTCTTTGCTTTGCTTATTTTTGACAGCATGGAGGGTATGGGGGTCCAGATGATGATTACGTCATCAGTAGCTATTCAATTTTACAAAAAAAAACCTTAGACCAATCGTGTGGATGGTCTCCTGAGAATATTTAAAAAAAAAATGATTACGTAATTATGGGGGGAGGGGGTAAGAGCTTTGCTTACTTCTACTGACAAAGGGAGGGGGGAGGGGTAATAATTGTAATAAATCTGCATAAGTAATACTTGAATGAGCCCTTATCTAAACAGCTTCCGCAATTATTGTTTTCAACATGCGAATATCTTGGGAGCTCGTAGAAGTCCCAATGCCGCTCTTTTTAACATTTTCAAGAAAAAAATATTATTCATTAGTCGTCTATCAATCAGCTAAAACAGACTGTTGTTCGAATTGTATTTTTGTAGAACTATCTACTCACACTATGTACTATATATCCAATATAATCAACTAGTTTTAATAGTAATCAGTCAGGTAGTTCAATTACTACAGAGTTAAAACCAAAAATAGCTTCTCTAGCTTAAAACCAAAACAATATATAACTTTTTAAAAAACACAGTCTGTAGGCCTTATTATACTAGGGTAGGGTAAAAAGGCCTATACTTTAAACTATCTAAAAATCAACTTATACAACGTAAACTGGTATTCTTGAGATCAATAATCATTAATATAAAGCAATAGGAATCATAGTGGTATTAGAAAATTAAATAAATTGGCTTTATTCACAGCCACCAGGACATTGAAAGTCATCAGTGTCTTCTGCAGTCAAACCGACACACTCTTCGTGGTACCACTTAGAGCAACGTGAACATTTCCGCATTGCGTCTCTTCTATCTTCTTTGCAGGCATGACAGTACCAACTCCCTTGTTTTTGTGATTTCCCTTTGACGGTAGTAGACTTTTTTGCAGATACGACTTTAGTTTTCTTAGGATTTAAAGCCTTTTTAAACTTCGTTCTTTCTTTTCTACCTGTTTCAACATCAGTAAAGTTTTTGTCTTGTTTATTTTTCTTTCTTTTGTTATCTTTCTCTTCTTTACTATTTCTCTTCTCTTGATTATATTTATCAAACAGATCTTTTGTGACTGGAGTACCTCGATAATTAATGGCTTTTCGTCTAACAGACGGTGTGGATGGTTGATCTTTAACAGGCGTAGGCATAAGATCATAAATTCTTTTTTTTGTCAACTGATTGAGAGGTAAATCATCATCAGATTCATCTGAACTGGAGCTTGTTCCATAAATTGTGCGATAATAGCTGCGTTGCACGGTTGTTTCTCTTGAGACCTGACCTGTGGATGTTGATGCTATAGCTGGTGATTGCTTAGTTTGTTCTGGAGTCGCAGGTCGAAGACAATCAACAGGTGAAATATTTGTAAGGCAGACATCGGGTATTGGAATCGGTGCCAAAATTGATGGTGAACCAGTAGTAGATTCTGAACTCTTCTGTTGATCACTATTAAGAGGTGGTATATTTTCTTGATCACGATCAGGCGTTGAGGCTTCCGATAAAATAGACGGTGTTGAAACTCCGGATTCTGAAACATTAGGATGTTCGAGAGCTGGTGCGTTTTCTCGTGCACCATCTAGTGCAGAAACTTCCGTTAAAATGGAAGGAGCAAAAGCTGTTTCTGGTATGGTCTGTGGGTTGAAAGGATACAAGCCAGTTGCTTTAAAGCCACTCGTGATATTGCTGTGTGTCATACATTTAGACCAAACGCTTGAAAGAATGATATTAAAGCGTGCTTTAGTAAGTTTTTTGTCTCTGTTTTGGTCCAAAAATGATAACAATTCAGCATCCCAGTGGTGCTCGAATGATCGATATACGGCTTTGTCGAGGGGCTGCAATTCATGGGTTGTATTTGAAGGTAGGCAGTACAAGTTAATGCCAAGTGAATCGGATATATCGACTATGGAAAGATCTAAATGACATGCTGCTCCGTCAAATATCAAAAGACATGGTCCCTGGCTTTTGTATCTAGACAAGTGTTTTAAAAATATTTTGAAAAGTTCATTGGTCATATACCCCTTTGCTGATTTTTCTACTAAAGATCCTTGAGGCAAATTATCGTACAATTCTGGTTTTAAACGTTTTCCCTTAAATATGATCATAGGTGGTATGGCTGTGCCAAGAGCATTGACACATCCTGCGATGGTAACGCTTTCAGCATGTTCAGAAGACTGCAAATGAACTCTCTTAGCCCCTTTTTTGGCTAAAACACCTTGCTGGTGGTGAATAGTGAGACGGCATCCTTTCTCATCCATGTTATAAATTTTCTCGGGATGATCATATAAGTCATATTTATCGTAGATATCTCTCAGTGTTTTAAAATGGTCATCAACAATAAATTTATTTAACTTTTGGGCTCTAGCTGGGTTCATGAATTGCGCTTTTCTTAAGGATATTTCATGATGTCTTTTCATGAACGCTTTGAACCAGTCTTTGCCTGCGCGTTTGCCCTCATCATTAAAATTATGTTTTATATTATTTTGCTCACAATACTTGTACACCAATCGACGCAATATTCTTGGTGTCACAGGCAAACCCATTTCAGAATACCGGATGATCCTCTGCGCAAGTTGAGCTTCCTCTTCATTATTTAATATAGGTTTGCGTCCCAAACTTTTCTTTAAACTGCCAGACTGCAGATGATTTCTAATTGTTCTTCTAGGAATCTTATATCTCTCTGCAGCCTTATACGCACTTAAAGTTCCTCTTTGCACTGCTCTAACAGCTGCGATCAGATTGTCTTCTGACCACAATGCCCGTTTGGGAGGCATCGTGACCGTAAATACTGAAAACAATGATAAATAAATTTAAAATTAACAACTACGCACGTACCACCCACCAACAAACATTTTAAAAACGCGCTCCTACTTACATAGCAGTTCAAAAAAAAAGGAGTATAATAAGGCCTACAGTAAAATTTTATAGGCCTTAATAACCGACAACCACATGGTTACAAAAAATAATAATATTTTTTATATAACTACAAGTTGTTTAATACGGTAGTCTAGGGACAAGCATACGTTAATGAATAAATGGACTCTCAATAAAGGTTTGAAAATATCATATCTTTAAAATAACGTTTACGTTTTACTGAAGCCAATTTTTATAATTCGTGCCGCGCGACCACCCCACTGAATGATTTCGACGACACTGGCGGGGGGAGAAGCGCAAGCGGTCGCCTGCCACTTCGCAGCGACTTGTATACGCTCTGAGCTTGTGTGAGTGTAACCTCGAGTGTCCGCTACTCTATTTCGTACGTTTTTTGTTACTTAGGCCTTATAACCCGCGGGTACCTTATTTATTTTATTTCGTAGGTATTCCCTAGTTCAAGGGGTTACTGATAAGATAACCGTTATTATTATTGTAATTTAAATTAAATTCTCTTGATATAGGTACGGAATGTTCCAGAAAAAAGTTATTTTGGTATGTATTTTTATCACTGTTTTATATACCTAAATAAAAATATGTATTTCACACCTTTAAAAGCCAATGTTAGCTTTTCATGGAATAAGTGATGTTTAGAAATTTTAGTAGTCAAAACTCGGCACACAAGCATATCAAGACTGAACAATTGAGCCCGCTGAGTGAGCAAGGGGCAGAAATATATCAAAACATATTTTTATTTACGGATGGCGACACTGTCAACATTGTAACTTTTAATATAAAACCACGAAAGCATGAAGTATAGAAACACACAGAGTCCGAGGGTATTTTAAACGAATGGTCTCTATTTAGGGGAAAGAATATTCGCCGGTAGAGGGCGTCATCATTCGAGAAGCACTCGTTCAAATCTTTACACGGGATTTTTTATCGTCATTGACAGATCTGTTTAACACTAAACACGACGTAAGTTTTTAATCAGCCAGCCAGGGGCAGAAAAGAGAACTAAGATCTGAGTTTGTTATTGTGTACATGATTCCTATAGAAAAGCTTATATCGTTTGGACTCCGTGTTTCTATACTTGGTGCATGAGGTAATGCAATTTGTATACCAATACCAGATATATACAGTCCAGCACACGACCCGGAGACGATGGCGGCTCTTCGTGAGTGCGCGTCGCTCTGTCAGATCATCACCAGATATAAGCAAATGTTCGAGAACTTCGTGTCACCATTACTGGCGCTGAGAGTTGTCCAAGTTACTATGTACTTGTGTACACTACTCTATGCAGCGACATTGGTGAGATTTATATGAAAAAACTATTTAGAAATTTTACAGGAAATGCGTATGCAATCCAATGCAAATGCAAAATAACTTACGCCAAAAGTCGACAGTAGTACTAGATATGAATGGGTCAGGTCGACTGATTAAATACCAGGGCCTATCAGAAAATCGACGTAAAGTGCTAATGCCGCGTATCGTTCGGTTTGAGAGGTATCCGGATTTCTACCTCCCTTCCCCCTCCCACTCTGTTAAAGGGCGGCAAAGCAACTGTAATACTATCCGTGTTTGCAGGTGTACATACCCAGCACCACCCGGTGCTAGTCACTTTCCTTTGTCTTTCCTATCCCATAAAAATTTTTGTATAGATTTCAATGATATTTTCTCTCAACCAATAAATTATTTTCTTTACAGAAATTCGAGATGATCACAGTAGAATATTTAGCAGCGGTCGCTTTGGACATATTCGTTTATTGCTATTATGGAAATCAAATTATAGTGCAGGTAGGAAAGTAAAAATGAATTTAATTGCCGAATTTCCATCAACTTAATAAAATATTGCATTGGTGCTGGTGGTGCATTGGTAAAACTACCGACTGCAGAATCGAGTTTAGCGGGTTCGATCCCCACCCGAGTACAAATATTTGTGACAAGCATAAATGTTTGAAATAAATGCTGGGTGTTTTTCTATGTATTATAAGTGTAACAAAAAAATATTAATATACGTTATCAAGTTCCTTTAACACAAACATTTAGTTGCTTAGCTTGGGACTAGAGGGCGCTATGTGAATTGTATCCAAGATATTAATATTTATTCTTTTATATTAAAATTATCCTATGATTCTCTACTTATGAGTATGTGTACACTGTACAATGCTTCATGATGATCGACTAACGGATTTCGTATTCATAATATTAGTAGGATTAGACAGTCATGAACAGTCTGTGGTCCAATGGTCGAGTACTCCACTTCTGAATCAAGAAGTCGTGGGTTCGAAATCCGGGCCCACACCAATGACTTTTCGAAATTAGTGTGTGATAAATATCGATGGTTGAAAACTTTGGTGAATCCAGGCTTAACAGCCGTTGCCTACACCTTCTGGTAGAAAAAGGCGTGAAGTTATGTTAAGTAGGATAACATAGCAGTTTTGATTTCAGGCTGAGAAAGTGTCAACAGCTGCCTATCAAAGCGCCTGGCACACCATGGGCGTGGGTCCAAGGCGGATACTATTGAACATATTGCTGGCCAACAAGCGGCCAGTCATCGTGCGTGCCGGCAGGTTCCTTCCTATGGACCTTCATACTTTCCTTATTGTAAGTCATTTTCCTCCATTCTCCCGACTCTTATGCTGTCGCCAGTCTACCTACCCACGTATTTCTTATTACCTACGCTGACAATATTCTTATCTTAGAAGCCTTGCAGAACTCAGGTATTCGGTTGCGATTTTCCTTAAACGGAGGTTATTCCCCATATTGTGGGAGTCATTTTGATACTGCCTACCCCGCAAAGGAATATGCCTTAATTCGGTATCCCAGAATACTTTAACTACTAAAATATTATTTTCAAATTACGGACAACATCAAATCCATTGCGGGGTAGGTAGAATGAGTCGAGTGCTATGATACACAGTTCTGACATACTTCAATTGCATATTACGTCCAAACATTTTAAATAGACATCGTGTTTTTTTTTTACAGATAATAAAAACATCGTTTTCATATTATACGCTGCTTGTCAATGTGAACGAAAAGTAAGAAAAGGAGATAAAAATTGTCTGGCAATTTAAGCACATAGTCAACCAAGCAATTTAGACTTCACAAATTTATCACTGAGGTGAAATCCACACCTACAAGGGTTCATTTGAGCTATATATAATTTATAAGTAAGTATGGAATATGGAAGTGTGGATTCAATAAATGAAACATGAATATTCTGAAGTATTTTATTTAAGAAATTAATATACAATCCTTTTCATACATAGATCAATGATTCAATTGGATCGGCAGGCAGCCAGGGTCTAACACATTTAATGGCAATTAAAAAAAAATCTCCAATGTATGAATTGCCACCCGTCACTAATGCGATCTTATTTTTTTTTAAATGGTAACAATCGAAGTTTGACAGTAATAACAGTTTTGACATTTGATTTCGTAATTCGAACAGTAAACAAATCTCTCAGATTCAAGTGTCTTTCTTCACGCTTGTTCGCTTTTGGGAAGAACCTATTCTTTGATTTAATATAATGAATTAAATGAGAATCCTTAAAAAGTTCTTAACATTCAACTGCCATTAAGCTGCCATTGTGCATGTAAGCAGACGGAAATGACGAGAGCTCAGGTATCAGTTAATGCTACACTTGTCATTCAGATAGAAAACCATGAACGCATCAGCTGAATCATAAAAAATAAATATTCAGTTCCATTCGGTTGGTGAAGTTCTAAATGCTTCTAAAACTTAATCGTCCCCTGACGGTGTGAACTTTACAATCTAAAATACCACTACACAATACATCGCTTGGTATAAATAAATTAAAATATAATGAATGAATGTTATAAAAATGATTTTTGCAGGATTTTCCAAATTTTCAAACGTACACAGAAATTTTAAAATATACTAACTGAACATAAGTATCAGATAAAAAATGCCTATCCACACCCTATCTGCTGAAATGGTCATTAGCTGTTAGCTAATAATAAAATATGCCGTACTTTAATGAAAAAATAACAAAACCTTATTACCAAGTGTGATGTGTGTGTGTGAGAGAGAAAGAGAGAGACAGATAGAGGGGGCGTGTTCTTGTAATAATGTTATCGTTTACGCTTACCATAACATTAAATCCCCCCAATTTACCCCAATTACGAAACTTAATTAGTCAATTAAAAATTTAGATGCTACTTACTTTAATCTCAAAAGTACGAATAACAGAATCACAGTTTAGTTTGTCCTGTTAGGAGCTACGATGTAACTTGGATCCTAATCATCAAGAAAACCACACATAACCCACAACTTCAGAAGCAAGTTCTCATTTAGAGTCCAAGAAATAGAAAAATTTATTAGGTTAACAAAAAATTACACTTTTTTGTAGAAGTCTACAAATTCAGGAGGGCACCGTTTCATTAAGTATCTTTGTCGAAAAATGTAGAGATACTTTCTTTAGCAGTTTACAGGTGTACCTAAAAAACCGATATCGTCTGATAGAAGAAAAAATAGAGGTTGGATAATAGTTGTAAATTATTTGTTAGTTATTTGATGCATGAATACAGACAAGCATACAGATCACACGTGCACACATCTACATATATACGTTACATACAAAGAAGCATTCATCTTTATTTAAGACCACACTTACAAAGATATCCCACTGCTGATTTATTAGACAGTTGACTTGAAACTATTTTTTTAATCTATGTCCCACAATTGAGTCAAAAGTAGGAAATAACTTAGCATAAATAAAAAATACATTGTTCATTTGAAAACATAAAACTACTCTTGTATCAATGGGTCTCCTTTGTTGTTCTATGTGCACATGAAATAGGTACATATATATAAAATACTTATTACATTCTTAGGGAATACATATATAATAGGACTAGTTTCTTTGTAAAACATGTGACCGCACAGACGGCCGCTTATAATTAAGTTCCTCCTTATAGGAGCCAATTCTAGAACATGAAAATTTACGCATAATATACAAGTAAGTATTATCATTATTATGTATAAAATAAAAATGCCTGTTACCAAGTAAGATGTTTTTAATTGGATCTTTGTTTCGCTTTAATTATGTATTATAGTTTAATATTTTTTTCAATTATCAAGTTTATCAATTTTCAATTATATGTTAATCTCATTTTTGTAAAGCTACTCTTTAATGGTATTTAATTATATTACATATTTGATTACAATAAATCCATTATGCGCACAGGCATGTATTATTGATAAGAAAACGTAGGGATACACAATGTCTTAAATACTTGCTATGTAACTGTAAATTTACTTAGTTAATAATATATTGTAAATGTGTTTGTTTTGATGTAAAAATGTCAATATTCATAGTAATTATAACATGTTTTAAAATAATGATGGGACCCTGAAATAATAAATCAACTTATTGTACGCATAAAAACACATTAAGAAGTGGGATTGCACGTCTAATATTACAGAGGCATCAGATCTGTCATTTCAACAGTTTCAAAGTTATTTTTGAAATACGTAGAGTTTATTTCAGTAACCAACTACAACTCTTACATCATTATGGTAAACTTGGCTCAAATTCTGAATACAATATGAATTATTCTGTGGCCAGCACAACTAGATTCATTCTAAATTTATCTGCCACAACAGCTTCCGTCCCTTATATTATATCAATTATATTCTTAATTTCAATCCGGTACCTCTGCAATTTACACATTACTTAATCCTTTAAGTACAGCTCGAACAAGAGTTCAGGATTCAATTAAAAACTTAAGCTAAAATTGATCAACTGATTAATAATTACATTGCAAATGAACTTGAAGATATTCCATATGAATACTTGGAGAACGCTTCCCACACAATAAAATATTGAATTTGGCCGGATGACAACTAAAGCTATTACAATATTTTTACTACACTAAATGGTACATGTGTATGTATGTATGGATGGTAAATGATGATGACAAGAGAACATTCTCAAAGGATTCCTATGAAATAGGACAAATTCTATCACAAAGACAAAAAAAAAAGATTGATTACAGATTAAAAATCCATTTGTCTATTGGTAGGATGATATAGGCATGTTGTATGTTATTTTATCCAGACATATATTGATATAGATATACATTTAATATTGTGTTCCGTATAATGGAGACATTTGTCAGATGTGTATGATAAGTCTGTGTGTGGGGTCCATGCGTGTTTGCGAGCGGCGATATCGGCGGTCGGCTAACTGTGGGCCAAATCGGGAACAAACAAAGAAAATATTCGGTGAGATGATGATAAGACACATCATGCGCATGGTTCGGTTAATATGGCATGTTATTACATTACACAACACATGGAGGACAGACAACACGACACACAATACTATCTATCTATTTTTTATTAGACGATTTCAGCTTTGTGACTTTAATACAATTTGAACGCTAGTAATAACCTTAGGGGCCGTCCATTAATAACGTGATCTTATACAGCTTTGAAGCTTTTGAGTGGAGGGGACTCACTATCATGTGTATTTTTAGGACCAACAAAGAATCTTAAAATTTTTAGAGTATTATCTTTACATTCCGGGTTTGTTCGTTTGTTCACTCCCCTAGTGACAGCAGGTGAGGGTCACACTACAATCGGTTTAAAAATGGCGCATTTGACAAAAAATATAGACACGCTATATCATACTACACCCCCTCTCCGCTCTTATGATTTTTCGTGTTTTTTCTCTCCCTCCCACTTTCAAACCTCACGTGATTAATGGATGGCCCCTTATTACTTGTTGCCCAAAATTCTGTCCGCGTGGCATTTCTATAGATGGTACCTTTTCAAGCCTTACTGTTTAAGATCATTTGAATATTTCAAAGGCGCAACTGGATTGTTATGTGCATAGAACAATGTTCAAGAGACAAATTTATAATATGGTAACACTGCAGTCGGAACTTATGTCGTCTAATTTGGGAATTTAACTTTTTATACAAATTTAAACGGTAATAAAATTACACATGATAGTTACCGTGCCGTGGTGACAATATCATTGTAAACGACTCACACGGTGTGGGACAGACAGAGACACAGACAGACATGCAAGTGTTATTATGCTATTAATATATTCGTAGGTCTAACATCAAATTACACATAGAAAGTTCTGATTACATTAGGTAATTTATTAGCTAGGAAATAATTTACTTCGACTAATTAAAAATTCAAATAAGTTCAAAGATAACGACATCGCCAACATTTTGCTCAAATAATGATATGTTTCGCTGAATAAGATGGAATGGACATTCATATAAGGATTTTGCTTAGAAAAGATTTAATTATAAATAATTTACAATTGTTAATAATAAAATAAAATGTATTCACTACGTGGAGTCATGGACCGCGTTGGTGTTTTCTGGTTGAATTTGAATGCTCCATTAAAGACCCACTTAGTCAAACCATGAATAGCGGTAGACCAGGAATAACATCCCATGAAATTACAAGATTTAAAAAATAAAATGGGTCATCATCAAAATAAAACTACTAATATTACTTACATTACGCAAAAAAATATTGAAGTATAAGGCTAAATAAAGATTCATTTACAATAGAATAGAATATAGAATTTAGAAATAGAATTGTAAAAAAATAAAGTGTAAGTAAACCCTAAAAGGGTCCTTCAATAAGAGGTGAGATGAGTATAGGTTAGCAACGCGCATGTGTTAGGGGTCATCCATAAAGTAAGTCACACGTAAATGGGGGGGAGGGGGTCGACGAAGTGTGACATAGTGTAACAAGGGGTGGGCGGGGTCCTAAGTTTTGTGACATCGCATTTCAAAATAAATTGAATCAAGAAATTTTAAATATTAATTAAAACTAAAAATAATTTCTACTCTATCTATGTGAACATACGGTTTGAAATGTTAAGTTTGTTGTTGACGACTTCATACCCGCTCTAGTGACACGCCGCACACGCCGACTATGAGCCCAAGCCAATAACCAACACAATCAACTACATAAGAAGCAGCAAATTTTACCTATTTTTTTTTATGGGATAGGAGGGCAAACGAGCAGGCGTGTCACCTGATGGTAAGCAACCAACGCCGCCCATGGACACCAGCAACATATATAGTATTACTGTTGCGTTGCCGACCTTTAAGGGATATGGGATAGGAAAGGATGGGAAAGGGGGGTGGGCCCTCGGGTACCTCTATCACCGAACGAAACGCGGCATGAGCCACTTTACGTATTTCTCCGGTCGAGCCGGCCCATTCATGCAGCGAACTGCTTGTCTCTACCACTGTTGACCTATTACAAAGATTAGTCCTCAAAGAACAGCAGCTAGACGTGCCAGAGAAATTCTTTGTTTGAATGATATAAATGATGCCATATGGTTAGATGAAAAAGATCACCAGAAATATTCCTCACGTTAACACCCCAATGAGAACGAACTGATTTCTATGCGAATTATAAATAATTTAAAGGAATGGATTCAAAATCCATGGACTGAAGACGACTAAGTTCCTTTCTCTTTCTTTAATTAATAGTTTATGGATTTGTTATTTTTTCAAATATTCGATGTTGATTTCATAAAAAAAGTAATTTAAATGGAAAACTAATTAAGGGACTGCTGTTTTAATTTAAAAATTTTAGATGTAAATTTGCAAATTTGTGACGTCACACTAGGAAGGGGGGGGGGGGGGGGGGTCTCACAAATGTGACTACCTGTGACAAGGAGGGGGTGGGGGTCTAAAAATCATGAAATACGTGTGACGTACTTTATGGATGGCCCCTTATCCTTAGTGTTGCGGAATATGGGCTGACTACTGTGACTTCCTTCTTACCACCAGGATGGAGGGTACATGGCCCCATTTTGTTTTCCGCAAAAATTCATTTAGAAAAGCTATAGTATCAAATTTACTTGAACAAAAGAGACAATAATACATTCGGGCGAAGACCAGTACACTTTGATGGCGATCAATAACGCATTATTCATACCATTGAAAATCTCTCAAAAATTTGATTTTAATACACATTTAATATTACACTCATAGATGATCATCCGGAAGACTTGAGAGTTGGATAACTGTCAGAATCAGCGTAGACCACAAAAGTGTGAATTAAATTGTTTATATGCAATAAACATTAATAAATAATTAGAAGAAATGAAATGGAACAAAACAAATATGATAAATAACTGTAGTAGAAGGTATTAGATTGATATTTAATCAATTTGGTGATGATGGCCATAAGGGAGTTAGACCGTTTGAAGTATAGAATATATTTTAAAGTAAAATTTTGTCACATCCAAGAAACACCAACTTGTAACAACAATTTTTAACATGTTGCGTCTTGCTGGGTTTAAAAAACACATATTTATGGTAAAATAAAAGATTAAAATACAACACTACTTTATATAAATATGTTATTTCAAAATGCACATCCAAAAATTTGCAGTCATCCCGGCACCAAACATCTGTCGAACACAGGTTGTGTCGACGACTGCAGGTTCTATATTAGTGACTATATATGTACCATGTGGCACAAACAACAATTGTATTAGACATTGACTACTTTAAATTTATATATAAATATATATAGTTCAAGAAGCTCTAGATGTTTCACGACGCGATCTTGTTATACAGGCCAGATGGGTATTAGTTCTGTGTGTAAGTTGAGAGGTTGTTGGTTACCGAACCTATGGCATTCAGCAGCAAGGGGAGAAAGAGGCTCTTGTTTAGTAGGATTTGTTATACGGAAATAAAAAAACGTGCGTAAGTTAATAAAAATAGGGATTATTTTGTTATGTTCAGGTAACTCGGCTCACTATAAACACTGTTATAGACCCCGAAATTGAAACTACCATTTTGACTTACAAATATTTTTTATTCTTATCATGACGAGCATACACTAACATTACTTTCATTCAATAAAATTACATTTATGAAACATTTATATACGCCCCAGATTTTCACATAATCATTTTTAATATTAATAATAATGAAAAAAAATCTATAACAATAGGACTGACAAAATGAATTTACGAGATGATAATAATAATAATTTTAAAATATATAAGTTGTAACTTTTGCGACAACCTTTACAAACAAGGTTCCCAAGTCATAGTTAAGAGAGGTACAAAAAAAATTAAAAAATGGCAATCGACAACGACAATTTCAAATCTCGCATGAACGAGAGACATCACCTTATTACACAAGCAAAATAATAATAAAAATCAAAAGCGATAAAATACATAAAGTTAATACTATAATATTATTATATGGCGGGCGACAAAATTTACTTTAGTCCTAAGACTTGTTTTTTTTTTGTTTGCCAATTGGAGACAGATTGACACGTGTTGTTCGAGTGTACAGTGGTGGCAGCCCTGAGCTAGCAGGGCGGCAGCAGTAATAGGGTTGTCAACAAGCGCGATGTCGACGCGTGTGTGTGTAAGAGCGGACAGACATTAACACTCACTTCTTTTTGTTCTTGGGCTGCGCGCGCGGCGGCGTGTTGGGGCGGCCCATGTTGAGGCCGGCGTACAGCTTGCGCTTGTCGGCCGGCTTGAGTATCTGGAACGAGCACATCAGTGTCTCGTCCACAGACATTAAAGCTCCTGAAATTTACAATTAATTCATCAATAATAACGCGTGTTTCGTGGAAACAATAGGCGTTTGAAATGGATAATTGACTGGATATAGTTTTTTGGTAGACTTTTACATTATTTTTATTTCGAACGTAATAAAATAATAAAAATATTAGTGGTAACTGGTATTTTCTCTTCTTTGACTAGATAACAAACACACTTATTAATGTTAATTTAAAATGTTTATGGTAATGATTTGATTAATCGATTTATTCACTTTTAACGGCATGTCTGTTTAAATTTTTAACAATTAGAGATTAAAAGGAATGAAATAGAAGGTATATTTTTTGAGTCGATCTCTGCTTATTAAGTATTTTAATTTTAGTAGAATTAAAAAAAAAAATCACAACATAGCTACAATTTTAGGTCATTCCTACAAGTTTATAAGACCATGGACATTAAGATTTATGATAAACTCAAATTATATCAACCATAGCAGATGTTGTAGTGCCCAAAATTGACCTCGGGAACGGGAATCGTGATAAAGTAACATTCTAAACTCAATACTGACCAGCGTTGTCAAACTCGCCACAATAGTTGGGCGCGGAGAACAGCGTGACGAGCTGTCGCTTCGCGAAGAACTCGTACCCGTCCTCGACGACCTGGTGAGCGCGGCATATCAGGTCGAATTCGTGCTTCGACAAGAACTTGCCGACCACCTGGAAACGTTCACATACAAACCATGTTAAAACACCATGACAATTTAGTTAATTTAGGTTTTCCAAATGATTTATTTAATTCATTACCGAGCCCAATAGGCGCCCAGTTTTGAGATAAAAAAAATGTTTGGTTTGATGGGCCCTTCTTATGATAGGGATGCAATATCAATCTAAAATAATCTCTGGACTGGATATTGTATTTTATATTTACACTAGCTGACCCGGCGAACTTTGTTCCGCACCAAAAGTAATAAATGAGCAAAATTTGGATTTTATAAAGTTCAATTTGTGCTATTTATCGGCACGCGTTTTGGCGCGCAACGCAACTGCTATGTTCCGATATGTTAATACTGTAATATCTTTGTAAATATTCGTTTAAATTACATGCTGTAAAAGTATTACATTCACAATCTATTTAAGAAATTTAATTGGATGAAAATTTATGCTGTAATGATTAAAATCGCTTCGTAAATAAGCCATTATTTCTCTTAAAAAGTAAAAAAATAAAAGTGGTCAGTGTAGGTTATTCCTAAGAGATAGACATATGCCCTCGCGGACTTTTCTGTAGACCTTCTGAAGGTGTATAATAATGTAGAACATTGTTTTGTTCTATCACTTAGGGTTCAGGCAGCGTTTGCAATTAAAGTGCTAAATCTCGAAAATTATCATTTTTTCTTTAAAACATAATACATATATGAATTATAGATCAAAACTACCCCGTTGACACTGTAACTATTAAAAAAACCCGCATCGAAATCCGTTGCGTAGTTTTAAAGATATAAATAAGCATATAAGGGGACAGACAGAGGAATGTAACTCTGTTTTATACTATGTATACAATATATATTTTAAAATTAAACATATATTGTATACAATATATGTTTTATTTATTATGAATTTAATATTGAACATAAATATGCTACTTAGAAACTGTACACATCTAATTAAAGTTATTTTTTATTTGTTTAAATATTTTTATTACATTTTGTACCTCTGGTAACATTTCTCTACAAACTGGAAGCGTCGTTTGTTCCACAGCTGGAACAGCAGACTTAAAGTAAAAGAAATTAATGTGTCGAAATTAAGCAGATGACTAAAAACAAATGTGCAACAAGAGATGTAAAGATTTAATAACGCAGCTAATCGTGATTGTTTTTAACCGCCCAGTTTCGGTGCGGGTAAATATCCCACACTTTAAGCACAGCTCAAAAACCAAATATGTATTAACGTTTCTATACGAATTTATTCTATAACCCTGGTCGCTCAACTCGCACAAAATACCTCCCGAGCATCGTACGTAAATTTAAACCATCAAAACCACTGTGTTCTGGACTCCACTTGTAGGTATTAAAAAACCTAGTTCAAAATTATAATGAAAAGATAAAGAACGCCATAATCTATTCATACTATCATGATATGTAATAACCTCAAAATATATTGTATATGACGTTGATACCCCATATGACGTAAACAATATCAATTTGTTACTTTCGTACAGTGACGCAGTCGGCACCGAGGGCATGTGGTTCTCAACCTTCTGCGCACGTATACAACGCACATTTTTGCCTGCTGCACCTGACACCGGATTATTGATATTATTATTAAAATTTTGTACGCAATTATATATAGAGCAGGTATTTTTGCGTGTTTACGACAATGATGTATCTGTTTATGAAGTTGTAAGTAAATGAATGAGGTGAGTGGCAGGGTCGGGATCGGGAAGACCAAGCTACCACGACCAAAAATAAACGGTCTCTTTCAAAAAGGCAAAATACGTAGTACCCGAAAATGACGTGAATGCATGATGAGATGTATGACTGTGGATGAAGCGAAAGAAGTGTGTCAGGATCGTAGCTTGTGGAGAGGCAGTCTCTGCCTACCCCTATGGGATACAGACGTGAGCCTATGTATGTGTGTAAATAAATAACATTATCTAAGATACAATTATATTATTTGTATATATGCCCGAGGTGGCGTCAAGATACCGCGCGACATGATGACATAAAGGTCAAACAAGTATCTCCATTATGTGTGCACACCAGTAGTCGCGCTGATAACTATGTTATGACAGCACCTTTAGTGGCCTTCTTTTTGCCCTGTTCCCATTATTTCGGATCGGCACAACAGCTTCTTTTTTCCAGACTTCCCTACCAATCGCATTTTTAACACTAACAACCTTTTTAATGATGTCTCCTCTTCTCTTACTTCTTGCCGCATTATCATTCTTATCGCAACACGTTTATTATCCGTTCACATGACATGCCCATACTACGCAAGGCGATTTCTTCGTAAAGCTACCGAATAGATAATGAATTTATATTTACCCAGAGTAAATGGGCGACAACACACCGTCCAGCGCTACGTAAGCAGAACTGGGGAGACCACAAGTATTCTGATTTGATTCTACTGATTATATATATATAGTATATTAGTGGCAAATATCACCTCGTATATACCGATGGAACAGTCGAAAAGATTTTGTGTGGACACTGATTGGTCAAGTATGCAATAACGCAATTTAGGAGAGATGGACCTACGGTTCAGTTGTTTAATACTAGAGTAAACGCGACTTAATCAATAAAACAGTATTTTATCGACTTCACGTCAAAGTAGTTAATTGATTGAAGTGTGGTTCACTTCAAAAGTGCTTAAGAGTCAAAAAACTCAAAAAAAAATGTTTTGGGCATGGTTCTATGTGGCGTCCGGTTTATGATGTTTGGGCACTAGTAATCTGGACATTGGCTCTATATGGTACGAAAAAATACTCTGGTCTTACTTCAGTTCCGAATGTAAAGCTCACGCCACGGTCGTTCTCGCCCCAGCCGGCCGTATCCTTGTCTGGGTCTGACCACAGCAGGTCACACAACAGTCCCTGGTCAGGTACGTCAGTGGGTCTCATGATCCGCCGGATTTGTTCCATCGCCTGCAGGTCCGGTGATAAGCCGCCATGACAGCAGAATATCTTCTCGTCAACTGTAACAATAAGAAGACCAATGTTAAATTTAAAAATTCCGCGTTTCTGCTCTCCAGCTGATCTCTGAAGTCCTGAGTTATAATAGTTAGATTCATTGGTGGAACCCTACAAATTTGTTATATATAACGTAATTCATTTTGCGACAGCTAACATCGCTTGGAAAAAACAAAATATACACCATAGTGCACGTTCTGTTGACACTAATTTGATTCCGATCGACTCGTTAGGACCAGGTGTGAGTTAATTGGACTGGTAAACTAAGTCACTGCCGGTATAAGCTAGCTCTGAAACGTGGAACTGAGAGCACTCAAATTATCCCTATATGGTTTGTTTCAATTTTCATCACCAAGTATTCGCCAGTATCGATTATTAATAAATTCTGATTCGTGAGGCGGCCCGGGGAGTAAATCACAATATACGTTAACCACTTTTGATGTGAGATCATGTTCCATAATATACCATATTTCATTATTTATAAAGGGTTATTTATACAATCCTCATGACCATGTAAAGACACTAACATTACAAACAACAACTTCTTTGAAATTTTTTCGTACAGAATGAGTTTGGAAGCCATTACTTCGAAAGCAGATTCGTATTAAAAGCCTTTGTGCATTGTCTACATTGTTGGATGTACATAAAAGAGCCTTAAAACTGCGTGTAACTACCGTTCCAGAACTTAACGAGTAGATGAATGGCCACAATACATTAGGTGGAAAACGGCGGAGGCGCCGCTAGTTTCTGTATACTTTTGAGGATAAAGTCTAGACATTACGTTTTCTATGAAAATATATTCCATGTTATAAACATTATTCACGTAAATAAGATGAATAGGAATGTTATGTCTAGAACGGAGGCGCGAAACGACTACGATAATGTGAAGAATGAAATATTTCACCGCGTTCTAGGCGTCTATGGATATGAATGATATGAAAAAAAAAAACAAGATTTACAATCAGAATGTGAATCGAATATAATTCGATACTTCAAACTCCAAATAGGTGATAATGGTGAACGGGAATTAACGCGACACTTTTTTAGGTAAACAAATATTTACCTTGATTAGCTTGACGTTTCGGCCAGGTTGCACTGGCCGTGGTCACAAGCAGACCGTAATAGGTGTTTTTATGAAACTCCTTTGGTGAAAATTTTAATTATTGGGGGGTTGGTACGACACATATTGACATGCGCGGCTTTCGAGGAGTGTCAACATGAAAATCAATAACATCTTACAATATTTGATCCCAAATTTAATAACATTTCAATCGCGGCAATCCATTTTTAACACTCATTTAAAAATAAAACTACTCTGTTATGGAAAAATGTAATTTTCATGGCACTAGGAAAATAAAGCAGTACACACATTAGTCTCCGGTTAGCAAGAATAGAGACCGTTAATCCTGTCAAGTTAATAATCGCCGTTCAAGCTGCAAAGTGTCTTCTCAAAAAAATAACAACAGAAAAGCATCAAGCAGTCGGTTGATAAAAGTTGGAGAAACTGAGCCCGGACTTTATGTACGTGAAAACTGTTTAGTTCTATAATATTATGTTTAACTTCCGGCGACACTAATGAATCGATGTACAAATAATGTCAACGAGACCCCCGTTAGCCCGGTCCGTCCGGACCCGATAACTTTGTCCTTGGCAAATTAACAGTTCGGTTAGTTTGTGCTCAAAGTTTGAGAACACATACCCGTTCACTGTTTATACACAAGACACATCAATTAACCGATCTACAAAATCTGAAAGCCAGTGGTACTACACATGTAGATTTGATGTACAAATAAGTTAACACGTTCTTGATTAGAATTTACCTTTCATTCATTCATTACTGTTGTATATCAATGGAGTCTCTTTAATTAGATCAATCATTTACGGATGGACGAACCTTACGGGTCCATCCATCCGTAATCACACATAGCAGAAAAAGTATATTGTGAGTATTTTGCTTACATTTACTGATAGTTTTTTGTAATCGTGTTCTAAAGATTCATAATGTAATCACGTTTCTGTAGCACAAAATTTGCCAGCTGACGAATCTGGGACATATATTGTTGAACATTTCTCCTCAACATGCTATTCTCCATAGAATAAAGGGTAAACGTGTCACCTTATGGTAAACAGCTAACGCCGCCACAATACAGAAAGTGTTGCCGACCTTTAAAATTAGATAAATAAGCAAGAGGTCGGACGTGGCATGTGGAGGGGAAGGGGGGGCAGGGCCTCCGAATACCTCTCTCACCGAGCAAAACGCGGCATGAGCTACTTTACGTTTATATGATGAGAGGCCGTAGTATTTCACCGCTCGAACTGCGAATTGTAATGATACATCGTCTATATAACTTAGATTGTAACTATCTGTCATGTCTGTATCTCGATATCATAACTGCAGTAAAATAATGAAGCATGCGGCAATTCCAACGGACGGTTTTAATAGGTAATTGTTTTCTTCTATGTTGTTTCAATAACGGCACGTACAATTGTTCGGTCGCAACATGTGCACTGTACAGTGTACGGACGGGCTGGTTCGTGTCACACGACTCGAGCTGGTTGTCATCATGGCGGGCGCGACATGTATTCAATTCATCGTGTTATCACGCCGCCGTCATGCATTATTTATACGCACATTATGCCGCAAATTTGATATTCTCGCATCGGGGGTCACGTGACGCGGCGCACCGTAAAATAAAGTGGTGGTGGTGAATGTGCAAAGATTGAGACTCGCTACCAGTTAAATAGATTTAAATAAGATACACCAAGTTATTCTGTTTAGATGTCAAATTATATATAGAATTTAATTTTAGTGCTTTATTATAAGACGTTATATGAAAACGGTAAGTATCCGAATTTAAATGACTCAAACATAACTCTACTTGATAAATGGACAATTGATACGACTAGTCTTACAATCTAGCTCGAGTAAACAACTAAATAAAAAACACTTACAAAAGTCGTACCATTTGATATAGGATCTACAGTATATGGTCTAAGTACGGAACGCCGCATTCACTCACAGCCCGCGGTTGGGATATCTTTATTTCTTGTAATTATTCGTTCTACATTCTTTAACACTAACATTGTCAATCGTCGAGAATAGACAATATTATTGACTTTGCTTTTACCTCTATTTTAGCAACACATCAGTGGCTAAATCTTAAGCATTTACATTATCAGAATTTGCAAACATATCACGACCAGACTTTCTATAGCTGTGCTCACGTCGCAATAGACTTGTATTATTATCGCTAAAATATTTGCATTGAATTTAAATCAAGATCTGGTAGCTCAGTAAATGTACACGGCTGCCTGTACAGCTGCAGCCCTATAGGGGGGAAGGATTAGAAGTATCTATTCAATTTGTGTACGGAGAAAGTGTGTCAGGAAATCTTACGTCGTCTAAACTATTGAATGCTTTAGTGTCGTGGTGTTCTAGCGGAACTGGCTGAGCAGGGGATTTAGTCGGGTTTAGTGAAGCTCCTATGGCCTTATGCCTTCTGTGGAGATAACTATCTGAGTCCTCCAGAACAAGGATTTGTTCACGCCTATATATACCTCAACATACTTCAGATTATTTATCGTATCGTGTGATAGATAGATCATTTGACAAAATTAGCCAAAGGAATAAAATTATGTTTATAGATTAAGTTCGCTGCATTAATGGGCCGGCTCGAGCGGTGAAATACCACGACCTCTCAGAAGACCGACGTAAAGTGGCTCATGCCGCGTTTCGTTCGGTGAGAGAGATACCCGGAGGCCCACCCCCCTTCCCCTATCCCTTAAAGGTCGGCAACGCAACAGAACACTATGTGTTGCTGGTGTCCATGGGCGGCGTTAGTTGCTTACCATCAGGTGACACGCCTGCTCGTTTGCCTCATTCCCATAAAAAAAATGTTATAAGCATGAATTTGTGAACGAATTTTTAAGATATTTTGGGTCCGTGTAAATATTAGAAAACAAATGCTAGTAGGCCAGTCAAGACAAAGCCTAGGTGACAATCCATCTTTCTGATGTGATAGCAGTCACCGGGTCCACTAGTCAAATATCAATAACTTTCTATCCAACGTAAAAAATACTAAAGTAAAATTACATATAAAAGTGTCAGGGTTACTTCATGAATCAACCAAGTTGAGCGGGATCCCTTTTCAAAGGCCTAAATGATTCTCGGAGATTCCGATTCGATGGGCCAAATGAACGGGGTAGCTCTCTATCGCTGGGTTGCCAAGGTTTTAAATTGAAGTAAGAGGGCACGTTGGTAACTATTTATTTAAGTCGTAACTTTGTACTGTATAGTATATATAATATAATATAAACTATTAACTATTATAACCCGTAAACCATAACTAAGCTCCTTTATTCTGTTCTATTGTAATAGCAGCCGCCCCGTAATAACTTGTATGTACTGGGCGGCTCGGTGTTTAACAAAGGCGAAGACAAAGAAGAAGACGCCGATCCCTTGTTGCGCAAGAGTTTTATTGCCTGTTGTCTGCTCCCACCTCCCTGTCCAGTACCGCCGTTTGCAAAGCGTCCCTTAACTGTCTTCCGATTGGTCGAATCCAACTTCGCGCCAATTGTTCTATCGGCCGGTGTGTCAATGCCCTTCTGATTGGTGTCCCGCTTTGTCTCTATTAGTTCGCTGGGGCCTGTGATAGGGCATTACACTTTCGCGCCGAGATAGTGCGTTCTCGCTTTCTATTGGTTGACCCTCTATTGTGCGTCGAATGTTCTAGGCTATCTGCACTTGTGTCAAGGGACGTTTGACCATTTTTTGCGGTATGGGTTCTAGAGGTACTGTGGGTCGGCGTTTATCACTAACAGATGTGGCACATTCCACAAACTGCTACACAAATCTGCTACCTGCTACATCTTGGAGTCTTCTTTACAATCTATTATAAATATACTATGTCAATTATTTCTATTACACTATTTCATGAACTATTTTAAATACAATTAACATGTATACACGGATTGACGAATGTAATGCTACCTTATAAGTTCTTACATAATAAAACTATGTATTTATAATCTATATTAACTATTTACTACTGTCCTTAATATTACTATTTTAATTACTATGCACTATAACTATACACTGTCCTGCACATTTCTCCCGCCGATGTGCCTTGTCACATCATTTCGGTGCAGGGTCAGTGTCGTTGATTTGCTCTGCTTTCTCATTGTCCACTGGCAGGATCACCAACTTCCTCACTGGCCGACGAAGTATGCCGCTCTGAGTCTGGATGTCTGCGGTGCGCACGATGTTGTCTGGACCAGGGAACGTCGCTATAACCTTACCGCGTACCCATGTGTTCCTCGGCTGGTTAGAATCTATAACCTGCACGAGGTCTCCTATCTTTAGTCCTGGTCCTCGTCCGTAGGGCTCCCGCCGGTGTTGGAGTAAGGGCATTTCCCTTTTCATTCTGCAGTGTCTCTTAACTATTGTCCACGTTAAAGACCGTAGACGTACTATCCAATGGCGTCGAAGACATTTGTTGATTGTAGCTTCCATGCCCGCGTGGCGTAATTTACGATGCACGTTAGCTATCCAAAGTTTTACTATAGGCTGATTGCCATCTAATACCATCGAATTCCAATCGGATTCCTGTTGGATTCTATTTACTCTAGTTTTCTTATAATTTACTATACGTTTCGGATATCGACATAACTGTAATGCTCTCGCTGTCGAATAATAAAGTTTCTCCCAATTAGATAATCGAGAGATGTCTGGCAGAGCTTCCGATAACTTTGATTCTTCAATGTCGATTATTTCGATTATGTGATTAATTTTTTCTTCATCTGTTGAATTTCTGTTATGTCTAGTCGCTAATTCTGAGTATCCTTTTTCTACTAAAGCTTCTATTTGTTGCACATATTTTTGTTTCAAGCTGTGATCCTCATCGAGCTTATTTTCTATATTGCGGAGTCTTTTCAAAGAATTTTCGTAATTATTTGGCAGTGCGGTGTCCGTTTTCGATAACAAGGCGGTTTCGTATCTTGTACTATCATTGTGGACTGTATATTTTTCGAGGATACGAAGCGCTTGTTCTTCAGGGTCTGTTTTCGGTTTTTTCGGATTGATACAAAGTGAGTCCATCGTAAAATATCTTTTCACAAGTTCGTCTAGGTTCTCATCAGGCTGCTCTGTAATGTGGCTTACGTAATTGACACTGTCTGGCGCCATTTTTGTATGGCCACCGTGAAGAACCCAACCAAGTGGAGTTAGTTGTCTTCCCTGTCCTCATCCTTTTGGTGACGAGAATAGACCAGTTGTCTTGTCCGATAAGTATGCCTGGTTTAGCGTGTTCATAAGTGAGGAACTTGTTGATACCTTTTAGATGACTACATTCCGATAGACTCTGCTTGGAGATCTCCTGTGCCGATATCTTAAGGTTCTTTACAGTTCTGGCTTGAATATTCACTTGACGTCCGTTGTTGCCTATCAGTGTGACGTCAACTTTTCTCGAATCTCTTTGTGATGTGTTCAACTGATTGATGGCTTGTAACTTCAAAGGTACGATAGGGCCTGTTATGCCGATATCGTCTGCTATTTTTTCATCAATCAACGTAACGGTGGAACCATCGTCAAGTAAAGCGAACGTTTTAATAACACTCTTTGGACCTGTAATTGTCACTGGAATTATCTTTAGATATGACTGTTTTCTTGCAGTCCAAGTGGAGTTAGTAATCTCTGTGTGTACCTTGTCTTCACTCTCTTTGCCTTTTACACCATTCCTATTAAAATGTAGCATCCTATGATGGTAATGCTTACATTTCTCAACGCCGCAAGCGCGTTGTTTGCACGAATGTGCTCTATTTCTGTAGTGTAGACATCTGAAGCAAAGTTTCCTATTTTTCGCTATGTCCCAACGTTCGTGACTATCCGCTGCTTGGAATTTTGCGCAATCTATTATTCTATGTCCTATTTCATCGCATACCAAGCATCTCGTTGACGAGTTCTCTGTAACTATGTACGAACGCTGTGGGCGTGGCCTATATTGCATTGTTTCCTGTTTCGATTGTTCGGGCTCTGCGTACGGACTGCATAACTCCGCCTCTTTTTTAAAGAATTTTTCTATTTTCAGAAGCTTTGGTTCGTCCTCGGGAAGTGTAGCAGCGAAATCAAAATACCTAAAGCGTAGCGCTGATGTCATTTTCTCAACGAGAGATTGTGCAACTTCTGTGTTATAGAGATAATATATACAATTAAGAGACTTGAGTGTCGCTACTGAATTAGCTATTTTACTATGATAAATGCATATATCTCTCGGTGATTCGGTGACGCGCGATAGAGTCTTCAAGGTATTCATCTCCATTCTAGCAAGTGTTTCCGGTCTCCCAAATCTAGTTTCAAGATTTTTCATAATGTCTATCGGATCGGAGTTACAGATGAGTAGACTTTCAACCGATTCTTTCGCTTTCCCGACGAGATGTTTTCTTAGGCGATTTAGGTTTTCCGCTTTTGAAAACAAAGATTCTGTTTCCTGGTATGCAGATTTAAATACTAGCCATTCTTGATGTGCCCCGCCAAAGAATGGTAAATCTATTATTCTTGGCCTTGATGACTTCACGGCGAGTGTTATAGCTCTCGTAAATTCCGCGAAATCGGACTGTTGAGGCACAGTCGAGAGTGGTTTATAAATGGGCGTCTGTTGAAATTGCCCACTTACCTCGTGTGCTGTGACTGGCGGGTTGCCCTGTTCTGTTACCAGCGACGTCGGCACGCGTTGTGGTGTGTTCTCGACGGCTGGTCTGCTTATGGTTTGCCCGCTCCGTTCCACTGAAGGCCTCGGGATCTGCGCGCTGTTGTTACCACCCTGCTGCTCGTCGCACTGCGTCAACGCACCATGCTTACTAGCATCCTCGATGTTTGGCCCGCTATTTCTTTCTTCTATAAATTTTCTATTAATGGCCAGCATCGGAGGGTCTATTTGGTTTTTCAACCAGACGTTGACGCGTGTATCGGGTTCTGTTTCATCTGAATATTCAGAAGCATCGTCTTCTGAATCGGCTTCTAGGACAGCAATTTGGGCCGCAACTAATTCCAATTTCAGGCGCGCCATTTCCTCCTTGGCTTTTAATATTTTCATTGCCTTGGTGGATTTCGTGGAGCCTGTGCGCTTTTTCTTTTCTATAGCTTGCGGTGCCAGTGGAACGGCGTATTCATCGGCGTCAGCTGTATTTGAAGTCGCACGAGGTACCATTTGTATACTCGCCGACGCCGCGGTTTCTTCTATTGCAGGAGCTTCCGGTGCGAATTCTGGCAAAATCCCCTCCAACGTTGTGGCACCAGAAGTGGTTGATTCGTACGATGTTGTCATACGTACGGTCGACCTTGACTCCATTATACCGGTGTCGTCGGAGAACGGCATTATTTCCGAGGATGATGCTTCTGGTTGCGGTTCCCTGTCGGCGTTATTTACAGGTTTCTTGCCGCGGCCGGTTGAGCGGGTAATTGGCATTACGACTTCTTTCTTCTTTCTTCAATTATTCCTTGGAGATCCAGGCTTCGGAGGACCAAAATGAGCAGGATCCCTTTTCAAAGGCTTAAAATGAACGGGATAGCTCTCTATCGCTGGGTTGCCAAGGTTTTAAATTGAAGTAAGAGGGCACGTTGGTAACTATTTATTTAAGTCGTAACTTTGTACTGTATAGTATATATAATATAATATAAACTATTAACTATTATAACCCGTAAACCATAACTAAGCTCCTTTATTCTGTTCTATTGTAATAGCAGCCGCCCCGTAATAACTTGTATGTACTGGGCGGCTCGGTGTTTAACAAAGGCGAAGACAAAGAAGAAGACGCCGATCCCTTGTTGCGCAAGAGTTTTATTGCCTGTTGTCTGCTCCCACCTCCCTGTCCAGTACCGCCGTTTGCAAAGCGTCCCTTAACTGTCTTCCGATTGGTCGAATCCAACTTCGCGCCAATTGTTCTATCGGCCGGTGTGTCAATGCCCTTCTGATTGGTGTCCCGCTTTGTCTCTATTAGTTCGCTGGGGCCTGTGATAGGGCATTACACTTTCGCGCCGAGATAGTGCGTTCTCGCTTTCTATTGGTTGACCCTCTATTGTGCGTCGAATGTTCTAGGCTATCTGCACTTGTGTCAAGGGACGTTTGACCATTTTTTGCGGTATGGGTTCTAGAGGTACTGTGGGTCGGCGTTTATCACTAACAGATGTGGCACATTCCACAAACTGCTACACAAATCTGCTACCTGCTACATCTTGGAGTCTTCTTTACAATCTATTATAAATATACTATGTCAATTATTTCTATTACACTATTTCATGAACTATTTTAAATACAATTAACATGTATACACGGATTGACGAATGTAATGCTACCTTATAAGTTCTTACATAATAAAACTATGTATTTATAATCTATATTAACTATTTACTACTGTCCTTAATATTACTATTTTAATTACTATGCACTATAACTATACACTGTCCTGCACACAAGTTGAATCTAATATGCTCCACAGGCTTAATAATTATAGTCAAGGAACACGACCTATGCCAGAGACTTCAGGCCCAAAAAGGCACTGCACTGCGATACTAAAAACATCTCGTCATAAATTAGTTTCAGTGACACTTGAAGTGTAGGTATCTCCATTAAACACACAGATAGCCGAATATGGCACAAGGTCGTCCACTATGACCATGGCATTTACATTGACACTGCCCAAGGGAAATTGATGTTTGCTCACCAACCCCACAGGGTGGTTTATAGAGGAAGTGACGCAAAAGAAGGTATACTAATCGTACGAAAGCAATTATGTCAGCTTACCGAACGATTACGACTAAGAATAGTTGGAAGCGTAAGTAGGGGACACATTTCTACACGTGACGTAAGGGCGTGCAAACTGAAGGCGTGAAAGTATATTCGGCACAAATTCACCCCTATGTATTACGGTTAACCAAAACAAAAGCATAAATCAAAGCTGAATTTTCCATCTTCAAGTGGAATGGATGTACGTCATTGGAAAAGTTTTTCAACAGGGATATTTTTAGTTCAACAAATTTGTGCTGAAGGGTCATCGTTATTATACTTCAAATGTTTTTTTATTGGTTTTACACAGAAGAAACTGCCGACCTTTACAGCTATTTGTTGTTGTACAGTCTTCGTCTGATTTTTTAACATTTATCATTACTGCTCCTTAGAAAGTGGCGTGATGATAGCCTAAAGTATTTCTCAATGAACGATTGTTTCTACCGAAAATCCACCAAACAATTTCCATGTACAGCCTCCTTTTCAGAGTGATGGCAAGGTCAAAAAGGAACAATTCGTTTTTATGCAATGCATCCATAACGGATTTAAAAAAAGAACCTTTAAATTACAAGTATAAACTTGTGATTAATATTCTAACATATAATTTCCACAGTACTGAGAACAGACAGACACAAACATCTTGCCATTACACACACCATTGGTTCGTGAACCGAACACATGCCGCTTCCCACCAGGTGGAGGTGCTGATTGATATGACTAATGGTCGATTAAAATCCTATAAAATCTATGAATAACAACAACAAGTCGAATCTGTTCTTCAGATGTTTTTGTTTATGAGAAAAGAAAAACGTAATAGAGCTTTGGATGATTTATTACAAAAGATGTAATATTGTGTTAGAATAGTGCCACGTGCTCCCTCCTCGGGTGGGTGTGGTAAGTGGAATTAAAACATTCGGCCTGAAGCAGATCATCTTTGTTAATATATTATCGGTATAATATGCAGATTCACTCACAAATTATTCTATTTCATAAGACAAAATATTTCTCAAGTCTTTATTTCGCAACTTTTTGCAATATATTTATGAAAATCTTATTTATGTTCATAAATATAAAACTAAATTTAAGAAAAACTGCGATATTCATAAACTAAATTTAAGAAATAAAAACAAACTCGCTGTACCCGCTACTAGGCTCCATAAAATATTAAACTCGTTCCCAGGTCAATGTATACGCTTCTACAATAAACTTCCAAACGACGCGGTTGAATTATCCATGGGTAAATTTAAGAATTATATTAAAAGTAGATTATATCAAAGGGCTTACTATTGTATCGCAGATTATATAAACGATAAAAAAGTTTGGAATTGAACTGCTCCTTTTGTGTTGTGTTGATTGTAATTATTATAATTTGTTAAACTGGAAATTGAAAAGAGTCGGCCTTGAGTTTCTTGCCAGTTCTTCTCAAGAAGCCTTGACGCCGGAACTAGATTCGCTTTCACATTCAAGTGTGATGAAAGGGAATCTAAGGTCCGCGTATTTTAGCTTGTAGTTTTGTATGACGATTCTAAGCACTTTGTAAAGTCTAAGGAATAAAGATATTTTGAATTTGTATTTATGTTTTTGATATGTTAAGCCAGTGAAAAATTGAGAGACCATAAATATTAGATTTTCAACAAAAATTTTGTTGAGCGCCGTGACGAATCCAACTTGCTATCTGATATAAGTACAGTAAATGTTATTGAATTCAGTAAACACCGAATCGCATCAAGACTTTGCACTTAGTAAAATCGATAAACAAATTCGAAATATTATTCAGATGAAGTCAAAGTCAAAATAACTTTATTTTTATAGGTCTTCACTTAAAAATAGTCAACAAGTACAGATAACATATGATTTAAAATTAAATAAAAAACAAATACGAGCGCTTGAGGAAAGTGCCCCGTGGAACAAAAAAAGACACGGACGCAATCGCCACGAGCGGCCCGATTCCGAGTGTAGCTACAGTAGTGTAGGGCTATCATGAGAAGAATCGGGCAAGAAACTCATGTGCCAGATACTCTTTTCAAACCATTTGAAATAAATAACAATATTATTATCACTACTGAAAACAAATCAGTAAGTTGGTGAATAAAAGGTAGCAAACGGAATACTCCACAATCACAATTAAGATCCAACCAAATTAAAATCAACGTCCTACATGTTAACTAAGAAATTATATGCGATCACAGTAGTCGAGCACAACTGACGCGACACCCTTTGATGAGCCCATTAGATGTACTCGAATCATTCTAGAGAAAAGATTATTCATCAGACTCAGTCAACACTACGGATAAAGAATCAGCTACGACCGCAAGCAAACTAGGAGAAGGGCACAGATAGTTATAACGTTGTTCGTTATACAATATACAATATATTGAATTCGATATGAACTAGTTAACGTCTGAAACAGTAACAGCAACAAATTGATCGGACGCAGACATCGTAAATATTAATATCTACAACGTCTAATATAAATACGACACATAATGTTTATTTATGAACATGAAAAGATGTCGAATGAACAGAAAATAGTAATATATAAATATTTCATAATAAAAAATGAATCTCGTCTGATATCGACAGAGTTATAGGAGCTGATTATGATAATGATGTAGCAGGCTCTCAAGTATACATGAAGAATTATTGAGTTCACGAGGAGCGTTCCATAAATTGTAATTGGTATACCCAATACAGTTGAATGAACGCTAAATATTCGCCAAATAAATGTACAAAATGTAAAATGTTTCGGCAAGAATATAATTTAATAATGTTTATGTATGTTATTTCAAATGAATTAATATATTTGTTGATGATATCCAGGTAATATTGGCCAGTCTCAACAACAAAGTCTCTGGCGAAGCAGGTGGAAATAGAATGCACATAGACTGGCTTTAATATATTCATCTTCTCTAAAGTAGCAGTTTTACCAACTGCTACTTTAAAGAAGATAGAACTAAAAGAAAAACGATGAATAGTGCATCGTTCGATTTCAGAGCCGTATAATAAGGCAAAGCTCTGTATAACTCTGCCAAACCATGACTCAATATGGACTCAAGTCAATATTATTCACCACAGATTTATAGCTCTCTTTCTATATGTAGTCTCGGTGGTCGAGAACTCCGCTTCTGAATCAAGGAGCCGCGGGTTCGAATCCTGGCCCACATCAATGACTTTTCGTAATTGTTTTTGGAAGTTATGTATGCTAAAAATATATATGTATAAAAAAACAAACTTTGTTCCCGGTGTGCCAATAGGTACGGTATGCCGTTTGGGACATCAATAATACGGCGAGACGAGGCCTTAACAGCCGCTGCCTACATCTTGGGGTAGAAAAAGGCGTCCAGTTAAGTTTAATTTCTCTCCGAATAAAACTCACGCTAAGTCGCGAGAGTAAAATAAACACTTTTGAATCCAAGCAAGTACTTACCAACAGAACATTAAAATCGAAACCATAATTACTAAGCCGGCGGGCGTGATTGGAATTACATTATGTTGAATCTGTTGAAAGTCTTCGAACGCAATTTTATATTTTAGTCAGAGGGCGTAATAAAAATGATATTGAATATCAAATTGAATACAAGGGCAAGACGTTCTGTCAACAAGACGTAGTTATATGAAGGAGTCCTCTTATATTAGCTGGCATATTGAATTAATTATAATAAAGCCAAGAGCTCTTCGCTCAATTAGTGAGCCAAGCCAAGTAAAAATAGCTCCGTGGCTTAAGCAAACATCCTTTTACGTCAGTGCCCTGAAGAGACATTATAATGAACAAATTAGTACGTTCTCCAAACATAATGGTAATTATATATTTCAGAGAAATTATATATTATGTACTCTGAAAAATGTTTTCCATAGAAAATCTTAAGAGAGCTAGTGAGTTTCAGCTACCAACCTAACAATGTAATATTGCTAAGAATATTTTGACATTATTGGTCTGTCCCTCTTCTCGATTACTTTGTGTGTAATGCTAATTTTTGATTGGGAATTGTCGCGTTCGCAAATGTTTTCAAAAGTAATCTGTCATAAATACCTATAAATAATAGTCGACAAAACCGTGCCTATATGGCACTGTTCCCCCGCGTATTTATGACGTATATATTTAATGACTTTAAATTAGGATTAGATCTCAGGAGCTCTTAAAAGTCTGAACGCTAAATTGCACCTTATGATGACTGAGACATAAACAGACAATCTGCAATGAAAGTGTTTCAGTATTGTAGATGCTTTTCAAAATAAAGCCAAGACGTAATCCGTTTCTTGAATGGCGGTATGAAAATCTCCCATCCTACTCAGTCTGCAGTCTTATTGGAGATGTCTTCGCAGTACGTGACCCACATACGAGACAGACAGAGAGAGAAACGTTTCTGTGTTCCAACACCTTGACAGCACATAAACGTTCTGGTTAATTGTAATAGAACTGGAACAGTTTGTGGAGTGGCTTGTTAAAACCTACGAGTCGTCGACACGGCGAGAATAAAATTGTATGCCTTTTGTCGAGGAAAAGAGTTTTTATTTTCTTTTAATTTTAGTGGCAATTATAATTCATTAAGTTATTCTGTTGTTGCAAATACACAGATATGTATACGTACAAATGTGTATGTGTACAATAAGTAGCATTAATAATAAAAACAATTTCATGAGGCTGTGACAGGAAGAGGCTGTCGGAAAATTCAGGAGCTTTTTGTTTTCCTCAACGAAAATTTTGTAATATAAAGGCAATTTTGAATCGGTTTTTTAAAGATGATCAAATAATTAAAATTTAAGTCTTCCACAGCTAAAAATTCAAATTTTTTTAAAGATCAGAGCTATGAGTTGGACACAATATCTAATGCTTTAACCCCAATTAAACTCCTAAGTTGCGATACAATCACAATGTGAATGGTGGAAAAATGTATATCCCTACTTAAAAAAATCATTTTACATAATATATAAACCATTGACCTGAATTCTCAAAATCCAATCCTAATTAAACAAAATTTATAGCTTCCAGGAAGAAGTCCTCTGATCTTGGAGGGTTTCAGTTGAATATGTGGGTACCAAAACTTGTTTGTATCTACACTAATATTATAAAGAGGAAAGATTTGTATTTTTGTATGTAACGAATAAACTCAAAAAGTACTGGACCGATTTTAATAATTCTTTATTCTTTAGAAAGCTACATTATCACTGAGTAACATAGGCTATGCTACATTCAATATAGCGATACGAAGTTCGCGCGATCTGCTAGTATTTAATAACTTCAAACAAAGGTTATAATTACACCAACAGTTGTTAAATCGCAAGTTATAAATAAAAAATAATGTTTGTAAAATATAACAACTATATATATGATATAATTAAATTTTCAATTAGTTGTTATCACAAATATAATTCTGGTTGAACAAACCTTCAAAACAATTGGGCGCCGGAATTGGAATCGGCCTTAACGCTCCGGGGAACAGAGCCGGGAAATATGGGCGGGGGAAGAAATTAATTAATTAATCACGGTTCTCAGTTAACTATTTGGCATTCGTTATCATAACGTTAAAGTTACCACAGGATAATAAGTGGGCCAAGTAGGATAGCTGCTCTACACTGACTTGTTTTTGGGCAGCAAACGGGCTAGCGGGTTACGCGCTATCGCTACCAAAGGGTCACAGTTGTCTAGCCGGCTTTAAAGATAGGCTATATGGAGAGAGGAGGGAAATGCTTTGGACCGTTTTTTGTCGATATTCGACCTCTACAGTACGTGAAAGTAAGCGGGTTGGATACCCGTTTATTCCCAATGCAATATGAGGGTAGGTATTGCACCACTAAATTCGTAACCAAATCATGAGTTAAGTAAGCTGTCCGCTTAATGTCAATTACAAGTTTAAGATTAATAAAAGTGCATTATGTTAGGATCCATTAAAATTAAACAATGACTATTGTAATTGGTAATTGTTATTTTGTTAACAACAAAAATCGTGTAATTAACCTTGCAATCGTGTGGTGCAAGATATAATCCATACGTACAATTATATTGATAAAGAACTGTAGCAAAACAGTTCTTGTACTTATCTAATGTATTTGTGTATTTCATAAAATAAATTATAGATTTTTTCTTCTTGATTCAGTGAAGTCCACACTTCACTGAATCAAGAAGAAAAAATCTAGACCTCCAGACTACCGATCTCTTGCATTACTAATATTTGTTGTTGAGCATAACCAGTGGTAACCCAGTAGTTCAGAGCTTCAAAACTGACTAAATATAGCAACGAGAAAACCAAAGATTGCCCTTCTTTCCTGGAAAACCCGGGAACAGGAATATTAAATTATCGAGAGGTTGAAATGTTCCAAGACGAAATAATTT
This sequence comes from Euproctis similis, assembly GCA_905147225.2. NCBI lineage: Eukaryota > Metazoa > Arthropoda > Insecta > Lepidoptera > Erebidae > Euproctis > Euproctis similis. The sequence goes on from LR990110.1 coordinate 23,685,707, forward strand.
AGTAGAAATGAAAATTATCGAGAGGTTGAAATGTTCCAAGACGAAATAATTTAGTAGAAATGAAATTTGATTACGGATAATCGAGTACCACAATACAAACTGCCGGCAATAAAGAGCCATCTTTATATCTTGCTTGATCTATATCAATGGTGGATAGATCCCTGCATGTACTAAGTGTCATGAATAAAGCCACAAGGAAAATGGCGAGCACCACGGCCCCATAGTAACTGGGCCGAGGTCATGGAGACCACAAAAATATCTCAACCTTACGAGTTTGAAGGACACTATCTGTGCTTCACATTGAAAATTCCAGACGTAAGTAAATACAAAAGGGCACGTGTATAAATCTTTACGTAGTCCCCTGCGGGGGTCCAATTTTAGACTCCAGGTAAATTGAATTTGCGCAGTAACTCTTAACTTATTTAATCATATTAATTCTAAATCTTTCGAATACTTGACTTAATTTTATGATGAATGAAGATGAGAAAATATTATTTACTTCCTTCACCTAAAGGAAATCCAACTAAAGATAGCCAATTACGTACAAGAGTGTTGCTATATTTTTTACCTTTTATTTCCATATACAGTGAAACCTGGTTAAGTGAGACATCAAGGGACCGGCAATGTCGTTTCACTTATAGAGGTATTCCACTTACCCAGTGTCTCAGATATACAGGTATAAATAAATATCTGTCTCATTTATACAGGTTCATCAGGTCTCATTTGTACACTGTTCAAGTTCAGGATATTCTGATAAACGTACACGTTTTAGTTTTCCTTGTCCTTCAGAACATTGTAATTCAATTTTATGTTTACTCTGAATTATTATACAAAGAGTAGATTTTGGCACATTAAATTCGGCACAAACTAATTCGCGTGTCTTCCCACTTTCATAAACGGATATTAACTTCAGTTTTTCACGTAATGATAATGATTGTAGCTTTCGTTTTGACATTTTTCTAATAAACATCTGTATGATAGTAAAGCGAAACTAAAACTGAAGGTAATTGAAGCTCAAAATTTGTGGGTAGAATAAGAATGAGTAAACAAACAATGTTATCTATGATGATAAATCGAAAGAACAAATCCCAGATATAGAGGTTTACCTCGTCCCACTAACAGAGGTAATTGAGTGCCAAAGTGTTGGGACCTCAGCATGAGTTCCAGTTATGGAGGTTTCTCACTTATCCAGGTCCCACTTAACCAAGTTTCACTGTATTACCCTATCTAAATTAACATTCTTTCAATTACTTAATATGAACCTGGAATGTGTAATAACAACTAGCAGGTAATTTATTTTGAATTAAAAAAATACTCTTATTTTAAATACAACTGAATAAAAGTACGTCCTCTTACTGTTAATAGTGCGCCGCCGACACTATTCGCGTAAAACACATCAGCAGCGAAGTCAAACAACGAGAGAGGGTTAGAGGTGGAAGGATCATAGACTGCACAAACAGCAGCAGTTGGTTTGTGTAAATATTTTCGCAACTAACTACCCGAGTACTCACGTCAGAGTTAAACAATGGCCGCCATCAACCGTCACGATACAATAGACTTTTATAATAACCGTTTGGACAAGAAATGCCATTGTCGTTAAAATTAAAAGACTGTTTTTTTATAGAAAGTAAGACGGAAAATCTTTTATGTAATAGGTAAAGTGCCGGGCTCGTATTATTTTCTCCTTGAATCCTCCTTCATCTTATTTTTACGAGCAGATTTAAATAAGATAAAAACTACGCAGTAATAGATCTACGTCCATTTCCCCAACTTCAATAAACGCCTCTTGAAATTTTAGCAAATTATTAAACAACTTTTACTGTTAGACAATATTCACATAGTGACATAGTGGTACGTCGAGATTGCAAAGTTATCAAACAGTCAAAAGAAAACATTCATAAATCACAATGCAGCCAGCTATATGAATACAGCAACATGTCAAAACTGACATAAAATAATTAATTATTCAATATTAGAGCACAAAAATTCAGAGGACTTTGCAGAAGTGGGTTTTTAGCTATTATCATGACTTTCAACTTGACTTTGGCTCGTCCAGACGAAGGAAATATAGTCTAACTTCAAGGTGATTTGATTGACGGGGTGACTGAAGCGGCAGAAGTAACAAAGTATCTTATGTGAATCCTTGATGCGATGACTATTTTGCATTAGTTGTTACACGAACCAAAAAAGAAACTATAGACAATGACTTCTTTTATTAAAACGTTAACCTAACTATAATGCACTGTACATGTTACGCCATCTGCACAAGGGGCAGGTGAAACAAATTTATAAGACAGGGGGAAAAAGAAAGAAGTAGTCTGTTAGACAGATGGGGTGAAGACAATAATATGTATATTTCGTGAACTCAAATGCCAAGGTCATGTTTTTGTCAATATTTAATTCATTTTGGCAAGGAAAGTGAATATAAAATTATAAGTGAAAGTATTCATACACATTTCAAATTAACGGAAGCAAGGAGCCGTAAATGTTTTAAGTATGCATTGTTTGTGGATCAGAAAGTGAGGAAAGAATTTGTTATTCCTTAGTGTTACGAAACATAAACTTAAGACTTTTTAAGGTGAAAATTATTCAAGTTTAAAAATAGGCCAAGAATGTAATAATAAGTAGCACTTAATTCTAAGTTCTAAATAACAACTGTAAACTACAAGATAAAACTATGTCATCTCACTCCGATGAACGTGCACAAGAAAATCCAGCGACAAAACTAGAAGAAGCTTTATGAAATCAAAGACAATATCAAAAACAGATCAGCAGGACACCGCTCGCAATAATTGTAAGCAGGTGACACCTTAGTCTATATTTTTATATGCGTTGCGAATTAGAAAATATTTTCAATTTAAAAAGCATACAATTTGCACTCGAGTGCGTCAAAAGCATTCCTTGTGACGCATCTGACTTCAAATTTTACGATTCGCTAATTGAATTAATTAAAAAAATACCTGACAACTTTAAATTATGTCTTTTTTTTATCAAATTCTAACGTTGATTTGTCACTTGTGCATTTGCTGTACTGTTAAGGTTGTGGCGTAATATATTCAAGCTTAAAATACAAATGTAATCGAACGATATCGTATCTCCTTTCGCTGTTCAAGTTCAATGTACGTATTAGAACATCGCACAATGCTACACATCATGTATCAGAACTAACAGCTCGATAACACGCGAACATTTGTGCGTGGGTGCTGGTAGCGTACCACCTGTCTCCAATATCAAACTGTCTAGTTCGTCAGAGACAGACGACTGTCACGCACTTGCACTGAATGACTGGGGGGACAGTCTCCCAGTGGTGGTGGGGAGAGGGGACTGTCTCAACTTTTAATTATCCCGTATCAGACCTTTACTTTCGATCGAATCAGGGCGAAGCAGACAACGGCCTTTAAAGACGAACAGAACATTACATAAAGAAATATTGAAAAAGTCCTTACTGGGGAATGGGTTACGATTTCCTTGTTTTGGCTATTAGTACCGGGTGATAAAGTTTAACAACATCGATATTATGTACGAGGAGTTATTGCACTTCACCTTTATTATAAAGATAAAAAAAATATCAAGATACGAATATATCAGAATAATATCTCCTTTTGTTATGACTACATCCGATCAATCTCCGTATTATCTAAAAACCGTGACACAGACCGTGAAGTATCTTCCTAATATTCTGAAACTTGTCCTTCCAAATAAAATTCATCTATTTGATGCCAAGGTTAAATGGTTAGCTTGCTACTAACTCTAGAATATACATTGTGATTGGCAAATATGAAATTAGCTAAAACTGAATGATTAATATTGGAAACTCGATTGTATCAACCGAATTTTAAAATTTAAACAAAATATAGTCTGTTCAATTGTTCCAATTAAATATATTTAAATTACTGTATCGATTCCCAATGTAAATAATTATCTCTTTGTCCAGACTCTACCTATTTGTATCTAAAAAAAGCAGTCTATGTCGCTATCGCTGGTCTACTGTGGTAATTGGATTGCCGGCTTTGTGTTTACCTGTTCAACTGTGAACCATTTACTATTGACACGATTTTATCTAAACTATCACCAATTATTGCGACATCTCCTTTCCAAACAATTCAAATAAGTTTGAAAGTTAAAAACACCAATTCCCAACTAGTGGTCTTGTATTTAAAAGATCTACCCCTGATTTTGGAATGGAATTTTGGAATTGGAATGGTCCAATTACTTCAGAAGTTGTGCGACATTTATCGATTATTGAAACTCTCGTGACCTAATTCATTCAGTATCTAGAAACAATACATTTTATTGTCTAAGATTTTCTCGGCTCAAGCCGATTTTAAAGTCAAAGTTTGATACGGAAGGCATCATAACCAAAATTAGACAGATATCTTGGCCAGCTTTACCTCACTTTCCCTCACAAAAAATAGTTACATTGACAACTACTTCTTATCATCACATAAATGGGATACTTCAGAAGTGTAAGGTGACTTATTTCCCAACCGTCCAAGTTATACCAGAGGCAAGGAGTACAAGTACTAATGAAAACAAACCGCCATGTCGTAATACACTTACATTTGTGTAACATCTGGATCAATGCCAGAACGTGAGCTGACCTGGCCTCCGTGTATGTAATAATGATGAACAACAATTTTGTAAAGACGGTATATTTCACACAGTCCACCCGACTCTCGCAGGATATCTAACAATATCATCACATTTTTACTACCAATTTTTTATCACGTTCATTATTAGGCAATTTTTTTTTTACAAAATTTACGCAATTTTTTTGCCAAAACAATCCTGACACTAAAACCATGAAATTGTGATTTTATTAAAAATGGTCATATTATTTTTAGGAGGCACTAACATGCACGACAAAAGAAGGTATTTGCCAGACAGACATGTCGATAGCGTTTGAACTTGCAATGCGGTCCCATCATGTGCAATGTCAGACGGATTCTTAAAAATAAGCAATGCTGAAAGATATTACGTTCATATTTTAGCATCTAAAGCGTAGAGTCGAGTGCTCCTAGCACGGTTGCTGTCTGCATAAGCAGGCAATTTGTATTTTATCGATATTCTATTCGTCTAGGACCTAGATTATAATAATAATAATCTTGACTCTGTTAGAAACTATGTATTAAGGTATTAGGTATTAAAAACAACACGTACATATCTTATGTACGTGTTGTTTTTAATTGATAGATAGCGAATAATATTTAGTGTTTAAATGTTAAAGATCTATTGCTGTAAATATATATTGCCGGAAACTTTTGTTGCCAAAAAAAACAACCAGTCTATTTTTTCTACTTTCTTTTCTGGAAAGGTAAAATTACGCCAGCCCTTTTTAAGCATTTTTCTCCGGGAATTGTTTCGTAAAAATCCACAGTTTTGTTGCTTACGCAAAGAATCTTATTTTTATCTTGACTTATGTTTATTTATGTCCTGTTTTCGCAAATGTTACTCGTAACGCTTTATTCTGAGTTTATTTTTACTTTGCTGTCAGAGGTTTTACAGCCACGGAGGAGGAAGAGGCCACAAAGAATTCGCACATGAACTTCATTTGTGATTATTTATAAATATCATACAATTCTTTGATAAATTGTCTGATAAAATACTTAAGATAACATACACCTTTACAAAAATTTCCTAAGTAGGTACGTATTAAACGCACTTGTTTTCTACACGTAGCAATTATAGAATTATACTGTGTTCTAGATCATGGTATTTTATAGTATACGGCCAGGAAAATTAATCAAAAAGGTCAGTGTAGTATTGACCGTGCAAAAAATAAAGAGACCCCGACCTGTTAAAATATATACCATACACAAAAAGCGAAACCTTTCATTGACACATCTAATAATAAATCATACTCCGCACTCCTCGTCTTCTGGAATTGATGGTGGTTAAATATAGCTCACTCGCTGTAAGAGTGTATGGTCTCGCAGGTCACGTGTCCAGTGTCTACTACTGAATCATGTGTAAGACTGATAAATAACCATTGCCTGACCTTTGTCCGCCTTGAACTGCAACGCGTTCGCACAGAGCAATATGTATTAGCCATATGTATTGCAATTAGCGAACTTCATGCTTTATTGGGTAGCGTACTCTAGGGTTGTCACCTTACAGTTAATTCCTAGACTAGAAAATAGAGAGTAGAGACTAACTAAAGTATTTTCTACACCTACAAGTCAAAATTCAACTTTTATGTTTCATGGCTTTGACTTTCGTTATCGCATGCTACCTGTAAAGGTTACACGCACAAACGTCCGAAATTCAAACACGATAAAATTTCAAAATTACGAAGTTTCGCCACCTTTTCGTATTATAAATAAATTCGGTGCATAATAGAGGCTGCCTAACCCGCCATTGTCTTGAAAGTACGAAGTGGCAATTTCGCGGTGGTGCTAATCATAACAAGCAGATGGTACATAAAATAATCCATCCCAGTACACTCACATGACAACTGCAAAGAAACCTTGAACTTGTGTGTTTCCACTCATAAACACTCCCTCTGACAACTATTACGTAAGTATCTACTACATAGTACTAGTTATGTGTACGAGCCATTAGCTAGATTAAATGTCGTCAAGCTTGTAAACTTTGACGGAAATTACTGGTCTTTGAAAATTGACGGGATAATTTAAAAACATGTCTTCACAACAGTTCTTTTCTGATTCGGACAGAACGCGGCTGATAAAACTTTCTTACACAATTCAAATTTTCGCTTCTGTTAAAATGCGAACAATTTGGTTCGTGTAAGATGACCAATGCATCCTACTGGCGCATGTCTGCTTAGTCGGTTAATCTACTTCAAAAAGGAGAGTATATTGACTCATAGATAAACTACACTAAGTGTCATAGCCAGACTGTCCAAGAGTTCGAATTGGTTTAAACAGTTTTCATCGAAAATTTGTGCCGACAAATTCAATATCGAAATTGTGAATTAAATTATATTATTATATATATAAAGTGAATTATTTCAAAAGAAATTGATGAAGACAGATGTACAAAAGTGAATGATGAAATTCAAAATAGAATTATGCTCAAAGTATTTCGACAATGAAATATTGTAAATCGTTACACAAATAAATAATAGTTTAAAAAACTAAAAAACACGCTTTTTATAGAATACCGAACTAAAAAATAGAAAAATAAAAAAAAATATTTTATTTTAAAAAAAGCGTGGGGTGCTTTTTAGATATTAACGAAATGATAATCACTCTACTCATATCTGTCAATAAAATATTTATAACTATTGACACCATGCACCCCACGCTTTTGTTAAAATAAAATATTTTTTTTTATTTTTCTATTTTTTAGTTCGGTATTCTATAAAAAGCGTGTTTTTTAGTTTTTTAAACTATTATTTATTTTCTATTTTTTAGTTCAGTTTTCTAGTCTAGAACTTTCATAGTTCACAAATCGCACCATCTAGAGGCAATCACCGGAAACTAAAAAAGAAGTCGGTTACAAACAAACATACAAACCTACAAACATACAAACCTACAAACCTACAAACAAACATACAGGTGAAGCTAATAAAAAGCTAATAAAAAAACGCTTTGAATGAACGCTCGGTAAAGCAAAAACAAAAATAAAATGAATCACACTGCTCGCGGGAATGATTCACCATTTAGTGTCGGTGACTCGCCGATATCGTGAATAAAAATATTTTTTAGTAAACGTTTTATGCGTGGTAGCCCTAACATTTGTTTTGTTGATATTCTTTTTGTGTACACATTAGTACAGTAAATCATAATTGCGTCTGATTATTATTATTTTATCAAAGATAAAAGCCAACGAGCCTCAACACAAAAGTCGATACTAGAATAAATAGTATCTCAAACCAACATCGATTACTCACATAATCCTAGTCGAGACGAAACATAATGCAAACAATATTTGACACCATGGTAGGTTATTTTGTGAACTTAATTATTACTCAGGTGGAAAACCCACAGTTGGCGATGTTGAGACTTATATATTTATTGTTTCTTAGACATTTACTAATAAAAAAATATATGACATTAAAATTACATTCTTATGAAATAGTGGAATATGAAAGTCTTAGAGATAAATATATAAAAAAATATATAATTAAGAAAATAATAACATCACTGAATCATTTCGGTAAATTTTGACAGTATCTTAGACTAACTTAGCCTCGAGTACCTGATTCCAAAACAAACAGCGTCAAATAAAGATAACAATAAATAAGACACCAGTCTAACCTTAAACTGCGAACTCAAGATTGTAAACTCGAGATTGTAAACAAACCCACTACCCACATAGTAAATTTATTAAATTTTCGTATTGAAGTAGGGTAAAAAGATAATGTCTGGACAGCCGTAACAGCATATCGAGTGACCTCTCAGGAGGTCAGATCCCTGAAACACACTAAGGACTTTTTGTAAGTTACGAGTGCTGATTAAAGAAGACTGACTGAATTTTGTCGCATGTTTTACTACTTCATTACACATGAACACGAATGAGTTCGGCAAAACCGGGCGATAAAGGCGTGAAGGTATAACAGAAATTTTATATGGTGCAAAAAGCTACTTATATGGTAGCGAGCCGCTTCGAGGAAAATCATTAAATTAAATATCAAGTAGACGTGGGGTATACAGCATAATGGTGATGATTCATACGAGGAAGCCGCTCTGAGGAAACAAACTCATGACATGGAATCAGACAAATCAGCGACGTGTCCATTTATTCCTTTTTTTAAATTAAACCCAAAATACGTACAACGTCGTGGAACTTTTGTTCTTACAGTTTAAAAATCTATAAGCTTAATACGATTTGCCAAGATTTATTACCGCTCCGCTGCCATTGGTTGTGTCCTGATGATATATTCCGTCAATAGACAGACAATTTGATGCAAAAAAAAAACTTTAACACGGACATAGTAGTTCCGTCGCAAAATGTTATTTGCCAAGATAAAATTATACCATTATTAGCTTTCTCCTCACGATCGCCAGTCGGAAGGATACACTGTACCGAGGCTGTCGCAACTAATACTTCCTCATGTAAGCGTTATATTTATCACTCGTGTACTAAACATCGAAATATTTATTCAAGAATTAAGTTTTAAAGAGCTGCAAACGTTTTCAACGTTGATATATCAACATTATACTATTATCTGTAATAACAGGTTGTGGGCTCAGTTATTAGCATGTCCTCTTATCAATCAAGGTTCTTCCGCGGCGCAGTTTATGAAAATGTTTTGCTATCACTCACGTTGGGAATGTGGGGGATTCGGTGATTGAAAAAAAATCGCTGGAAATCACTTAATTTCAATTACGTGGGATTTTTTTGGAAAATATGTCACTCTCGCGGTTAAGACCAATCTAACTACACACCTAAAATCCTTCCAACAAACCAGGCATCGTAGTCAATGGGTACTGGTTGCTATGCACAGTTCACACCCTGGACAGATCGATGCTCAAACACTTGTGTTGGGAAACAAGAGAGATACTTTGTACATCAGCACATTTATTTTAGATATCAAACATGACCTGGGGCCTTATTATGAGCTCTTAATTCCAGCCAGCTTACGCGCTGCCTTACAAATTCGTATTTCTACCTAGTCAACGACTACTTATCACTAACTAAATGGAATTAGTCCTTGATAAATCGTATTTTCTTAGAAATTCCAGCCAGCTTTCGTTCGGAAATCTGACTGGAATTCAGAGCTTAAATAAGCCCGCTGTACGGCATTCTACGTAGGCATTTACTCAAGTCCATAGAGGTAAAAAAGGTAAAAGAAATACATAACCACCAATATATTACTAGTGCTTTCCAACAAGATACAATAAATACCAATACACTTAACGAGATACAGCAATGTTTTCGATAAATCCAGCAGTTAATGTACACGTTTAGGAGCCATTTGGGGAATGGTTTAAAATAATTAGGGTTACCAGATACCGCCAGTTTCGTGTCCATTACTAATATAGTTATTAGGGTTAGATGCGAACTTTCGATATTCCAACCTGCGTGCCTGACGCAGGTTGGAATATCGAAAGTGCTGTCTAAATCCAGAGAATTTGAGGCTACTTTAATAGCTAATCCTCAAAGGGCCGATATAGACTACCTACTAAGTTAGTAGAAGACTTATATGGTGGCGAATAAATGATATTTTTGTGGTTCTTGTTAGAAATATATTGCGTTGAATATCTCTAGACGGAGAAAAATATAATCTAACAATTGCGTGGAAGGAAATTAGAGTCAAATGCCCTAACTCTTGACTTGAAACAGATACATAATATTATATTACTAATATTTATAAGTCGCAAATACTGACTTGTGGTCTCTATTTTTGAGCCAGTGCGCCTCTCCAGTTGCAAATTAAAGAAAGCACTCATATGATTATTATTTTTATTTAAATGTACGATTATTTAAAAAAAAAAAAAATGGAAAATGAGAGAGCCTGTATTTTAAAACGAGTCCTATATATTGACTCAAATATATCTTTCTTTTTCGTTCTAACCGTGGTTAATAAAGGCGTGGTTGTAATTCCCAAAATTCCAAGGGTATTTGTTATTTGCGTAGTTGTCCAAGTTTAAAGTATTAAACTTTGCACTCGTTAAATATTTAAACATGCAAAAGCACGCCGGAGCGCAAAGATTATGCTTCTCCAGCTGTGGTATTGCAGAGTGGTTTTGTCAGCTGATAAATTATTCGTCATATATATATATTCGTATGTACCGGACAACACGAGTTCATCGACCTACGGTTATTATATGTGTGCATCGGCAGTATTGTTGCTATGTTAATAAGGCGCATTGTATTGCCCACAATTGCCTTTATTATTAACGCAAAAAATACATACTATAAAACTTAAAACTTCCGATGTGATTCATACAAAATGGTATATCTTGTACAGTAAGTTGTCTAATATTTAATATACATTACATACATCCATATCACTCACGCCTGTGTCCCATAGGAGTAGGCTCTTTCGCCTCATCCACAGTCATAACAGCTCATCATGCATTCATGTCGGTTGCTGGTACTACATTTTGCCTTTTTTAAACAGACCATTTATTTTGTCGTGGTAGCCCCGTCTTGGTCTTCCGATCCCGACCCTGCGACTCACATTCGCTTCAGTGAATCAGCTTTCATTCATTCTAGCTAAACCAAATTTCTTGACCAAACCAAATTTATACAAAAAACTCGTTTAAATGTTTTTAATTTTAAAGTTTCGTAACCTAAAATATAAAAATGGTGGGCACTGTTAGTTCACTGCTAGTTCTCCCGTTAACGTTTAGTTGGTAAAGTTAGTTATCTAATGTTTTAGCACATTTCTTTATTCCCATTTTCATAAATCAGGTTGAAAACAGTTTTATTAATGTCAAAGGTCAACCTTGACAATCCTACATCTGAAAGAGCACACCGGGAGCCTCGCGCGCAATCTGTTTAGCCGGGTTCATCACGGCCCGCTGAACGGATAATTGGATCAATCAGAGAGCCGACCGCTGCCTGCTGCGCTGATACAAGGAGAGTACTTTTTTTAAAATATGGACCTTTAAAAATATCGTAGCCCATTTTTTGTATAATCTGATAACGTCTAATAACGTTTTAGTCGAAAATGACATGGCACAAACCAACATGTTTTACATATATAAAACACAGTTCCGATGGTGAGACTGTTTCAGCACTCCGCTTCCGATTCAAATGTCAGATTTCGAAATTGCAAAATCGGTTAGTTAATACTTCCATTTACGTGCCTAGACGATTATATATTTCTAAATATATACCTAGGACCTACATGTTCAAACAACATAAGCTTTCACCAAGCGCAAAACTTAGACAATACATGTATGCCTCGTATTGCTTATTCATTGCTGTAATTCAGGCGCACTAAAGCCTCAGTAAAAACTTCAATAGTTGCAACAATAAAAGGTTTGTATAAACTAATGATCGTTTAACTCACCTATCGCTGCAACAGGTAAGCAGTTGAAGCAGTCTGTAAACGTTTTCCATAACTTGATATTGTATCTTCTTTTGCATTCGTCGTAGAATCTGCGATAATAAGAGAAAAATAACTAATTAGTTTTAATAACTCCATTGAATAGCATAAACGATAATTGCCTAGTCGTGAACATCGGACGAGATTGCGTAAATCGTCTGAGAAGTAGGCAGAAGTGACAAATTACAGTTTAAGACTTTTTAAGTTTTTATACTTAGATTCATCATCATCATCATGAGCCCAGATTAGTCCACTGCTGAACGTAGGCCTCCCCCTTAGCGCGCCATAACTCCCTATCCTGTGCCAGCTGCATCCAGCGACTCCCGGCTGTTTTTATGAGGTCGTCTGTCCATCTAGTGGGGGGACGGCCTACGCTACGCATACCAACCCGTGGTCGCCACTCAAGAACTTTTTTTCCCCAGCGGTCGTCAGTTCTTCGAGTGATGTGGCCTGCCCACCTCCACTTCAGCGTGCTAACTTTATGGGCTATGTCAGTTATTCTCGTACGTCTACGGATCTCCGTATTTCGGATCTTATCCCGTAGAGATATACCGAGCATAGCCCTCTCCATAGCACGCTGAGCGACTTTGAGCTTCTTAATACGGCCAGCATTAAGAGACCATGTCTCAGAACCATATGTCATCGCTGGTAACACACACTGGTCATAGACCTTGGATTTAAGGCACTGAGGAATTTTGGACGAGAAGATATGCCTAAGCTTCCCGAACGCTGCCCAGCCGAGTTGGATCCGTCGGTTAATCTCTTTCTCGAAGTTCGCCCTACCTAGTTGAATAGTTTGTCCTAGGTAAACATAGTGATCGACAACTTCGAGGATCGCATCTCCAACAGTTACCGGTACTTGAATGACATGGACATTGGACATGACTTTTGTCTTGTCCATATTCATTCGTAGACCCACTTGTTGGGATAACTTGTTAAGATCCTTGAGCATTGCACCCAGATCCTCCAGCGACTCTGCCAAGACCACGATATCATCGGCAAATCGAAGGTGAGTGATGTATTCGCCGTTGATGTTGATGCCTAGCCCGGTCCAATCTAGGAGCTTGAAGACGTCTTCCAATGCAGCGGTGAACAGCTTCGGAGATATAACGTCTCCTTGTCTGACACCTTTCTGCAGTGGAATAGGCTCTGTACTCCCATCTTGGATTCGAACTGACATATTGGCGTTTCTATACAAACACTTCAGCACTTCGATGTATCGATAGTCAATTTGGCACCGCTGAAGAGACTGCAGCACCGCCCAAGTCTCGACGGAATCGAAGGCTTTCTCATAGTCCACAAACGCCAAGCATAGAGGTCGATTATATTCCTCGGTCTTCTCTATGATCTGGCGTAGAGTGTGGATGTGGTCTATGGTACTAAAGCCTCTTCGGAAACCGGCTTGTTCGGGAGGCTGGAAGTCGTCGAGTTTGCGCGAGAGTCGATTTGTAATGACTCTGGAGAACAGTTTGTAGACATGGCTCAGGAGCGAGATTGGCCTATAGTTTTTCAAGCGGGTCCTGTCACCCTTCTTAAAAAACAGCACCACCATACTCCTGGTCCATGCCTCTGGAACGTCGCCCCCGAGCACGACAGAATTGAAAAGCCTCTGAAGGGCTCTTAGAACCGGCTTGCCGCCTGCCTTCAGTAGCTCGGAAGTAATTCCATCGTCACCCGGTGCCTTCCCGTTCTTTAACTGTTTAAGAGCCATTTGGATCTCGTACAGACTGACGTCCGGGATATCTTCAGTAAAGTGTCGAGTTAGCTTGGATCTGGGATCTGGAGCCAAGCCGACAACAGGAATCTGTGAAGATTGGTATAGCTGTCCATAGAACCTTTGAACCTCTCTCAGGATCTCATCTTTAGAAGAAATGACGATGCCGTTGTCTGCCTTCAGCTTGGTCAATTGACTCTGCCCAATAGACAGATCTCTTGCGAATACTTTGGTGCCTTGATTATGCTCAATGGTCTCTTTGATGCGTACTGCATTGTACTGGCGAGTATCGCGTCGAATACTCTTGGAGATCTGCCTATTCAGTAGCCTGAGGTCGGACCAATCAGCTGAGGACTGCACCGACAACTTCTGTCTTTTCTCCATGAGCCCGAGAGTGTGTTCAGAAAGTTTTTTGGTTCTATGAGCACGTTGGTTCTTGAAATATTTGGTACCAACTGTGTGGACTGCTTCCACGAACCTGTTGTTCATATCGTTCACTGTTTCGCATTGGTCCAGGCATTCGAAGCGATTATGAAGTTCAAGCTGAAAGTGTTCCGGGTTCTGGTACTGGACAGGTGTAGGTCGGAGTATAGATCTCATCCGTCGCGAACGTTCGGCCTTAATACAAATATTCAGCATGCCACGGACGAGTCGGTGATCGCTCCCAGTTTTAACTCTGTTGATCACTGTGACATCACTAAATATATGTCGTTTGTTCGTTAAGATGAAATCTATTTCGTTCCTTGTAGAACCATCGGGGCTTATCCAGGTCCATTTCCTTTGAGGCGGTTTCCTGAAGAACGAATTCATCATGTAGAGGTCTTCCCTCTCCAGGAAATCAGCTAGTTTCTGCCCTCTTTGGTTTCTCTGTCCAATTCCATATTGCCCTACCCTCAGCTCATCGTCTTTCCGTCTGCCTAGTTTTGCATTAAAATCTCCCATAACCACCGTGAAGTCGGTTTTGAGGGAGTGGATGGCCTTCGAGATATCCTCGTATAAAACCTCCACCTCTTCGTCTGGGTGTGTCGAGGTCGGTGCGTAAACCTGTATGACCTTCAACGAATATCGCTTGGATATTCTGAGTATAAGGTACGCTACCCTTGTCGACACACTCGTAACCCTGTCCACGTTAGCTACAAGAGATTTGTGAACGATAAACCCGACACCACCCTGAGAGGTTTTGTCGCCTTCCCGGTAGTATAGCAGATTGCCAGACCGTAGGATTATAGTGTCCTCCCCCTGTCTTCGGACTTCTGATAATCCCACGATGTCCCATCGCATCTTGCTCAATTCTTCTTCCAGCTCGGCAATCTTTTCGTCGGTCCTAAGTGTGCGGATGTTGTGTGTTACACAACATCAACATACTTAGATTATCTTGTCTAAGTCTCGGTGGCCCAGTGGTCGAGCACACGGCTTCTGAACCAGAGGTCGCGGGTTCGAATCCTGGCACAAACCAATGACTGAATTTAATAATTCCGAAAGTTATGTGTGATACATTTCGATACTGAAAACTTTGTGCCCGGTATGGAAATAGATTCGCCACCTATTCCATTTGGGACGTAAACTTAACTGCGAGTTGAGACTTAACAGCCACTGCCTACACCTTCGGGTATAAAAATGCGTGAAGTTATGTAATGTTGTCTATGAAAATATCGTGTCTATTTTGTGCTATCGATCGTCTGTGTATCTGTGTATCATTAGAAAATCCACGTATTGTGGAACATACGCAGTGGGTAGGTAGTGAATGAATAAATTTGGTGAATTAAATTATGTTTAACAAATACCACCCATGTGAACGGATGCTAGATCGTGAGAGAATAACAATGGTTTCAGACACGACAGTGTAGTTTGTGGAGCGCGCTTTCTCATTTCAAACTAGCTGAACTACAAAACTCTTAGGCTATATAACGTAGTACTCACATTCATTCCCTCATCTCGGATATAGAGAACAAAGCTCAACGCTTTGGTCTCGGAAAATCAAACTCGAGAAATGTCGAGAATTCGACAAATAATATAGGCAATCCTATAATCGTATAGAGAAATTAAATTGCTGTTTGCTAAGTTGCGTGTCGGAGCGGGCCAAAGCGCAGTTTTTTTGGTTTATTTTGTTTACAAGTTCAGAGTTGTTTTTATTTTATACATAACCAGCCACAAATGGTGCCGTGATTGGAATTTCGTTATAAGTTTATTTAAATTAACGTTTTCTTTGATGTTGATTTTTGATGGGAAGCTACCTACTTTTGTTTATTTAAAGTTCTTAATAAACAGCCAGCATCATTCTATACATCTCATTTCCATTGTAATTACTTATTTCTGTACTTTTTAAAATATAATCAATAAGTTTTATAATTAATTCGCTACTTTAATTTGAGTGGAAAACACAACAAAATTTGTTGACGTTAGTGTATTCAAATAATATGAGAAAACGTATGTCTCGAATGATAAGCCTCGAGAATTCTCGAGACCCGAGAAATAGAAAAGCTAGTGAAATTATGAACCATTAATACGAAAGGTTGAAACTCATTGCGACATAGTATATATTAAATTCACATATTACTCACATAACAGACGGACGGAACCATGACTAACAGTTTGATGACAATCTGTCAATAATAGTTTTGATTAACATTCAGATATGGCCAATACCTGGTACAGCAAACTATGGTGATACATAGTTGCCGCTTGAAGCTCCCAATACGGCCATGTAAATACATGTTATTGCAAACGGGTTTCATTTCTAATGGATCGAAAGCAACGACTTGGCAATGCTCGTGGTATTTGATTAGAATAAATAAAAGCGGCCTCCGTAAACCCTTATTATATTTGCTATCCACTAAATTAAGTATAATTGTTTCAGGTTATAGCCGGGATAAATATTTGTTTTTATATAATACTTGCAAACAAACCAAATGCATTTAATAAAAAAGGGGTTATAAAGTACACACAGCAATTTTAAGGAGGTGAAGAATAAGTGAGAAGGTGTAGGCAGCGGCTGTTAAGCCTCGGCAATTCCTCCAAATTGCCATACCGGGCACAAAGTTGTCAGTCGTCGATATGTATCACACATAACTTTCGAAAAGAATTTCGGAAAGTCATTGGTGTGAGCGAAGATTCGCGAGTTCTTGTTCCAGAGGCGGGGTGCTCGACCACTGAACCACCGAGACTACTAGACATAGTATAGTTGTTTAATTTATTTATTGCTTTCTGTGGAGCCAAATTGTCCGTCATAACGAGTGTTCTGCCAATGCTCATATAATTATGCAGCATTATATTCCGTATAATTGGAATAGATTCTACAAAGGCCATCGCACGATAATGGGCCGATATTATTCGCTCGATGCGATCATATTCGTCAGCAATAAATTTGATTGGCAAAACAAAGGTTCTATTTGAGAACAGTGAACATCACATAACCCGGTTGACTGGTGGAAAACAATAATACGGATAGCACAGTCAAGCTATAAACAAGACAAACAAGCTATAGACAATCCAATACGAATATACCACTAATAAAGGATTCCCAAAGATAGTCGAGTGATAATAAACTATAGGTACAGGTTTTTTCTTTCAATAAACTGTGATCTTTACAACTCTCATCCAATATTTTTTGCCCATTAGGGACTTCACTGAAAACAGCTACTATATTAAACTGGACTTTTTTATGGGATAGGAGGGCAAACGAGCAAGTGGGTCAAGGGAATCGGGCCTCCGGATACCTTTCTCACCGAAAAAAACGCGGCACGAGTTACTACACGCCGATATTCCGAGAGGTCGTGGTAATTCACCGGTCGAGCCGGCCCGTTTATGTAGCGAACTGTAAGACTACATCACTGTTAAAAATCCTTTTAATTTTACATGGTTTTTCATGAGTTTGACGAAGACGAGATTGATGAGACTTTTCGGTGGTTCTAAAAATATGTAAGTAGACGCGTAAATCGAGATAATCTTTATCACGTAAGGATTTATTATGTACAGGTGATATCTGCTGATATGATGTCACGACAAAAAAATATCTTCAGGTATACAAGATATCAATTCTACGCAATATTTTAGTAATAATAAATTATCAGTCCGATGGCAACCCTAAGTGCATCCAAGTAAGCGAATAGGCTGTAATTGCATTTTTTTCTCAATATGCTTTTAATGCAATGCAATTCCATGCTTTTAATGATCGAAGGTCTACTTTTATCGAGTCGTCGAATGAAATATTGGTTTGTTCAATCGATAATCTACAGGAAGTGAATCACGAGTCCAAGCTCGATGGTTAACATATTATTAAATATTGTATAGCCAGATATAGGTATGACACGAATATTCACATAATTAACATTCAGTGGCAAATAAATAATGTTTCGCAATAATGACACGAGGAAAAGTTTACACGAACTTTACTCAAAATAGACTACGTATATAATATTCCATTCGCAAATCACTATTTACAATTACAATTAAAATTTGGAAAATCTTTGATTTTTTCAGATATTCCCCAATTCTCCAAAAAGAACAAAACGACATGTTGTTTGTTATGCTTGATTTCCTAGCTTCTAAGGATACTGTAATGATTAGCTATTAAAATAATAATGCGTCATTTCGGCCTAAAGCCATATTAATGCGGCATTCGACTACAACACTCACTTTACATCACGTCTCTACTAAATACTTTCACAAATGTCCTCCTTAAAAGCCACAAAAACACTAAACGGATCAATAAATCATCGGCTGTATATCTAAACAAATTGGAATAAATTAAATTATATTAGCATACCATTATTATCATTATAAATTTAATAATAATAATAATTTTATTTACATTTCAGTTCTTGTAGACATTATTTCGTGATCAAACTGAAACTATGAGAAAATAATCTAGAACGTGATTAATCGTGCGCAAGTAAAGATAGATTAACTATAATTATCGTGATTATATATATAATCAATAATAATAGATAATTCTTTTTGCAACAACAAGGAAAACAATTCCAACTCAGACCTACAAGAACTAATAGCTTCCTTTCAGAGTTAAAATTAATAAATCAGTCTGAGTAATTTCAAGACAAATCCGACAATTCCATCTAATATCACAATTAAGAACATCGCTTTGAGAACCTGGCTTGAAGAGTAGAAAGAAAGTCCAAGCTTGAGAAGATAATATATTATTTTTAAAGCATTATTTAAAATTGGAACGTTACATTTTTAAAATTTCGATTCGATAGAGGTTTTTAATCAATCTAGGCTTTAGTCTGCATCTATCAAATCCCGAAATCCATAGACAACATTTTTCCTTTTTTTATTGTGCCCAAGTCAGTAAAATTCACACATGTAGGTACATAATATGTATGACAACATATTGTTGCGTAATAATATTAAATGTTACCTCGTGTGATAGTGTTTCACTTCCGATTGTGTAAGCAAAAAAACCAGCTTTTCAAGTCCTTCTTTTAACTAAATTTATCGATAGCAATGGTAAGGATGGTGTAGAATGTTAAGTTCTTAGCTGGTTCCGTAGTCAAAAGTAAATTCTGAGTTAATAGAAAACTGTTATTTTGCATACACATCAATAATTTTGAGTGTGGTATTTTTCCCGTAACGAATACCTATAATTATGCGTGGTCACCCCCCCATGACCAGTTTTGAAAGTTATCAGACTTTTATAATTATTATTCGTACATCCGTTTTCGATCTTAACATTTAAAACACAAACTGACCCCACAATTTTATAAGCATTTGTTTCGTTTCAGACGTTGGCAAATTGTAATATTTCTTTTTACGTACTCATCATAGATGGATCATCATTTCTGATTAAATGCAAAATGTGATCAATGTTTTAATCCGTATTTATTGATTTGTGTGGATAAACTGCTGCTAGGATTTTCGTTAAAAATTTTTCATCAACAATTAATCTAATTTAAGCTTACATTGTGTGTAAAAAAAAATATTATACTCATTTTATATGTAGGTCTCGGTGGTCCAGTGGTCAAACACCCCCTTCTGAATCAAGAAGCCGCGAAAGTTATGTGTTATAAATACCGACGACTGAAAACTTTGTGCCCGGTATGGCAATAGATTTGCCACCTATTCCATTTGGGACGTAAACATAACGGCGAATCGAGGCTTAAAAGCCACTCCTACACCTTTGGGTAGAAAAAGGCGTGAAGGTATGTTAAATGTATTTATAAAGATTTTGTCAGTTAACGGAGTGTTAGTGTTCAACGTATCAGTAGGTACTCCAAACACACAAATTTTGGTTATCATATACATGACGACGAGAACGTGACTCACCCATAGATCCTGTTAATGCTGGCGCACTCGTGGTTACCACGCAATAGGAAAAAGTTCTCTGGATATTTGATCTTGTACGCGAGTAACATGCATATTGTCTCCAGTGATTGTTTGCCGCGGTCCACGTAGTCGCCGAGGAACAGGTAGTTCGATTCTGGCGGGAAACCACCGTACTCAAACAGCCTTAACAAGTCATAATACTGGCCGTGTATGTCACCTGCGAAAGAAAAAGAAAACAGTGTTAAAAAAAGTGGTTATTCCTGCGACCTGTATCTATTGACTCTTAACGAATGTAAGGTAATGGACATAGACTGCATATTGGAGGATATGTTATAAACAAAGATGTAATTTAAAAGATTTAATTAATTTAAATAAGTTCCGGATAGTAAGATATTCAATAAAATAAAGGGTGAAACTTCAGCATTCCGCCATTTTAAATAGAACATCAATCGCAGTACAGGAAGTCACAGTTCTTCATTTTATTTTCTTTCTTTGTTTTTATGGCTATGCGTAGACGCATTCAATGTTTACATAGCGGTGACATCACAAATCGGGTGCCATCACACTGCGAGCTGTTCCAAATATATTAGAAAAATGGCTTTAAACTTCGATAAACGTTAGTTTGTCACCGAAATTTTCGTAATTAGTACACATCTATGTACATTATGAAAGAGGATTTCAAAATCGGAACCCATGGAAAAGAGAGGAATAAGTTGAGATATATTTTTTTAGGTTAATAAATAGCGCCTTGTGCAGACCCAGATTCTTCAGTTGAAAGCAATTAAGAAATAGAATGGCAGTAGCTCAGTTAGTCGCTTGACGCGCATTTTCACGTATCATCAGTATGAGTCAGAAGTATGTTTATCAAACTAATAATAGTGTAATGGAAATGAAGGGAAAAACCATGCAAAGATACAAAAGCTGTAATAAATACCAAGTATTCAGTATGTTCCCTCTTATACGACTGAGCCTGTCTCTATGTATATCTATATTTTAGTTCTCTTTTTTTTTAATGGTTTACCATGAAGTATGAAATATTGGGGACGAGAATAGGTTGGAAATTTCTATCAGAGATCAATCTCATTTTAGTGAGGATTATAACACCGGACGAAAATTTGTGAAGTAGCTTCTAGCAGATATGCTAATTTCGTTTATTAATTTTGATTAAAGAAACATTATCTATGTGTGACAATATATTTTCTCCGGGGCTGATCGCTTATACAACAAACTCTCGTTCAAACATACTCTATTATGTAAATGTATGCATGTAATTAAATGCGTAACGTAACACACGTGGTTACGTATGCGTGGGCGCTTCGACGGCGTACGTGTTGTTTTCTATGCCAAAATTTGTCAACAAAACACACCAATGAAAATTATTCAAGAACCAACACCGGCCAATCAAAATGCTACTTTAAATTGGTATAAAAAAATTTATAGAATTCTGATAACAATAAAGAAATAACTTTTGTATTGATGCATTTTATACCTGGTGGAGGATAAACCTGCTACGGAAATCTAAAAATTCTCAAGGAGAATTGACGTCAGCAGGTTATAAACCCACAGCCAAAATTTTCGACAACATGGTTAGTTCATAATAGTGATGTAACGAAGGTTGGATTATGGACATTCGCGAATGCGAATACGAATATTTCTTAAAAACATTCGCGAATGCGAATATTTCTTTTAAGCCTTCGAGAAAGCATTCGAATGATTCTCAGACCTAAAATGTACACAAAATTTCATCAAAATCGGTCAAGCCATATTGGTGCAGTTATTCAGTGATAAATATCACGCGAACATATACAGTGGTAGAGCCAAGCAGTTCGCTGCCTGAATGGGCCGGCTCGACCGGTGAAATACCACGACCTCTCAGAAGACCGACGTAAAGTGGCTCATGCCGTGTTTCGTTCGGTGAGAGAGGTACCCGGAGGCCCACCCCCTTCCCCGTCCTTTCCTATCCATTACTATGGGCGACATTAAATGGTCGACCCGAAGTATGAAAAATAGTAAGAATTGATATGATGTCTGCTGAAATGATCTAACACGGTGGAACCTGTGTCCGGGATGCTTTCCTGACCTTGAGCAATCTATGCTGGAGGTCGGGTAAAGTTCCCATGGACTGGAGGCTTGTTGTCATCATGCCCTTGTATAAAGGTCCTTAAGGGATCGCGTATACAGTGCGCCACTAACAAGGCCATTAATTTGATTAAACAGCAAAAGTGTATGGGAAAATTATTGAAAGGAGAATGAGGGTGATAACTGACAGAGTGTTGAGCGAGACTTGGGGTGGGTTCAGAAACCGACGAGGGTGCATGGATCAGACTTTTTTACTCCGCTACATCATAGAGAAGCAACTGGGTCTAAGCTAAAAGGTTTACTGTTGGTTTGTGGATCTCAAAAAAGCGTGCTGTGCACTTCACATAAGAGGGCGTATGTGCGTGTTGACGGCGGCTTGTCGCTCTGATTTGACGTTAATATCGGCGTCAGATAGGGTTGCGTGCTGTCCGCTCGGCTGTTCATCCTGTACAGTGTAACTGAATAGTTGTCTCCAGGGAGTGAGATAGCCGAATGTAAGGCTACGAAAGGGTGACCTAGTTATGAGCTGCTTGCTTTACACAGATGACGCCGTACTTTTAGCCAAATCGCCGTCGGACCTGCTAACACTAGTCGCTATTGTGAAAGACGATTTATTTATTAAGGCTTACAATGGAATGTAATGAAAACGAAAGTTATGGTGTTTGAACTGAAAGAAACGGAACAAGAATAATGGTTGATGATGTATTGATTGATAGATGAAATTGTATCTTGGTTACGGTTTTAGCAGGAATGGTAGGCTAGACATACCGTGGATGTCGGAAAAAGTGCGTTTGAAATAAGGGTTCTGTGCTAAATCTGCGGAGTGACTCTCGCTGACCACGTCAAAAACAAGGTTGTAACGAAGGAAGTAGAATTGAAAGAGAGTGTCGATGTAAAAGTAAGAAAGGGCATGTTCTGATGATTCAGAAATATAAAAAGACTGGATGACGATAGATTGACCCAGCAAATATATAATGCAAAAGCGGATGAACGTAGGAGTCGCAGAGGGCCATGACATACTTTCCATGACCAAATAGAACATGTCCTGGAGGAAGGTGATGTCAGGAGCCTTAAATGTCGATGAGCGTTTATAACAAGAATTAAGAAAGTTAAAGAAACGAGTGAGGTGTGTATGAATCTTCCGTTATATTCTTTCTGCCTATCCTACAAGGGAATTGACGAGCAGATATTTATGTACTTAAGTATGTATTTGCAATTTAGTTACCTAATTTAAGGCTGATCCATAATATAATACTTTTTATACTAATCTAGGTAGGCAAAATATTAAACAAAATATAAAGCTCATTTATCGTATCATCATGCAATATATTATTATAATTTATTAATTTTTGTTATTAAAAAACATTCGCAATATTTCTTGCGAATGCGAATACGAATGTCCAAAAACATGCGAATATTTGTTACATTACTAGTTCATAGATAAACATATTGTGCCGACCCTACTTAGAGTGGGATAAGGGCAGGGAAATGATGACACTTTTGTTTATACATCAAATTCAATTTCAGCATGATTTATCAAGAATGACTTGTGCTTTACCTGTTATTAAACAGTTTTAATTTGACTTTTGTAATTTGAGACATCATTTTAACTAAATAAGAGTTATACTTCTGGTTGAATTTTCAGGTTAAGTTGTAACCTTCCACAATTTAATAGTAATATTGTACATTAGCAAGCCAAGTGCAAAAATGAGAAATTTTAATTAGGAATGCAATCTTTACAAATATATAATGCTATGAGTCAATTTCACAGGCCCTTATGGGCTTAGAATGATTCAGTGATATAAGCAAGTTCTTAGTTTTCTAATATAAAAACATGCCTTTTGTCATAGCTTTGGTACAGATATGTTTAACTATGGCAACATGAGGAATAGACAAATTATTTATGGGATTACTTATATATCATTCATATAAGTGCTCCCTCTATTACTTCTGCTCTAGACACTAAAAGCATAAATTATATAGAAAAGAAAACACAGAAGCTGATGAATATAGTAAGTTATTCATAGATATATAAGAATAATAGATCGGCAATAGCCACCCAAACAATGAGACCAAAAATGGGTTGCTGATGAGTGAGTAACTTATCAATGTGTGCGTAAAAAAATGCCTCCAAGTGTCAACTTTTACATAATTATTGTTCATGTGTTGAATTATATACATCCTAAGAATCACTTACTGGTTGGTCTTGCTGTCAGTGATGATTAGTAGTACATTTTTAGCCATGATATTATTAAAGTTGTAGTTCATACATTATCAATATTTTTATGGATTTGCAAATTGATACCAGAGACAATGTCATCATATTTCATAAAAAATGATTGTGAATGTTTGAATAGAATTTGAAGATAGCATTCTAGATAAATTCGAGTGTAAACATTACAGAAAGACATATTAATGCTTGACTGCACAGAGAATGTTTTCTCACTGTTTTAAAAGCAGGTAACAAACAGGTACTACTGTTGATAACAAATAAGAAATCTGACCACTTTCCTAAGCTACATATTTCATTAAGAAGCAAACTAGAAATTATTTAGATCACATGCTGTCAGGTCCAACAAAGTAGATGTAGAAAAAAGACAGAACAACAAAAGTCAAAGGTAATGTTCCTAATAATTGACACTAGAGTGAGAAAATTATCACTCATTTTAGGTAAAAAAAATCTCAGTCTAGTAATAGCAAATATGGATTCAGAAGAATATTTTTATTAATAACTGGTAAATGATGTAATACAAAGAAATATGTGATAAAAAATTAATTATTAGTGATAAAAACAGATTAACAAGACATGAATACAATATGCATTGTTAATTAAAATATATTATGATTATCTACTTTGTATTTGTAAGAACCATAAGGGCAGAAGAAATTTATGACGCCATACATTTGTAATTGTTTATTTTTTATTCTCAATATTCAACTATGGCTATGTGTACTTCAGAACTCAGTATTTATTAATTTCCACATAAATAATATAGAGGTAAGATCAGATTAGATCACTCATGAACATCTACTAAACCGAGCTTATTAAGGAGTTATATATGAAATATAATCTATACTAATATTATAAAGAGGAAAGATTTGTATTTTTGTTTATAATGAATAAACTCAAAAAGTACTGGACCAATTTTAATAATTCTTTTTTTTTAGAAAGCTACATTACCACTGAGTAACATAGGCTATGTGTAATCATCGTCATCATCAACATTTTGTTTGTATGAGAGTAACACTGTAAGGCGGGTAGCTCCAGACAATATAACAGCACGAAGTTTGCGCAGTCTGCTAGTATATAATAAAAAGAACAAATAAGGACTAAAACAAAAGTAATAGACATCTTAACTAAAATTGACAATCAAAAATTGAGATGGAATGGCCTGTGACAAGGGAAAATCGGGATAAATGGAGCAAAATTATATCAGATTGGTATCCTAGAGATGCAAAACAAAGCTTGGGACATGGGAGGATGAGACAAAAGTCAGCAGGGGCTAACTGGAGGAGTGGCCCATGATAGAGCACAATGGAAACAGCTAGAGGAGGCTTTAGCCAAGAGGCATGCTGAATTAGTTTAGTATTTATGTTAAAGTAAGTCTCTCAGACTTACTTTAACATAAATACTAAACTAAGTCAATTCAAATTGGAAGGGCTTTTAAATATATATATTAAGGAGTTACAGCCAGAATCAAATTAATTAAATATTAAAATTAAACCACACTGTTCTTTAGGAATTAATTTACTGTAATTGGTAAAAATATAGTTTTTACCAATTACAGTTAATTTAAGCTTATTTTAAATAGAGACTACATATCATCTAAATACTTAAAGCAGAAGAAGAGATCAGTGTCAAGAAGTGATTGAAAGGAATGGCTGTAAGTAAAATGATGACACTAAACAAGTAATTTTGCGGGTATTACAGTTTGTAAGTTTATTAGATTTAAAATTCTCAAGAAGTTTTCCGTGCTGACGTACAATCATGAGTGTAAATTTGCAGTTTCATTATTTCGAAAGCGGACAGCAACGACAGAAAGTGATGGAAATAATTAGGAAAATCAACTTTACTCACCACAAATTTTTAACGGCGCTTCTAATTCGAGTAAGATCGGTTGTGACAAGAATATTTCCCGCGATTTCAAGCATAACCCTTTGATTTCAATTTCGGTTAACTGTACATTCATTCCAGGCTTTTCGCCTCGAACTGAAAACAAACGTAAACAATATCACCAACACGTAAATTAACACTAGATATTTACACATTTATCACGTAATGACACCAAAAAAACAGCTATTTCACAAATTTTAAATTAAAGCACTTGTAACTGTTTATTTTACACAATATCAACATTTACCTTTTAATAATTTTTTTATTACGTTATCGATGTTTAACTCATCTGTATCTCTGTCTGCCATTGGATATAATATTAGGGCACGGGATAAAGATAAATTGAACAGACAAAAGAAAAAAGATTAAGAAGATTTTTGCCGATTTAGAAAGGCACAACCTATTTCAATTCTCGGCTTAAATGAAATTCAATGGCGGAGCGAAGACATTCCACAACACTCACTCACACAACCAAACAGAAACTAGGGATGTCAGAAGCCGGACTAAAATCAATAACAAATTGTTGGTGTAACAATACAATCGTATCGATATTAAAATCGATTAGATATTATAATAGTAAACATTGCAAACATCAAATCACACAAATGGTGTATGGAATTCAAGGATTAGAGTTTTAAGTTTACAAGTTTGTTATAAATGTTCATGGTTATTTAAAAGTTGTTATGAAGATAAAAAAGCAAACTTGGGTACTACAGACACGATATTTTTTAAGATGGGGTAATCGTAAGATTTAAAAAATAATGTATATGTATAATTATTATTATTACAACATAGTCATGCGGGCAAATATAGTTCAATATTAATGAATTTCAATGTTTGAAATCCGATATAGTTAATAAAATAGCTTTATCACTTCTCTAAGGAAAAGTGTTTTTTATTTTCAGGAAGAATTAAATTTGTGGAGTCTTTTAGCTAATAATCTTCATTGCAATTTAAGCAAAATAAATGTACTATATTTTTACGTATATTAGTAGTCTCACAAAAAGGCGGATTATTTTAAAAGTTATGTTTTTAAATATATAGCAGTTAGTTCTCAAAAGGTAGTGCTTCAAGTAATGGTGGAAGAACTCTAAAATCAAGAAGGGATATAAAAGTCTTCAAGATATTAAAATAAGCGTGCAAGAAAAAGCAGCATAATTTGAAGAACAAAATTATTTGTAATAGTTACCGAGGGTGAATGGGCACGTTTTCGATCTTTTATCGATTTCATTGCAAGTTATTATTAAAAATATTCTGTTGGTTCTAATATCAAAACTTATGTTTTATTCTCAAGATTTAGTAAGTAAGAAAGCTACAACTATTAAAACATTCAGCTTATAATTATTTAAAAATTAGAATATATCCCTATTTCAAAACGAAATGAGGTAAAAAGGGACAGCCAAGGGAAGATAAGTAGGAAAAATAACTAGGACTTTCGATAATTATTTTTTTTATAATGAAATAATATAATTAATAATTATGTAGCATTAATATCCAGGAAGATGAAAAAAATGTACATGAAATAAATACTGTTAATAATAAACATTGTTTTTAATCTAGCATATTGAGATAAATGTTGTTGATATTAACAATCATAATCATATTAACAGATAGCCATTATTAAGATTATGTTATAGAACACCAAAAAAACAAAGAACTATTATCAACAAGTGTGTGTAACAAGTTTGTAGTTTATCTTACGTGGTGGTACGTGGAAAATGGTTTAAATATCGTGTTTAATGTGCACTTCTACATTGTCGTCAAAACTCCTTCTGAACATCATGCTTATGGTGCCACGACTTTAAGGATGATTGTTAATTGTAAGTTTGTTACATAGATTTAGCATAGACTATAAATTATTTATTATTCTTATAAATCTATGGTTACTTCATAAAAAAAATTAAACGTCAGACAAGGCAGTATGGCTTCAAAGCCTTAGCCTGTCCAATCTGGACAAATGTAAAAAACAACAACAACTTGCCAGCGCCATCTATAACTTGAGGAACAAAACTTGGTATAAAACATCCAAAAAATGTCGACTGCGACTTTGCAACGAACTGCCTGGCTCTATCATTGTTATATGTGCCAACAACAATGGAATGAAACGCTAATTGAAGAATACAATTTTTATTAATTGATTTTACCAATAGATAAGCACAGTTGAATTACACAATACGAACAAAGCTGGATATAAGATTTATTTATATAAAAAGATTACAAAATGAGAATAGTTATGTGAAGAACATAATTAGTCTCAATAATAGAACATTCTGCTAAAATGCCATGCTACTGCAACCATTTGGATCAAGAAGTTATTTAACTAGCGTCTTCCCTTGAGAAAAGCAAGCCATTCCGGGAGGCCACCGAAGTCTATAAATTGAAACGAGGATTAGAAGAAAAGAAAGAGATGCGGTACTTTATGTCTATCAGTCAAAATACGTGCGAATAAGAAAAAATAGGTCCATAATTAAAAAAAAATTAGGGCTTCTTTCATTATATTATGCTATTTAATCCTTCTTTGCTCCTCTGTACGGGTGTCGTTTCCTGAAAAATAATTAAATATTACGTTTAAAAACACCCATAAATACATTAACAATATAAACATATATACACCGCGGATGTAGAAAGATGAGTGGCGATAGGAAATAGCGTAAATGGGGCGTTGGGCAGATTTCTGGGCGCAAAAAATATTAGCAGAAAAGCCCAGCTAGCAATCCACAATGCGGTCCTGATCCCAACGCTAACTTATGGAAGCGAGAGCTGGGTATGGAAGAGTGTGCATGAAAGTAGAATAAACGCGGTAGAAATGAGGGCACTGCGCAAAATCTGCGGATTGACTCTCGCTGACCGCGTAGAAAACAAGGTTGTAAGGAAGGAAGTTGGTTTGAAAGAGAGTGTCGGTGTAAAAGTAAGAAAGGGCTCCGACGGTTCGGATATGTAGAAAGAATGTTTGACGCAAGACTGACTAAGCAGATATAATTGTATATCGAAAGCGGATGGATATAGGAGTCGCGGACGGCCAAGACACAAATTCCATGACCAATAACGTGTTCTGGAGAGAGGTGATGTTAGGAGCCTCAAAAACCGACGCGCGTGCATGAAAAGAGTTATGAAAGCCAACGAAGCGAGTGAGGCATGTAAGAATCGTGTCTTATGGCGCTCTGTTCTCTTTGCCTACCCCGCAACGGATTTGGCGTGAAGTTATGTAGTGTATGTATATATGTAACTTACGCTGGAATAGTGAGCGTGTATATTTCAAACTTGGTATTCACGTCCTCAAGACGGAAAATGCTTTCGACGTATTCCTTGTCAGCCGCAACGGCTGGCGTCTCGAATACAAGGTTCATTATGTAATCTTCTACACAACTATAAAAAAAAATAGAGTTATTATATAGACTACTGCTGAGCTGCTTCTGATATACCAAGAGAGAGAAACGACTATTCAGAGTTGTTATTTGATTTGCAAGAGTACCTAGATTAAACTAAAGCAGGATTTAGGGCAAGTCCATTAATTACGTTGATTCTCTTTAGCTTTTGATGATAAATCGCTTTCGACTCTGGTGATGTGGTATTTCAAAATCCACAATTTTATGTAAATAGGGAGGGTTTTATTAAATAAATAGAGTTTAGTGGAAAGAACAATCTTGCTGACTTACTAAGCACAAGGTTGATAGGGGACCAGTTTCTCGATCCTGTTGGGTCGGATGAGCTCGACTCGTGGGTCGGCGATTAGTTTGGTTTCGACCACCGGCGGGCCCTTGCGGCCCTTTGGCGTCGGCGGAGGTGGCTGAAGAAGAACATCAAGTTTTTTGAATAGTGTAACTATTTTATAGGTGAACTTTCAAATAACATTAATTCAGGCATTTTTATACATATCTGCTGGAAACTTTATAGATTTCATGATTGTGAAATCTTTTTCTTCTTGAATTGTTATAACTTATTAAAAAATAAAATAAAATTGAAAACTACTTGGATGCAACAAAACCAAACCTTCACAGCACCGTACGCCACTTCAATAAGAGTCTTGACTTCAGCCTCCAGGATGCGTAGAAATTTGTGGACATTCCATTGGGTAACCTCCTTGTGGTTACCAAGTAGACACAATAAAGGCATAACATCACATTTCGCCAATCTGTCACAAATAATAATCAATAGAACCGGTCTCCAGTCTCCAATTGTACTGATGTCCATATACTGTCTTCCAAATGAATGATGATTCGCTGCGATGTGATACATATAATATAATATATAATATACACATAACATACAAGGTGAATTGTCTAAACAGTAACATTGAAATAACATTGAAACAACTTTTATGGATTATATCGCGTTTATTTAGAGTCTATTTTCTATTTAATTCCCGACGTTTCGAACTCTTTACAGAGATCATTTTCTCTGTAAAGAGTATGTTTTGCAGAGATCATAACTCTTTTCAGAGATCATTCTGTCTGTAAAGAGTTCGAAACGTCAGGAAATAAATAGAAAATAGGTTCTAAATAAACGTGATATAATCCATAAAAGTTGTTTCAATGTTATGAATGTGATTCAAAGAAATAAATATGTCTAAACAGTGTCAAGCATAAGAATTAGTGTGAACAACAGCCATTGCCATAGCATTGATCTTTCTATTAGAAGTATTAGACTTCATCATCATCGTGTGATCATTTCCGATGATTTCTTGATTACTTTCAAGTAATAAAGTGGTGAAGATCATTATACCTGACAAGATCATCGATGCCTTTGAGTACTTTATTAAACAGTTCATCAGCGGTGTTGTTGAGTGCTGTAGTTTCTTGGTTGCGAGCTATCTGGTCATCAAGGGTCACGGTCAGCTGAGCGAGCCTCTTGTCCTGCTTCTCTTCGCGTGCCTCATTCATATCGCGCTGGTCCACTAGAGATAGCGATCTTACAGGTAAAATAAGTTGTAGCTTGGCTGGTGACGATTGCGTCCGTGTTTTCTTGTTCCACGGAGGCACTTTCCTCAAGCGCTCGTATTTAGTATTTCATTTTAAATAATAAGTTTAGTCTATATACTTGTTGGCTATTTTAAGTGTCTGTGAAGACCCACGAAAATGAATCTTCTTTGGCTTTGAATATAAAAAAAAAATCTCGTAACCAAAAAAACACTACTGGTTTAACGCGGTAGAATCACGCAGTTCGCTGCACGGATGAACCGGCTCGATTGGCGAAATACCACGACCCTTTCAGAATATCGACGTAAAGTTCCTTTTGTCGCGTTTCGCTTGGTGAGAGAGGTATCCGGGGGCCAACCCCTTTCCATCCCACTTCCGACCACGTCCATATCCTACTGTAAGCGCTGGCAGCGCAAATCTAATACTATATGTGTTCAGCTACCCATGGGCGGCGTTTATTGCTTACTATCAGGTGACACGCCCGGTCGTTTGTAGCCTATACCATAAAGAAGTACATATTAATAATACAAGCAAATGTTAAATCTGGGTAACTAACAGATTCTTTGTCTCAACAAATCGTTCTCCTTCCTCAGAAAAATGGACTCCTGAAGAACCTCACACAGCAACACAAACATAGAGAAGTTGGCTATCTCATCACGCTGGAAGCGATTTATGATGACAGCCACGCGATCTGAACCTGAATAGTTCTAGGAAAAATAAACCATATTATGATCTCAACTCCTCGAGATGAAAGGAGAATCTCATTTCTAAATCTTGCGGTAGATAAAGATAACTCACAAATATTTCTTCAAGAAGTGCATCATGTCTAGTTATCTCTTGCTCACACCTAGCTATCTCCTCTTGCCTCTTTATCTCCTCCTTTTCATCAGCCTCGCAAATTCTTTTGGAGCCCTTAACTCGCAGAAACTCCTCAAGTTTTGCAAGATGATTTAGTTCGCCTTCATATGATTGCATTTCCTGGAAGTTTTATTAATTTCATAATATTATCCAGGTTTTCTACACATAATGGTCAAGTTGTTCGACACTATCTTTCTGATTCAAAGGTCTAGAGTACAAATCCGGGAACAAAATAGTAGCTATTCGGAAATCTTTTCAAAAGTTGTTAGTGAATATATATATTTTTATATCCTGCAGGAAATACAGATTTGTTTGTAACCGGTAAAGTACCTAGAGTTAAAAAGAAAACTGAACACCTACAGAGATATCTCTGTTTAGCTGAAACAACCCCTTCCATTTGAGAGCTTCAACTTTCCTACAACACTCGTCTCTATCTCCAAATGCTGTGGTCGCAATCTCCAGGATATCCATGAGGTATTCCTTGCCCCTCACCAACTTGCCTATGGTGCGGTTCCATTGAATGTTAAAGTCGTTCCTGAAATTATTTTTCATTATTGCGCCATCTATTGAAAACATTTGCTAATATTAGGGACCTATTCAATTAGTATTTTTTAATGGATCCTTGCTACGGTGACCAGCCTTGGTAGTTTTTTGGAGGCCATAGATATCGCCACCTCTCCCTATATGTGGCTGATTGGACGGCACCGTAGACCGATATATTCAAGGCACTACGGATGTGAAAATCATATCAATTAAAGTTAAAACTTTCTCCTAACTATATTTTAGAATGAATGTAAAATCTGGCCTTATACTGAAGAACTGCTACAACTGCTGATATGTAAGAGTGTTCTATAATCAGCCCTTATAATATGTCTGACCTCTCCACAAGCAGTCTGTGAATTTCTTCCCGAATGTGTTTGTTATCGGCATTCACGACACAGAATCTCTTGGTCGCAAGATCCAGCCGGTTCTCCATACGTCGAAGACGATTGTAAGCACTCTCCAACATCGCCAGCTCCTGGATAGCAACCACTTAAGTAATGTTAATTAAATATTGCATGAGATAAACTTATGCATTTGTAAAATTACCGACTGCCGAAATGACGTTGGCACTGAATCAGAAGTAGGATTACTACTTCTGATTCAGTAGCAGCATGTTGGACTGCGAAAGTATTTTTTTGGTACCCAGGTTATTATTATATAAACGTATCGATGCGTCAATCTTCGTATGCGTTAGCCAGGAATCGAAATCAAGACTTATTCTTCCAAAAATTTTTATAGAATCATTTTTATAGATATATGTCAGTAAGTATTGTGACGGTCAAGATTTTGACGGGTCACCGGTAGTGGATATCTTGTTACAATTAGTTCGTGCCTTATGGCGCTCTGTTTTCTTTTCCTACTCCGCAAGAGACTTGGGGTGAAGTTGTTGTGCCTATTATTGCAAATACAAAAAGCCTGCAGTTACAAAACAAATACAAAATAAGTAGGTACTTCTAACTCGGTGGTCCAGCGGTCGAGCTTCTGAATCAAGAAGTCGCAGGTTCGAATCTTGGCTCACACCAATGACTTTTCGAAATTATTTTCGAAAGTTTGTGCCCGGTATGGCAATAGGTTCGCCACATATTCCATTTGGGATGTAAACATAACGGCGAGACGAGGCTTAATAGCCGCTGCCTACAACTTCGGGTAGAAAATGGCGTTAAGTTCTGTTATGTTACTTCTAACTCACGTCAGCTTCTGTGGGAACCTGCTTAGACAAATCCGTGACCATCTTTTGTGCGAGATAGTTCAGACAGTCCAATTCCGTTTGCTGCGCCCTCTCATCCCTTAGTTCCGTTTCCAAAGTTTCGTATTCAACAATAGATTTACGTGTACCACTCTTGACATTCGAATCTCGAACTGCATGCTGACCTTTCTTGGCAAGCTGCAAATTGCATTACCTGATTATAGATGATCATCTAATACAGTTGTTCGCTGAATGAATGGGCCGGCTCGACCAGTGAAATACAGCGACCTCTCAAAATATCGACGTAAATTGGCTCTTGCCGCGTTTCGCTAGGCGAGAGAGGTGTCCAGAGGCCCAACTTTTACCCGTCCCCTTCCCATCCCACTTCCCAACACTATTTATGTTCAGGTGTCAATGGGCGGCGATTGTTGCTCACCATCAGGTGACACGCCTGCTCGTTTGCCTCCCAATACCATAAAAACAATCTAAACAGCTTAAAGTTTAGTACCTAAACAATTAGTTGAAAATTGGAGTTTTAATAGTGTAAAAATTCTGTATGCATTTGAAAAGTTTTGACGATATGTGGCCGAGCTTGGAGTCCATATATGCTACTCATAATTTAGTACGGAAAAAATCAAATACTGAACGCATGGAAGAAGTTGAATTGAAATTGAGTACCAAGGGTATGCTCCGATGGGTCAGTTGTAGGAGATTGACTAAGCAAAATCGGTAGGATGTAGGAGTCGAGGATGGCCGCCACACCATTTTCATGACCAAATAGAACAAGAGCTTAAGGAAGGTGATATTACTAGACTTAAAAAACAACGATTGTGTATGACAAGAGTTATGAAAGTCAAAGAAGAGAGTGAGGCGTGTAAGAATCGCCAAATTTTTTGTTCACTATCGTAAAGATACCTACTACGGTAATTTGGAGGGCTACCAAGAAGATTAACATTCCAACATTAGAATAGAAAAGGAATGAGGAGAGATAGAAAACCGTTGTTTGTTGTTGTTGATTTGGTTTATCACAGTTTAAAAGGTTACGTAGACACCTTTAGTCGTGTTACGCGCCGATACAATAAGTATATCGCTGACGCTGCATTGACACCAATACGTCGTGGATATCGGACCATCGGCACGAGGCGCGCCGTCAGCAGAATGTAGCCCCAAATCGGACCCTCCTTAATTGCGCAAGATTGGTATCGAATGTTTAGTTTTAGGTAGATATATTATGTAGAGCATTTTTGTGACATTCTTCGTCCAATTATCCTAGTCTTTCTAATTACCTAGTTTTTAGTTAGAATATTGTAATTTATTTACTTTTATTAAATTAAGTGCAAATCAACTTTTTTTTTTTTGCAACCCTCATGCATTGATTGCCATTGCTTGATAACAATGCGAATTACCAAAACGAAAATATTGAATATCGATTTAAAATTGATTGGTAATAACAAGAGAATAAGTCGAAATAGTATTACATTGATGCACAATAAAGTTTCTTCCATTTCGTGTGCGAGTATAGCCATCTGTTTCTCCTGCGGCGCCAGTTGGGGTACACCGCCAGCACGCTTCTCCACGCTGCACATCGGCGCCAATTTTTGAAACTGTATACAAGAGAACAGTTGTATATATTAATACAGATCTTCCAAATTCTCCCTCTCCCTCTCTCGAAACTTTCTGAAGAATATTCTGATGTGAAATAGTCCAATGGAACCATCAGGATCAGGGGTATCGTTTTGTAGGATTAACCGACCAACAAATTTATTGATTTCGTAAGAAGTGCATTCTTACGGAATTATTACTCGTGACAAATGCCCTTTTCGATCGATTCGATCGATTGATTTGGCTGTAGGGACGTGTGGTGGTGTGGTGGTTTTATTTAAAAAACCCTTGCAGTCTACCACATTGTTAGGAGACCATTTAAATAGTGCCTAGATACAGCAGGTCAGTCATTCAGAAAATCAATGGACATAAAGTGACTGACTTCAATGTAACTTTCAGAACGATATTGGTTGAAATAGTACGAAGAAAGAAACTACAGCAATCACGAGACTAGTTCCTGGGCTTAGAATTAAAATTACTGCAGAGACTCCACTTGAGCCAGCATTAAAAAAAGGGATCTGTGCGTAGACAGACCAACTCTATCAATCTTACCGTCCTCTGAACATTGCTAAGTTCAGCTTCTGGATCTGCAACCTTCTCTTTAATCTGAGTTGGCATTGTCTTTCTGTGCTTTCAACCAAGGATATCAAAAATATAAATAAAATAAATAATTATTCTAAAAATAATTGTATTTCGACTGTAAACAACTTTACTCTATCACGCGTGACAGCTATTTGTTATATTTCAAAGGGCTTTTATTTTTGCCAATATCATAAATGAATGATGGATTTTCGTGGATAAATAAAAACTCTTCACAGACTTATTAGTTAGTTTTGGTCGTTGATTGACAAGTATATTATATTCAACTAATTTGCGGATCTAAGCAAATTCTATCACATTCAAAGTTATCCATTTCATATTTTATACAATAGCAATAAGATAACAAGCAGATATTTCCGAAAAATAAACTAGGTTCTCACAGTGGTAGAATCACGGAGTTCGCTTCACGAAATGACCGGCTCGGCCACGACTTTTCTGAATATCGACGTAAAGTGGCTTTTGCCGCGTTTCGCTTGGTGAAAGAAGTATACGGAGGCCCAATCCCTTTCCCCTCTCCTCTTTCCATCCCACTCCTGACCCCGTCCATATCCTATTGTAAGGGCCGTCAACCCAACTGTAAAACTATGTGTTCAGGTGTTCATGGACGACGTTTGTTGCTGAGCATCTGGTGACACGCCTGCTCCCTTAAAAAACAAATTACTACTCATACTCCCCAATGAGTAGAACCGTTAATCATAGTGAACTTCCATTCCAAGGATACCATGAAAGTAAAAGCGGGATTCTTATTTAAATTTACTCATCAAACAAATCTAAGCTGATCTTCTAAACTACTCTATGGATACAGCCAAAAATATTATTTAATATGTATATTACATAAATGCAAATTGTAGTCAAAGAAACACAAATGTTCCTAAATTTAATTCGAATATTTGCGAAATTAGACGGAATTAAGTCTAATTTTACAGTTGTAGAGCCGCGCAGTTCTCTGCATAAATGGGCCGGCTCGACCGGGGTAATACCACGACCTCCCTGAATATGGACGTAAAGTGGCTCCTGCCACGTTTCACTCAGTGAGAGAGGAATCCGGAGGCCCAACCCCTCTACCCCTCCCCTTCCATATACCATGGAAATGGCCGGCAATGGAACTGTAACACTTTATTAATACTCTGTCTATGGGTGGTACTTGTTGCTTTCCATCAGGTGACACACTTGCTCGTATATACCATAACAAAATATTATTCTATCAGAAGAGAGAAAAAAAAATACAATAAACTCATTCTTTATTTATTAATTTCATAAACATAATTGTATTATATTAATTATTAAATTATAAATCTAGTCACTAAATAAGATCTTATAAATTATTGTTTTAATTAAGTACGAAATGTGTGTATAATTAAGTACACTTGCACTAAACGACGGATGGAAATTGTTATTTTAAAATGATAATATTAAAATACGTAAGTACTAACTAATATAATAATATATTATGATTCTTAAGAGTTTATCACAATATTAGACAACGGACATTGGTAAAATAATTCATAAAATAAAATATTAATATATAATTTGTTAAAAATAAGTTTCAAATATTCAATAATTTTCTCGTTAATAATCGGACATTTTTAAATTTAAAAATGAGATTATTTTTAAAGAGAATAATTTATTGGTTAAATTTAATATTGATACTCACATTTTTCCCCGCCAATTTTTTTGTTATGTTTTCTAAAATGGTATATTCCGGTATACTGTTTGATATCTATATATTATATTATTATTAATAATAAATCTTAAGAATCATAGCAAAAGGAATGACTAAGAAGATATACTCGCCACAACAGTGTGTTTGTGCTGAATTAGATAAAAAAAAACTCTAGTCACGATAAGACACGATAGTTACAAAATAAAATAATTATATGTAAATACAAACAAAGAAAATTATTAAAACCGATATACAATGACAAGTTCAGTCTTAAAAATAAATTAAGTGAATTATTTCATTTAAATTGATTTATACGAACATATATATAAATAAGGATATATAAATATATATACAGGTATAAACGTGCAATTAACTATATACATAAAAATATTAATTGTCGTGGTGAATCGGTAAAATTCCTTTTTAAAAAATCTAATATTTTACATACAAGACTTTTACATTTATTTTCCAATTGTTCAAATTCCAATCTTACATTAATTTGATTTTTTTATACTGATATACGACTGTAATGATCATTTCAAGAAAAGTAGCTATGTATACATTTTATTGTAAAATTTTAGGTACATGTACCTAAAATATTTAAATATGGCATTAGAATGATAACACGGAAACTAGAGATAGGCAACATCATCGTATTATAAATAATCCATTTTGACTTGCTTAATAGGGGACGCTGCGATAGCAGCAGTGTAAATTTTTAAAAATCGGGAACCATACCAACGTAGATAAATTTTATTAGGTACATTAATTAAATTTCCATACACCAAATATTGCCGGTATTGGTGCGGTTTGAAATACAATATTAACTGTAGTGTTTGGAATATAATAAAGTAATATTATTTTTTAACAGTGCAGCTTATTACTGCTTTTTATCAACTCATAAACTTTTGCTACTTTAATGCCATTTTGATGTATTTTAGCTTTTTCTTAGTAGAGACTTTCGCAATTTCTCTTGAATATGATATATATATATATATGTTTTTCTCTGTATTTATTGATAACTTTTATTGATTTAAAAGATCAAGCTTCTTGTATTACTTCAGCAGGTTTCTTCTAAATTATATTTAATTAAAAATATTTAAGAAACAAAAATATATTTTACAAGTTATCAGTGTTCGAAATGAAAATAATTATGAAATGCTATGTGAGCAATATATTGAAAAATATTTGAGCATTGCATACGTTTTACTAGAAAATACAGTAAAAGCAACAAAATCTATTTAAAAAATCAGTAGATATTAATATAAATCCGTGTCACGATCAGAGAGCCATTATTACATAAAATCTCTAAATTCATTGCTATATCATTAATAATTTAATATTCTCAGATAAATAGCTAATAATATGTAAAATCCTGGAAACATTATAATCACATATGAGACGGTAGTATCGAAAATCGTTATATAAAAAGGCACTTACTAAGGCCGGTTACTTTTTAAGGCACAGCACATCACTATTATTGCAAAACAATTTCAAAAATACAATATTAGCATTAATATTTGTAGACATATATTGCACACAGATTAATATTAAAATAATTTAGAGCATGTTTTATTTTCAGTTTAATACATATTTTTTATGTATCGACTTTGTCCGGAGGAACACGGCTGTGTTGCGAAGTTTGTTGCAAGCGAACATTTTTAAATTATTTGCAACGTTCAACTAGTTTTTGTATATAAATTAAGTTTTATTTTAACCTCGTCGTCGTCTGATGTCGGTCGATGATTGATGCGGCGTTTTTTTACAAAAATGAAACCACTTTATCGTCAGTAAGCCAGCTTTACAGGCAACCTATTTTTTTTTAATTGAAATTTGCACCTACATGCTTGGCTTTCTTTTAGGGCAATTTTATTTAAATTAGCAAAGATAGCTGTCAAATTCGATTGACAGCTGTTTTCTTTAAATCTAATTCGTGTTTAAAGAGTAGTACAGAGTGTCTTTTAAATCTTGTCTTGAATTACAATTGACTGAGTGTTGCGCTTATAAGGCATTGAACACTTCCACGATAAGTCTAGAAATAATTATAATATATTTTTTATAATGAAATAATGTCGTTAAACCACTTAATAACTTTAGACTGTCCTAATCGGTTAATAACTCCTTTTAGAATCTAACAATTAATTCACGAAATGGTGCTTAGCGATTTCAGATGAGCAAAATAATTGCATATGCCGTAGGTACCTCCGGATGAAGTCAATATTCAACATGTTCGCGTTTGATGGCAGAATGAATAGTGGCTCGTATGTGGTAACCTCCGCTGATAGACTAAAATCTGTGCGGATCTAAAATTGAATAATATTAATAATGTAAATAATATGGCTATTAAAATTTTCATTATTAATTAGCAACTACTATAATATTATATATCTAAATACCTGTCTTACCACGTTGTATTAAATTATTTAAAAAAAACTGAGTAAAAATAATTCTAATACAGTTCAAATAAGACTCTTTTGATTCGGTTGTTTTTTATTGGTCCACACATAGGGCACTATTTGTTTATTCATTTATATACTAATATGCTTTACTCCAAAATATACAAATACATTTATTAAGCCACATATTAGAGCCCTATATGGACTAAGGAAAGCCAGGCGATTTTTCTTCTCAGACACGGCAATACATTTTCCAAATCACTACACAGTTCAGAATTTACTATTCAGTTTCCTAATAAACCTTTCAATATATAGTCAGATATGTACCAGTGGTAAGTTCAGGCAGTTAATCTAATTACACTTTAGGTGCACCAAACGTCTCACTTGTGGGTAAATTTTATCTAAGTAAATACCAATTTTAGTACTTATCTACGAATTATCTAGTTAGCTGCTCGATTATCAGGTCAGCACCTTCGGAATGTATAACTTACATATAAAACTGTACCAGGCCAACCATAAAAAAATATAATTAATTCTACCTATTTTTTTTTTATTTCAAGCTACCGAATTATCTGGTTTTTTTTCTCACTCACTCGATTTAGGCATTGGCCATTTTGTAGGGGAAATTTTCATCACATCATCTGATTAATTGTTTTTCAGCTCATATTATAATTGATCAATAAAAGTAAAGTTATTTTTTTCCAATGTCAGCTTATCGTGACAAATAGAAATATAAAATTACAGTTTCCGTGATTAACACAACCAGGAAGAAATATACAGACTTCATAAAATGTACGAAAAAATATGACATTTTGTTATTCATAGAACATTATTACTATGTGGTTATATAAGTCACTCTTTTGTAAATATTAGTAGTTAATAAAGATACACATTGTTTTCTTTAGCACAATAATTAAGTTATACATTCCAGGGATCTTTTTTTCTTCGACAACAGCTTACACATATAGTTTAGGTAATCTCAGGTAATGAAATGTTATTTACAACAAAAGCAAGATGATGGTTTGTTTACAAAATGGCTGACGTAAATTATTACAAGTGAAATGGCGGATTAGTGTAAATGAAGATTAGTATTCTCGCGTATCGTATCGTAATTAAATATATAGGTATATAAATATATAATTCGTAAAATAACGAACTCAGATGATGATTTACTCTTGGATATTTTGAGTCCGTGGAATACCTATCTGTTGTACTGAATCCGCTCTAAATAATTGCCATAATATGCCAAAATGATACCAGCCATTTTACAGATTATAATAATAATAATTAAAAATAAAAACACATTAAAACATTAAAAAATAAATTTACACTAGCTATTAACAAACTAAATAAGATACTAGCTATCACTGCGACAGTGTAACAATCACACGGTTTATAAAATAAAATCGTAACATAACCTATGGACGCGGTGATCGTGTACGCGTCGGCGCGGCAAAACAAGATGGCCGACGCGATACTCAATTTCAGAAGGTTTTTGTACAAAAGTATCAAAATGAGACTGTAAGCAGCTGGTAAATATGAAGATTGGTATGTTTTAATGAAGATAAAGTAAAGAATTGACATAGTTTCGTGGTCTATGGCCTGATAGAGGGTCACCAAGAGTTGTGTACAGCAGATCACCGGTGAAAAAATCCAAGCAGGCGAGACGCGCGAGTCGCGGGCGCCTCGGGCAGCTTGCGGCGCTTCTCTTGTGACGTCAGCTTGTGCTTCATCTGCTCGTCGATCAGCTCCTGCATGTCCATCTGTGGAGAACAAACTCCGTGTTTCATTTACAGTTTTGACTGTCGTAAGTCATACATCCTTCATGAACAATTTAATTTTAAAATTTCATTAAAACTTTTCTGTGAACGCTTAAATATTTTGATCAAGAAAATAAAAATGGCATTTAATTCAAAGATACATTAGATCAAAGATCTTGATCAAGATTAGATCAAAGAACATATTTTGCGTTTGGCAATAAAAGTCACGCTTTGTCGTTAAATTCCCTCATGCAAGACATGATGTTACATTTCAAATGTTATGTGATATTAAGTTTATGTCGCTTGAATTGAGTGACATTATTTACATACCTGCCACTGTTCCAGTTGTTGCCCAAGGTCTACCTTCTGTCGTACTGCTTCGTACAGTTGGCTGTTAGCCTGCATCAGCTCGACTCTTGTTTTAGCCAATGACACCTGGAATTCAGAAAAAAATATTTGAAGATCGACTCGGGTATATATATGTATAACAAATATATTCCCGAGTATTTTCATGCATATAGAGTATTGATTGATTTAAAAGTATAAGATTTAAAGGTCTCGGTGGTCCAGTGGTCGAGCACCTCGCTTCTGAATCCAGAGAACGCGGGTTCGAATGACTTTTCGAAGTACTTTTCAGAAATTACGTGTGATAAATATCGATGACTGAAACTTTGTGCCCGATATGGCAATAGGTTCGCCACCTATTCCATTTGCGACTTAAACATAACGGTGAGACGAGCATTAACAGCCGCTGCCTACACCTTCGGGTAGAAAAAGGCGTAAATTTATGTTATGTTATGTAAAAGTATGAGTGTACCTCGGCAGCCTTCTTCCTCTCCATGGCCTCATCCCTCTCCTGTCGCGCCTTGGTCACGGCCTCGTCGTTCTGCAGACTGCTGTAGTTAGCATCGTTCAGCAGTTTGTCACGCTCCTCGGCTGCTGCGCGAAGTTCCACTTCGGCAACTGACAACTGGAACGGATGCAAAACGAAAAGTTTACAAAAAAGGTTTATGTAACTCGTCACTAGATGTCGCTAGGCAATTGTTCACATACATTGAGGTTATATTGATCTAAATAAAGGCCGTATCATAGTTATGAAGCCTGCACACGGTTATATGAAAATATTTTCACCAGAGCATTCCCACGATACCTACCTATATACACGTATATTTCCGTACCGAATGATAGTGGGTACAACTTCCGCGAGCCAGACGCGATTGTTCGAACGCACCGTATCTCTTGGCCCGCTATTGTGTTTTACGTAATTAGGCTTTTTATGTTAGCTATGAATTCATTATTATTATTAAAACGTGTGACGCTGAATTAGTTTGTTGAGAAATATGCAATTAATTTTAATTGTGATTTTTAACAGATTGTATCGCACTTTTTTAAATAAATACCAATTTGTCGCGAATGGATGTAATTAGACATATGAAACACTGACAAAT
This sequence comes from Euproctis similis, assembly GCA_905147225.2. Taxonomy (NCBI): domain Eukaryota; kingdom Metazoa; phylum Arthropoda; class Insecta; order Lepidoptera; family Erebidae; genus Euproctis; species Euproctis similis. The sequence goes on from LR990110.1 coordinate 23,728,830, forward strand.
TAAATAATAATATGAAAAGAAATATATTATTTACTTAATGGTATAATAATATTATAATCCAACTGGCATAATCAACCTTGAGCACAATGACAAAAAGAAAAAAATGATCTCGGTCATTATGTGTAAAAGGCATTACAAAAAAAAAGAAAGCGGGCCATTGCGTGCCACTCGCACGTTTATGGTAAGATCATAGCTTTTAATGTGAGAAATAGCCTTAATTCATAATTAAAATGGCTAAATAATTAAAAAACAGAAAAAAAATAACAATACGGCTTTGTTCAACGATGGCAACTGACGACGCTTTGAAAATTATCAACAGATTAAAAATATCTGCACGGTCTCGATATGATATCCGAATGTGTAGGCAGCAGGAATTATCTGATGGCGATTTACTGTCCGAGCGGGCTATGCTCGGGGTATCTCTGAAGGATAAACTCAGGAATGAGTATATCCGCCAGAGAACTGGGCTAACCGACGTAGCTCGTAGGATAAGCTCGCTGAAGTGGCAATGGGCTGGTCACATCTGCCGAAGGACCGACGGTAGATGGAGTAAGAAGGTCATAGAGTGGAGACCGCGTCTTGGTAAACGTAGTGTAGGACGCCCACCAGCCCGATCTACATGATTGCATTACCAAACATATTGGTACAACAATAATTCTCCAAACAAACACCAATAGTCGAAATCTATACGAATAAATGAAATTTAACTGACTGTTAGTTTTGTGAGAAAAATAACTGTTTTTACTGTTACAAAATTATCGTTATAATAAACAAAAACAGTCTTTAAAATCTCAATCTGATGTTTTAGTCTGGCAGAAACGAAAACTTTCACAGACTATTAAAATAACATAAAGAAATAATGGAGGCTTCATTCTAATATAATAAATTAAATAGTTCGGTTAATTTAAAAGAAATATCTTCAGTTTTTCAAGGAGGTTGCTGGACTGGGTGACCTGCCAAATCCGCTTTTGGTAGTTCATTGACACCTGTGTGGTGTGTCACCACTCACCAGCCCAACTTCACAGGTCACGCTACACGCTCTGGATTGCCTAGTGATGTGCCAACTTGGAAAAATCCTAATTAAACTACTCGAATATCGAAAATTACCTATATTTTATGTGGCGACAGCAGAATTTCACACCAAATCCATTGCGTGGTAGACAGAAAGAACACAGAGCGTGTATCACTTGCCTTTTCGATTTTTGTAATTTTGGTACAATATAAGCTTGTCAGTACGGCATTAAAGACGACTGACAGTAGTACTCAAAAAATTAATAAGTAGTAGCTTTTATTTAATTCTTTTTATCTTATATCTATAATCAACTTGACAACACTACACCTGATGGTAAGCGATGATGAGGTCATTGGTGGCAAACGGCATATAAGTAAGTACACTTCACGTCCTGCTAAAGGCAAAATTATGCCTTGACCAGCCTATGAAGTTATTCTTGGCCCATTTGGTAAAGACTTGGTGGATATAAAGTAACATTCCATATCCCTTCGTCTATTTAGGGCGGAGAAGGTACAATAAAAAGAAAGACACTCAAAAATGTTCGCGTAAAGCGTAAAATCTTTTGATAATGTAGAAAAAAACGAACGTAGAGAAATATAACGAACGAAATTATATAATTATATTTATATAGTAAACGAGTCAAACTGCGTGACGCAACAAGTTTATCGCTCGTGACGGGCGGTGGATGACGAAAAACGTATTGCACTGAACTCAAGGCATCTGATCAAATATAATTCATTGGAATTTTCCGTATATTTTTAACAGACTATACACACTTTATAACATTGTACAAGCAGCGCCATCTAGTTTCCAAGTTAAGCAACTAGCACTTAGAATATATTTTAAGGTTCACACACCAAAATAACACTTTTTAAAATTCTTGTCTGTCTGTCTCAGCCGGCTGATCTCTGAAATGGTTGGACTGATTTTGACGGGACTATTGTTGTCATGTAGCTGATATAATAAGGCGTAACTTATGCTACTTTTATTTCACAAAATATGTATATGAGTAAATGTCATTTATTACTATGAGGAAAAACAAAGTTCTTCTCGTCAGGTAGTTGTGATACACATAAATACGCCCAAACACCGATAAAACTTGCCATACAAACTAAGCTCATAAATATTTCCATAAGGCTGGGAATAGAACTAGCCATCGTCTATTCGGCAATCAGTACTTTAGCCAATGCACTTCAAGTTTCGTCTACATTAAAACACACAGCTAAATATCTAATTAAAAAAGCCGTTTTATGTATTTTTATAAATACACTATAAACCCTGTAACAGGCTTATCATGCGTCTTAAATACTCAAGACACTCTTATCCCCAAATCGGTTTTCACACTTGACTACAAACGAAACCTTCCTATCATCAGCACTCATTATAGAACTTGGTAACACGCCATCAGAAGATATCCAATTAGCCGTACAACCCACGCCTACTTTTATCCATTTTCGCTAACTTTTAATTTAATTACTTCGCATAGAACGACAAAATATTTATTTTAGTAGTCAACAGGATGAAAGAACATTTATTAGGGCTATTTTTATATTGTTTGGATATTTCTCCTTACTTCTGAGTCTCGGCGGCCCAGTGGTCCAACACCTTGGTTCTAAATCAAGAGGTCGCCGGTTCCAGTCCAGGCAGACACCAATGACTGCGAAATTCTTTTCGAAAGTTATGTGTGGAAAATATCGATGACTGAAAACTTTGTGCCCGGTATGGCAATAGGTTCACCACCTATTCCATTTGGGACGTAAACATAACGGCGAGTCGAGGCTTAATAGCCATTACTACAGGTAGATTACTACTTCGGGTAGAAGATGGCGTGAAGTTATGTTATGATTATATTATTTTGATATTTCTACTTACATACAATAAAATAATGTAAAATATGTACTTACACGAAGAATTTTATCTATTATAATGCGATAACCTTGATCAATATCAGATCAAAATCCTTCAATATATATCTTAAGACACCTACGCCGAGGTAGAATGTTGTATATAAGATAAAAATAATAGTAAGAAATTCAAAATAGTTTTAATAATAATACATTTGGACAATATATACATTTAATTTTGTAAACAGCACTCTTTAGTTTTCCAATATATGCAATTAAATAGTTGTGCTATATGACATTTACATATGGACCTATAATAAATAGAAAAACACACAGACGCGATATAAACATCTATGCTTAAATTTGAACTCGGATGGGGATCGAACCCACCGGACCTCTACTCCGCAGTCTAGACTAGTCTGAGTTTTTTTTAACAATGCCAGCGGCCCATAATTATTGTGAAAAAAAAACTAAAACAATATCACGTCACTCGCCATTCATAGACACCAACAAAAAAAAACTAATATACCGTATGCAGATCGGTGTCGAATCGATTAAGGGTATATCGAGTGATCGATTAAAATCGGTTCAACTTTGCGAACGGTATTCTGTTAACCGTATAACAGATGTATTGGGATCGTGAGCTGTGCCTAACTGTACCGATTATATTTATAGTATCGTATGAATCAGGAGTGACGTGACTTACGGTAACTTGCAACAGAGATATCGGGTTCGATTCTTGGTCAGTATTAGTGTATAAAAAATAAATAAGAATATTCGGTTGGAGACCTTTACGTAATCGGCACTCACTACTTTACTAATACCGTAACAACAAAATAACTTCAACATATTATTAAGAAATTTAACGTATTGATAAATTGTAATTACACGTTAGCCAGTGCGCTTGAAGAAAGTACTACCGTGGAAGAAGAAAACATAGACACAATCATCACGAGCGACATGATTCCGAGTGTAGGGGGCTATCATGAGAAGAATCGGGCAAGAGGTTACAAATTAATCTAACCTTTGATGATAAATCAGCAATGATTTCATTTTTCTCGTCGATCTGTCTCTCTCGTTCGAGCGCTCTGCGCGCATGCGCAGCAATCGAATCTCTCACACGGGATCCTTCCAGCGTCGCGTACGCAGCCACGGCATCAGCGCAGGCTGCCGCCAGGGCACCACGCCGAAGAGTCTCACCCTCCTCACCGTCGAGGGATGATATGGACAAGTCCGAGTGTAGACCTGGAATTATCAATCATTATAAACTAGATGGACGAAAAACGATGGACCAAAGAATACTGGCAAAACGAACATATGAGACAAGTGTGAAAGGGCAAGCCGAGTAGCCAGGTGAGAGGCCAGGTCAATAGTGGCAACAATCGACCAGCGATATTGAGAGTGGAGTAAGTAGGAAATGTGTCAAGATTGTAGCAAATGAAAAGAAGTAATCTCTGCCTACCCCCGTGGGAAAAATACAAATGCAAAGAGAAACTAGTTCACGTTCTAAGTAGACATTTCCAATTAGGAATATTCTAGAACGTTATTTAGCAGTTCGAATGTTCAGTGAACAGCGCTACCTACTGCCGAAGCGTGTTGCAACACACATTACGGAACAGTGGGGTTGCACCACTCATTAGAACAGACTATTAAGATTTATACACCCGTACAGACAAACGTTTAAAACATAAATAACTTCAGACTAAGTCCCATGCCCGGTAGGCAGAGAGAACAGAGCGCCATAAGGCACGATTCTTTGTTTTTCATAACTCTTGTCATACTGTAACGCTCGTCAGTTCGCAGCAGCGAACACGATATATTAAATAGGCTAAGAATGAAGAATATCATGGGGGCCTAAGGTTGCTTTTAGAATTTGTCAGAACCATTTGAAACATACGAATATTATTAGAAATATGTGCGGTAATATTTCCGTGTGCCCGCCCCAGGAACCGTTCGCGAAGGTCGCATTGTCTGCAGAACAGTACATAAATATATAGCACATTTTAACGTGCTAACCAAAATCGCCACTGTGCAGACAATATACAGAAAATTATGTGTAGGAAGAGTCTCTTAGTAGTGTACATGTTTCATTATATACATCAATAAAACAAATACAATTTATATAGAAAATTATTTAAAGTAGGATAAACGCAGTCGAAATGAGGTCACTGCGCAAAATCTGCGGAGTGACTCTCGCTAACCACTTCGATGTCAAAGGTTGTAAGGAAGGAATTTGGATTAAAAGAGTGTCGATATAAAAGTAAGAAAGGGTATGCTCCGTTGGTTAGGACATGCAGAAAGAATGGATGACGCAAGACTGACTAAGCATATATACAGTGCAAAAGCTGATGGATGTAGGAGTCGAGGACGGCCACGACACTCCGTCCATGACCAATATAACGAGTTTTGGAGGAAGGTGATTTAGGAGCCTTAAACGACGCCCGTGTATGATAAGAGTTATGAAAGTCAAAGAAGGTAATCGGGCGTGTGGGAATCGTGCCTTATGGTGCTCTATTCTCTCTGCCACAAAAGATTTGGCGTGAAGTTATGTATGTATGAAAACTAATTAAATCAGTTTAATAAATCTATAACAATATTGTAATCTGTTTGTTTGTTTGAACGCGTTACACTCTGGAATTAATGATAGTGAACTTATTGATACAGGGCCACATTTACAGAGACAAACTATAAGCACGGAAGTTTTAATGGTAAACGCATAAAATAAGGCTGTACGAAGTTCGCGCGGTAAGCCAGAAAGTATGGAAATATACCACTGCAAGGGTATTTAATATTAAAGCAGCCAAACTAAGTAAGAAACTTTTGTGAACCATTAAATTAATAATAATAATAATCTTAACGCTTGAATATAATAAAGGTTTGATACACAGATCGTGACGTCATACTATCGAAATAATATATCGATGATTTCATCATAACACTTACTAAGATGATGATGATGAATTAAAACCATGTTTAGTGATGTAATTGTAGTTGGCAGACAAACAGACTTGAAGTGACTTTGTTGCATACACATAAAGGGTGGTTTTTGAACGCATTATCTATTAATTTATTCATATTAGTTTATCAAAAGTCCTGTCAGTGTTAAAATTATACATAAATCTCTCAGGTAGTCTACTGTCTCCTAAATAACTTATTTAGTTCCTGAAAATTTATATCTAGATAAATTATACTCAGTACACGGTAAAGTGTATTAAAGAATTATTAAAGAACTGATCTTCTGTACATTAACTTCATGGTGGCTGCCCCACAAAACAGTCACGCGATCTTTACTTGTATATTACACGTAAACGGTTATTGATGTCATATCGTGTAGGAAGTTTAGGATCGCATGCCGACAATACAGATTAACAGGGAGTCAACAACTAATAGTAAAAGTTATTTTAAATTACACCATTTCTCGGCTACCACCAAGTGACCACCCGTTAGTTCGTCCTCCCACTTTCACATAAAAAAAACCAGCGATGAACTTAACTGACACCATTCTTGTATCGTATACAAAATAAGGACTCGCGTTCCTTGTAAATGAGCGGCGGTTATCGCTCATCAACTATTCAGCTGCTCTCAAAAGCAACGAAATAATAAGTTTACCTGTATACGAACCTGAGTCATCGTCGTGTCCCGTGTTCAGCTGCAGCGCCAGGGCTCTGAGCTGCTTGTACACTTGAACTGCTTCACTCCTCAACCATCCATCTTCTTGGTCTTCGGGTTCCGACTCCATCTCTGCGTGCAGTGATCTGGCGGTATCCGTTGTCTCTATCGGGTCTGGTGCACCGATCCTCTCGGCCAAAGTATCGTGGGACCTCTGCAGCCGTTCCAGCTCTTTAAGTGTGTTTTGATAAAGATGTTCCTGATAGAAGAAAGATATATTGAAACAAACCAATATTGTACTTTAATAAAATGTTGCCCAATACTGGGCTTCGGCAAACCTTCGGCTGTTGGACTTGGATTCGTTTTTGATTGTTTTCCATTGTTCCCTTTGGCCACGGATGTTGCAAGGTGAAAGGTATCACGGATAGATAACTTAGAGTAAGACCACATATTGCCTCCGACTAAGATACCATGCAAAAAGAGTACCTTTACAGCCGCTATTTTCTACTGACATTTACATATGGACCTACACGAATGTCTAGCCAGCGGTAGTTCTAACTGCGCACTTCAATTAAATATATGTATTGGTAAAAGATGATTATTCATTGTTTAAAAAATAAATCGTAATAATATTTATTTATTTAACAACAGAAACGAACGTAACAAAAATAAACCTTGGACGCAGCCGTTAGAAATCAGATCGTATTAATTGAACGCAACAATAATAAAAAAAAAAATAACATTAAATAATTAGCGCCAAATCGCTATGTTTCGTTCATATAACGTTCCGTTCCTCTTGAAATGTAAAACAATTTTATTTTGGTATACGCATTAGTTGATTATTACAATATGTAGTTGTAATGCAAGTCAGATTTATTGTTTTTTTTTACTTTCACGCTTTCAATAACAGAGGTGATGACAGCGTTTGATCGTATGCATCCAAACGAGTATTATAAGTTGTTGAAAGATAGATAATTCTCTGATGTACGCAATGGTCTGCATCAGTTCATATCTCTTAGTCGACTATTATAATACTAAAGTCTTCAAAGGGGTAAGCAGAGAGAACTCCGTGTCATCATTTTCATACACCTTGGGTTTTATATGGTTCACGGTAAATTTGCTCATGGAAAGTATTTTCTTTTACACTGTATGTCTACTTGGTGATATAAACATAAAACAAATAATGATGTAATAAATTAAATTACCTGTTCTTTTAATTGTCTTTCAAGAGCAACGATCCTGTCGTTAGCTTCTTCGAGCTGGTGCATCAATCCTTCTTTGTCTTTAAGAGAACCAGTTAGTCTCCTTTCCAGGTCCGTCTTTTTATCTGTCACCAGAGCGAGCTCCGCTTTTAAGGACTTCAAACTTTGTACGTGGTCCTGTCAAAAATAGAAATGCTTTCGTTAATATTTTTGAGTGTCTGTTTAAGTTTTCACAAACTGAACTGAACTTAGGAGGATGACTTTCCTGATAAAGAAACTATTATACAAGTAATCATTATTACATAGTATAAAACAAAGTCACTTTCCGCTGTCTGTCCCCTTATATGGGCATATCTTTTTAAACTACTCAACGGATTTTGATGCGTTTTTTTAATAGTTAGAGGGTGTCAACGGGGTGGTTTTGATCTATAATTTATATATGATGTTGTAAAGAAAAAAAGATAATTTTGAAGAAAAGCATTTAATTGGAAACGCTGGCTGAACCCTAAGTAATAGATCAAAACAATGTTCTACATTATTAAATACCTACAGAAGGTCAACAAAAAAGTCCGCGAGGGCATTTGTCTATCTCTTAAGGATAACCCACAATGACCATTTTTATTTTTTTACTTTTTGCGAGAAATAATGGCTTATTTACGAGGCAATTTTAAACATTACAGCATTAATTTTCATCCAGTTAAGCGTCTTAAATAGATTGTGCTTTTAATATAGATCAATATGGCCCTGTAGAGTATGTAATTTAAACGAATATTTTCGAAGATATTACAGTATTAACATAGCGGGACATAGCAGTTGCGTTGCGCTCCAAAACGCGATAAATAGCACAAATTGAACTTTTTAAGATCCAAATTTTACTCATTGAATTTATTACTTTTGACGCGGAACAAAGTTCGCCGGGTCAGCTAGTATGATAATAAATGGCTCACACCAATGACAATTCGAAGTTCTTTTCGGAAGTTATGTGTGAAAAATATCGATGACTGAAAATTTTGTGCCCGGTATGGCAACAGGTTCGCCACATATTGCATTTGGGACGCAAACGTAACGGCGAGACGAGGCTTAACAGCCTGCCTACACCTTCACCAGGCGTGAAGTTATGTGTTTATGATAATAAATTTGTACATGGATTTTAAGGGTTACTTAAAGTTATTTATTATGGATGTTATTTATTAGTGACAAAAAGTTATTAATAATTTTTAAGCGCTCAACATTAAGTTCGCTGTATTGTTATGTTTTAAATTTACCTGTAAGCTGGTTTTCCTTATAGAGCACTGGTCTTTCAGGCCTTCCAGCTGTGCCAGCAGCTGTTGTTCCGTGGCTGAAGACTGTTTTAGCTGTGCCGTTAACCTGGAGTTCTGTGCAGTGAGTTCAGCAATGAGGCTTGCCTTTTCTTCATCGCGCTGTACATAAAAATATTTATGTATTACTTTTAGATAAATTAAATAAAGTTCTTTAAAAACTATTGAAGTTGACATTACTTTTTACTTTTAGGATTCACTCGATTTCAATATATGCCATTTTTGAGCAAGTGCTATTTCATTAGTTCTGCTATAAGTAATTAAAGACAACAAATATTAATATAGTCGTTGTACTTTAATGTAGTCACTAAAGAATTTGATCATGATCAAGAAACACATAAGAGTATGATTAGCTCACAAAAGTAAGGCAGAAATTTTACTCAATAACATTACTTTAGAAAATTCACTAAAAAATTTTAGGACCTCTGTTAATTCTTTCACATTAACGGTAAATTGTCAGTTTCCTATGCAAGTCGTGGACATCAAGTAATAACTACTATACACCTACATGTTGTAAACAAACATACTATGCATTAAAATTTTTAATATTATTAGTATTATTAATATACGTAACACATAACACTTTCAAGGAAGCAAGTGAAGTGTGTAAGGAGGACCGGCTTTTGTGGCAATCGGTTCTTTCTGCTCGCTTCGCAATGACCTTGGCGTGAAGTTATAAACTTAATACTTGTTACTTTAGCGATACTTTATTATTATTATTCACTGTAATATATTACAAACAATATCTGGCACATTTATTTGTAATATTTCAGTTTCAATTGTTACTAAGATTTAATCTGACATTAAAACTACAATTAACATATGTTAATATACAATTCCTTATTGTATAACATGATTTTGCTTGTGTTAACTATGAGTCATTATTGCGGTTTTGGGTTCATCCATTTTATATTCGAATGTGTAGCACACAGTGACTCTTCCTCAGTTTTTACGAAACTACACAGTACTAGCTGATTTGACGAAAAATATTTATCTGTAATCCGCTCCAATTTGTCATAGAATTATATATAAGATATGGATATTATAGATCTTCAACTATAAATGGGCTATCTTACGCTGGAAGAATACTTCAAATTGGTGCCATAGTTCATGAGATAAGCACCTTCAACTAAACAAACTCACCAGCTACAGATATGTACAGATCCTAAGGAAACCGAAGAATAATTTTTACAATATTTATCACCCATTATTTCCGAAAAGTCTCGAAATCTCTGAATGTAAACACATAACATAACTTCACGCCTTGTGTTACCCGAAGGTGTAGGCAGCGGCTGTTAAGCCTCGTCTCGCCGTTATGTTTACGTCCCAAATGGAATAGGTGGCGAACCTATTGCCATACCGGGCACATTGCACAAATCACAAATCACAAATCTCTGAATGTGAAGCGGAGAAATGAGTTACTAGATCAAGAAGACTGTTCTAACACTATAGTACTCTTAAACTGCTAAGCTTAAGATATTACAACCAGCTTATCTTATGCACATCAAGCGTGGTTAATCGTCTAATCAGCTGTAAAGGAGCTCATTCTGCTACAGCAATATGGACTCTTACCCATGGTAATAAATGACATTGCGCAATAAAATTAATTCGCGCAGAAGTTTTCCCCCATTGATTTTGGAAGGACGCCAGATGGCGTGACGTGTTTACGACATTATGTTACCCAAACATTATTGTTTAAACACTTAAATGTTCAAGCGTTCTAATTAAGAGTGGATTGCAGGAGATAATTGAATATAAATATTGCGCGGACATTATAACAGTGGTGGAGCCAAGTGGTTCGCTGCATGAATGGGCCAGCTCAAACGGTGAAATACCACGACCTCTCAGAAGATCGACGTAAAGTGGCTCATGCCGCGTTTCGTTCGGTGAGAGAAGTACCTGGAGGCCCACCTCCCTTCCCTATCTTACTACCTTAAAGGTCGGCAACGCAACGGTATCACTATACGTGTTGCTGGTGTCTATGGGCGGCGCAGGTTGCTTATCATCAGGTGACGCGCTTGCTCGTTTGCTCTCCTATCCCATAAAAAAACATATCACAGCTTTGGATCAATTGTGTCATTTGTAGTACGCTAGTAGTAGCTAGTATAAAGAGTATAAATCAATCTATGGTAATTATCTTAAAGAGAAAGTATTTATTAGTTAAGTAATCAATAAACTCTAAAAGTGATAAACCGATTTAAACAAATATTCCACTTTTGGACAGCTACTTTATTCAGTAACATAACATTTCTTCACGACTTTTTCTACCCGAAGGTGTAGGCAGTGGCTGTTAAGTCTCGACTCGCGGTTATGTTTAGGATGGCTATGGTTATGTTTAGCCAGGATTATAATCCACGATCACTGGATTCCGAGGCACCCCGCTTCGGAAACTCGACCATTGGACCACCGAGACTTTTTTAACCTACAACCCTTTTTTAACCCTAACAGCACAAATATACGATGCAAAATCAGATGGATTTAGAAGTCGAGGACGGCCAAGACACACATTTCATGACCAAATAGAGCAAGTTCTGGAGGAAGGTGATGTTAGGAGCCTCAGAAATCGACGCGCGTGCATGAAATTCAACGAAGCGAGTGAGGTGTGTAAGAATCGTGCCTTATGGCACTCCGCTCACTCTGCCTACCCCGCAAGGGATTTGGCGTGAAGTTATGTATGTATATAATCCATAACAAAGATTGTATTTATTTTAATTTTAGTATAGCAATCGTGTATATCACGATGGTCTGATTGTGTATATTTTTGAAATTAACGCAGGTAAAGCTACAAACAGAAGCTAGTATTTGTACGCGGCCTTATTGAAACAGCAGCATAAGAAAATTGTGACGTAATTTTTAAACAATAACAAAATGAATTTTACAGAAGATTACAATAAGTAATATGAATTTATCAAAAAATACAAAATATTGCATAAAATCCAAATAATATTAACTGGTTTTTCACCCACAAAGATTTAAAAAATAGACTTTCATAGATAAACTTTGTCTATGACTAATTTTACAAAAACCAAAATACATGGCCTTGGTAGTATATAGTTTTGTTACCGGCCTTCATCACCTTCCTGCCAGGATGCTCTGGTGATGACTTCCGTCCACACAACCTTACCAATTACCTGCTTGTGATCAGCCACCCGTTTAGTATTTGCCAACACGAAAATAAAATTTACAGAATTGTACAATTTTGAAAACTACATTCTAAGAATTGTCAGATGCTTCAGCGTAGTAAATTTTAAAATAATTATTGTGAGTAACTAATAAAAAATACTTTGAGCTATTTGAGTAACTTGTTGACTTCAGACAGGTTATCCTTCCTTTACTAACTTATCCGTATTATTATTCGTTATCCGTTCCATAACACGAGGATTTAGTTGCTTATCTAGAAAAACTAGTGGGCGCTATATGTATTGTGTCTGAAAATTAATATTACTAAACGATTTTCCTGAAGTTAAAATGTATATTATTAAATAGGTTTTCTGTGCTAAGACTGGGTTCACAAACCATTTTCGTTCTCGAATCATGGATAATTATTGCACAATTTTCTAAAAGTTAAATCAATCCAAGATTCGAATCCAAATAACACTAACTTATAATCAAATTAGGAAGTATTAATTAAGTATTATCGTACAAATCAATTTCTTTTCATTAATGTTATTTTCTAATTTCCTAAACAAATAAATACAAAAGTTTCGTTCACAATAATGACCGTACAACATACAGGGTGCGCCGCTAATTGACTAATTGTCACTGAAAGCCACAGGGTGTAGCCGGTGACGGAGGCTTCGGTGAATTGCGTCATGGTGACCTTCGGAACGTGTACCCTCAACGTGCTTCAGTATTTATTTGCGATCGATATATTTATTTTCTAGAAATAAGATTATTACAAGGTTTCACAGACACGTTGTTTGAGACTTAAAAAGCCTTCGCATTTAATAAAACACCTATACGTTATATAAACTCCCACATTTCTATATCTTCTATAATTTCTTTTTTCATAATCAAGTATTACCTTCTCTTCTTAGCATTAATTAAATCTATTTAAAAGATTTTATTTATCTAATTACGGCGCAAAGATAGTTCTAACTGTAAAAGTTAATCCCTGTCCTCCCTTCGGCAATACAGCCTTATTTAATAATTAGGATAACTGATGCAAACTAATATTGTTAACTGACAGCTCAATCATATTTAACGGAAGTTGGGTATAGCAGAGTGCGCATGAAAGTACAATAAACGCGGTTAAAATGAGAACTTTGCGCAAAATTTGCGGAGTTGCGTTCTGCAAATTTGCTAACTGCATCGAAAACAAGTTTGTAATGCAGGAAGTTGGATTGAACGAGAGTGTCAGTATTGAATTAAGGAGGCCATGCTTCGATGGTTCGGAAATGCAGAAAGAATGGACGATGCAAGTTTGACTCAGCAGATATACAGTGCAAAAGCGGAAAGATGTAGGAGACGGGGACAGCCATGACATACTTTCCATGACAAAATCGCACGTATTCTTGAGGAAGGTGACGATAAGAGTATAGAAGGGACTTAAGTGAAGTAAGTAGATTGTAACCCTTCAAATATGAATTTGAAATAAAATCCGTCGTGTTTTGTTTCAACAAGCGTTCCAAATTTAAACGTGACGTATTTTTTTTTAATAAACTGATAGATTGGACTGCAGAGTATCGAATTAACTGGACAGGCTATAAAAGAAAGCGTTGCCAATACGATTAGAATGTACAGACGACCAAGGTTAAGTAACAGAACGTAGTCTCACAAACTAGTTTTGTATATCCTAGGCATATATGTATATCCTAGGCTATAATGCCTAAGTCATGATTCATAAGTCCATAGATAGGGCATTAGAGCAGTATTGCGTAGATACCTACTGCTTCTAATGCAGATCAATTAAATGGTCACATTTAAACGGCTAACGTTTCGAACTGAAGAGTGGCACACCAATTACCTACGAATTGTCTTTGAAAGTAAGTTGCTGAAGATGTGGCTTAGATGTCTTAGACGTGATCGTGATGTGTATTTGATGTTTGTATGCGACTTTGTTATTTTTTAATAACCCGAATTTCTTATTTGTACAGGTGCATTGTTATAAATTTTGAAAATTTACTTCTTGAAAATCTAATGTTTTCTGTCCCATCATGTGAAGTTTTCTTTTTATTTCCCTATAATACTTATTCTACATCAACAGCCAGTGTTCGTGGCTAAGTTCATGGTAAAAAAATACATTCAAGACTCTAATACCTGCGGGCCTATTATGAATACTTAATTCCAGTCAGCTTACGCGCTGCCTTGCTGTACTTACTGTACCCGGATTCAAACACGAGACCTACTAAAATATAAGTCCAGGTGTTAAATCACTAGAGGCGATACGAAGAAGTCTAGTATCGTACACGTTATTAATATAAAACTGTGTATGACATTAGAATGTCAACCGCAGCTCAAGGACTGTCATAATAGGATTACATTCGAGATTAATATAACACGTTTTATGGCCAAAACTGTAAGTAAGGTTTCAATAAAGGCTTGGGCCCATTGAAAGCGGAATTAATACTATACATGTAACTAAGGTCTTAATTTTTTTTATCGATTATTGAGGAACAATGTTTAATTGTAGTGTGTAGAGATTTTACTAACGAAATTATTAATTTAATTAGCAATAAGTATTGCATAAATTATTGATATTTTTAAGGGCAAGAAGGGAAGACGTGTCACCTGTTGTTAATAGACAAAAGCTGCCTAAAGACACCTGCAGCATCGAGGGAGTCACATCTGACTTGCTGGACTTTAAGGTCATTCGTTACTCGTCGTTGTTCCCTAATCATCGAGCCTGAAGGAATCTGGTTCATCATATTTTACTTTAAATTGGTATTTGATGTATGTGCGATGAGATTTCCTTATTGTTTAGGCAGCAGTTACGTTTTACTTTGTACAAAACAGATATGTTAACTTAATTTTGCATAAAGTTATTCAGGACATTTTTTTACTGAAAAATTCTGAAGCACACAAGTTTTCTATTTTATTTTTTAATATTAAACAAATTAAATTTAACTCGCTGTCATTCACAACATGCAGAAACCTTGACAAAACAAGACAAGTGTAAAAATATAAAATAAAAATGTGCAACTTCAATGTCAATTACAGACATATATATAGTGGCGGCCATTTAGGAACAAAATCCCGCGTGACAAATGGTAGGGTCAAGGTGTTAGCGTTATTGTTTTAAAATCTGACATTTAGCTGTAACAATACAACACTAACAACAATTTGGATACGTTCAATTTAGCATTTTTTAAAATGTTCTTTAATTTAATGCATTTGTGTCTATTATAATAAAATAAAAATTAAATCCAGAATACCACCTACGTCCTGATCATAATTGAATCCAAAGACACCCCAGAATCTAACATCCATTAAGAACTAAAGGAGGTTATAGAACATACTAAATAGGTAAGTCTTTTACAATGTTTTATACACTGAAAAACATAGCACTCCTTTTGACGTAGTCGAGTAAAATTTACATTTGTAAAATTGTGTTAAACTCTGACACTGCAATTATACCATGGTTAAAAAAGACTAATTGCGAAATCGTTATCTTTATTTTTCATTGTTTTTAATTTAAAAAAAAACTATTAGAAAAAAAAATACATTGTCATGTATCGCGAAATGATTTGCTAATCTCCACTGCCATTGATCATGAAAAAATAAATGAGCAGTTCAATAGCCGGAACATTTACAGTTAAAAAATACAGTTGATTAATAGGAAATAGTTCAACATTTTCAAAGCATTATGTCCGGATAACGGCGAATTCCAGATGACATTAGCAAAAAAACAACATGGCATACAAATACATAAGTTGCGTTTCGAGTTAGTATCTAATGGAAAATAATTTTGACATTATTTTCGCTCTGCTTACTCATTGTGATAAAAACTATAGGCCATATTGGTTGAATAATAATGTGAGCTGATTGATTCAAAATAATTAATTATTTGTAATGAGAACATTACTACTTCATTATTATTTTCACCAATTTTGTACGCGTGGAATTTGGCGGGAAATAAATAACTACAAATGATATCTATAATAACATCCAAATTCAAACAAAGTTTAATTTTAGTTTGTAGATAAAACGTTGGTTCAACTACTAGCTGTGGAATCGAGGTCGGCGGGTTTGATCCCTAACCGAGTACAAACATTTGCCACAAGCATGCATGTTTGTATGGTGTCTGGGTATTATCGTATTATCGTTTATCTAGTTTCCGTAACATAAGCATTTAGTTACTTAGCTTAGGAACTAGAGGGCGCTATGTGTATTGTGTCCAAGATATTACTAGTATCGGAAATTTGCTGATTTACAGATCTCTAGTTAAATTTTTGAGTGTAGTAATAAAAAAAATCATAGTGACAATAATAATGATGAAGTCTCTCAAGATTGTTGAATATTAAATTGTATTGATTGATTAAGAAATTGTAAAAAAAACGCAATCAAATAAAAACAATTTCAAACTTATGTAATCAAATACTTTAACAAGAAATAGGTCTGAAACAAAATAGGAATACTAATTGTCTAATTTATATAGAAAAAATGTCATGACATAAGTGAATTTTCGACATTTGTCGATAATTAAATCAATCGTACTTACGTGACTAATTAAATTGGTTACGAAAATACCTATTTGGTTAAGAATTGAAAAAAAAAACCATCCAATTCTATTCGTGTTCTCTGTCAATTTAGGCTAATTTCACGTAAATATGTATAGCCTCAAAGAATTACGCAGATTGAGTAAGAGATGTATGTAGGGCACTTTTGTAAAAGTTACATCAAAATCAAAAATCAAAATCAAAATCTCATTTATTCAGTTTAGGTCATTAAAGACACTTATGAACGTCAATAATTTCAATCCGCCAATTCGATTACTCACGTCCTGAGAAGAATTGGCAAGAAACTCAGGGGAGTCTTTTTTTTTTCTTTTTACTTAATTTTAAGTAAACTAAATTACAAATTATTAGAATAATTTATAGAGCAAGATGAGGTTCCTCACGTAAAACTTAGGACACAGTACGTTAATATTCTTTGGACGCTTGAACAGACCAGTCCCCACAAACAGCACCCGTTCACGAGCATGACCCATATCTCAGCCATCGCCTCCCTCGCCATATTTTAGGGAAGGTGGCGACCCGATCAACGACGCCGCTATAAGCAAGGACTTTTCAGTGAGCATGACTTATTCAAGATCCCAGACAAAACAAAAAAAGAAATTAGTAAGCTTGCCGGTGAGAAACGTCATATTGCACACAATCCTACTAATTAACAGTAATGTTTAGTTAGCAGATTAACAATATTTTGCTACAGCAAATACAAACAATATAACACAAGAGAAGCAATTCAATTCCAAACGGTTTTAT
The DNA here is from genome assembly GCA_905147225.2 of Euproctis similis. Taxonomy (NCBI): domain Eukaryota; kingdom Metazoa; phylum Arthropoda; class Insecta; order Lepidoptera; family Erebidae; genus Euproctis; species Euproctis similis. Next base: position 23,746,239 of record LR990110.1, read on the forward strand.
CATTGATATAATCTGCGATACAGTAATAAGCCCTTGAATATAGTCTACTTTTAACATATTTCTTAAATTTACATAACGATAATTCAACCGCGTCGTTTGGAAGCTTATTATAAAAGCGTATACATTGACCTGGAAACGCGTTAGAAATTTTATGGAGCCTAGTAGTGGACACAGCAAGTTTGTTTTTATTTCTTAAGTTTAATTGATGAATATCACTGTTTTTCTTAAATTTAGTTATATTTTTATGAACATAGATTAAATTATCATAAATATATTGTGAATGTAACGTCATTATTCGTATCTCTTTAAATTTACTTCTCAGTGTATCCCTGGGACTCATCATATAGATAGCACGAATAGCTCGTTTCTGGAGCACAAAGACCGAGTCTACATCCGCAGCACTACCCCAAAGCAATAGACCATATGACATAATGCTGTGAAAATAACTAAAATATACTAAACGTGCAGTATCAACGTCGGTCAGTTGACGTATTTTCTTTACAGCGTAAGCGGCTGAGCTAAGTCTACCAGATAACGTCTCTATATGTGGGCCCCACTGTAGTTTAGAGTCTAATGTTATCCCAAGAAAGACAACCTTATTGACCAATTCCAGTCTCCTGTTGTCCATCACGACACTGGTTTTTACTTGTTTAACATTTTTTGTGAAAAATCTAACATATTTGGTTTTGCTACCATTTAAAAGCAAATTATTAGCACTAAACCAGTTTACTATCTTTGAAAGAGCATTGTTTACATCGTCAATTAATGATAGTTGTCTCTTTACCTTAAAAACTAAAGAAGTATCATCTGCAAACAAAACTATTTCATGATTGTCCTTTACAAGATAAGGTAGATCATTAATGTACAAAAGAAACAGGAAAGGTCCCAAGATAGAGCCCTGCGGCACCCCCATTGCTACGGCTGATCCATGTGATCTCTTTCCGTTAACATCTACTGTTTGGATCCTATTACGTAGGTAAGAAGTAAGAAGATCCAAAGCAATGCCCCTTATGCCATAGTGATGTAGTTTTCTGACCAGAGTCTTATGCTGGACACAATCAAAAGCTTTAGATAGGTCACAAAATACCCCATAGGCATCCTGCGACTCCTCCCAAGCCTCAAATATACTTTCGAGTAATTTTACCCCAGCATCACATGTTGACCGTCCTCGAGTGAAACCGAATTGTTTATTATGCAGCAGACTATTTTCATTAAAGTATTTAAGTAACTGAGCGAGGATTAGTTTTTCGAAAATTTTACTTAATGTAGGTAGTACAGATATTGGTCTAAAGTTAGTGGGTTCTAATGTACTACCTGATTTATGCAACGGAATAATCTTGCTTAGTTTCATCAGGTCAGGAAACACACCACAATCAATACATTTATTAAAAATCACAATTAAAGCGGGAGCGATAGTGCTAAATAAGTTGCATAGGGCTTCATCCATGATTTCTATGAAAGAGTTAAGGTCCGCAGCAGGTGGTTTGTATACACATAAAACAATGAACTGCTCCAATTGTACACAGGACAGTTCTATGGAACATTCTACAGAGAGGGACACAATATCTTTCCGTTCTTTAAATTTAAGGTTTTTATTAAGCAAGATAAGCGACCCCCCATGTACTGTGTTGACCCTGCAGAATGAACTGCCTACCTGGTGGTTGCTGAAATTAAACATAAGCTGATGCTTCTTCAACCAATGTTCAGTGATACACATAATACTAATGTTATCAGCGTTCATGAATAATTCCAGTTCTAGTTGCTTGCCTTCAGTCATACAATATATATTCTGATGGATCAGATGCATCAGATGAGTTTAATATATTATTTAATTGGCTTGTGCTGTATGAATTAGCCTGTCCTATTACTAGAATAGGAGCGAGCTACCCTGACGTAGAATATTTTTATTATAACTTCATGCCTTTTACCAAGATGTAGGTAGACAGCGCATACCTACACCTTGGTAAAAAAACATGATCCTCGACTAGCCAAATTTTTACGCCCCAAATGGAGCAAGGTGGCAGAACCTATTGCAATACACCACAATGTTTTCAGTCAGCATCACTTGCAAAAAGCATACCAAGAAGCTATTGGTGAGAAGCCCGGATTCGATATCACGACTTTTTGATTCCGAAGCAGACTGTTCGACCTCCAGACCGACGAGAATACTTTTAAGAAAAAATCTGTTAAGAATGTACCTACTTATATAGACGATCCACTTATATTTTGATGAGACCAGGCAAGGGATTTTTTAAATTATTTTTGCATAAAGTTGCAAACCGAAGCTAGTAAAAAAGAAATATCAGACATGTTCTAGTAAACGATTGAGAGCTAATATAATTTTCGAAAAATAAAAGAAGAGACCGACCCAAAATTTGTCCACGTACTAACAGTACCTAAAAGATTTGGATATTTGGAACAGTTTCAAGTTTCTTATCAGGCCATTTAAAATTAGCATATGATTATGATCACTGTTGTAGGGTATTTGTTAAACTTAAATTAGTCTTACAGTACAATAATACCTGTTTGACAGTGGTATTCCTAGAGCCGATCTTGGACGTGAGTTCTTTGATGTCATTCTGCAATTCCAAAATCCTCGCTTCATACTCTCCCTCTGTGGTGTCCAGCCGCCGTCTCAGTAGATGTTTCTCTTGTTCCAGCGCCTGTAAACATAGAAAAAAAAACTAATGAACTTCATTTTTTTTTAAATCTTTTGTTTCACGTCAGCCATCTTTGAAACTCAACGAACGGTTTAATTGAACGAATGGGAACTAAAAAAAAATGATGCTCTTGCTTCCGCGGAACAAAATGGCGAACTGTTCCGTCATTTCCCGTGTATTGTTTTATGTAGAAATATATCATTAGAAAGTATAACTTACTGTATTAAAAATATAATACCATAATATAAATATTATAAATTAATAAAGGGTACGCCGAGGTCCACCATCTTGATATGTAAAGTACTACGATCTCTTAGAATATCGACGTAAAGTACCTCTTGTCGAGTTTCGTTCGGTGGGAGGTACCCAGAGGACTCTCTTCCTTCCCCATCCCACTTCCGACCCCTTCTCTATATTATTTTAAAGGCCAGTAATGTAGCCTGTCTTGCCATTGCCCGCTATCCCATGTAAAAGCAGATATATGTGCACACGTGGTGGGAGATTGCGTGTGTAATGATAGTATAGACTACCTTTATGGGGATAGGCAGTGTATCTAAAAAGTTCTGAGGAAGAGTTGACAAGTTGGCCGAATAAAATTTATAGTACTCAGCCTACACCTTCGGGTAGAAAAAGGCGTGAAGTTATGTTATAAACATAATTATAAATATATATGTATATGTTTAAACTATTACAAAAGCGAATCATTAATCATAGCGACATTATATCAATAAAAATATCCATATTAATGATCAAGTAAGGTATGACACGTAGCGGCGACATTGTCATTTACCATTAGTGATGTGCACAAATCTATCGACAACTAGTGATGTCCATAGTACATACATACTCAACTTAATATATAATACATGAAATAATTCCGGGCAACTGCTAGTGAACGATTAAAACAGGCAGAAATTGTAACTGTACTAATATTTGGAATATTTGATAGTATAGCCACACAGTTTGCTGCATGAAATGGGACAGCTCAACCGGTGAAATGTAATTTTTTAAATACATACATACATAGCTTCACGCCAAATCCCTTGCGGGGTAGGCAGAGAAGACAGAGCGTCATAAGGCACGATTCTTAGACACTTCACTCGCTTCGTTGACTTTCATAACTCTTTTCATGCACGCGCGTCGATCTTTGAGGCTCCTAACATCACCTTCCTCCAGGACATTTTATAAAATAATTGTATTTATTAAAGTGTTTGTTTTAAAAACAATTACAGTTCCGCGCGGATCATTAAAACTAAAAAAACTTGTAATATTGTCTATCTAGACAATCTAATTATATATAGAGTGTGCGAGCGAAGCTGCGAGTCGAGGCTAGTTATAAACCCAGGATATCTTCGCTTCATAACTTTTATATTGCATCAAATAAAACCTTAGACATTGTCTATATTAATTTATTTATAAAATCTATCAATATAACAACAACATAATATGTAACACAAACCAATTTATTTATTTTTTTCATGAACAATGTATATTAATTTGTTTACGCGTCATTCCGCCATATTGGATAAATAGACGCACATTGACAAAGGCGAGTAATTGCTTTACGACATTCATATATATATTTTCTGATACACTTGTATAAATATCACTAAGTAAAGAAAAAATATTGTTCGCCATTGTGAATTAAATTCCGCCATTGTAATAAAATATTATTAAATATTATAAAGCAGATTTAGATTGTTTGTTATCGATAAATTGTCAATGTAACTTTGGAACAACTACCATCTTTTTGTTCATCACTCGTGAAAATGATCTCTGTAAAGAGTTCGAAACGTCGGGAAATAAATAAAAATAAGTAATAAATAAACGCGATATAATCCTAAAAGTTGTTTTAATGTTATGAGCGTGATTCGCGAAAATCTTAGAAATAAACAATGTAACGAACTGATCTTCAATAATTATTTCAGCATTTTTTTTTCAAACAATAATCCTTTTTCTACCCGAAGGTGTAGGCTGTGTCTGGTAAGTATGTACCTAGCCTAAGAGATGTTGGAACACTCTTTTAAGTATTGTAATCCTGGAGTGCATTTAAGAATGTATATTATATTAACCTTAATTAACTTCAAAATTGATTTAAGATTGATTAGTCATATTTATGAGAATTACATACGTTATTTTATTTTTCACAGTTTGCTCAGTTGCGTATATAAATACCGCGTATAAAAAAACCTTTTCTTTTTGGTTTCGCAACAACAAAAAAGTATATAAAGGTCTGGGTGGTCCAGTGCTCGAGCACCCCGCTTCTGAATCTAGAGGTCGCGGGTGTGAATCCTCACACTGGCTCACACCAATAACTTTTCGGAAGTTATGTGTCAAAAATATCGATGACCCATTTGGGACGTAAACATAACGGCGAGACGAGGCTTAACAGCCGCTGCCTTCACCTTCGGGTAGAAAAAGGCGTGTAGTTGTTGTTAGTTATGTTATAAATATTTAAGATTCATACTTCTCTTTCCTAAATTTAGGTATACTAATTTAAACGTAAAAGAAAGCTAAATAGAAACAAGCTATAAATTATAGCACATATTATCTTTAAATCTTTTAACAGCCACAATTAAAGCTAATCAAGTTACCCATGAACTTTCTAAGTGTAATATCATAAAAAGTATGTAGTCAGAAGCCAGAAGATACAAACTCGAACAATAGATTTATAAGACAAATACAAATTACATTGTCAGAATTATACAATCTCAAATATATTTAATTACGGTGTGAATATACAATATTTTTGGGGATTAGAAATTTACATGGAAACAAGGGTACGAGAAAGCCATTGTGGAGAATCAACGACCCGGTTAGTGATGACTTATGTGATTCCCTGATCCATGCCATGATCATCTGTGGTATACTTTATGTGGAGCATTTTCACATCATTTATAAAGGTGAGGTGTTCGTAAAGACCGGTGATGGTAGCGGAGCGATAAGCGGTAAGATCAGCGATTTATGTAGAATATTTGCCTGAGTGTATAAATCTGTTTGCGCATAATAAAACTGGAGTATTTGTGTGTTGCTTACAGATAATACTATAGATAACGTAGGTATTTAATTAACCTTAAAGGTACGATGAAACCAAATCTTGAAGTGATAAAAAAAACCTTGTTTTTTTATGGGATAGGAGGGCAAACGAGCTGGCGTGTCAACTGATGGTAAGCAACCAACGCCGCCCATAGACACCAGTAACACATATAGTGTTACTGTTGCGTTGCCGACCTTTAAGGGATAGGGCATAGGAAAGGATGGGGAAGGGGGTGAGCCTCCGGGTACCTCTCTCGCCGAACGAAACGCGGCATGAGCCACTTTACGTCGGTCTTCTGAGAGGTCGTGGTATTTCACCGATCGAGGCGGCCCATTCATGCAGCGAACTGCTTGGCTCTACCACTGTTTCATAACAATGTCGAGATATGAGAAGTCGTGGTTTTTTGCAGAACCAAATTCCACCTAAACCAGTATTTATAACATGAAAAAATATGTGCATCATGTTTTATTTTCAATATATTTTAGAAATGTTTGAAAGATCTTGGACAATGTTAACTTTTAAATTTACAATTCAGGAATAGCATTATATGGATTCAGCAGTTAATTGAATGCTTCGTTCAGTAGCGTATTTCGAGATAGTCGACTAGTGAGGATAATCGCGAAACGCTCCGCTCCATATTCCGCTTTTACTTACAACGAAACAGCTACCTTTAAACTTTTACCCGAACAATGCAAACTTTTTAAGTCACATGAATGATGGTGAAATTAGTTAAATTGTGATCATTACTCGTTGATTCAATGTGGTTATATGGTTTTTTTTCTTCAGAATTCATTTCAAAGTCTTTCATAACAAAAGATATTTCATTGGGTCACCTCTGAGGGTGACGTCGGAGACAAGGCTGTGAAGCAATAAGTTGATATGATTGAAAGATGAGGTCGGTGATATGTTAAAGAAGCGTTAAGCCTCTTGTTTGAAGGATGATTATATATTGACTAACCAGATATACAGTACCTAGGAGACTCAGGTGAATTTATATATACATGTAATATTGTATGTCATGCACTAAACTGTGTTAGTAATTACGTATCTATTTATTATATTTGTATCTACGTATCTAAGAACCTTCAGATAGTCCTAGATAATATTGGAAGAAATAAAACAAAACTTGAATAATTTAATTATTTATTGGTATAATTATTAGGAAAAAGAATATTATTTCAAGGGTGTAAGACAGTATGTTTAAAAGCAATAGGTATAAAACCGCCACCCCATCTCTTCCCGTAGGTGTCGTAAAAGGCGACCAAGGGAAAAGCTAGAAGAATGGGCAGCAGCATTCTCTCTCAAGACAATACAGCCAACTGCGATCGCCAACCGCCTCCCAAGCGTGGCGATTATGGCAAAAGCCCCCCATGATTGAGCGGACCGGCAGTTGTGGCGCTCTATGGGGGAGGCCTATGTCCAGCAGTGGACCTCAAAAGGGCTAATGATGATGATGATGATGATATATAAAAAAGAAATACAAAATGAACAGGTCGATAAAGAAAAGTCAGTCGACTTTAAAATAGCACACCGGTAACGTCTCACCGTGCTGAATTGATTTATACGTAGGAAGCGTTCACTGAAGCGAGTTAATCAACATCAAAATTGAGAACAAAAAATGGAGAATCTCTTAAAAAGTGTGGGAATTTAATAAGACTTGACAAGCATTCGTACTATTTGTCATAGGAAGTGGAAATAATGTAGACTAGATATTGAAACTGATAAAAGAACCAGTTCGATTCGTGTGATAGAACTATTTTAAGTTTTAAAATCTAATTAACAATTCTTGATATTAGCGAGTTCATACATATTCGTTTTTTAAAAACTTATATTTAAATATCTATAGTTAATATTGTAGTGCATATATTCAGAGATTCATATGTTGTATTATATGATATATTTTTTTCTTTGTACTCACACGATTTAATCATTTGCCACTTTCAAATATTAAGAAAATTGATGTAACGTGCAAAAACGGAATTATGTAGGAGTCTAGGAATTCCATGGCCCACTATTCTTGATAAAATTAAATGTGTCCTCACGGAAGGTGATATCAGGAGCCTTAAAAGCCGACAGTTGTGAAAGTCAAAGAAGCGAGTGAGGCGTGTAAGAATCATGCCATATGGCGCTTCATTCTCTCAGCTTACCCCGCAAGGGACTTGGTGTAAAGTTATCTACGTATTAGTCAAATATTTTATTAGTAGTAACGGCTCGTAAAACTCATCTCAAAAGTGTAGTCTGCTTGCAGAATATAACAATGACATGACACTTTCATCTCACGAAGTAGACGACCCACATACCGCGGGTCTGACAACGTCAATGGAATTAGGAGCAGTAGGTACTGATTGCAATTGATAGCAAGATAATTAGTACATGTGTTGCAAGTATTAAGTGGAGAGCGGACGAGACGGAGGTATGAGATACAGATTATTCTATTAATATTAAAGATTATATCTGAAACTGTCTAAAAAGTTACGGTGGTCCATTGGGCGAGCACACGACTCTGAATCCAGAGGTCGCGGGATCGAATACTGGCACACACCAATAACTTTTCGAAATGAATTTCGAAAGTTATGTCTGATAAATATCGATGACTAAAAGCTTTGCGCCCGGTATGGTCATAGGCTCGCCACCTATTCCATTTGGGTCGTAAATATAACGGCGAGTCGAGGCTTAACAGCCACTGCCTACACCTTTGGGTAGAAAAAGGCGCGAAGTTATGTATGTTTATGTATATCTGAAACATAATGTCAACCATGAAAATAGTATTATGATTTTAAAGGTAATATTAAGAAAAATGTGTACATTGGTGATGAAAAAGTATGAAAGTAAAGTTACCAAGTACCAACTCGAATAGACTGTTACACCATTCTTGTTTGTAATCACAATTACGCAGATATACATAGCCAAAATCATCGTAAAGTGGCTGTTACCGAATCTCGTTCAGGTATCCGTAGGTACACTTTCTTCTTCACTGTCCACTACCACTTCCCAGAGGCTTAAGATGGGGAGAGCTCCATCGAAAACTCTGACCCTCTCCCGCTTGATCATTTGCCACTAAAATCTATTAGGCTTTCATGAGCATTGGTTGTGGTCTTAATGTTCTTGAACATACAAATGTTTTGAAATACGCATATATTAAGATTAATGGATTAAGAGTAATAAAGTCTCGGTGGTCCAGTGGTCGAGCACCCCGCTTCTGAATCCAGAGGTCGCGATTTGGGACGAAAACAACGGCGAGTTGAGGCTTAACAGCCACTGCCTACACCTTCGGGTAGAAAAAGGCGTGAAGTTATGTTGTTGATGTTGTTGTTATACCTAGATTTTATACTATTAAGAACCTTGAATATAATAAATTATAGCCACGCACAAAAAAAGTAATGTTACATTTTTACTTAGTAAATTGCTTTTAACATATTACACCGTACATAATCAAATTGACCGATTCTTCCGTTTCTATTGTTCTACAGTTTTACCGTGGTTTGTAAAACTAAGGGCCTGCTCAACCTATTATAGATTGCATCTCTTATCTTGGTAATTTTGTTTAAAGTGGAACGAGCATGAAGACAGAACACGATGATCGCAGTTAAGATAAGTCTAACCATAGCTCTTAAGCCTTAGCTAAAATCGGTGCAGTCTTTTATACTATTAAGCGTGCCAAATAATACACATACGTTTGTAAGTGTAAAATCGAAAAATAAATCCCCCATACAGCGCAGTTGGCTAAAGTAATAGTAAGAAGAATATCATGTAAATCATATTATCACATAACACGGATTCTTGATCTGTTGTTTGTTAAATATATACCTTCACGCTTTTAATGTTCGATGGTGTAGTTTAATTTTGTCAACAGTCTTGGTGGTCCAGTAGTCGAGCTTCACGCTTCTGATTCAGATTTCGTGTGATTCATTCCGGGCTCACACTTTGTTGCCAATTCGGTATATGACAACGGGTTCTGCCACCTATTCCATTTGGGAGGAAACGGTTCGGCGATTCGAGGCTTAACACATTCCGGTAGAAAAAGGTGTGAAGTTACTTACATACTAGACAGAAAATATATCAATCTACACTCGAAGTATTTAAGAAGCTTGAAGATTTAATAAACCTATTACCGCTCAGAACTTTATATCTCTCGTACATTGGACCTTATGTTAAAGGTCACAAGAACTTCAATTTGTGCAACACTTCCGCAAAAACCCTTGTTTTATTGTTTTGTTTCAACACGCTACTAAGTTCGATTAGGAACAATCTTTTGTTCTAACGGTGTGAAGTGAATTTGTGTTCATTGTTCTTGATTGGCAACCAATGTTTCTATAATTACCAACCAAAACCCACGGGAGCGATTGTGATCGATCTTGGTCTTAATAATTAATTATTTATTTTGACCGGTGATATCTCGATGGTAAAGTAATCGAGTACTTTGACTTCTGATTGAGATGTGCTGAATGCTAATCCGGGTACACACTCATGGATTTTCAGTACTTATGTACGACCTCCGTGATTGAAAAAGCTGTGCCCAATATACGGCAATAGCATCCGACACCTATTGCATATTATGACGTAGGAATTCGGCGATTATGGCTTAACAGCCGCTGCCTACGCCTTTGGGTAGGAAAAGGTGTAAATTTATAAAAAAAAGTAAGAAATATAGATAATTGACAGAATTATGACACTCCTACCATATCGCCGAAGAATTGAACATTTTTACTCAAAGGATTTTCCCAAAAGTCATTGAGGTGTATTAGGATTAGATCCCGGTACCTCTCTATGATAAACTGAAATGTTAAAACACTAAACCGTCGCAACTACAGAGTTACATATTAGCTAAATGCTTCCATTGACTTTTTCGTAAAACTCCTCAACAAGCACACCAGAACAGCCTAACAATGATAAGAATGTGTTCTCATGATTTCTCTATTACCTAGAACGACAGCCATTACTTACCTTTTTTTGTATTTTAATTAATAATTATGAGAACTGTACAATGATACAAACAGCTTGTTAGCTAAAGTTTCGAGTTCCTACTGATCGACCTATTAAGCTAGTTAAGCTCTTAATTCCGCATTATACAAATTTAAAAAACAAGGTCGTAAGTTCTCGACATAAGCTTAAGAGGTAAGCAGAAACAATTGATTGTTTTAACTGTTATAAGCCACTTCTTTAGATTCCTAACTTCATGACAGTATAACAGGCGGACGAGTACAAGTTTACTGTCTTAAACATACATAACTTCAGACCACGTCCCATGCACGGTAGGCAGAGAGAACACAGCAGCATAAGGCATTTTAGGGCTCCAAATATCACCTTTATCAAAGACACGTTCAAATTGGTCATGGAAAGTATATCGTGGCCGTTCTAAACTCCTATATTCTTCCGCTTGAGCAAAAGCGGAATAATGTTGGAGTTTAGAACTGTAATCTGCTTAGTCAATCCTGCATTTTTCCTACATGTCGGAACCATGGCAACATCTTTACATATAAATAAAGTTGATGTGTCTGTTTGTAATATTGAAATAACCCCTTTTACTACACGTCAATAATACGGTACATATACCAAAATAATGTTTTATTTTAGAATATTTGTTTGTCCGTCTGTCAGTATGTTTGTTCCGGGTAATCTCGGAAGCGGCTGGGCTAATTTTGACAGGACTTTTACTGTCAGGTAGCTGATGCAGTAAGGAGTAATGTAGGCTACTTTTTTTTAGAAAATATATTTTATTTATTTATGTATTGTGAAAGGGCGAACCGGAAAAGGATGACCTAGGCGGATCTACCACCAAAAAATCTACGATGTGTTGGTGAGAGGTCAGGTCAGGAGTGGCCACAACCAACGAGCATGTATAAACGTGATAATGAGAGTGGAGGAAGCAAGAAACGTATGTCAGGATTGTAGCAAGTGGACAGAATTAGTCTCTGCCTAGCATGGGAAAAAGGCGTGATTGTATGTATTGCTTCGGAGGCGAAACAGAGTGCGCCGAGTCAGTTAGCGTCTATTAAAATCGAGTAAAAACGAGTTTAGCCCGCCATGATACTGCACAGATGTATTACAGATAATAATCTTACAGGATAGCATCATAACTTTGAAATAAAACGAGTCATAACATGATTGTTGCGCAACACATGTATGTCGCGCGACATTATGAAATTTAGACGCGCAACTATAAATTCAAATGTTTGCAATGTGTAAGACGTCTGTTATACTTTACTAAGTGGCACAAAATGTAATCTCAACAACACTTCCTCACTTCATTCTTGGCGCGTGAAGTTGTGCAATATACTTTTGTATCTCTTATACATTCACGCTGTTTAAAACTTGAAGGTGTAGACAATGTTTCCTCTTGTCCATTGAGTGTCCAGCTATAGATATGTTTAGTTGTTGAATGAATATTTAGAAATTTCAATGGCGTTTGCTAAGATTTGAATCTATGGTTTCGTAAAAGAAGCTCCGTGCTAGTCAACTGGACTGTCAAGTTCATTACTACCAAATATTTACTAAAAAGTATTACGTGGTCTTGTCAGCTGGAATATATCCTGTATTATACATACATAACTTCACGCCAAATTGCGGGGTAGGCAAAGAGAACAGAGCACCATAAAGCATGATTCTTACACGCCTCACTCGCTTCGTCGACTTTCGTAACTCTTTTCGTGCACGCGCGTCGATTTTTAAGGCTCCTAACATCACCTTCCAGCGGAACACCAATGCATATTCCAGGGAGTTTTCCCGATAAAAATGTAACCCCAGCTGTTTAGGCTATAGGACACATGTTAAAAGAACAGCCAATATGACCTCGCAAAACATTACTTTCATGCTTCTGCAGTCGGGTAAAATTATGAGGACAATTTAACACTCAAGGACTTATTGCACACAACTATAATTGTCTCACAGTGAACGGTAGGATTAATTAAACTGCTGATATTTTCGATTTCCTCCGGATTTGTCTAGTAATAAATAAGGTGTAACAGATATAACAGCTAACCTACCGCTCCCCGCAGTTATTCCTGCGCTTTAAGACTCACAAATATGGCAGCAGTTTCCGAGTTTAATTCGTTTAAAATTTTAAATACATATATAAACAGACCTGACGAATTTCGTACCGCTGAGGAACCAATAGGTATACTTTACCTGCTATGGTTTATTTATAATACTGCTTCATTCACTTGAATATTAGCGGGATTATTTATAAAAAAAATCCCAAAATAAATAAGGCATTAGAATCGTCATGATAAATTAGTAAAATACCAATTCATCAGCTTTGTTATATTTATATTATCACACATTTTATTAACTTCAGGAAAGTCAGAATTTGAACTAAAAGTTGGAAAGCTACATCACTAAGCCATAGATACTTGTGATATTTCAAATAGTAGTTACCAAATCAAATTCTTTATGTCTTCTCTCACTTCCTGCAAATAAAGAGATGAAGAGGAACTATTCTCTAGACTGGTATCAGAAACTAATAAAATCATTATTGTAAGCATAACATAACATAACTTCACGCCTTTTAGTAGCCGAAGGTGTAGGCAGCGGCTGTTAAGCCTCGTCTCGCCGTTATGTTTACGCCCCAAATGGAATAGGTGGCGAACCTATTGCCATACCGGGCACAAAGTTTTCAGTTATCGATATTTATCACACTTAACATCCGAAAACAATTTCGAAAAGTCATTGGTGTGAGCCAGTGTCAGGGTTCGAACCCAGCCCTCTAGATCAGAAGCCGTGTGCTCGACCACTGGACCACCGAGACTATTATTATTGCAAGCATTAGTTTGAAAAACCACTATATATTTTGTATTATAATATCAATATATTAAATAGACTTTCACAGAGAGCCTCTGTGTTTATGACCTACGCACGTAACTGGTAATGTTACCGCGAACATACATACATACATACAAACGACTGTAATTTAATATACGTTTATTGGTCTATAAGAAAGAAAGTAATCATAATATGTATATAAAAAAATATTGTACAAGTGCCAGTTGACATTCATACATTATGGGTTCCTTACACTATACACTTTTATTTTTTAGTTTTTTATCTTATTACAGTATTTAAAATACAACACTATTTGTTATTTATTTCAAGTACCAATATTCGTATGTATATCTAACAGTATTGAGGGAGAAGTTAAAAAGCAGAATTGATTCCTAATTGTTGTCACCTGGTGGTAAGTGACTATAGCCGCATTGGACATCGGAAATACTGGTCACAGGTGCGTTGCCGGATTTAAAATCAAATAGGTAAGTAGATGGAGAAGGGATGGGGTTCCGGATAGCTCTCTCACAGAATAAAACGAGGACAGTTTTCATTGGTCCAGGTCCATTTCACCAGTCAAGTCACGATAGAACTAGCGTGATGAGAAGTCAGCGCTATGTGTCCCTGTTTTACGAACATGCCTTGGTTAGAAGCTGGATAGATCGACTAGTTTTTAATAACAAATTTGCTATATGCGAGTTTATTTGAAGTAAAAGTGAAAAAAAAAACACAACAATTCACTTTCTTTTAGTTCAATAAAAATATTTTTTAACGCTCTTAATAAGTCATCGGTTTTTGAAATTATATATTTAACGCTCTTTAACTACATAACATGTATCGTTTCCTAAAAATGGTGAGGAGTTGTCATGCGAGCAGAATCCACTGAGCATAGACCACATCTTGAGGTCCGCTGAGCATCTGACGCTTCAGAAACGGCAAAATTAAGCAACCATTAGGCACCATTAGGCCGCAGCGAAGACCATTATGCTGCTACGTCACCGGCATGTTTCTTCGTTATGGAGTAAAAAGGTAAAGAAGACTACGCCTACTGGATTTGGTATGTAGATAAGTTGGAATAATAAAATAATAGTATGAGTGTTACATGTCAAATGCTCAAATGTTTAATTTACCTTATGAAATGTTATGAAAGGTAATGTCAAGTAGCCTTAAAAAGCGACGAGCGTGTATGACGTGAGCTATGAAATCATCGAAGCGAGTGAGGTGTGTAAGATTCGTGCCTTCTGGCACTTAATTCCTTCTACCTACCCCGGTAAAGGGCTTGGCGTGCTATACTAAAGAGTGATTAACGGGTCTCGTGGTGCATTGGTAAAGCTACCGACTGTAGAATCGAGGACGGTGGGTTTGATCCCGAGCACAAACATTTGTGACAAGCATGAATGTTTGTATGGCATCTGGGTGTTTTTATATGTAGGTATTATAGGTATGTATTTACAAAAGAAAAGTATATAATGTATCTATTGATATCCGTAGTATCCATAGCACAAGCATTTAATTGCTGAGCTTGGCACTAGAGGGCGCTTCTTGAATGGTGTCCAAGATATTAGAATATTATTATGTATTACGTTATTATTTACCAACGATGTCTGTTTATTTATAATTTACATCTGCTTAATCGCTATGGAAAGTAGTGAAATGAATATTTTCCAAGATAGTACGCTAACTGCGTAACTCCACAACTCAGATATATAATTAAAAGTAAATTACTAGTTGATGGTATTACAATCTTTACTGCCATCTAGATGTCTAGGGGTAAGGCAATCTAACTTCTCGACAGAAACTACTCACAAGGCCGTATATCATTTTATAGAAGAATGACTAAGCAGATAAATAGTGGTTTTTACACCTCCATAAGTAAGTTGTTTGTCACCATCAGTCGTTAGTTCAGACTCATTGATGGATTACAACTTTGAACCATCTAATTAATAAAGTTTAGCAAAACTGCAATTTGTTCAGTTATGAAATACAAGTAACTTACGAGATCCTTGTTGTCAACAAAATGGACGTCGTATTACCTGTAAAGATATATAACATATATTAACTTTAATACAGAGCAAAATATTTATTAATATAAAATTTATTAAATATAAAAAAAACGTCTCAGATTGACTGATGGGAGTGATAATTTATACTCATCTAAGTTCAACTACATCGCATTTTTTTTCTTATGGGATAGCAGGGCAAACGAGCAAGGGTATCACCTGATGGTAAGCAACCAACGCCGCTCATGGACACCAACAACACATATAGTGTTCCTGTTGCGTTGCCGACCTTGATGGGATAGGGGATAGGGAAGGGGGGTAGGCCTCCGGATACCTCTCTCACCGAACGAAACGCAGCATGAGCGACTTTACGACGATCTTCTGGGAGATCGTGATATTTCACCGGTCGAGCCGGCCCATTCATGCAGCGAACTGCTTGGCTCTACTACTGTAATCGCATACTAATACTTAGTTTGAAGAAGGAGAATTGCCGTATTAGTCCGGTCAATCGGTTACTTTTATCGAAGCGCAATATCTGGGAAATAGTAGGTCTAAGAGAAAAAATCAGTTGGACCATTTTTATAGAGAATTTTAAGATCTACGACTTTGTTCTAAAGTACTTTTCGATAAAACTTACCGTTTTCGAGAAAAATCCAAAAACCCTAACATTTTGACATTGGTCCCCGAATAAGTCCCTTAGCACACATGGGACAGATGGCCCTGTCGGAATTTTCTTTATTTCAATTGTCTAAATGCAGAAATTTATAAAAACGAATTATTTAGAAATTCCAAAACATTAATAAATTACATAACTTATCAAAAAATGAGACGATCTTTGTTAAAAAATGTGTTGATGACCACTGATGATCACGGTGATCTGTGGTTCATCATAACTGTCGACCGAAAGAATGACGCAACTAAGTTCCCATCACGAATCGCATTCAATCGCACGACTACAATCTATTCGAGAACTCGCAAATCGAATCTTTATAAGGTATAGCGAGATAGAGGTAATAATATAACTTCACGCCTGTTACTATCCGAAAGTGTAGGCAGCGGCTGTTAGGCCTCAACTCACCGTTATGTTTACGTCCCAAATGGAATAGGTGGCGGATCTATTGCCATACCGGGCACAAAGTTTTCAGTCATCGATATTTATTACAGATAACTTCCGGAAAGACGCTTCAATTTAATTTATTTGTGTAAATAATTTCCATAGAGTCATGGCCATGAAATTGTAAGATATATATATAAATATTAGGTCGGGGAAAAAGTCTTTTCGCATAACGTAGGTATAAACTTATTATAAAATTTCTTTGACTGTACTATTTGTGTCTGGCTGGTTTTGGTAACATTAAAAAGGTTACATTATAAAGAAAAGAAAAAAATAAAAAAAAGTTGTTTCCCGCTATTTTTCATTTGTTTTTCTCTCCGTAAAAATGAGTGAATCTAATGAAGAAATTCGATACATTTTAAAATTTTATTATAAAAAAGGCAAAAATGCAACTCAAGCAGTGAAAAAAATTTGTGATGTTTATGGACCTGATGCAGTGTCAGTAAGAGTAGCACAAATTTGGTTCAAACGTTTTCAGTCCGGAAATTTTGATGTTAAAGATGCACCTCGCTCTGGTCGCCCTGTTACGAATAAAATGGACGCCATTTTTGAAAGAGTGGAGCAAGATCGGCATATTAGTAGTTACGATGAAGCTGAAGAACTGGGAATTGACCACAAAACAGTTTTGACCCATTTGAAGAAAGCTGGTTATACAAAAAAGCTCGATATTTGGGTGCCACACGAGCTCACTCAAAGAAACTTAATGAACCGTGTACTCATTTGCGATTCATTATTGAGACGTAATGAAACCGAGCCGTTTTTGAAGAGATTGATAACTGGCGATGAAAAGTGGATCACGTACGACAAGAACGTGCGAAAAAGGTCGTGGTCGAAAGTTGGCCAGGCTTCACAGACTGTGGCTAAACCTGGCCTAACACGAAATAAGGTGATGCTGTGTGTATGGTGGGATTGGAAGGGCATTGTTCATTATGAGCTTTTACCGTCCGGCAAAACCATCGATTCTGATCTTTACTGCCAGCAACTGATGAGATTAAAGGAAGCAGTCGAGAGAAAACGGCCGGAATTGATCAACAGGAAGGGTGTGGTCTTTCATCACGATAACGCTAGACCACACACATCTTTAGCCACTCAGCAAAAATTAAGAGAGTTCGACTGGGAGGTCCTAGTGCATCCACCATATAGCCCTGACCTTGCGCCTTCAGATTTTCACCTGTTTCGGTCTCTTCAGAATTCTTTAGGTTCTGTAAGGTTGACCTCAAGAGAGGACTGCCAAAACTATTTGTCCCGTTTTTTTGATCAGAAGTCCCAAAGTTTCTACAGTAACGGGATAATGTCTCTGCCCACAAAATGGCAGAAAGTTATTCCACAAAACGGTACATATATATTGTAAATAAATGTAAATAAACTTTGAAAAAAATGTCTTGACTTTTCATACAAAAATACGAAAATACTTTTTCCCCAACCTATTATATATAGAGAGGGAGTCTAAAACAAGATAAATATTCCCTTACAGTTATTAAAAGCGTTAGGTACAACCTCGGTTTATAATTAATCTAATTATTTTAAAACATATTTATGATATTATTCGTTTATTGACTCAATATAAATAACAATGGTTTGTTGGTGTTTGTTCGTCATTGGGCGATAAAACCTTATCGCGCCGTACATAATGACCAATTCAAGCACGTACATCGCATTTATTAGTTATTTCTTGTTTGAAACACGTGACCACTGATTTCAACACTACAAAACTGTTATTAGGGTACCGTAACAACCGATAGGCTAAAACAAAACCCACTATAAAGTTTATTTCTACGTTCTACATCACATTTTTGGTATTAAGAAAAATATTCACGACGATTGAGCAATATCTGCGTCATTAAAAATTATACGCAGATGAAGCCGCAAGCAACAACTAGTCTATAGATACAATACCACAACACTACAATACATTTTTCTACAATTATGTGAATTTCTTTTATAGTTTCTTATTCATGTCGCTAGATGGCGGTGTTTGAAGAGACTGTTAAGTACTAATATCGGTCCATTACTGGCGTGAAACCGACGGTTATTAATGTAACATTAAAAATAAATATCCATAAGTTGAAGAATGTAGCTCGTTTTTTTAATATCTTCACGCCTTTAATAGTCTTAGGTACACAGCAGTTATGCCTAAACACCCCAAATGTCTTTTTGGTCTAATCCAATGGTTTTTTTTTCAAAACATTACCATAAGTCATAAAAATTTCATCTGTCATTGACTATGAATGACTTTCGGTTCTGAACCACATAACTACCAAGATTAACTACCTCATCATCGTTGTTCATTATGCCAAAATGGGATAGAAAGAAGCGTAATTGAAGTTAAAAGAAGAGATAGAGTACCTAAGCTTAGATTTTTTTAAAAATAACAAAATTTAAAGATGCAGGCAAAATATGCAAATAGATTTTTAACAACATTTAAAGATGCAGTCAAAATATGCAAAACATCAAACAATATCAGAATGGTATCCCTGAGAGGAGAAGAGGAACAAAGAGAGACAGCAAAACACTGGGAAGAAGTCTTCAAGAAAACTGCTGGAAAAAAATGGATGAGAGTTGCGAAGGACAGGTATGAATGGAGATCTTTAGCGGAGGCCTATGTGGAAGCACAAACTGGAGATAAATGTACAGATCCTAATTAATAAAAGTAATTTAAGAAACTAAATAAGAAAACTCAGCAATAAAGGCTTATTTTGTCATATTTTTATTAGCTTTAGTCATCCCCTAGTTCCCGTTATTTTAAGTCATATTAACCTTTTCTACGCATCATCCTCCTAATCGTAGTAATATCGTTTTTAACACAATCCTATTTAAATTTTCTTAGGTCTTTCCCTTCTCTCATTTGTTTTCACATTCAGGTTTAACAATATTTTTCTGATATGTGTGTCGGTCTTTCCCTTCTTGTATTTGTGTCCACATTTAGGTTTAACATTATTTTTCTGACATATTGTATATGTGTCTCTTCTTATCAAATGCATATACTACGCAAGGCGATTTTCTCTTATCCTCTCAGTTATTAGCGCAACTTTCTTCTCTTCTTCTCTCCCTCTTTCAAGCTTCTTTATTCAATCAAATTTTAGGACTCCACATCTTTCTCCATCCATCCATTTTCCAATCATACATAGCCAAAAGCCTAGTCACACCTTTAAAAATTTTCTATCAAACTTAAAGGCATTCATGGGTCATTATTACAACATATTTCATTCCGGATGTCACCGTGGTAGCCATATCGAGTTACAGATTTACGCAACTATAAGACAACAGATTGATTTCATATATACAAATAAATATAATCAAACTGTCTGTTTGTAACTTAAACATATATTCATCATCATCATCATCAGCCTATTGCAGTCCACTGCTGGACATAGGCCTCTCCCAATTTTCGCCACAACATCCGATTCTCTGCCTTCCGCGTCCAGTCTTTTCCAGCAGCCTTTCTGAGGTCGTCTGACCATCGGGCTGGTGGGCGTAGTACACTACGTTTACCGAGTAGCGGTCTCCACTCTATGACCTTCATGCTCCATCTACCATCGGTCCTTCGACAGATGTGACCAGCCCATTGCCACTTCAGCGAGCTTATTATACATATATTACCTATATCAAATCTAATAAATAATTTATAAGTGAAAATACTATCCCAATGTAACGCAGGGATTATCGCTCATGTTATTTAGGGTTAGATATTTATTAATAAAGGTTAACAGTAAACGTCAAAGTCAAAAGAAACAACGAAAAAACGTGTTTATTTAAATACCAATTTTCATCTTATTCTGTTTAGTAACAAACATCTTTAGAAGCTGTAGGATTTACAATACATATTAGTAAGACGACACGCCTGCTTATTTTGCATTGATATGCTAATTTCTAAGTCTGCTTTAACTTAGCATATTATTACCATCTATCTTTATATTAAACACTATCTCTTGTCCGTGGCTCTGTCCAAATGGCTTGTTCAACGACAATAATAATTAATATCTTTATATACCTACATAAAACATAACATAACTGCGGCTGTTAAGCCTCATCTCGCCGTTATGTTTGCGTCCCAATTGGAATAGGTGGCGAACCTGTTGCCATACCGGGCACAAAGTTTTCAGTCATCGATATTTAACATACATAACTTCCGAAAATAAATTCGAAAAGTTATTAGTGTGAGCCAGGATTCTAACCCGCGACTTCTTCATTCAGAAGCGGGGTGCTCGACCACTGGACCACCGAGACTAAATGATATTCTTGTGGTTAAATAGTACCTAAAGTATATCAGACTTGCATTATAGATGATACAGTAATTGTCAGGTAACATACTTACGAAAATACAAACAGTCGGACAAAAATGAAGAAAAAACTGTTGTTTTCGCTTGTAATTCTCTAATGAAAACTGACATCAGCATATACCAAGTTTATTATAAGTATAAAAATAAAATATATAAATAATAGGTGTCCGGAAAGACTTCGATGGCGGACATACAAACTGTCATTTTACTTATAAATATTAAGAAAAATATAATATTGACCTTCATAAGTGTCTTTAATGACCTAAATTTAATAAATGAAATTTTGATTTTATAATAACAAATATCAATATAAAAGGTTATTCAAGTGCAACGCATAACACCTTGACAATGGTGTTATGTCACCAACAGATAAATCTGTGCGGATCTGATAATGTGATAAATTTTTATACATTTTATTTTTATTACAAAATGGTGCAAACGAGCGTGCGGGTCACCTGATGGAAAATGACCACCGCCACCCATAGACATCCTCAACACCAGGGGCGTCGAATGAGGGTTGCCGGCCTTTTAAGTGGGAGTATGCTCGTTTCTTGAAGGTCCCTAAGTCGTATCGGTTCGGGAATACCTCTAAACATTAACTAATCCCAGCGAACTTTGTTTCGCCACAGAATAAATAAAAATGGTCATCGTAGGTTATTCCTAAGAGATAGACATACACGCGGACTTTTTTTGTTGACCTTTTAAGGTGTATAATAATGTAGAACGCTGTTTCCATTTTTATTTAAGAGCTGAGGGATGAACATGGAGACATTCACCACAACACTTGACATTTTATGAGAGGCATACTAACAAGCAAGTCAACTGATGGTAAGCAACTAGCGCTGTCCATGGACACCTGCAATACAAATAGTGTTTCAGTTACGTTGCCGGCCTATATGAAGGTGTGTCACTTCTCAAGTGAAGTGAAGGGAAGGGCATGGGTCTCCGGGATGCCTCTCTCTCCTAAAGAATCGCGGTATGAGCCACTTAAGTCGGTAAGAATATCGTTGTATCTCTCTGGTCGAGCCAGCCCATTCGTACAGCAAACTACGTGGCCTTACCGCAGTAAAAACTATCTAGGAAAAACGAGTAGAACTCCAATGATAAATCAGTCTTGTTTCATTATATAACGTGTAACCGGTACAGCCCTTCATCCTTCAAACGGCTACAACAAAAAGTATGAAACATCACACTCTGATAGTTCGCGCAACCTTCGTGACTATGTAGGCCAGTTGGTTTAACCAACATCACCGACAACTCGTTAACTACAGAATAGGAAAATTAAAAAAGTAATCTTTTGCCATATTTTATGTAAGGTTATTTAACTTTTTAAAAAACCCTACTTTGTATCTATACATATAATAAAATTGTAGAAAAGTCAAAACTGTACATTGAATATTTTTTAAAAAGAATACTTGGTGTGTGATCTGCAATCGATACCGAAGCCAAAAATATACTTTTTAGAATTTTTGTCTGTTTGTCTGTTTGTCTGTTTGTCTGTTTGTCTGTTTGTCTGTATGTATGTCCGGGATAAACTCAAAAAGTACTGCATGGATTTACTTCAAATTTGGCACGAAAATTATTAAGAAGTCGGGTCAACATATAGGCTACATATTATCACGCTATCACCTACGAGGAACGAGCAGTGAACCTTTATTTCTTCAATGTATTCTGTAGCAACGTGTAATCTAACGACGCATATTTGTATGTTGTTATGGTGTTATTATGTTAATAACCATGCTTTAATCTATACATATAATAATAATAATAATATAATATAAGTTAGCTTCACATTTTAATTAACTTATGCCGTTAAACATAACAGACAATTTTAAAACAGTGCCATCTATGAGATTTACAAAACAGAAAACATTAAGTTGAATTACACGTGTAAGACTTTTTGGTTTTAGATATAAATAAATCTTTGAGATTTTAAAAACATCAAGTCGAATTACATGTTTAAACACTTTTTGAATATAAATAATTGAAATTTCATCATGCGCTTGCGGTCAATAGATGTTTTTAAGAGTCATAGATGGAGTTGTGCATTTTCTTCTTTAAAATTGTATCGTTAATTCTTTTCAGAGATGAGCAAGACAATTAAAAAAATGTATTTGTATATGCTAAAAACTGTTAATATTTTTGTTCGGTATTTATTGGTGTAATGATTGCTTCGTAATTTTATAATTTTACACCATTAAAAAAAAATGTTTCCTATTCGCTATACATATAATAAAATTGTAGAAAAGTCAAAACTGTACATTGAATATTTTTTAAAAAGAATACTTGGTGTGTGATCTGCAATCGATACCGAAGCCAAAAATATACTTTTTAGAATTTTTGTCTGTTTGTCTGTTTGTCTGTTTGTCTGTATGTATGTCCGGGATAAACTCAAAAAGTACTGCATGGATTTACTTCAAATTTGGCACGAAAATTATTAAGAAGTCGGGTCAACATATAGGCTACATATTATCACGCTATCACCTACGAGGAACGAGCAGTGAACCTTTATTTCTTCAATGTATTCTGTAGCAACGTGTAATCTAACGACGCATATTTGTATGTTGTTATGGTGTTATTATGTTAATAACCATGCTTTAATCTATACATATAATAATAATAATAATATAATATAAGTTAGCTTCACATTTTAATTAACTTATGCCGTTAAACATAACAGACAATTTTAAAACAGTGCCATCTATGAGATTTACAAAACAGAAAACATTAAGTTGAATTACACGTGTAAGCACTTTTTGGTTTTAGATATAAATAAATCTTTGAGATTTTAAAAACATCAAGTCGAATTACATGTTTAAACACTTTTTGAATATAAATAATTGAAATTTCATCATGCGCTTGCGGTCAATAGATGTTTTTAAGAGTCATAGATGGAGTTGTGCATTTTCTTCTTTAAAATTGTATCGTTAATTCTTTTCAGAGATGAGCAAGACAATTAAAAAAATGTATTTGTATATGCTAAAAACTGTTAATATTTTTGTTCGGTATTTATTGGTGTAATGATTGCTTCGTAATTTTATAATTTTACACCATTAAAAAAAAATGTTTCCTATTCGCTAACTAGATGGCGTTGGCGTCGAATTAGATCGCGCTATAATTTCGTTCACCAAAAGTGATGTTATGAGTACGGATGTCGCCGCGACAACTCATAGAAACTGGGGTTACCTGCGTTGCTATAAGTTATCGTGTGCTTAGTCGAATTTAACGTGAAAACTGAAAATACTTTCCTGAAATATAATTAAAAAAAAAAATATTTACTTAAATAAACTTCATTCGGAATCGGACTACTGCTTACTGCTTAGCTATCATTATCTGTGTGTAAATTCTCAGCGTGTAAATTATTTTCTGTTATTTTTCAAACTTAAAATAATCAAAATGCCTAGAAAACGGTCTAATCTATCCCAATCCTCAAACGATAGTCGAAGGAAAAGGTTAGCTCGATCTCTTGAAACCACCATTGAGCGTGAGGCAAGGATAGCTACTCTTCGAGAACACAATGCGGAAATTCGAGATGGAGAAAGTAGTACGTCGCGCCAGTCCCGATTAGATACTATGCGCACTCAAAATGCATCGTTGCGGTCTCTGGAAAGTATAGAAGCATACGAAATGCGGCTATTAAATGATCGGAAGCGCCATGCTGAGTCTCGCGCGTCAGAGACATACACGCAACAAGAGACAAGACTGAGTTTGCAGCGCAGCCGCACTTATGCCGCTCGATCGTGCGAGAGTGCTGAAATTCGAGAAGCTCGATTGGAAAGCGACCGGGAGCGTCACGCTGAGTCTCGCGCGTCAGAGACGTACACGCAGCTAGAGACGAGGTTGAGTTCCCAGCGCTCTCGCACAGATGCAGCTCGATTTTGTGAGAGTGTCGAAGCGCGAGAAGCTCGACTGGAAAGCGACCGGGAGCGCCACGCTGAGTCTCGCGCGTCAGAGACGTACACGCAGCTAGAGACGAGGTTGAGTTCCCAGCGCTCTCGCACAGATGCAGCTCGATTTTGTGAGAGTGTCGAAGCGCGAAAAGCTCGACTGGAAAGCGACCGGGAGCGCCACGCTGAGTCTCGCGCGTCAGAGACGTACACGCAGCAAGAGACGAGGTTGAGTTCCCAGCGCTCTCGCACAGATGCAGCTCGATTTTGTGAGAGTGTCGAAGCGCGAGAAGCTCGACTGGAAAGCGACCGGGAGCGCCACGCTGAGTCTCGCGCGTCAGAGACGTACACGCAGCAAGAGACGAGGTTGAGTTCCCAGCGCTCTCGCTCAGATGCCGCTCGATTTTATGAGAGTGTCGAAGCGCGAGAAGCGCGACTGGAAAGCGACCGGGAGCGCCACGCCGAGTCTCGCGCGTCAGAGACATACACGCAGCGAGAGACGAGGTTGAATTCGCAGCGGAGTCGCACTTCTCTTTCTCGGTCGATCGAAGATCATGAAGAGCGGATGACCCGGTTAAGAAGAGATCGTTCTCAGCATGCCCTTTCACGGTCGTTAGAGAACGATGAGCAGCGTGAAGAACGTCGTGCAGCTGCTCGGCAGCGGTACCACGACGTGTGTGGCGATACGTCTGCTCATCTATCGCTAGAACGGGATAGAATTCAAGAGTTTCGAGGATCTTGGTCGGGTGAACAGCGTGCGGCACAACTAGAACTAGATCGTCCGCGGCGTAGCATGAATCAACTTTCAACATCTGACGATGAATCCATGGTTTACGATATCGAAGAGCAATCGTGGCTAAATAAAGAGGGAAGTGGATTTATCGTGGCTAAATAAAGAGGGAAGTGGATTTATGTACAATGTTGCGATTAACTACGCCGCACACGGAGATATTGGTGTCTTAGAAGAAGTGTGTGCCCACTGTCAAGCCCGCAAATGGAAAGGAGAGCCCAATGGGATGTGTTGTGCATCTGGTAAGGTACGCTTGGAGTCTATGCAAGACCCACCAGATCTGTTAAGAATCTTACTAAATGGCGAACATCCGAAGTCCAGCCATTTTTTGAAAAACATCCGAGCTTATAACAGCGCCTTCCAGATGACTTCGTTTGGTGCAAATCAAATCGTTGAAGCAGGTTTCATGCCGACATTCAAGGTCCAGGGGCAAGTTTACCATCAAATCGGTTCGCTGCTACCTACAGACATTCCAAAATTTTTGCAAATTTATTTTGTAAGTGACTTTGAAGAACAAGCGAACCTACGAAGTAGACACATCCCCAATTTGGACCCTGTTCTGGTCAGAGGATTGCAAAGTATGTTGCATAACGTTAATCCGCACATTGGCAACTTCAAAGCCGCTCTGGCGTCGGTGCCTGAGAACGAGCGCAACCGCTTTAAGTTTGTCATCAGTGCAGATAGAAAGCCGATTGCAGCCCATCCGGGACGATATAATGCGCCAACGACGAATGAGGTCGCCGTTCTCTTAGTCGATCAGGAGTGTGATAAAAGAGATATCGTCTTACGCACGCACGATGACCGGCTTCAAAGGATCAGCGAAACTCACCGCGCGTACGATTCTCTTCAATATCCGCTCATGTTTTGTCGCGGAGAGGATGGCTACCATTTCGCCCACTATAATGTAGACCCCCAGACAGGCTCCCCAAATTATAACAAAAAAACGTCCGCCATGCAGTTCTACAGCTTCTTGATCCAGCTGAGGGTGAACAATGGCTCTTATCTCCACCATCATCGTACACTCTTTAGTCAGTTTCTGGTGGACATGTATGCCAAAATTGAGACAGAGCGTTTGGTATTTATAAGGTCCAATCAAAGAAAGCTGAGAGCTGAGAACTACGTCCATCTCAGAGATGCCATGCAGAATGATGCCAATGCTCAAGATGTAGGAAGGATGGTCATTCTCCCCTCCACCTTCACAGGAGGTCCGCGGTACATGCACGAGAGGACCCAAGATGCATTTTGCTATGTGCGAAAGTTTGGTCGCCCGGACCTCTTTATTACTATCACTACCAACCCAAAGTGGCCTGAAATAACAGCTCAACTCCTTGCAGGACAGGTTTCGTACGACAGGCACGACTTGATCTCTCGCGTATTCCACCTGAAGTTGAAATGCCTTATGGATCTTCTAACAAAGGCAAAAGTGTTTGGTACAGTCCGATGTCATATGTACTCCGTGGAATGGCAAAAACGCGGCTTGCCACACGCGCATCTGCTTTTGTGGTTGGAAGAAAAGATCAGGCCTATCCAGATTGATCAAGTCATAAGTGCAGAGCTTCCGGACCCTGACGTTGATCCTGTTCTGCATCAAATTGTTAAAAGTCACATGGTGCATGGCCCCTGTGGCACGTTAAATCCAAGTTCCCCTTGTATGAAAGACGGACGTTGTACAAAAAGATTCCCAAAAAAATTTACCAACGAAACCATTACTGGTGAGGATGGATATCCCTCATACCGGCGCCGATCACCAGCAGAGGGCGGGCATTCCACTGAGCTGAGCGTGCGTGGCCAGGCGCGACCGGTCGATAACCGATGGATTGTTCCTTACTCACCAGTACTGTCCAGGACCTTCCAGACGCACATCAACGTCGAGTCGTGCACCAGCGTCGGGTCGATCAAATATATCTGCAAATACGTGAACAAAGGTAGCGATCAGGCGACGTTTGCTTTACAGAACACTGACAGAGACGAGGTGACCAAGTATCAGTCCGGTCGCTACATCAGCACGTCTGAAGCAGTTTGGCGGATACTGGCGTTCTCTATACATGACAGGCATCCTGCCGTCATGCATTTAGACGTCCACCTAGAAAACGGTCAGCGCATATATTTTGATCCCAACAACGTTGCTGAGCGCTTAGAAAATCCGCGCCAAACAACTCTCTTGGCATTTTTCAGGCTCTGCGAAATCGACCAGTTTGCGAGGTTCCTTACGTATGACGAGGTGCCTTCATATTACACGTACGACAAGCAAAGGGGAATATTTAACCGACGTCGAAGAGGAGGTGCTGTCGAAGGTTTTCCGGGAATTTTCAAGGACACCGTATTGGGTAGAGTTTATACCGTGCACCCGAATAATGGCGAATGCTATTTTCTGCGGTTATTACTTCACACGATCCGAGGCCCAACGTCTTTTGCCTTTCTGAGAACATTTGATGGCGTGGAGTATCCCACTTACCGCGCAGCCTGTGTAGCACGTCACCTTCTCGACGGTGACCAAAACTGGGATGACACCCTCGCGGAGGCGAGCGTCAGTAACAGCCCCAGCCGTATGCGTCATCTGTTTGCCGTCATCTTGGTGTTTTGTGGAGTCACGAACCCGGTAGCTTTGTGGGAAAAATATCGACATCATCTATCTGAAGATTTTCTACGAGCTTTGAGGCGTGCTACTGGAGACGAAGTCGAAGTAACTGATGAACGCGTGCTGAACACCTGTCTTAGTTCACTTCAAGACGTGGTCATTTCCATCGGCGGCAATCCATTGGTCGAATATGGGTTACCAGCTCCCCAATCATCACCGCATCAAGACCGTGGAAATCGAGAGTATAACGCTGAGACAATTTACGATCCGAGCGAAATGACCACCATACGAAATCACCATGTCGCTTTGTTCTCTTCAGAGCAAAAACAAATTTATGACACTGTTCTTAAAAGCGTTGGGCAAAACCAGGGTAAAATGTTTTTCTTGGATGCTCCTGGTGGAACAGGAAAAACATTTGTTACCACTGGCATACTTGCAGAGGTCAGGAGGCAAGGCAAAATTGCCATTGCTGTAGCGTCGTCGGGAATCGCTGCCACACTGCTTCCGGGTGGCAAGACAGCACATGCCATGTTTAAAATTCCCATCGATTTAGAGAGCACCGAAACGCCTGTTTGTGGTGTGTCACGCAATAGTGATAAGGGACACGTGCTGAAGGATTGCTCTCTGATCGTATGGGATGAGTGTACGATGGCCAATAGAAAAGCAGTTGAGGCCGTGGACAGAACCCTGCAGGACATCCGCAGGAACGAACACTTGATGGGTGGTGTCACAGTTCTATTCAGTGGCGATTTCCGACAAACGCTTCCCGTGGTGACGCGGGGATCGAGGGCTGACGAGGTGAATGCTTCGTTGAAACGATCTTCGCTGTGGTCACGAGTTCGTACGCTGCGCTTGACCATTAATATGAGAGCTCGGCTCGGCGGCAATGCACGTGCTCAAGAATTCTCCGATGTTCTTCTAAGTCTTGGCGAAGGCACTCTACCAGAGGAGAGAGGTGGGCAGGTGGTGCTTCCAGAGTCTCTCGGTAGAGTCGTATCCAGCTTAGAAGAACTCATTCGCTGTGTGTACGGGGACATCAGTCATATACCGCACCAGCAGAATTCTTGGGTATGTGAGCGGGCAATTTTGACGCCCAAAAATGGTCAGGCTGAAGCAATCAACGAATGCATTCTCTCGAAAATTGAGGGGAATGAAGTGGTTTACACCTCTATAAACACTGTCATCGAGCAAGATGATGCCACACATTATCCCGTGGAATTTCTGAACTCTCTGTCAGCAAGTGGACTTCCAGCGCATACTATCAAGCTGAAAGTCGGTGTCCCGATTATGCTTCTTCGGAACCTATCTCCTCCGAAGTTGTGTAACGGGACCCGCCTTAAAGTCATCTCGCTCCACAGACACAGCATTGAGGCGGAAATTCTTACGGGTTGTGGCGTAGGCGAGGCAGTATTTGTACCACGCATTCCCCTCATACCTCATAACTTCCCGTTCCAGTTCAAGCGCGTACAGTTCCCCGTGAGTGTTTGCTTCGCGATGACCATCAATAAGTCGCAGGGGCAGACACTGAGAGCAGCGGGTGTCGACCTCAGGACGAGCTGCTTCTCACACGGGCAGCTGTACGTCGCTTGCTCCCGCGTCACCAGTCCTGACTCTCTTTACATTTTGGCTGCGGAGAGCCAAACCAGCAATGTTGTTTATGGAGAAGTTTTATAAGTATATATTTTTATCCTTTTCTATATTTATATTTTCTTATTCATTATTTTCTACATTTGCTTCAGTCGCAACTTATTACTTAATTCAGCAGAATCACCATAAAGTCATTTATTCAAAGCAGACTGAAAATCAGCACTTTTGAAGTTCAACAATTTTACAAAAGACAGTCTCCCTCTGTTACTGTACTTTCTGTATTTATGAAATGTAAAGAAGTAACGGGTAAATAAATGTTATTTTAAAAGGTATAATCGTAGGTATTTTTGGTGCTGTATAGCGTTCAGGCAGATGACGTCGCGGGCTACAGCTATACTACAAAAATTCCTGTTAAAATGAAAATAAACAATGCGGGCAACAACCATTGCTACCGCAATCTGTACTTATCCTACCAGTTACAATTTCATTTTAGAGGTAATTACTTCTCAACTGTCTATGTAAAAATATAGCTATCTGATCACAAATTCCACGCGTACGAAGTCGCGGGCACAGCTAGTATGTAATAGAAATAAAATATCAATCAGGCAAATAATAAATACAGTAAATGAAATAGATATTTACGAACAATTACTTCATCACTATAAGTTGTGTTTGTTTTTAGACTGATATCATAAAGAGGAAATATTTGTTTGTTTGTAATCGATAAACTCTGAGTTTAATAATACAATAATTCTCCCAATTCTATTTAAGGCAATATAAATTTCGCAACTACGAAATATAAGTGTTATTAAATCTATTGCTAAGAAACTGCACCAAATTTAGTGTTTGCTATTTCGTAACAGGACGCCCGACTTCCCGGATAATTTTTTGTTCGTCTATCACATCCGTCGAAACTCCTAAACCGTTCCTATATAAGGACTAACCTTGCGTTTATCAGAATCCAAAAAAACTATGAACCGAGATAAAACTAGAAATTTTCTGAGAATTGCATACTAAATAAATATATGGTTATGTATGTGAAGCGAGTATTTTTTATAACGGTAAATTAAGTAAGAAATAAATACAGTTATATATTACAGTTTGTTATCAAAAAAAACTAATCATATTTCTTAAATCCAAGGAGTTTTAGGTCGATAATTTCATGAGATCAATTCTCTTATTTGACGATAACTGGTAACGCTGGCTGTACTGTCAATTATTAACGGTTTGAGGGTAATTTTGAAAGTTAAATTGTTTGTGAACAATACAATAGCATCTTCATATAATACATAATGCCTCTGCTCGTATTCATATTTTTTTTGCGTAATTTTATTAATGGTATTATGATGCCCATCATAGCTGTCAGAACGAGAGAGAAGAATTAGGCAAGTGTCTTCTATTTCAATGTTGATATTCTATGGAATTGCATCAGACATAGAACTGACAGCGTCACAGCAGACAGCCTTTGTTACTGTAGAAATAAGGTCTAATTTCATGCTTGAAATTATGGTGAAGACGGACAAAAAAATTGGAAAATGTAGGGCAAATGAAAGTGATCTGATGACAAGAAAATGACTGCTGTTGTCTTTTTTTTAAATGCAATTCTTTTATACTGACATGGTTGCAAGGTCAATTGTGTTGCAGACTTGTTTATGTCAGTGAGTCTTCGTGTGACTGAGATTTTTGTTGTATAAATCACCATAACCTATCAACATACTAATATAATATATATATTTTTTTATGGTTAGGAGGGCAACCGAGCAGACGTGTTACCTGATGGTAAGCAACCAATGCCGCCCATGGGCTCCAGCAACACATATATTGTTACAATTGCGTTGCAGACCTGTAAGGGATAGGGGATAGGGAAGGACGGGGAAGGGGGTGGGCCTCCGGTTACCTCTCTCACCGAACGAAACGCGGCAAGCGCCACTTTACGTCGTTCTGAGATGTCGTGGTATTTCACCGGCCTATTCATGCAGTGAACTGCTTGGCTCTACCACTGTTAATCTGTCAGTTAGTTATTTAAATAAAACATCCCATTGTTTTCGGAAGTTATGTGTGATAAATATCGATGACTGAAAACATTGGACTCAGTGTATGGCAATAGGTTCACCATCTATTTTATTTGGGACGTTATAGGTCGTTAGAGGGACGTTAGAGGTAGGTATAGGTAAAAAAAGGCTTGAAGTTATGCTATGTTTTTAAAATATCTGACCGATGATTTTGTAAGATAGTTTTCCGAAATATTTATAAATAAGCGTTCCATATAAATAAATTGGTAGTCACAGAAATAGATCAAGATAGAACGGCGAATAGGCGTGGCAAGCGTGCCAAAACGATGCACTATATTGCATGCTTTTCGAAACTCGCTCTCATTACGCAACGAGCGTTCCTGCCATGCGTTCAGCACGTAAAAAAATAGATAAAACGTCACATATATGCCTTATTATGCTGTGGCAAATTGTAAAAACAAAAGTAGTGAATCAAATATGAAAAAAGGAAATATTTCATATGATCAGTAGGTACAGAAAATCAGTAGAAAGTATTTTTTTGAGATTATAAATTATTGTTTTACTTTTACTATGTTCAATAATTACGATCACAAGTTGTATATTTTTTCGTTATGATAAATATCCATTGCTGTCCGCATTCAACGCTCGTATACAAAAACATTGCGCGTATAAATTATACGCGTAATGTACGTCGAATCGAACGAAATACACAATACACCTGCCAGTTGATCGCTGTGTCTGTTAATCGCTGTGATTGGTCTTCGAATGTTAGAGATGGGCATGAGATCGTTGAGTCTTAGGACTTATCGATAAATTAATTCAATAATAATTTGAGTATCAGCTCATGTCTTGCTTTGTCCCTACTTTATTCTAACACCACAAATTTCAACCAAAGTGCTTCGTAATTACATTGGCAGCAGTTTATTTGATAGTATAAGTTTTCACCAATTTGACCAATCGCCGATGGAAAATCATCTCGTTCTTCTCAAACAGGCAGTAACCGAGGTATATGTAGACGTTCGGCTTCGTTATTTAACCAGGACTGTGAGTCCAACCTTACAAAAAGGCAAATATTTAATAAATATGTATAGTTTCAAGGACATTAAAATATTTATAATTAAATTTTATATACTGCAGGAAAAATATGTTTTAGGTTTTAATATGTCGGATTAAAGTATTTAACATGTTTTACTTTCTATGATTATCGTTACACAAAATCAATAAAGTTGGTACAATATAAAAATAATAAAATTAACACACGTTTCCGATATTAACATCGATACTCTAATGTGTGTGTCTCCTAACTAGTCACCCCCGCTCACAATGAAAATGACGTCACGCTGTGGGCGTGGTTTTTCAAAAAAGTGACACGCTCGAAATGTATGGAAATATTACATCGCGGCCGTTCTATCTTGATCTATTTCTGTGTTGGTAGTAGTAGAGTTAATAATAAAATGCCAAATTTAAAACCGGCTCACACAAAATTACATCATTAAAGGTCCGTATGACCTCATTAAAACTCTGTTTAAGGCTCTCATATCGTTAAACTCCTTGATTTGTTTTCCAATCTACCCACATACTGACCAAATTGTGAGACCACTCCACTTTTCTTGACCATACATTCAACCTACACACTGCCATTGTCACATTTAAAATTTTAAGTGGTTTTTACCCGAATTAGCAGCAGGGTATATTACTCACAATAGTGAGAAGAAATAAATAAATAAAATTATTTATATACTAGCTGACCCGGCGAACCACAGAAATAGATCAAGATAGAACGGCCGCGATGGCATATTTCCATACATTTCGAGCGTGTCACTTTTTTGAAAAACCACGCCCTCAGCGTGACGTCATTTTCATTGTGAGCCGGGCGACTAGTTAGGAGACACTCACATTAGATTATCGATGTTAATATCGGCAACGTGTGTTAATTTTATTATTTTTATATTTTACTAACTTTATTGATTTTCTGTAACGATAATCATAGAAAGTAAAACATGTTAAATATCCGACATATTAAAACCTAAAACATATTTTTCCAACAGTATATAAAATTTAATTATAAATATTTTACTGTCCTTGAAACTATACATATTTATTAAATATTTGCCTTTTTGTAAGGGTTGGCCTCACAGTCCTGGTTAAATAACGAAGCCGAACGTCTACATATACCTCGGTTACTGCCCATTTGAGAAGAACGAGATGATTTTCCATCGGCGATTGGTCAAATTGGTGAAAACTTATACTGTCAAATAAACTACTGCCAATGTAATTACGAAACACTTTGGTTGAAATTTGTGGTGTTAGAATAAAGTAGGGACAAAGCAAGATATGAGCTGATACTCAAATTATTATTGAATTAATTTATCGATAAGTCCTAAGACTCAACGATACATGGAGTGCCCATCTCTAACATTCGAATCACAGCGATTAACAGACACAGCGATCAACTGGCAGGTGTATTGTGTATTTCGTTCGATTCGACGTACATTACGCGTATAATTTATACGCGCAATGTTTTTGTATACGAGCGTTGAATGCGGACAGCAATGGATATTTATCATAACGAAAAAATATACAACTTGTGATCGTAATTATTGAATATAGTAAAAGTAAAACAATAATTTATAATCTCCAAAAAATACTTTCTACAGATTTTCTGTACTTACTGATCATACGAAATATTTCCTTTTTTCATATTTGATTCACTACTTTTGTTTTTATAATTTTTCACAGCATAATAAGGCATATATGTGACGTTTTATCTATTTTTTTACGTCCTGAACGCATGGCAGGAACGCTCGTTGCGTAATGAGGGCGAGTTTCGAAAAGCATGCAATATAGTGCAGGGTTTTGGCACGCTTGCCACGCCTATTCGCCGTTCTATCTTGATCTATTTCTGTGCGGCGAACTTTGTTCCGCATTAAAAGTAATCAATGAGGAAAATTTGGATATTAAAAAGTTCAATTTGAGCTATTTATCGGCAGGCGTCTGGGTCGGTACTAATGCACAATTCCTTTCTCCCGCTATGTTAATACTGTAATATCTTCGTAAATATTCGTTTAAATTACACGCTGTAAAGGGCCATATTGATCTATATTAAAAGCACAATCTATTTAAGTTACTTAACTGGATGAAAATTAATGCTGTAAAGCTTAAAATCGCTTCGTATATAAGCCATTATTTTACGTAAAAAGGTAAGAAATAAAAAAAATAATTGTGGGTTATCCCTAAGAGATAGACATATGGCATCGCAGACTTTTTTGTAGATCTTTTGAAGGTGTATTACAATGTAGTACCTATATTATTTTGATTTTTCACTTAGGGTTCAGGCAGAGTTTGCCATTAAAGTTCTAAATCTTGAAAATTATCACTTTTTTTACCACATCATTCATCATCATCATCATTTGCCTTTTGAGGTCCACTGCTGGACATAAGCCTCCCCCATAGAGCGCCACAACTGCTGGTCCGTTCAATCATGGGGGATTTTTGCCATAATCGCCACGCTTGGCAGGCGGGTTGGCGATCGCAGTAGGCTGTATTTTGTTGAGAGAGAATGCTGCTGCCCATTCTTCTAGCGTTTCCCTTAGTCGCCTTTTACGACACCCACGGGAAGAGATGGGGTGGCGGTATTCTAAGCCAGCGCCACACAGCTTTTTACCACACTATACATTAATTATAGATCAAAACCAACCCCGTTGACACTCTCTATGTATTAAAAAAATCGCATCAAACTCTGTTGCGTAGTTTCAAAGATAAGATAAGAATATAAGGGGCAGAAAGCGACTTTGTTTTAAACTATGTAATGATATGTCTATTTGTTTCTGCGGCTCGGTAGATTTTAGATTCTATTGTGAGGTACAAGAAATAAAGAATCCTGTCAAATTTGTAAACAAAATATTAATTTCTGAAAACATCCGCGTCTTGTTTAACGCAAACTAATATTTTCTATAGCAGTGTCGTAACTATGCTATTGTACTTATGTATAATTTTGGTATTCCCAGCCCTTGGGAGTGTGGTGGGGTTCCGGCTGAATGCCCGTGGCCATTTGCTGACCTGTCCCCTTGTAGTTACACAACCGGTCTATTGATAAGTTTGTTCAGAATCTGTACAATGCACGATTGTAGCTGCTCTCTGATGGTCTCCTGTCACGGTCTTCGCACACCTCCAACAGTTATCTTCATGGGTATGTCTGTCAGTCAGTTAAGTAACCTTACTAACATTATAAATGCGAAAGTAACTTTGTTTATTTTTTGTTACGCTTTCACGCATAAACCGCTACACACATTTTGATGTTGGAATAGATTATCAAAAAAAACATGGACCACCGTTTGGTGTAAGTATTAAATACCCAGGGTTGTGAATAGTTAATGATTGATTGAGAAGAACTAATCAAATTCAAAATTATCTTACAAATTAACACCCTTTACTATTATTGGGAGGTGTAGGCAGCGGATATTACGCGTCGACTTGCTGACTTTTTGCTTATCCTTTAGAAGCTGATCCAAGTTGATTACGGTATATTTTTATAACTCAATCCTTCGATTTAGTGATAACCTACTTCTAGCATTTCCAGTAAAACCTAATAGCTTCTTCTAAATCACCAGAGTTGGAAGCCCGCAAGGAAAATGCAATTTACGCCGTCTGTCTAGTTTTCAGCTAATTTTGTACTCAGATGGAGACCGAATCCCGCCGACCTCTAATCAGCAGTTGGTACTATTACTACTGAACCACGAGCCATGTGATATTGAAAAACCTTGGAAAAATAAATACAAAATCTGCTTTCGTTGCTTTAACTATACACGCACAATTGGTTGTATCTGAATCATTTACGCAGTTATAACAAAGAGTCTTGTTTATAACAGTTGTTATTCACGAATACGATATTGTTCACGGAGACTTATTAATTACTAAAGAAGCAGGTCAGATTGTTGAACCGATCGATTCGCCTTACTACCACCGTTACTTATAGAAACTGCTACAATCTGATTCAGATATAGGAGAGAGAAAAGACTTGAATTGGCTGGCTTATAGATCATCATTCATCATTCGTCATTAGCCTTTTAAGGTCCACTACTGGACGTAGGCCTCCCCCATAGAGCACCACAACTGCCGGTCCTGTGCAATCATAGGGGGTTTTTGCCATAATCGCCACGCTTGGCAGGCGGGTTGGTGATCGCAGTAGGCTGTATTTTGTTTAGAGAGAATTCTTCCAGCTTTTCCCTTAGTCGCCTTTTACGACACCCACGGGAAGAGATGGGGTGGCGGTATTCTAAGCCGGCGCCACACAGCAGGCTTATAGATATTAACGGACAATTTTATGTTAACGCCTAAGAGCTGAAGGTGTTGGTGATGTATCTTGCTACGCTGAACGAAGTATTTGGTTTCACAGAATAAGTGGTAGAGCACATACGAACCGAAAGTTGGGTCTGAATGCTTGTGTATTCTATAAAGATCTTGCAAAGATACTGATCGAAGCCTCTCGCGACCGGAGAGGGCTGGTCTATTCTTCGCACTGAGGATTAGCATAGCCGTTCAGCGTGGTAATGCGGTCAGCCTTTTGCCGAAGATAGACCGAGATTTGGAGAAATTTGATAGCAGCTAGTCTTTTAACTGTATTTATGATGAATAATATACTTTAGCAAGTTTCGCATCCAGATTACTCGGAAACGCTCAGAATATCAAACGTAACTACAGCTCAAAGTCGCTCTTCTGCAAAGACATTCTTTATTGATTGGATTTGCAATATTTTTGGATAAAATCTCGGAAGCGACTCGAGGAAGATATATCAGTCTTACAGACAATAGGACTCGAATGAAACTACTTTCTATCGGTACTGCCAATAACAAAGATTCTTATGAAGACCTGGTCCGGGCAACATTGGTAATGGAAGACCAGCGTCCCGTCAACAGATAATACTTGGAGTAAGTTCTCTATGTCAAACTCTTTTCAAATTACATTCTTTGGTGTAGAATAGATTTATCTAAGTATCGTAAGAGATATAAGAGAGAAGAGAGATAATGGAATAGGTGGAGAACCTATTGCCATACCGGGCACAAAGTTTTCAGTCATCGATATTCATCACACTTAACTTCCGAAAACAATTTCGATGAGTCATTGGTGTGAGCCAGTGTTAGGATTTGAACCCGGACCTTTGGATCAGAAGCTGTGTGCTCGACCACTAGACCACCGAGACTAGACCGCAAACAATTTGAGGTAAATATGAATTTTTCTGTTCGAATAGAAACTACGCTCGCTCAGTATTTGATAGTACGAGGAACGTACGTCGCGTGATCATTATTATTACACTTTCGATTTCATTCGTTCGCTTAAAATAACGAGTTATGTTTGCAGTTGGGTACGTTTTGTCTTTTTTTTTGGTAGCAAAACTGTACTGACCTATGCAGTTTTTGAAGTTTGAGGAAAATCAAGGAAGCGATCTTACCAAAAGCCCTTTTATAGATGTTACAATAACTCGTATAAGACGTTATTTTTAATATTAAGGTTAAGAGCAAATAGTTTTTGTTTTCTACCTTCAAATCCTGACCATTGTCACCCAAAACTTTAGGTCTCATGGTCAATTTGTTAAAACGTCGTTGTTAAATAATTATAATAAACACATAATTTCTGCAAAGATATCTGAAGAGGTAATATGCATGATACCTAGATGTGAACCTAGAGGCTTCTAAACATAACTTTTCTACTCAAAACAATCGGGACTACCAAAGTTGCTTGTTGTATTTACTTTTCGATTAATATTTCACTCTTAATAAGTATAATCCTACTAATGCAATAACTGTTTGGATGTTCCTTACTTAATGACAGGTCGGTTGAAAATAATTAACGAAAATAAAACATTCCCTGGACCACCTTATTTTAACTTAGCTCTAGTCTGACATTTATAACTAAACGTCATCTTAAATAAAAAAATATAAGATAATCCCATTGATGCACTTATAAAACTTTAATATTTATAAAAAGTTTTAAGCTCGAGTTGAATGACTTTTCGAAATTATTTTCGGAAGTTATGTGCGATAAATATTGATGACTGAAAACTTTGTGCCCGGCAAGGTAATAGGTTCGTTACTTATTCCATTTGGGACGTAAACATAACAGCAAGACGAGGTTTAACAGCCGCTGCCTAAACCTTCGGGTAGGAAAGGGCGTGAAGTTATGTTATTATTATGTTTACTCGAGTTACTCAAATAAAAAATGTGAAAGAACTATGAACAAGAAAAAACTAATAATCTAAGCTATACTCTTGTACCTACTTGAGTGGCGTAGAAAAAAAAAAATCTGATTTGTAAATAAGACGATTATTTACAAATCAGATATAAATTTCCATTGATGATATCATTCATGTATACATAGTTAGATCCTGCTCAGCATCACGATCTCTCACGTTAGTCATATGACATTATAGAGCCTGTATTATGACTGCATCAGCTGGTCTGCCTTCAATATAATTTATATCTAGTTTTATACTAATATGGAAACCACGATATTACCTTTTAAAATATAAATGTTTAGGCAAAATTTCTAGAAATTAATACGGGCTCGAGTTTTCGGACTTACGCTTCCACTTGTCCACATGTACGGCTATCCTTTATAGTAGAGAAGGCAAACGCGCAAGCGAGTCTTCCAGTGGTGGTCGTCGTGGAGTCTCCCAATCTTAAAGATGGGATAGAGAGGGATGAAAGTAGGCGAGAACGGTATTGAAAACATTAAATTGATGTATCGAAACTGTCGCTGTCTATACATTCAGGATTTAACAGCGTGAAGTTACTGTCACAAATAGAAGATTAAATTGGCTTACATAAAATATAATTGACGCTTTCTGTACCGATTAAGGGTGTAAAAGTGCGTTTCACAACATTAGCTGGCTTACCTTCCACACTGTGGTCGATAATATGAAGACCATTATAGGTAATGCTTTTTGCTTACTTGGCGTGAAATTTGCAAAAAGTTACAAAAATACAACGAATCGCTGAGTATGGTGTAGTGTCTTGTAGGGCAGGCTGTTGCTTAGATATCAGTCGGTTTGATTTCTCACTAAGTAATGAATGAAATTTGTTTAAGAGTGTAATCATGTACGATAAATATCTATATTTACCATGTGAAATATACTATTGATTTTTTTTATCAGAAATAAATAAAGTATTGCTATAGTTACTAAATGACCGTGGACAAAAATAAATTTTAAAAAACTGGATGTAATGTCCTCATTTTTAACCGACTTCGAAAAAAGGAGGAGGTTCTCAATTCGTCTGTATGTATAATTATTATTTTTATGTCTGTTCACCGATATTTTCGTCAATTATGGACGGATTTCAAATTTTTTTTTGGATCTCTAGTGTTTACTTTTCACCAGGTCAGGATCTGATGATAGAAACCAGGAGAAATCGAAGGCATCTATCAATAATTGTATGCGAGTATGGTGTTTTTGTTACATAATAGTGATGTCTTAGAGATATTCTTTATGGAGTCAACATCTGATGCTGCTGTGCTGATGAAGAAGCCACCGAACTCCTCAACGGTTAGGAGTTGGGAGACAGTACCGAAGTTAGTCGATGGAAACTGTTTAGTGGTGTATAGAACTAACGTGTTACTTGGGAGATAAGCTTAAATCCATATCTGATACTGCTGGGCTAATGATGAAGCTACGAAACTCTTAAACGGTTAGGAGTTAGGACACAATACTGTAAAATATTTCAAGGCTACGATTGATCTTCATTCGGGCTGCAGTGTTATTGTCTACCCATGTTATAAATAACAAAAA
Organism: Euproctis similis; assembly: GCA_905147225.2. Lineage (NCBI taxonomy): Eukaryota > Metazoa > Arthropoda > Insecta > Lepidoptera > Erebidae > Euproctis > Euproctis similis. The sequence goes on from LR990110.1 coordinate 23,786,724, forward strand.
TATAAATACTTAACAAGTATTATCAAATTCTATTAGCTAAGTACTTATTAATAACCATTAAAGCTCCCTAAAAATATCAACCATTTAACAAACGGACTTGTAATAAGTGATAATTTATTTAATAAACTGAAAGCCATGTAAATGAACTAACTTCTATTGAAGTTCACAACTCATTAATATCACTAAAACTCGTAAAAAAAATACTTTAAAAAAAAAGTTAAAGCGACTTCTAGAAACGTAAACCACAAAATCTTTAAGTAAATGAAAACAGTACCTTCCTAACTAAAAAGCGATAAATAACGAAACTTACTAATTTGTATACTTAATACAATATACAAAACGTAATACTTTTATAAAGTCATCTTTAACTCTGATAATATTTACTATTGTCATTCATTATTGAAGTCGGTGCAACACAATAGAGTATGTTACCTGGGCTTGCACCGAGTCCAAAAATAAGTGACATTTGTAAATCTTATAATAGTTAAAGATTATTTTCTAAAAGTATTACGTTTTGTATATTGTAATAAGTATACAAATTAGTAAGTTTCGTTATTTATCGCTTTTTAGTTATGAAGGTACTGTTTTCATTTACTTAAAGATTTTGTGGTTTACGTTTCTAGAAGTCGGTTTAACTTTATTTTTAAGGAATTTTTTTATGAAGATAATTTTCTACAAAAAAGAATCTAGCATTATTAGGGTACCAATATGCTTTTTTTGGTAATAAATGTGGTTTATTTTTAAAGTTTGAAATAATATTATAAAGAGGACAGAGTTGTTTTTTTATACAATCGACAATTGCATTGACCTCGAAATTCTACTTAAATATTTCGATATGCCAGATTTTTTTTTAATTTTCGCTCGAGAATTAAACACAAGGTTTATAACATCTATATAACCTTATAATAAAAATATGTATTATGTAATAGGTACTTAATGCTATGAATTAAATTGAGCCCTTATAAAGGATATGACTTATCCGAAGTTGGACCAAACTGCATACGGTGTGTTAATTTGTTTAAAATTAAAAGTCTTTAAATAGTTTAGGTGTCCACCGCGGACAAACTAACGTGACACGTACTTTATATATATATACAAAAAAGAAAAATCTATATCTATACTAATATTATAAAGAGGAAAGATTTGTATTTTTGTATGTAACGAATAAACTCAAAAAGTGCTGGACCGATTTTAATAATTCTTTTTTCTTTAGAAAGCTGCATTATCACTGAGTAACATAGGCTATGTGTAATCATCGTCGTTATCGACATTTTATTTGTACGCGAGTAACACCGTCAGGCGGGAAGCTACATACAATAAGCGGTACGAAGTTCGCGCGGTCTGCTAGTTAGGTAATAAAAAAATAGTCGTCAGAAATTATTACAGAAGTAAATGTTATTTTTCAATCAAACAATATTTTTTAATCCAAACAAGTATATCCAAAAACATCTTTGGAATAGTTAACATTCAAATAATAATAATTATGAAATTGAATATCCATTTCGAGACAATTAATGTTTGCAAAACTAAATATATGTTTTTTAAATACCGTCTCGCGAAAGTTTTATTACCGTCACTAAACGCAGTGCATATACCTACATATATTGTGCAATACTCTCCATTTCTTTCTCAATAAAATAAATATTTGAACAAAGAAAAAAATATAACACAAAGACAATTACGGGACATTATCGCCGCATAAGTATAATTAGTTTACCCAATAGTAAGTAGTGTTAACAATAATATTATTACGTAAATGTATGTGCAATATTACTTAAAACTCCCAACATAATCGTATTACACCATAAACAATATTGTTTTTTTTTCTCTCTTTAATTGAACTTGTTTTTGTAAAATTGCAAAAAATGAGATTTGGACAAAGTGTTAGGTACCTGTTGAGTTTTCTCTAAGTAAATTCACACGAAGGCACAAATGGCATCGCGTGAAAGCTTGACTACGTGGGATTAAAACATATTTGAGTGGAGAAATTTAATTTGTAAAAAATAATTATCCACTTAATATCGTAATATTTAATTCATCGTGTATAAAATATGTGTAAGTGCGTTTATGATAAATTTCGCGCCCTTTTCATCTATTGTCAATTTCTACTCTGTGTACCGAGGTACAAATTTTAGAGCATAGAGTACAGCAAGACTCGCGAGACAACTAGTATCATCAATACATATGCTACTCTATATTTACTGAGTACACATAATTATGTACTTATATATTTTCCTCAATTATTCAATACTGTGTGAACACTAGTTGCAAATCGTCTTATTTTCCATTCATTAAAAAAATCTATTACACAACTTCGTGATATACAAATAAAACAAAACAAAAAAAACAACATACAATCTAGAGATAATTACGAAATATTATCGCACCAAAATACTGTTATTAAAATAAATAAATTACAATAATATAACGGTCTTTCGAAAATTATGTATGGTTATTACACACAAACTGAATTACAATGAAAATACAACTATTACCATACATTACAACACATTAGTATGGGGTTTTATATAAAATTTACAATTACATTTACAGTAAGTTCCATGATATGTGGCCGTCCGTATTTTTACTGCGGCCGCCTTAACGGTAGATTTTCATCTATAAATTACAACCAAAATATACTAAGCACGGTACTTTTATCTTGGACATATATAATTATTTTTTTATCCTAACATTCTAATTTATAGTCTTTAACAAATCTAATATATTAACTGATCAGAGTGCATGAAATTTGCAATTAAACAATTCTAATTTTAAACACTTATAATATTATTACGTAACTTAACGCCATTTTCTACCCGATGCCACGATGGTGTAGGCAGCGACTGTCAAGCCTCGACTTGCCGAATCGTTACGTCTCAAATGGCATGGCTTCGATATTTATCACTTAACTTAACTTCCGAAAACCATTTAAAGAAATCATTGCTGTGAGTCCAGAATCGATCCCACGACTTCTAAATCAGAAGCGGGGAGCAAGACCACTGGAACACCGAGTCATCAATATGATTTAAATTATTATTATTTTTAAAATTATGAATTAGTGAGGCGATTAGTGAGGCAGGCGGACTGTCATAAAACCATAGCCAAATCTTTTGCCAACTTGGATAGTTTTCGAAATGATGACATGCTGTGCCGACCCCAATTAAAGAGGGATAGTGGCAGGAAAATAATAATTTATTACAGACCGTGGTAGTGCCACTCCATCGATTACTGTGGGTCTTGAAAATGAAGTTTTATAAATATCGATGACTAACAAATGGGCCTCCGGATACCTCTCTCACAGAGTGAATTGCGGCAAAACCCACTTTACTTTATTCTGGGTCGTGGTATTTCACCGTTTATATTCATGCAGCGAACTGCGTGGCTCTACCACTGTTAAAAATATATTCCTGTATGATTAAATAAATACTTTTTATTGCTGAAATATTATTTATGTATGCTGATTTATATTAATATACTAGCTGACCCAGCAAACGTTGTCTTGCCGAAAAATAAAATTTAAAAAATAGGGGTTGATCGTAGGGCGTTGAAAATTTAGGGTTGCATGTATTTTTGTATCCCGTTTTATAAAAAAAAAATAAGAAACAGAAATGTGTCGAAAAATTAAAAAAAAAATTGAGGGGTGGGCTACCCTTGTGATTTAGGGGGATGAAAAATAGATGTTGTCCTATTCTCAGACCTACCCGACACGCACATAAAATTTCATGAGAATCGGTCAAGCCGTTTCGGAGGAGTTCAATTACGCACATCTAGACTCGAGAATTTTATATATTAGATTACGTAGTTAACCCAACGAACTCAGCCTTAGAATAAATATGTTTTGATCCCCTCCCTCGAGTATTAGCGTTATGATAAATAGTTTATTATCCAAATAGGATAGGTAGTACATGTGAGTAACACGCCCTTGTCTGGACAAATCATATATTTGTGTCTATAGAATAGGTAACGAGGCCATTACAAATAAAAATGTAACCCATTATGGGCACAAATTTATTTAATCGATAATCAATCATAGAAATGGACTTTGAGTTTATAAAAACATGTAAAAGCTAACGTTTATTAAGTACAAAAATACTGAATCTTAATATTATATATATTTGCACACCGTATGCAGTTTGATTTACAAAAACACTTTTTTATAAAACTCCAACCGCCGGAAAGATTGCGCGGGCGTTATATTAGGAAAAAAAAACACAGGTTTTTAAGTATGAAACTTGGTTAAAATAAGAATATTTTGGAGTTTGTTAGTGATTTAATTATTAGATCGCTAATAAACTATGGATATGATTATTTTTTTGTATAACATTAGGTGGGTCGTAAATTCGGTTAACGGCTTATTTTTATTTTCAAAACAAGCATTGACGGGTCCTCTAGCATATTTTATAAATCACATCGAAACTTAGAAGCCAAAGTTGTAAATATAAAATACATAATATACAATAATGTACTAGTTGACCCGGCGAACTTTGTTCCGCAACAAAAGTAATATTAAATAAATTTTAGATCTGTCACTTTTTCTTTACTGATGTATCATACATGAAATAGAGATGAAAACCACCCCGTTGATACCTTCTATTTATTGAAAAACCCGCATCAAAATCCGTTGAGTAGTTTCAATGATATAAGCATATAAGGGGACAGAGCGGAAAGTGACTTTGTTTTATTTATACTATTTAATGATCTAACGATAATATTCACAACTTGGACTAAAAGGAAGATAATGACCAGATACTTTCCGATAGCTATGCCGTATCTTACAAGGAATATCCGACATTAAAGCAGCCAATGCACTTAGAGAATATTAATATTCTGTTACGAAACATCAGCACTCGTATCTGCTTTGAATTCAAACGAACACTGCCAATGAAATTAATGCAACATATTGCAATGTATAATGCTTTGTCCATTCGTAATTTTGCATAGGAGCATAGCATTGTCTACTTGAAAGTATCCATATGACAGCTAGGGTCTATTATGAGCTCTTAACTCCAGCCAGCTTGCTCACTGCCCAGCGAATTCGTATTTCCAACGACTAATTTCAGCTAGTCTAGACTACTCGTGACTGATTAAATGGAATTAGTCGTTGATTATACGAATTTGCAAGGCAGCGCGTAAGCTGGCTGGAATTAAGAGTTCGTAATACGCCAGCTGATCACCTTCTACTATAGGAATTAGCATGCATTTTTATGTTAATGCATTACCGGTCCTTAAGATGGGATAGGAAAGGGGAATGGGGAGTAGGGGAAATGCGATGAGCCTCAATATACCTTTCTCACTAAACAAAACGAACGGTTTCTGGAAGGTCGTAGTATTCCACCAATCAAACAGGCCCATTTATGTAGCGAACTGTGTGGCTCAACCGCTGTTGAATTGTTATAACAAGTAATTATGAAGTTTGAAGAGGTCAACAGAGTTGAAAATCCTTTAACCGCTGCCTAAACCACTTAACTGGAGAGAGAGAAGAAGTACTGTTATTTTTGTCTGCGTTTTTATAAGCAGGAAATATACCTGACCGCTTTTAACTCAAAAATCCGGTCCGTAACTATTCAGAAAGATCCAAGTTTTCAAATAAAACTTGTTGGCAAGCTTTTGAAGGATATATTATAAAACGACTTCGCAAATAGTGAGTAAGCGTGACGCTGATGTCACTGGCCCGTGACTCAGGGAGGCTGAGTGGTTGAACCGGACTTGAATAACAATGGCTTAGGGTTTGCAAAGGCAGGTATTTAATTTTAAATGCATTCAATTTACTAAGGAAATAAAGTTTCTAGCTTCGGTAGCCAATTGATCCAACACTCTTCTTCTTCATCATTGGTTCGAATTGTGGCTCACACAAATGACTTTTCGGAATTATCTTTGAAAAGAACATAAGTATGGAAAAAAATGCCCGGTGTATTGCAATTGTTGCGAAATTTTATAATAAAAAAATTGTTACATAATCCCTCAATTATTGGTCCAGGGGAATGCATCGCCAAATTTTTATTTAATTCTGTTTAACGGTCGACACCTGTTTGAGTAACAAACATCAGTAAAACTTCAAAAACTATTGCACTGCCTGTGACTATCGCTTTTGTCAACCCTGTAAGCTATAAGGTTGTGGTTTTATCGTTCCACTTCCCAAAATAAAACCTTATGACGTAATATTTCCTTACATCTAACGTTCGAAGTAGACATCAAATCATGTCACGGCTCACGGAACATGATTATTTAGTATCATGACTCTAAATAAACATATAATATATAACTAGCTGACCCGGTAAACGTCGTCTTGCCGTAAAATAAAATTTAAAAAATAGGGGTGGAGCGTAGGGGGTTGAAAATTTAGGGTTATATGTATTTTTGTATCCCGTTTTATAAAAAAAATAAAAAACAGAAATATATCGAAAAATTAAAAAAATATATTCAGGGGCGGGCTTGTGATTTAGGGGGATGAAAAATAGATGTTGGCCTATTTTCAGACTTACCCGATATGCACACAAAATTTCATGAGAATCGGTCAAGCCGTTTCAGATGAGTATGGGAACGAAAACTGTGACACGAGAATTTTATATATTAGATTATAAACATATGTGTATGAAGCAAAAATCTATACTGCTTGTACCCTCATCCCCATAAGTTATGGTATTAAACTATAACTTATTTCGTTGGAAACAATATTTTTATGTTTCTATAATATTTCCAGAATAGATAATTTATTTTTCTAAAGTTGTATACTTCAGAAGGATACCGAAAACTCATCGGATTCGACCAGGGTTTCTACTTGGGACCTTCTTCATTTAGATTTAGAATTCCTCATGCTAAATCAATAGGCTATATCTTTGTCTACTAGTTAAATATTGTTAAACATGTTCCAAGGTAAAAATAATACCACACATTCTTTTTTTATCGGCGCCATCATATTTTTAGCATTAAAATTAAAAGTAAAGAACTTCCTTCCGCAAACCAGCAGCTGCACATGATATAGCAGTATTTTGTTAACAAAAATATACAATCGGGGATTGAAGTGGGTTGTTATATTCTCAATGGAGCAGTTAGAAGTACAGGATGTGAGGAAACCCTCGTCTAAATTAACCTATAGGTTCTTTGTTTTTAATCGATTTTCAAGAATGACTGAAAACTTTGTGACCGGTATGGCAATAGGTTCGCCAACTATTCCATTTGGGACGTAAACATAACGGCGAGACGAGCCTTAACAGCCGCTGCCTACACCTTCGGGAAACAAAAGGCGTAAAGTTATGTTAAGTGTTATGTGTTCAAGAATTTAACAGTTCTTTTATTTATTTAGTTTAGTTCTTTTATTTTATTTAGAAGTAAATAAGCGTTCTTTATGTATTAGTGTTCCTCACAAGATTAAAATAATCTCCCATTTTATGGAACAGCGGGCAACGGGTCACCTGATGATAAGCAAGTACCGTCGCACATAGACACCTGCAATACAGATAGTGTCACAGACGTGTTGCCGGTCTTTAAAGGAGTGGGCCTCCAGACGGTACTAAGCGTTGATTGATATTCTGAGAAGTCTTGGTATTTTACTGATCGAGCCGGCCCATTAATGCAGCGAGCCGCGTGGCTCTACTACAGTCTTTTTGTTACTTTTTAAGGAGAAATCTAGATACATATAAGTACAAAGAACTAAACTAGGCATAAAATTAAGTCCAAGAATAGGTATTTATCACACGTACTGCGAGAGTTCATTATTAGTGTAACCTTTCATAAAGAAGTCCACACATTAAACTGTAAAATTGTAACGCTAATATTTAAAAATAACTTAAAACAAGTAACAAAAGAAGCGATAGTAAAAATAGTGCGTAACGCATGCAATCAGAATTGTATACGGCACGCGGCGTAACCTCTAATTAATATATAAACTAATGTTAATTAAATAGATACACAAGAAAAAAATAATTTTAACATTAAAACACAATTACATGAGATCGCTTCCTAAAACAAAATCATTTGCTTCGGTAAACACTTGAAGCGGAAGTTAAACTAAATGCTCAAGTGTCTGCCGGAAGTCGAGGGGAGAAGAATCCATTGCTTTTATCTTAATTGGATAAGTAACAATACAGAGTGGAGATATGGGGGGCAGTCAGAGTGAACAGCTGCCTCAGCGTGCACCCACAAAATTGTGTGATTTATCATTGCTCTTATAAGCGGATGCTGTTTACGTAAGTTTTGGATCAAATAAATCAAGACTAGATTCATATATATATAAATATTTTTAGATTTTTTTTTTGAGAATATGTCCTTTCCATTCCATCTCTTCTCGTAGGTGTCGTAAGAAATGAAAAAAAATATTAATATCATTAATTAGGCATATAGTCAAATTCACTCTAGATTCGATTTATCAACGACTAATTCCATTTAGTCAGTCATGAGTAGTCTAGATTAGCTAAAATTAGTCGTTGGAAATGTGAATTCGCTAGGCAGCGCGTTGACTGGCAGGAATTAAGAGCTCTTAATAGGCCCCCTGAGCCGGCCGTGGCTGTGGTTCAGCTGCCAGACTGACTATGCTGTTGAATCTAATCCGGATTATCTGGGTTAGAGGTTCATAGTCTGAATCCTGGCTTTGGCACACCAATAACTTTGCGTATCTTGTGTGAAATAAATCCCAATAAATAACGAACACATAAGCGCAAAAACTACTTTAAAATAATAACATGTCAAAGTGCAAATACTAAAGGTTGCATATTAATTACACTGAAACAAAATTTGTATCACATCCGAGCCCAATAAATTTCTAATGGAATATAAAAAAAATTAACAACAAAAGTTTACCTACAAATTACGCCATCTGTTGGCAGTATTGTGAATAGTAATCTTAAACAAAAACCCTGAAGTTTCTAAAGCGCACAGCGTACGGTTCTCTCAAGGTGCGTTTGTGACATTTTTAACAAGTAAAGATGATCCCGTACATCTGTCTGAACGACATCTGTGATAAATTTACAACAAACCCTTCATATAGAATTAATTGTAAGTAAAAATAACTGTACTTATTTAGGAATTTAATATAAATAAGTAGTTGGTTTTTTTTTACTCGATCACTTCTGCTTATACTAACTGCAGCCATTGTGAGCTTGGTAATTATCATTTATTTGAATAATTGAATATAATTAAGTTTATCACGTGACATCATTAAAATTTTAGATATAAAGAATACAGAAACAGTAATTAACTATTTAAAAATAGTCTAGGTCCATCTCTTTAGGTTCATAATTGTTTCACTGCTGTATGGTCTACAGGTTTAGTGCTTGACTTCTGGTTCAGAGGTTCCGGTCCAAGAGTCCGAGAGTCCAGACAACGACTAACAAAATTATTCCCTTTCCCCATATAGGGGGATGGATTTCCCAATTTATTACATCACGAACTAGATATATAATAAAGCTATATTAAGACAACAGCAAAAGTTACGCGACTACTAAAAAAAAAACGAGATAATAATATTCGCAAAAACAATGCGTCATGGATTTGATATACGATATTTGTCTAATAAACAACTTTCATTACATATATTACTCATATCTGCCATAATATATCTTTCTATTTACACACAGATATTTTGATCTAACTATATAGATTACTTTGTATCCCGATAACATAACATCGAGACAAGTGTTCATACTGATAAGGGCGTTTATCAAAATCTCTATTTGGTTTTTCATTCACATTAGATGGCGCTCATCGATTAACTCCATCACGCTATGGTAATATTATGTACCATTATTAATTAATTATTAAGAAAAGTTCAAAAGGTCTCAGAATTTGCACAATATGGCTAAAAGTTCTACCTTTTTTTTACGCAAGGAAATGCTTTATACACACTGCACACCCCCCGCCTGGAGACGGCAGGAGGTAGTGTGGCTCTCCCAAAACAGTAAACTGCAATCCGATCCTACCCCTACCCACTAAAACCTCGCGGCGGCCTTCCTCCGGCGTTGAGGTGGTCCAGGAATCGGATAACCCCTTTGGTCCACCCCGCCGTCGCCCCTCCTCTGTCACGAGGGGGTGCTCCCGCCTCCGATCTTCGTGTCCCCGCGCATCCGGGTCCCCCCCTGCCCGGCTGAGATCGTACGCGGCTACGTACATCTCGGCCAGGATGATGAAGGGGGGAAAGCGCGAGGACCGTCGCCGCCTCGTACGAAATGGTACGGTAGCCCCGTACGATCCGGATGGCCATGATCCGATCCAGGCACCTCAGCAGAGTTCTGGAGCGGGAGGCCCCCGTGAGGTCTCGCATCCAAACGGGGGCCCCGTACAGGGCTACGGACCGCACGACGCCATCGTAGAGGCGGTGAACTCCCTCTCCCGGTCCCCCGGATTGGGCAGCAGGCGGTGTAACGCGCCTGCCACCCGTCGCGCTCGGGGGACCATCCGCACGAAGTGCTCCTAGAAGCTCTAGCGGCTATCCAGGGTGAGGCTGAGGTACTTCATGTACCCACTGGGACAGCCGTGTCACCCACCTGGATCCGCGAGGCGTGGTTCCACTGCCTCACCAGAGGCAGGGAACCCCCCCTGCCTGTGGTGAGGCAGTGGAACCACAGCGCCTCACTTTTGTGAGGCGCCACCTCCAGGCCCAGCCCGCGCATCCGTCTGACAACGATCGCCACCCCCAGAATTATTTATATATAATTATTCGGCGAATCTGAGCGTACGCTCGAAGTCGGGCCACATGGCCACCACCAGAGTGTCGTCTGCATAGCAAACGACACTCATGCCACGGGGCTAAAAGTTCTACCTACTACCTTGAACTTAACATAGAACTTTTTGCAATTTTGTGTGGGGCCCGGCCAGCGTTTAATTTCGGAACCAGTTCATGTATTTTGTGGGGTAGGTGGGATGAAGAGAGCGGTGTCAAACTATTCTATTCTTACAAAAGTCACTCATAAATGTACAATAAACAGGTGGGCAATACGAGAACTTCGCAAATAATGCGAAGTGTTGCGCGCATGGAAATGAAAAATGAAGATTGAAGACGAAAAGCGAGTTTCGGCAATAAAGTAAGGAAGAGGATGCACTGAGTACAATTCGGGCAAGGGCAAAGCTTATAACTGACTAAGCAGATATACCTACTTCAAAATAACCAGGTTATCTGTACCTCTACGCGTTCAAGTCCAAATACTTCTTTAACTAACTAGAAAATGTTTGTCAACTGTTCTTTGCTTATAAATAAATCCGTATCTATCGGGTTATTTTTAAAAACTTATACGTCCAACACGTTGTTCTCGAGACTCGAGACAATTATATTGTATGCAAATATAATTACTGTTACGAATATCAATGTTAAATTTGACTTGCAAAACTATTGCCGCCATCTATGGTTGCACATAGGTCAGGTTTCTGTTCTTACACTGACCACTAGATCATAAAATACGCCTTTAATCATCTGCGTAAAAAAGGATAGTTATGTTTTCAGAGTTTACGTTTGTTTATACGATTATGAATAGTTCATTTGAGACGACATTATTTATTTTGCAGTAGTAACATAACATAGCTTGACGCCCTTTTCTACCCGAAGACGCAGGCAGTGGCTGTTAAGGCTTGTCTCGCCGTTATGTTGACGTCGCAAATGGAATAGGTGGCTAACATATTGCCATACCGGGCACAAAGTTTTTAGTCATCGATATTTATCACACATAGTGCAGTCGGGTAAAAATATACCGAATGTAGTTTGATGTGTCACAAATTTCACTTCGAAATATTTCCTCATTTACGTTACAAACTAGAAGTAGACAATAATGAAAAACTTTCAAAATTCTTTCACTCCCATTTACAGTCGAAGTTGTAGTCAGTGGCAATTATACCCTACGCTTGGAACCTATTGCCACATTTCATTCATTCATTTAGAAAATTCATTAGTGTCTACCCAGATTGAAACCGGGACCACACGTCGGTAAGCTAAATCACTACCTACTAATTTTATTTAAACAGCTTATGTCCCAAGCGCTTCTTGTGTTACCATACTAATATCAATTGACCAGAAATCTACACTTAATTGACAGCATAGTCAAATTTCAATATGTCCATATATTTTTTTTTTATTATAGTACGTAACAAGATCTGTTAAAAAATTCTGCCTACATATCTAATTTAATATATCAGGCAGTTTTGCAATTTACGAGTAAATATATTTTTATTAATAATATATACTCAAACTCATTACAAATGTTTTTTATGGGATAGGAGGGCAAACGAGCATGCGTGTCACCTGATGGTAAGTGACCAACGCCGCCCATGGACACCTGCAACACATATAGTGTTACAGTTGCGTTGCCGACCCATAAGGGAGTAGGATGTGGAAAGGAACGTGGGCCTCCGGATACCTCCTCTTATCGTATAAAACGCGGCATGAGCCACTTTACGTCGATCTTCTGAGAGGTTGCGGTATTTCACCGGTCGAGCCGGCCCATTCATGCAGCAAACTGCTTGGCTCTACCACAAGTATTGACAATCATCATCATCATCTTTTTCATCATCATGTCCACTGTTGGACGTAGGCCTCCCCCATGGAACACCGTAGCTTAACAATCAAATTGGTATTAATTTATTAATTGAAACTTAACTTACTAATATTGATGGCTGTTACCTAACATAATTAGAAGGAAATTGACATTGATAGATTTTTTCACTTTTCGTCAGCAACTATATTAATGATATTTTAATAAAACTTAAGTCTAAGCTTCATTAGAAAATGGCGACTTAAATATAAAGCGTAGGAAAGTCCCAGTGATGCTGTACATGCACGGGAGTGAAGCTGCGAGTAAAAGATTATATATTTAAAGGGTCCAGTGGTCCTCCTTGGTGGTCCAGTGATCGAGCACCTCGCTTCTTAATCAGGAAGTCGCAGTTTCTTTTTTTGGCTCAAATATATAACTTTTCGAAATTATAATCGGAAGTTATATATGATAAATATCGATGACTGAAAATTTTGCGCGCAGTATGACAATAGGTTCGTCACCTATTTCCATTTGGGACGTAAACATAACGACAACTCGAGGCTTTACAGCCGCTGCATACACCTTTGGGTAGAAAAAGGCGTGAAGTTATGCTATATATTTAACTACAGTAGAGAGAGTACAGAGTGGTCTGTATTTAAGACTCCTAGCAGCAACTGTTGAAACCAACCTTGTCGTCCTAGTATATGGTAGATAAGTCATGGCCTTCCCCGTCATGTACATACTTCTTTATTTTATTGGCATCTTTATAAGCATATATTTTTCACTTTATTTTACAGAAGACTCAAAATAAGCACGCATCTGACGCTAACTTCATAGACATTAGATTTCACGGCAACAAATCATATGTATATGCTGTCAGTTAAGACCAAACACCTTCCAAAAGGAGTGAAGAAAGAAAGCAGTTTTGGAGTCCATCCAGAATAAATGTACAAACATACAATCACAGCAGAAAACGTATTATTCGCACTAATCAGAATATAATAATATCTTCGACCAACAACTTCGTATCGCTGTATGTCTATAGGTAGTCACGAGGAATGGTGCCTTAATCCTTTGAATGTTGAAGTCAAAAGTCTTATCTTAATAAGGCAGAAGATATTTTAATTATCATCTCGCAATTAACAACTGATTGTGTAATATTTTAGTTGGTTGTTAAATTTTTCGCAATCGAATGTCTAGTAAGTCGTGTTTTACTTGTTCAACTTTTTTTTCTTTGTTACCTTCATATTTATTTGGCTCCAACGAAAGTAACAACCTTGGTACAGGCTGTTGAGTTAACTCAGTATTCTTGGACGTCAACACCTCAAGGTTGGCAGGAGTATTGGTCGTTTGTGAGTAGGTATATATATTTTAGAAGAAGCCACATAATGGCATCACAAAGATAGAAGCAAATTTGTAGCGCTAGAAAAGGTATTCCAATCGAGTAGTAGGTTCTAAAAATTAAAAGTTTTGAACTAATCAAAACAAAACTAATGTAATACTCACAAGATAACGTCACGATTAGTCCCTTGAGAGGTAGACAGAAACTAAATGTATAATTTTTATATATATAAAATAATATGACTAAGGACACTATTAATATGAAACAAAACTAAACGTCTTAATGGATGCACCAACTTCCCTACTTAAGTTTAAAATTCCTACTAATTTATGCAAAGGACACTGAACGCAAGTGCATACATATCATATACATTAACGTCAAGCCCCTTGCGGGATAGGCAGAGACAACACAGCTCCATAGAATACGATTCTTACATACTTTACTCGCTTTGTCAACTTTCATAACATTTATACAAATAACAAAATATTAAAACCTCATACTATATTCTAAATAATAATACAATATCTTATTTGGGCTTGGCAACACCAAAACTAATAAACAAAATGGCCACTCGTTTGCGTTAAAAGTTACCTCAATTACGCCTTATTTTATTTTCAATTAAGAATTACAATATTTAAAATTAAGATTAGAAAAAAATACCATGTAGCAAATATTGGCAGAATTATTAAAGAATATTGTTACAGTTGTAGTAACAATGTAACTACGTATAGAACTGCCGGGGTCGGCAGTATTGTATTGGACACGCTCTGCTTATTATACTAAATATAATATTCAACTGTATATATAAGTTCGTGTCTCTAAAATTCTTTTATTGTTATATATTGTTTGGTGTATTTATAATTGTATAAATATCAAATTGTATATAAATCGGGGTAATTGAGATATGTAGGTAACCATTGCAAGCAAGCCGACATTTTGTTTAAGATCTTTGGTGTTGCCAAACTAAAATTTGCTCAAAAATTTTGTCAAGTTTTTTTATTTGTTTAAATGAATTTGGTTTTTTTTTGGTCTGTAAGCAAAAACCAAGGGAACATAAATATACAGTCCAATTAGACGATGAATTTAATGATTGATATTTTATACATATATAACTTCACGCCAAATCCCTTGCGGGGTAGGCAGAGAGAACGGAGCGCCATAAGGCACGATTCTTACACACCTCACTCGCTTCGTTGACTTTCATAACTCTCTTCATGCACGCGCGTCGATTTTTGAGGCTCCTAACATCACCTTCCTCCAGAACACGTTCTATTTGGTCATGGAATGTGTGTCTTGGCCGTCCTCGACTCCTACATCAATCCGCTTTTGCATTGTAATTTGTATATCTGCTTAGTCAATATTGCATCATCCATCCTATCTATCATCCATCATCTACATGTCCGAACCATCGAAGCATACCCTTTCTTACTTTTACAGCGACACTCTCTTACAATCCGACTTCCTTCCTTATAAACTTGTTTTCCACGCGGTCAGCGAGGGTCACTCCGCAGATTTTGCGCAATGCCCTCATTTCGACCGCGTTTATCCTACTTTCATGCACGCTCTGCCATACCCAGCTCTCGCTTCCACAAGTTAGCGTTGGGATCAGTGGGATCATTGATATTTTATAGTAGTTCTATTATATTGTCACATATAAAAATAAATACCTAAATAGGTACTTACAAATTCGACGTATCCGCGTTTAAAATTAAATTCACTTTGGATTAATACAAAATTTTACCGCCATACCTGGAAAAAAAGCAATGGATAAGCAAACGCACCTTCGTTTATAATTAACTAATTGGTTAAATTAGTTATTTGGTACTTTAATATACACTAGGGTTTTCACCAGTTTAATAAAATTAATTAAATTACGAAACACAGTTTTTTAAGGGCTTTGAAATTTTTAGTGTTGGCATATAATTATATATTTTTAAAACTTTCTCTAAAAACTCAATTTTATGAGTCATATTTTCAATAGAATTTCAAATCAGATATTCTGACTAATCATTACATAGTATAAAACAAAGTCGGAATTTGATGCGGTTTTTTTTAATAGATAGAAATAACACACACAACACACAAATCGAAATATAAAACAACCTGTTGACACCCAACAGGGTGTTTTTTTTTATATCTATAATGCATGTAGTAAAGAAAAAGTGATAAAACCAGAATTGACTTTTGATGCGGAACAAAGTACGCCGGGTCAAATAATGTAGATTAAGATACAATATGGCCAAATCTCTTCCCGTGTGTGTCGTAAAAGGCGACTAAGGGAAAAGGCTGGAAGAATGGGCAGCAGCATTCTCTCTCAACAAAATACAGCCTACTGCGATCGCCAACCCGCCTGCCAAGCGTGGCGATTATGGCAAAAACCCCCCATGAGTGAACGGACCAGCAGTTGTGGCCCTCTATGGGGGAGGCCTGTCCAGCAGTGGACCTCAAAAGGCAAATGAATGGCCAAACAGATCTTAGGTATCTCCAATGACAGCCATTATGCTATTAAAGCATAATAGCAATACGCCTAGAGCACTAAATTTACACAATATCTCGCGGTTAACCACAACAGTGTAAGCTGACATAACAGAATCATTGTAAATCCGATTTTTTCTTTAGTAAAATTAATTTTATATAAAAAAAAATAGGCTGAGAAAAAATGCGGTCAAGTTTGTGTTCAGTTATAAAGTTAATTTACCTGATAGCAGTTGGAATAAGTTAAGTCAAATAAATCAGAACATATTAGGGCTGCTACGATTGATTATATTGACTAGTTGAATATTTTAGTTATTAGTTATAGGGATGAAGGTCTCGGTGGTCCAGTGGTCGAGCAACCCGCTTCTGAATCAACAGGATGCGGGTTCGAATCCGGGTGCACACCAATGACTTTTCGAAATTGATGAAATGACTGAAATCTTTGTGCCAAGTGTATGACAATAGGTTCGCCACGCCATTTGGGACGTTAACATAACGGCGAGTCGAGGCTTAACAGCCACTGCCTACACCTTCGGGTGGTTATGTTATGTTGTTAGTTATAATAGGGGTACTTTTTTACGTAATCAAAAATCATTGATGGGAACCAGGATATGACCTCGAGACTGTTCGATTCAGATGCAGGGTATTCGACCTCAGGAATGTCGAGATGGCAAGATTAAAATAAAATAATGAATTAATAATTAGATTTCGTCACAAGATATGTACATTTGTGGTGTCCATGTATTTTACATTTTCCGAAAAGTCATGCAACACGGCACATGTTAATTAGTTATCAGGAAATCTGAACATATAAATAACTCTGATGATTTTACTGAACTATGTACTCATGTTTGTTTATCAAATGAAACTATAAGCGGCAAAGAAAAACAGTCGTACGTGCTAGTGTTTATTTTTGAGACATTATAAAAACTTAACATTATATTAAATACATGAACAAGTTATTTAAAAGAGATTTTTTTATGGGAAAAGAAGGCAAACGAGAATGTGTGTTGCCTGGTAGTAAGCAACTAGCGCCGCCTTTTTTACGCGAGGAAATGCTTTATGCACACCCCCCGCCTGGGGACGGCAGAGGGTGGACTCCTAAAGCAGTAAACTGCAATCCGATCCTAGGGTTACCCACTAAAACATCACGGCGGCCTTCCTCCGGCGTTAGGCCGCCTATAGACAAATTGCGTAAATTGCGCCGATGGCCTTTTTATTTTGGATAGGATAGTTAAGGGATGGGGAAGGATTTGGCCCTTCAGATACCTTATTATTGAAAGGAATTCAGGCAGCGAACTGCATGGCTACAACTGTAATTAGCTTCAAATGAGATGTATTTTAAATATAATAAAAAATATATATAAATATCACCGTGGATATTGTAAATTATTTATAAGGTTAATCCATAAACACTCTATTTTCTTTCATTGCCACCTTCGTGAGTCATTTGGTAGTTTTTTTTTTAATATTATAAATGTTACTAAAATGGTAACATTCACTCGGCCTTGTACATTAGCGGTAATTATTTATTGTTATATGTCGTATTATTCTTAATCTATTATATCCTCAAATTTAATGGTTAATTTTGTTGTTGACATTTAGATTTTTTTTTCTGTGTGACTGTTTATATTTATGCAGATATTATTAAGCCACCAGACTTGCTCACGTTCACTTTGCTTCCTAATGTTTAATAGATCCGTAACTAAAATAATTTAATATAAAATAGTTATTTCGGTCTTGCTGGTCCAGTGGTCGAGCATCCCGCTTCTGAATCAAGTGGTTACGGGTTCGAATCCTGGCTTACACCAATGACTTTTCGAAATTAATTTCGAAAGTTATGCGTGATAAATATCGATGACTTAAAACTTTGTGCCTGCTATAGCCAATAAGTTCGCCACCTAAATCCAATTGGGGTGTAAATATAACGCAGGCCAATTAACAGCCACTGCCACAAGTTCGGGTAGTAAAGTTATGTCATGTTTAGTTATTTATATCTCGTTGATTTTTGAGTAATTGTCCAAGGCCGTTTAAAATGTCCTTATAACTAAATTAAGTCTGCTGAGTGAGACCCATTACTTCTTAAACATAGGCGGGATATATAAATGTCATTGCATAGCAATGGTATCCGCAATCTGTTCCTTGGGACCAGACTATTGAATCGGCATGTCACATAATCACCAACCAAATAATACTCGTAGCCGGTAGTATCTTATTAGTGGAGGTTATCATTTAATTCTCCCTCCAACATGACACTCTTACTTCTCTACTCTTTCTGCTTACCTTTCTGAACGACACTGTGCTAAAGCATTTTAAGTACACTACAGAAATTCGTAAACTGAAAAAATGGCGTGGCTTAAAGGTTACTGACACGAATCTAGGTCCTGTTTGCCTACCGCAGTATTTTAACTGGCGTAGAAATATGTTGACACGAAATGTACGAATTATAATTATACAATTATTATGATACTAACATTAATATGACAAAACAGATATATACGAAATTGTTTTTCAGTAATTTCCATCGTTTAAAATATTAAGTACGTACGTTAAGTACTTAAAGTAATACTAATAATACATTCTGAATAAAAAAAAAAGTAGGTACATCTATTCATTATCTATGTTACGTTTGGAAAAGCCGTAAAACATTACATTCCCACCAAGGAAAAAACAGTTACTCAGGTAAGTTTTCGAAAATCTTTACATAACTTATGTGTGATAAATATCTATGATTTACCAAATTCTGACTTTACACGTTCAATTTGGGATGTCAAGACACAATACTTCTGCTCACACCTTCAATTATTGAGAAGAAAACATTTCATGATACATCTAATACATTCATATTTACGCTGCAGTAGTAGGAAATTCAATAAATAAAACGGTTACCATGGCAACAAATATCAAACAGCATACTTCTAGAAACACCAAAAATATATAGATTTGTATAAAATAAAACGCTGACGTGTTTTGATGTTATACGATAGCTCTGAACGTTGACCTGGACAGGTAGAATGATCGACACTTTGTTAAATTAATTAATATCTACACATTAGTACTCGACAAAGTAGCTTAAATCATACTTTGTCTGTGTATTTTAATAAACGAATTAATTATTATTTAACACAATTATTGAAATAAAATGTTACACGCAGTTTGTTGAATGATGATGAATGGACCTATTTGCCCGGTGAAATACCACGCAGTCTCTGAAATCTAAGTGGCTTATGCAGGTTTTCGTTCGATGAGAGGTTACAGAGGGTCATCCTCTCATGCTATTTTTTTCTGGTTCTATCCATGAAAAAATACAGATAATTTTAAATTATTAACAGCAGATACTTGGAATGTGTATGTTGTCTTTACCCATTTTTATGTTTCGGACAGGAGCCAGAGACTCGTTAGGAGTAGTTAGAAGCCATTACATGTAATTAGGTCTGGCATTAAATATACATAGCTTTATGAGAAAGCAGCTTGGCAGGTGTATGACACGGTGGCATTCTTCTGCACCTACCAACTTGTTCACGATAAAAAAAATAATTGTAAAAAATACTACTATAATAGAACTACTGTAAAAACGCAAAGGTTGGAACGTGCCGCAATCCATTCAAATATATTTTCGTATCGCTATCAACATTGCGTGGTATATTTAATATATTTATTGAAGATCAAAATTTGCCGAAATTTCCATATAAACTATTAAAGTTTAGGCACATCCAAATGACATTATCAGATAAACAATTTAAAAACTATTAAACTATATTTAAAAATAAAATTAAAATATCTATACATTCTGTGCCTAATTCGCAGAACGCGTTCGCCATAATTAAAAAAAAAGCGCGGGATGTTTTTTTTCGAAATTTGACATAACATGCATTTCATTATTGATATTTGCCACGTTGCTGAGAAAAATAACACTGCAAAGTGCAAATTTTAAAATCTCATTGAAATAGGTATTATAATATTTATAATTATGTATTAATTTTTATAAATTGTGCATTCTAGTCTAACTTATACGTGTACACTTCTCATGCCTTATCTACTATCGAGCGATCAATAGTGTGGCTATATCTGAAGGTTTCTAGCCATTGTCTGTTGACCTTGTATGTTTTTATAATAAAAGGGCATATTCATATAGGATGTTAGCTAAATGAATTAAGACATAAGTAACATACATAATAATTACTAGTTTATTCCCTCGGTTTTTGATAGCGTAGGTATATGTACTTAAATCAAATTTAAGTTCCATTCTAGGGGGATTCAATACCGGGATTATGGTACGTGTTATGGTTAATTGCCTTTTGTTAATAAATTTCGCACGAAAGTTTTATGATTAAGCCTTAAAGTCGAAGTATTAGTCGAATGAAAAACAACACTGGGATGAAAAGTTTTTATTCATAAACTAATTTTCCTCTGATGCCGTTCAGCGGTTGACCAGTGATTGAGACACAAAGCACGATATACACAAACTTATCTTCGCATTTCCAATATTATTAAGTTGATGTAACAGCAAAAAAAACTAAAGCTTTGTTAGATCCGATTCTCTATGACGTATGGAAACACAGGAGTCCGAACGTAAAGTTGACCGAATGCTATTTAGGGGAAAGAATTATCACCGGTAGAGGGCGCCATCCTTCGATTAGCACTCGTTCAAATCCTTACGCGGGAATTTTGTCACCGTTGACAGCTCTGTTTAATAGCAAACGCAACGTATTCATCGGCGCGTCGAAAATTCTAGCGCAGCAAATGCCAGAAAATATAACTAAGATATCCCCGTAATGTTGTGTACATTAATACTCTGGAAAAGCGTAGACAGTGCAGACTCCTGTGTATTGTCTCCTTGTGTAGTACTCCTTCGTGTGATTCCCGCTCATTTGATTCTTAAACATATTGATTCAATTTTGCCAATGTCAATTTTGAAGTTGAGAATTTAAACAAAATATTATTGCGTTCTTTTAATAATATTCATAGTTATTTCAAAATACAAATTGTATGAATAAGAAAATAAGTTACTAGTACATATTGTATACTAATCATAATGCGAGGTGAATTTTTCCAGTGGCCATGAGCAGCTAAAATCCTAAATTATAACGTAAAATACGTATTCTAAGTTATACGCTCCGTGGACCTTCTGGAGGCCATTTTGGTAAGGAATGAGTCATGATGCGGTCAAGCCCAGGTGAATTTGTCATTATAAAGTAGGTTTGTTTGTTTTTTTTTGCTACAAAACTGACTAATCCTCTTCAGGCAAACTTTGTGTGAGGTGAACACAACAGAGTTCACCTCACACAAAGTTAGGAGTAAGTAAGATATGTTGTTTCAATTTTTTTTACCAAATTTTACATTATGGAGCACCATATTGATTTGCAATTTTGTATCTTATTAATCAAATAATTCACACAAACAATTAATTATTGCATAGAATAATACAATTTGTTATAATCCGTGCGTGCTTGTGTTAAAGCCTTGATCGATTTTCCAATAACTCAAGCGAATCGGAAGGAAATCTATTCGATAAAAATACACAGTGTAGGTACACTAACTAATAGAAATACAGTGTAATACAGAAATACCCAGTATGGGTACTACAAGTAGGTACTCGTGCATATTCCTTAATGTATAAATAAAAGAGTATACGAAGCGAATGTGAGTGGCAGGGTCAGGATCGGGAGACCAAGACGGAGCTGACACGACCAAATAAATGGTATGTTTGAAAAAGACTAAATGCGGAGTAGGTACCCAAAATCGACGTGTATGATGGGTGGGCGTTGGGTCAGATCTTCCATTAGATGTCTTGGAAGACCAAGTTATATCATTAATGTTTTTTTAGACTAGGATGTTTGGAAAAAGTCGTAGGGAATTAATTTAATAAATGTAAATTAATGTTGAAAATATTAGTACCCAGTCCGTTCACAGTCAAATTAACCTATTTTACGACATTGCTCTGTGACTCACCACTCACTGGTATCAGCTTGACAAGTAAAGTACTCTGTATCGATCAGGTCACATAATTATATAGAACCTTCTAAATTCAAGGGCAGAACAAATATAGCCTTCGTGTATATGTGTGCAAGTATGGAAAATAGTGTAAATGTCGTGTGGCGTATTATTATTTTAATTTGTCGTATTTCCCGAAATTCCCATAGAAAATACTGGACCAGGACTATACTTATGGAAAGTTTGACAGAGTTTTCAATTACTACCTACTTTGACTTCTATTGCATGTTTTAAGATGCTAAAGTAAGATAAAAAAGAAAACACGGATAGAAGTGAAGAAGAATTATATCAAAAAAATAATAATAATAATATTGAAATGGCAGTATGGCTTCTGAGCCTTAGCTTGACCGAAATGTCATGAAACCTGGCATGAACTCTAAATTTTTTTTTTATATATTTGATAGATTTTAGTGTAGTTTTATTACTTTTTATAGTTCATTCTCCTCTTTAGATCCCGCCGTTTACTTTCTTTGAAAAATAAAAACAAAAATGGCTAATACATTCGACAAATTTCACGATCTCTAATTATTATTTTTACAAATTATGTCATACCCACTAGCTCGGTTAAAAGAAAACAGCTGTTGAACGTGACAGAAAAACAAAAGCTCGAAACCTACAAAAACTTTGCTCAATCTAGATATACTTTTTCATTTCAGGGAATAAAATAATTGTGTGATAACCTAACCTACACCTTAAATTTTAAGAGGCGTGAAGTTACACAACTTAACATCTGCTCGCGGTCTCGGCCATCATTTATGAAATCGCAATTTATCTCATCGAAATTAATTCATATATCTACGCGTCAAAACATAAAAAGTTGTTAACTTTTTGTGCGTTTCCAAAATATTTAAAAAACCAAAATCTCTTTTGTAACTTCAGAATAAAGTAGCTATCTAAGAATGATTAAAAACGATTTAAGTGTGTGTATAAAAACAAATCTTAATTTTTCATGATATTAATTGATATTTATGTATCTGTATAGATGATATTCTGTATAATTACTCAAATAATTATTATCGTAGCTTGCTCATTGCGTTGACTACGTAACTTGAGAAGGTTAGTTTCAAATCCGACCTCGTTACACTATTGACTGGCTGGATGCGTTCGTGTTATATTTCGTCTATGACTCAAACGATTCTATTATCTATGTAACAATACAATTTCAATGAACGAAGGGTTTTGAAAAAAAAAGAATTTGGGGAAAAACTAAAACCCACTATTTACAGGTACCATTTAAATACATAACTACTAATCATTTACAAAAAATAAACATCGAAGCAAGTTCATCACACAATTATTAATTGTTCTATTTGATTAAATTAATTCTGTTTACAAGTAAGAAGTGTATAAGCGTTCCATTTTCAAAAGATCTTTTTTTGGCGCCATATTTATTTCAAAAATCGAACTTCTGTAGTGTCAAATGAAAATGGCGCCAATGTAGCAATATAATTCGATTAGTATTGGTTACTTAGCTATTCTAAGAGTTTTCACAATCATAAATTAACCGCACTTGCGACAATGGATCAGCACAAGCGCCACGGTCGTGATGAAACAGAATGGTATACTTTTGTGAAGAACATGACATCCATGGTCATGTTCAAACTTTTAACTTACCACTTTCATAATTTTGTTTTTTTTGTGAGTTGCGTGGCTGGCACTTAAGTACTTTCTGCTCAGAGTTTCAAATTACATTTTTTTACTTCCAAAAACGTCTGTTTCTGGTTTTCTTAAAGCGTAAATAGCTACTATAATTTTTATTACAATCATAGTGCATTATGTACTAAAGAATATGCCCTAATTTCTATCTGTGATATAATTCGTGTAAATATAATATAAACACACACACACAAACACACACCGTTGTCTAAGAAGTGAAAACAAAAATATTTATACTCTGAATAATAAACGGCCACTTTTGAATCTCAAACACAGGCGGTCACTTGTATCTAGGTTGTGTAATAATATATACAATTTGTTTTGTAATAATAAGAAAGTTAATGATGTTATATATTTTAAGACAAAACATAACTATTTATTTACATGAAACTTATGAACCCATTTGATGACCTGACTACCTTTGCATATCTTCCGAACGAAGAGCTACTATTTACAGACAGTAATAACTGATCTGCTGGCGTATTATGAACTCTTAATTCCAGCCATCTTACGCACTGCCTTGCACGACTAATTTCAGCTAGTCGATGACGAGTAGTCACTGTTGAATTCACTCTAAATTCGATTTATCAACGACTAATTCCATTTAGTAAGTCATGATTAGTCTAGACTAGCTGCAATTAGTCGATGGAAATACGAATTCGAGCGAGCAAGCTGGGTGGAATTAAGAGCTCATAATAGGCCCCCTGCTCCCTTGGTAGACGTAGTAATAAATAATTTGTAATTTGTATTTATTTTTCAGAAGCTAGATGATGCATATCGTACGAAAAATCCAATTCTTTTTTCAAATATTTTACGAGCTTAGCATCCATAGTACCTATAGAACAGTAATGTACGTCAATAAGTAAACGATCGTGTTCTCTATTTAAATAAATTTATTATTGTTTTTTTTTCTTTTTGTTACACATAGACCCGCTATTTAGCCGGTATTTGCATTTTTTTTAAATCATTCTAAAAACGTAACACCTTGTGCTTTACTCGAACGCCAGGCGCCAGATGCGTGCGTTCTGGATCAACGCATACAAACCTAACAGCTGCATCCTTCATATGCTCCAGAATTTTTTCTATTCAAAATTTTAGCAATGGACACGAAAAATACATTTCATATATTAGTCATGTTTTTAAAAGTCTCTTGATAAAATTTCTTTCCTTTTCTATTATCTTGAGTGATTTTGTGATATATTTTTTCCAAAAGAGACAAGTCAATAAAAGAGTAATAACATAACATAACTTTACGCCTTTTGTTACCCGAAGGTGTAGGCAGCGGCTGTTAAGCCTCGTCTCGCCGTTATGTTTACGTCCCAAATGGAATAGGTGGCGAAGCTATTGCCATACCGGGCACAAAGTTTGTCAGTCATCGGTATTTATCACACATAACTTCCGAAAACAATTTCGAAAAGTCATTGGTGTAAGCCAGTGTCTGGAATCGAACCCCGGACCTCTGGATCAGATGCCGTGCGCTCGCCCACTGCGCCACCGAGACTGAAATAATAGAGTAATAGAATAGAGTAATAGATAGAGAAAAAACTAAAAGAGTAATAGAATAGTTAATAATATTTAAAACAAAGAAAAACCAACTTCAATTGAATGTACCTTTCAAACGTATATTCCTGAACACAAACAGTAAGTTATGGAAGCGATAGATGACATTAAAACTAAAGATAAATTATGAACGGCGCAAAACAATAAATAAAAAATTCTGTAATTAAAAAAAAAAAACTTCTAATAGTGATGTGCTATTACAAGACTTTAAAAATATGACTATTAAAATAACAATAATAATACACACTTTCATCAATACGTAGGTAATGATTGAATTATGACACGTGAAATATCTATAACTGTGTGACCGTACTGACATATTTGTCAATTATCATAACGTAATGTATATTATTATATTTTTATCTAATAATATATAAATTTATGACCAATAAAAAGTCAATGTTTATGAAGAAAGAACAGGGGTGTCACACATTATGGTCTTATAATCAAAAGTGACAAGTTAATTAAGAATATATTCTTGAAGTTAAATCAGGAATGGCCGGGGAAGAAGTAGAAGGTTCCTAATCCACATGTACCAGGCAACGGAACTTACAAATTATTTATTTAACATTTGTTATCATTACATAATGATTGAAATCCACAATTGAGTACTAGTGATGTTACTGCTCGCTATCGATAATTTTGTGGTCTTGATCTTGACCCATATCTCGCGAGATTGAGTCCATGAGACTAAATAAATAGAAGAATTCAACCTCTTTCCGAATGTGACTGTTATTGTGTGACAACCCTACATCATAATAGCACACAGTCGGCTGAAAGTTATTTTCATCTTGCAGATCTAATAGTTTTAATATATTATGTTTATCTTGCATCAACTCTATGATATTATGAGAGAATATATTTATACGCAACGCAGAAGATACGGGGGATTCTTTTTTTTTTCTCTTTTTTTGTGTTTTAATTGGAATATTTTCCCCAAATAATCCGATTCAAATTTCATTTGTTTCATAAATCATAAATAATCTTGTATCAGTCGTACAAGTGCATACCTACATTTTCATACCCAGATAGAAACTGTTCTAAGATATTTTAAATAAGTATACTTATATTGTTTTTGGAAGAAAACTTGTTTTTTTTTTATTGGCGTGGGAAATTTTAAAAAAATATAATAAGTGATTCAAAGTTTACAATGCACATTATCAGTGCAAAAAATCAAATAGCTTATTTATACATATATATATATATTTGACAAAGAGATTTTACGATAATGATAACGGTTTGTAAATTGTGTTCATAGTGTTCAACCACTGGCCATAGACACAACGACACAATGATAGGTCTCTGACATCGTGACCATCGACGTGTGACGACCCGGAAGTCTGACATGTAGGTTGTACTAAATATTTGTAGTGTGTCTATGGTTATGTCTAATTGTTGATTTAGGTTGGACTTATGGTATAGTTCATAGTGATTACAAATCGATGGTGTATTGATAGTACATTCCAACCACAGAAATAGATTAAGATAGAACGGCGAATAGGCGTGGCAAGCGTGCCAAAACCATGCACTATATTGCATGCTTTTCGAAACTCGCTCTCATTACGCAACGAGCGTTCCTGCCATGCGTTCAGGACGTCAAAAAATAGATAAAACGTCACATATATGCCTTATTATGCTGTGGCAAATTGTAAAAACAAAAGTAGTGAATCAAATATGAAAAAGGAAATATTTCGTATGATCAGTAAGTACAGAAAATCAGTAGAAAGTATTTTTTTGAGATTATAAATTATTGTTTTACTTTTATTAAGTTCAATAATTACGATCACAAGTTGTATATTTTTTCGTTATGATAAATATCCATTGCTGCCCGCATTCAACGCTCGTATACAAAAACCATTGCGCGCATTAATTATACGCGTAATGTACGTCGAATCGAACGAAATACACAATACACCTGCCAGTTGATCGCTGTGTCTGTTAATAGCTGTGATTGGTCTTCGAATGTTAGAGATGGGCACTCCATGTATCGTTGAGTCTTAGGACGTATCGATAAATTAATTCAATAATAATTTGAGTATCAGCTCATGTCTTGCTTTGTCCCTACTTTATTCTAACACCACAAATTTCAACCAAAGTGTTTCGTAATTACATTGGCAGTAGTTTATTTGACAGTATAAGTTTTCACCAATTTGACCAATCGCCGATGGAAAATCATCTCGTTGTTCTCAAACGGGCAGTAACCGAGGTATATGTAGACGTTCGGCTTCGTTATTTAACTAGGACTGTGAGGCCAACCCTTACAAAAAGAAAATATTTAATAAATATGTATAGTTTCAAGGACAGTAAAATATTTATAATTAAATTTTATATACTGTTGGAAAAATATGTTTTAGGTTTTAATATGTCGGATTAAAGTATTTAACATGTTTTACTTTCTATGATTATCGTTACACAAAATCAATAAAGTTGGTAATATAATAAAATTAACACACGTTGCCGATATTAACATCGATAATCTAATGTGTGTGTCTCTTAACTAGTCGCCCCGCTCACAATGAAAATGACGTCACGCTGTGGGCGTGGTTTTTCAAAAAAGTGACACGCTCGAAATGTATGGAAATATGACATCGCGGCCGTTCTATCTTGATCTATTTCTGTGATTCCAACATTTGAAAGGGAGAATTATTTAAGTTTTACAAACTTAAAAACTAAATATTTGCTGTATCCAAAGCAATCGCTTTTAACTTAGTTCCTTGATTGTACTCTATGAATTAGTTTTGATAACTGTGTAATTTGCTCTAGACAAAAAAAAATCCCAACAGTTTTGTTAATCTCGAGGATTTTCATAAGTAAATCACAGTTTTTTTTTACTTTTTGTATCGGCGAAACTGTAGACATAATTCAGGAAGTATAAACATTAAAATTAATAACCTCTCTCTTTATGAATTCGTTTACAATATAAAACAATCACGGCTTCATTCTACGGGATTAAAATTATTAAATATCGTTACCGAATAATATAATTGTACCGAAACGTCTAGTCTATTCACAGAGTAATAGTTATTAAAATGTTTAAGTCAACACGCGTCCCCTACACGCGTGTACCTTGTCTATGCCCATACGTCAATATTTCAACGTCCTTGGGCCCGTCTATTAATATTCTATAAGTTTACCATAGAGCTATTATTATATTCCTATACGCAGGACAGCTCAAGGTGTTTTGATCGATGACTAGTTAAAAAAATGTTTTAAAGAAATAGGTACTTCATAGCATTAGTCCTCCCAGGAGGTTAATATTAAACGTAAGATGTAATTTTCTTTGACCAGGTGTCAGATCAAATAGATCTGGTTAAATAAAATACATAACTTAATACAGAGAAAATTACACAGCTATACTATATCTCGGTGGTCGAGCTTCTGAATCCAGAGGTCGCGGGTTCGAATCCTGGCTCACACCAATGACTTTTCGAAATTTATATCGGAAGTTATGTGTGTTAATATTGATGACTGAAAACTTTCCGTCCGGTATGGCAATAGGTTCGATTTGGGTTGAGTTCCAATTCCATTTGGAACGTAAACATAACGGCGAGACGAGGTTTATGAGCCGCTGCCTACACCTTCAGGTAGAAAAGGCGTGAAGTTAAGTTATGTATGTTTATGTCGATCTCTTCTAGCGGACTGTAACACATAGAGTGGTGCTATTTTTTAGAGAAGTCAGACAGCTCTTTCTCATTTCGGCTAATTTATTAAAATTAAAACACGACTGATCGAATTTAAAACCTTGAAAGTTTCTATTTCCTGCTAAAGTTATTAAGTTAATGGTCTTCTTTTTAATGTCAGGGTTTTATCCGTAAATGGAAAACGTTATGACAATATCTTATATATTTATATATAAGGTTTTCAATACATACCTTACTAAGACGTGCTCAATCTATTGAATATATAATATTTAAATGTCAATAACATCACGCCCACAATGTCTTTCATATGCCTACTTCGTAATGGCTGACCACTAATCTAATTATAACTTGTTTTTATGTTTAAAAACAATAATATTTTTTACGGATTGAGGATATAGGTAGGTAAGTGGATGGTGGCGCCTCACAAAAGTGAGGCGCTGTGGTTCCACCGCCTCACCAGAGGCAGGGAACCCCCGGCCTCGCGGATCCAGGTGGGCGACACGGCTGTCCCGGTGGGGCGGTACATGAAGTACCTCGGCCTCACCCTGGACAGCCGCTGGAGCTTCGAGGAGCACTTCGTACGGATGGTCCCCCGAGCGCGACGGGTGGCGGGCGCTTTGCACCGCCTGCTGCCCAACCTCGGGGGACCGGGGGAGGGAGTTCGCCGCCTCTACGGTGGCGTCGTGCGGTCCGTGGCCCTGTACGGAGCCCCCGTTTGGTCGCGAGACCTCGCGGGGGCCTCCCGCTCCAGGGCTCTGCTGAGGAGCCTGGAGCGGATCATGGCCATACGGATCGTGCGGGGCTACCGTACAATCTCATACGAGGCGGCGACGGTCCTCGCGAGTTATCCCCCCTTCATCATCCTGGCCGAGAAGTACGCAACCGCGTACGATCTCGTCCGGGGAGGGGGGGACGCGCGGGGACACGAAGTGCGGAGGCGGGAGGCCTTCCGGCGGGTCCTGGGGGACTGGCGCGACGCGCTGGTCCTCCAGGGCGGTACGCGTTCGCGCGCCGTCGGGGCCGTCCTGCCCCACCTCGAGGCCTGGGTGCTCCGCAAATGGGGCACTGTCACCTACAGGTTGACTCAGATACTCACCGGGCACGGGTGCTTCGGTGAGTATCTGAGTCGAATAAAACGTGAAGAGACGGCGAGATGCCACCATTGCGCATCCGACCTGGACTCGGCCCAGCACACGCTGGAGGTCTGCCCGGCCTGGGCGGCCGAACGCCGAGTCCTGGTCGACGGGATCGGGCGAGACTTGTCCCCGCCGGCGTTGGTCGCGGCAATGCTGGCGGGCGAGGAGGAGTGGAGGGCTGTGGTCTCCTTCTGCGAAGCAGTCATGCTCCAGAAGGAGGCCGCCGAGCGGGGTCGGGAGAGAGCCGATCCCGCTCGAAGGCGGCGGCGGCGAGCTCAGTGATCGCCGCCGCCGACGGGCCGCGAGGGCGCACACCCCGCGGGTGCGCCCGGGTCGCGGCCCGGGAAGGATGACCCCCCGGTGCGGCCGGGGAGGGTCGTCCGGGGCGCCGCCGGCCG
The DNA here is from genome assembly GCA_905147225.2 of Euproctis similis. Taxonomy (NCBI): domain Eukaryota; kingdom Metazoa; phylum Arthropoda; class Insecta; order Lepidoptera; family Erebidae; genus Euproctis; species Euproctis similis. The sequence continues at coordinate 23,817,378 of LR990110.1, forward strand.
CGCGCCTCTTTACAGCGCGCGGTCGGAGCCGCCCCGCCCGGGGGAGCCTCGCCAGGCTCCCCGAGGATGAGCACCCCCTCGTGACTGAGGGGGGGCGACGGCGGGGTGGACCAGAGGGGTTTATCCGAATCCTGGACCACCCCAACGCCGGAGGAAGGCCGCCGCGAGGTTTTAGTGGGTAACCCTAGGATCGGATCTCAGTTTACTGTTTTGGGAGTCCCACACTACCCCCTGCCGTCCCCAGGCGGGGGGTGTGCATAAAGCATTTCCTCGCGTAAAAAAAAAAAAAAAAAGGTAAGTGGAATATAATATAGCACCATCTAGTGTACAATGTATTTTATTTATAAACTTCAGTTACAGGAACCACTATTAATAACTGGACTATAATAGTTATAATCTGACTTAAAAGTTTATTTTTAAACATATTTCATATTAATGAAGACTAGTATTTGTGCACAGGCCAATTGCTATATTTTCATTTTATGACAAGTTTAGTCTCATGATATTTTTATATAAGTACTAGCTGACCCGGCGAACTTTGTACCGCATCAAAAGTAATAAATGAGTAAAATTTGGATTTTATAAAGTTCAACTTGTGCTAATCATCGGCACGCGCTTTGGCGCGCATCGCAACTGCTATGTCCCGCTATGTTAATACTGTAATATCTCTCTATCATCATCATCATCTATATTACATACACAATCTTTTTAGGAAACTCAATTGGATGAAAACTAATGCTGTAATATTTAAAACCGCTTCGTAAATAAGCCATTATTTCTCGTAAAAAGTAAAAAAATAAAAATGGTCAGTGTGGGTTGCCCCTAAGAGATAGACATATGCCCTCTCGGACCTTTTTGTAGACCTTCTGAAGGTGGTTCATAATGTAGAACATTGTTTGGAACTATCACTTAGGGTTCAGCCAGCGTTTGCATTTTAGCACTTTGCTAAATCTCAAAAAAAAATCATTTTTTCTTTAGAACGTCATATAAGAATTATAGATCAAAACCACCCCGGTGACACCCTTTAACTATTAAAAACAAACCGCATCAAAATACGTTGCGTGTTTTTAAAGATATAAGCATATAAGGGGACAGACAGCGGAAAGTGACTAATGATTATTATAATTACTTGTTCGAATTAATTAATTTCGATTCCCAGATTAAACAAAATATACATTAGACATTCTTCAAATATATGTACTATATTTTTTTACAACTACCTACTGGCCTTTTTTCTATCTGTAGGTGTAGACTACGGTTGTTATGCCACGACTCGTTGATTTTTTATGTCCCAAATGGATATTTTAAGGCGGCGGAATCTATTGCCATACACCGGGCACAACGTGGTCAATCATTCTTTAGTGACAGCTAGGATTCGATCGCACGACTTTTTGATTCTGAAGTGGGCTCCGCGATCTACAAACCACCGAAGCTCGACACATAATACGTAGACATATTTTTTGAAGTCGCTAAAAATTTGCTGACACAATACAGACATATTTACTTACGCCAGACTAAAATACATAAATTTAACATAACATAAAATCACGCCTTTTTCCACCTAAAGTAGTCACTGCTTACCTACTTTAACAGTGGTAGAGCCAAGCAGTTCGCTGCATGAATCGGCCGGCTCGACCGGTGTAATACCACGACCTCTCAGAAGACCGACGTAAAGTGGCTCATGCCGCGTTTCGTTCGGTGAAAGAGGTACCCGGAGGCCCACCCCCCTTCCCCATCCTTTCCTATTCCCTATCCCTTAAAGGTCGACAACGCAACAGTAACATTATATGTGTTGCTGGTGTCCATGGGCGGCGTTGGTTGCTTACCATCAGGTGACACGCCTGCTCGTTTGCTCACCTATCCCATAAAAAAAAACTACAGTAGGTAGGCAGTGACTGTTAAGCCTCGACTCGCCGTTATGTTTACGTCCCAAATGGAATAGGTGGCGAACCTATTGGCCAAACCGGGCACAGATTTTTTAACCATCGATTTGTATTTAAATATATATTTAAACATAAATATATCTCCTACAAATAATTTGTCCCGACCGAGAACCGAGTCACCGGTTCATTGTAAAATGTAATGCCACCACCAATTACGCCACAAGGCCTGCCGTTATTTATTAAAACCAACACATTATACGTTGTGCGTAAAAATGCTAACTTTCATATTTGAAAAAATGTTAATGCACTGTACTGCTGTTCACGCGTTTTGATTCAGTATTATAATATTTTATTTTGTTTTTATAACGAAACCTACTCGAAGTATTTATGTCAAATATTTTTTCTACAGTGTAACGAAATGTGTGAGGAAATTAGTTATTATTTAACACTTATACACTCTTTTTGTGAGACAGGGGTAAACAAGCAGGTAGGCCACCTGGTGGTAAGTGATTGCTGCAGTCCATGGAGATAGATAGTGTGACATTGCGTTGCCGTCGGGAGTGCTAGGGGCCAGGGGCCAACCCCTAGCACTCCCGGCGTGCACCCAAATGCGAGAAGGCTTTTTCCTTTTTATATTTTTATAATCAATTTCAGTCTATAATCATTCATTCAATCATTCGTCTAGACCATTCATCATATTCAGGGCGGACATTGGCTTTTCATTGTGAATTGTGACACGGTTCTGTGTCAACCTTCATTTAATACGGCACCCTAAAAATACCGTTTATCATTGAATTATGTATGCGGCAGTTTTACAAGTAAATAGCATTCTAGATGTTGCAATAGAGCCCAGCCCTCCCCTCTCCCACTATGGAGCACGCAATTCACCTTTTTTTCTATTCAAAAATACATTTATTTACACAAACCTACACGCCACAGTATTTCAGCAGTTATATAACTTTGTATATGTTATCAATCCAACTGTATTATAAATATATTATATTTCGTTAGTATATAAATTACTAGCTGACCTGGCATTCGTAGTTTTGAAAAAAAAAACAGAGGTACACTCTTAACATTTAGGGAGTATCAAAAATATATCTTGACATCGGTCAAGATATATTTTACCCCGATTCTACCCCGATATGCACATAAAATTACCTACATCAAAATCGGCCGAACCATTTAGGAGGAGTTTATTAGTGATGTCAACATGCCAAAAATAAAGGACATTTTGACCAAGTGTCATACCTATGGAATCGATACTTGAAAGACTTGTAATTTTTCAATTTCACGCTCCTAATCCCACTAGCAGGTGGAGTTTCAAAAAGTCCTTTCTTATATGACCTCAACACCGCATGAGGAATACTCCTGGCAAATTTCATGTCTATCGGCCTAACAGTTCTTAAGATTTTGTGATAAGTGAGTTCACAAATGGGATCTCCTATATATATAGACTAGCTGACCCGGCGAACTCTGTTTCGCATCAAAAGTAATAACTGCTGCCCCGCTATGTTAATACTGCAATATCTTCGACAGATTTGAAGTCGATAGCAGCTATAGGTTAAAAATGGGAATTTTCCATTGTTAACACCCCCGCAACCCCCCTTGTGGGTGGAATTTCGTAAAATCCGTTCTTAGCTGACCTCTACTCGGCGAAAGGAATAATCCTACCAAATTTCAAGTCGCTACGCCTTATGGTTCCAGAGATATCGTGATGAGTCAATATATAGGTGGAAATCTCTTATATATATATATAGATAAGCATAGCTATAATATAAGTAGGTATGTATTTGACGTATACTCATGACAAAAGACTGTCCGCTTCGTGCTCTCAAATGCCCTGAAAGCTCCTTATCTATACTTTATCAATGTTATCAACCACTTATGGTCTCCTCTAGAGATTCTATTACGTTAAATACTTTATCAATTACATTCGATTTCTGCGTAAAAAAATATTTACGACGAAAATATATTTATGTATTCCCCGTGAATAATAGGCAGAGGTGATACAACCCGTTTATTGACTTATACAACTTCAGAAAACATTTCCGATTAGTACTGACATACCTACCATGGGCTTAGCCATGGGCAGAAACATATTTATAAATAACAACTACCGTCTAATAGGTCCCACTTTTGATGTCCAATGCACATTCACGACCGTTCGGAAGTTAATAAATATTGATGAATAAAATAATTGTGTTCGATTCGAATGCCACTGCTTACACCTTAGAGTGGCTTAGAGAATAGCAGGCGTGAAGGTACGTTTATATGTAAATGCATAAAACAAAGAGCGTATGTTAAAAACTTTCTAGTGCGCTTCATAAATTTAATAAAATTTCCTTCAGCGTCTTGTCGGCATACACTTATATACTTCATTCGATATATACGTTTAATCTTTCAATTTAAATAACAAAAAAATAGCTCTTTCAAATAAATCTTGTTTAAATAATTAAACAAAATGTATTAACAACAATTAAAAAGAATCAAAAACCTTTTATAATAATACGGCCTCAAATTTAGCAATTACCTACCTCGTTTAATGTACGGACAATGTAAAATACAAAAATAAATAACTCGGCGTGCATTTGAGCAACAGTTTTTCCCGACTGCGTTATGAGGGGCATTACGTTATTCTATTAAATGTATTTTTTTTATTTGTAAGGCTTCGACCTGTAGCTTGGTTACGTATTGGGTCTGATTTTGGTTTGACAGCTGTCATCTTGACATAAGCGTGATTTTTTATAGAACAAGGATAAATCTTTTATGGAATGTTCAGTTAGAATCTAATTAAAGTTATTACTAATGATATTAGCAGACATCAGAGGGCATGAGACACGATTAATAGTTTACATTGCATTATCGATTAATATAATCGGCAATGAGAATCGATTAGATGCACGTAACAAAGAACAAGAGAACCCACTATTGTTGTGAACCAAACTTGAAGTCACGCGATATTATCTGATAATTAATAAAGAATATATTAATGGTATAATAGTCTCGGTGGTCCAGTGGTCGAGCACACGGTTTCTGAATCCAGAGGTCGCGGGTTCGAATCCTAGCACACACCAATGACCTTTCGAAATTAAGTAATACCGAAAGTTATATGTGATAAATATCGATAACTAAAAACTAGGCACAACCCAGTATGGCAATAGGTTCGCCATCTATTCCATTTGGGACGTAAACATAACTGCGAGTCAAGGCTTAACAGCCACTGCCTACATTCTCGGGTAGAAAAAGGCTTGAAGTTATGTTTATATTAATGGTGAATATTAATTTCATTGTGGACCTTAGGGATAGTGGCTAATTGTTCTGTTTGCTATGTAGAGATTGACTGGTTCGATCCTTTAGAGTGCAAACGTTGACAGAAGTGTATTTCACTTATAAGTATAGTAATTAGTGAAACTGAGAAAACCTAACACTGATACCTCTTGTTATTAATAGCCGTGCAGTTATTGAATAATACGTGTGATTTTCTGACTACTTTGAATGTGATATATTATATGCCAAATTTGTATAGCACTAAGTTCAACGGAACTCTTTATTTCATTGGCCTAAGACCAGTGAACGATGATAACAAATTTGGGTATTATCTGTGGTAAAAATAAATAAAAACTTGTAGCTAATAATAAGGTATTGATTGGATTACCTCACAATCAATCATCAATCTTACGACTTCTAAAAAAACGTGGCCTTCAATTAGATTAAATTTTCTTAGATTTATATTTTTCTATATTACAAAATCATATATCGATGTATAATAATCGGAGGGAGGAAGAGAGACAGACATACGTTTCATACTTTCTTTATAAAAAAAACACTCATTTCTTTCTACGAATTAATATACATTTTTTTTTCTAAATTGCTTAATACAGATGATTTCTTTGTAGCAGGTAATAGCGCTTCAGTCCGAGCAAATTCTTATGCAAATCGACACATTTCTAAAGTTTTATTCAAGACTGTGCTGAATTCCTTGCAGCCAGTCATCGAATCCTATATTAAGTAGTGTTGTGAGAATAATCGCAAGATTAAAACTGAGTGATGATATGACAGCTACTATATTTGTCCGGCATTTTTCGTGATTAGATATACCTTAAAATCAACTTTTACAGTAACACTTTATTTAAAAAAGAATTTTATTTATGTAATGATAATGACGCTACACAAATAAATAAATAAAAAAAAGAATATATCCAATTGAATATAAAACCTTTTCTTTGTAAGAAATCGCTTAAAATTCGTCGTTCTATATTTAAAAAGAAAGGACAAATGTACCTTTTCACAGTGATGAACTGTCGTAATTCAAGATGGCGATTCCCGCCAAACGATTAGTGAAACCAACATACCTGTAGACAAAACACATCAAAACGTTAAAAATCTGTTAAAACAAGTTTTTGATGCGAACATTTGAATAACCGGTCTGCGACGATATAATATACATATTTATTTGCATTAGTAATTACAATATGACTCAGAGATCTGTGTTGGATTTGGTAAAGTTGTGAACACATGGTAGATAGGTACATTGAAATTCACTATGAACAAATTCACATTGAAAAATTAAATTGTATTTTGGTGCAGCACTGGCTGGTTAGAATAACGACTACTTTTTACTTTATAAAAAGTTTCGAGTGCTTGTGATTAAATTCTTTTGGAAGATGTGTAAATAAATTGTGAGATATCTTACTCTTGCTTAACTCATAACTGTAATTACAATTAGTGTTAGTTATTTGACGAAAATAGATAACATGTTTGTTGACTTTAGTGTCCGACCGAAGCTTCGGTTTCGGCTTCGGCCACCTTCGGCCAAAATTCCATCTTCGGCAAGAATTTCGGCTTCGGCCAAATTCTGGTCCGAAACCGAAGGTCCCGCCGAAGGTCCGAAAACAGTCGGAATTAAAGGAACGAAAGAGTGAGTGACTGACGGACGTGACTGCACTTAGTTCAGAGCGGATACCTCTATGACCGAGAAAAAAAGCGGCAAGAGCCGCTTTACGCCGATATTCTTCTTTAGCTGTGGATAATATTGAAGAAAATTATTAAATTACTAATAGTTTATAGCCTTCGGCTTCGACTTCGGCCGAAGGTTGTGGAGATTGCCGATTAATCGGCTTCGGCTTCGGCCAAAAATAGACATTCGGTCGGACACTAGTTGACATTAAAAAAAAGATATTATTCTGGTAGCGACGTAATCTTTGGAAATCGAACAAACTTTGTACACTCAAGTACTATTTAATTAAACCTTTATTACATAATATAAAATAGCTATGTGCACAACGCGCGTGCACACTGCGCCGACCGACCATTCAATTGATTTGACTGTATATTTTCTTGAATGTATTCAGACTGTCCTGAGTATACTTCACCTGATAGTAAGTGCCAGTAAGTCTGTGGGTGGTGTATTATAACTGTCACAACATTAAAAATAACTAACGTGCAGTGTGTACACCTCATTACATTTCCAATGCGAAATAACATAAAAGAAATGTCCGATACTCGAAATAAACTTGTTTTTTAAAAGTCAAGTTCAGTACGAAACGAGAAGTCGTTGATATTGCTGTTAATGATCAACTTCACGTATTTAATACTTGAGGGTGTGAACAGAGTTTGGCAGTATTTGCTATGTGAAATATTACATCCAATTGAGATAGTTTTATTGGCTGGAATAAGTACATCAAACATTTCCTCAGAAAAGTCATGGTATGTGGATGAGCTATTTTTGATTCCTTCACTAAGATGCCGAGTTCATATCCTGAACCTTAATGGCCTTATAGGAATTGCGCTACCTAAACCGTCGCTACGGGCGTGAAGATACAAATACGGAAGACATAGACAAGCAATAACTTTTTCTAATGCATTCGAACTACGTAATAGCAGAAGATTAACAAGCAATGTCAACGCTGAAGGTTATGTTCGTGTGACCTGCGAGAAGGCTGTGAAATGTTTCAGTGTTGCCAACAATAATATAATCATTAACTACATATTATTTTTTATAACTAAAAATACACTGTAAAGGCTCTACTCGCCGAATTATTACGTCCCGAATGGAATAGATGGCGGAACCTATTGCTACACATCGGGCACAATGTTGTCCGTCATCGGTATTTATCACACATATTACACACACTGAAGTGAGGAGTTCCACCGCCGTGCCACCGAGACTACAAATATATATGAACTTTTTACAAATTCGTGATTCAGCGCTGCGCACGAATAATATGTTAATTTATTTGGCTGTCCTTGTGGCATTCAAAATGGTAGAATTTAGACGTTACTACTGACGTTTCCTAGGTAATAAAAAACTATATTTTATCTATTAAACGTGTATTATACTCATCTACCATTAATCAGGCATTTACAAGCTGACAAAACCCGCATTTAGTGTCAGAATACTTTGTAAAAAGTAATACTTTTAAGTACCAAGAGTCTGCAAGAGCTCATACGCAATTATGAGCAGTTCGCGATAATCTTCTGCCTCTTTCTAACATTTTGATACTTCATTGTCAAAGTGTCTTGGTTTTATCATCTCTGTACACAGGAGTCAGAACCGTATAGGTTTTTCCATAGTATTTATATACACAAAAACAATCTTAGTTCACTTTTTTGTCACTGGCTGCGCTAGAATTTCGGACGCACCGATGATTACGTATGTACTAAACTTTAGTAATATAAATCAATGATGTATGTAGGTTGGGGTTAGTATTTCACAGAGCTGTCAACGGCTTGTCAACTTCTTAAACAATAGCGCCCTCTACCGGCAACATTTTTTGACCCTAAATAGAGACCATACGTTTAGCATTACGTTTGGACTCCTGTTTTTCTATACTTCGTGGATGAATTCTATACCTTAACCAAACCCATCTAGATAAAGTTTTTTTTATTATTTAGAATTTATTTTCCAAACTCGTTAAGAACAGAGTCTATTCAAAATTGATGATAACACGTTTTTTTTTCCACGACACGAATAAAACCTGACCTCTGTGCTGAATGTAATATATTACTTTAAAAATAATCTATTGTATTAAGTACAGTATTTTATTCTCGTTTTAACTATTTTTTGCTCTGGCAAGGTTTCTATTCGGAGTTAAAGGAATATTATCTTTATTTCTAGTATAGTAGTTTCAAAGTCTAGGTTGTCTTTATTTCAAGGTGAATTTTGTATTGCAAAACAATACTATTTGTATATATTCTTATAATGAATAGACAATTTCTGTCTGTTAGTTAAAAGTATCTATAAAAATTCCGTCCGCCACCACACTCGCATCTTTGACTTTCATAACTTTTATCACACACGAATCGTAGGAAAATAAACGAATATTAAATAGATTCTTTTTGATTTGATAATATGATATAACTCTGCTTACCTTCAGGTAATAAGAGTATCAGAGCAGTAAACTATTATTATGACTAACCTCAAGATTTCCTCTTTTAGGTCTACAGAGGAATACGTCAAATATCTGCTAAGCTTCAGTCAGCTCGTGATCGCATAGCCATAAGAGTTGATCAACGAAGGTCAATCGAAATGAATTATAGATTAAAAAAAACATTAAACGTGCTTATATTAGTTAAATTATATTATTTATGACTAGTAGGTACAAGTAAAAAAGCTACTCTACGTGCCAAATAGCTGCCAAGTTATATATAAAGAAAACACGCCAAGGGCAATCAATATCTAGATCATAGGATTAACGAATCGAGTCGTATTTTTGTATTTATGCAGTGTATTTATTAATAATTATTTGTAAAAACAGTCTTGGTGGCGCAGTGGGCGAGCGCACGGCCTCTGATCTAGAGGTCCGGGGTTCGATTCCAGACACTGGCTCACACCAATGACTTTTCGAAATTGTTTTCGGAATTTGTGCCCGGTATGGCAATAGGTTCGCCACCTATTCCATTTGGGACGTAAAACATAACGGCGAGACGAGGCTTAACAGCCGCTGCCTACACCTTCGGGTAACAAAAGGCGTGAAGTTATGTTATGATATGTTATTTGTAAAAGAGCTTCAGAGTCATTTCATAGTAAGCGATTAGCATTGTCTATGGTCTATGACAGTCTTTCCCAAAGTGGGCGATAACGCCCCCTTGTGGGCGCTACAGGTCTCAAGGGGGGCGGTAAGAGACCCAGAAAGAAAATGGGGGCGTTGTGAGAGGCCTGGGGGGTGATTTGTACTATGGGTATACTATTGGTTTTTAAATGGGTGAAAAAATGGGGGCGCTAAAAAAATATTTATTCTCAAAGTAGGCAGTAGACAAAATAGGTTTGGGAGCCACTGGTCTATAGTCATCTGCAATTCTGAGAGGGTCACGGTAGCGTTACCGGCCTTTAACATGAGATAGGGAGGGGATTGGGTGGGCCTCTGGATATCACGATCACCGAATGAAACGCGGCGTAAGACACTACTTCGATTTTGTACATTGGAATTTTATAGATCTACCCGTCCGTTATTTTAGAGAACTGAGTGTTTTTATTACTATTTATGTAGAGATAATTGAAGTTAGTTTGTAGATTTGACTTAGTTTAGTACCTAATTTATAATAATAATATATCAATATTAATAACCTTTTAAAATAACATGTATTAGAGCGATATATCAGTAGCTCAGAAACTATTTCATTTAATGTGGGTATTTAATAAATTAAATGAAATAATTATACTTAATATTGTGGACATTATATTAAGTATAAAACTATTTAGTTTACAAGTTATTGCAACTAAGGAATTATGCTAAGGACATTATGCAATTAAACACATATTATGTATCTACTTATATTACATAGTATAAAACAAAGTCACTTTCCGCTGTCTGTCCCCTTATATGCGCATATCTTTAAAACTACGCAACGGCTTTTGATGCGGTTTAATAGTTAGTGGGTGTCAACGGGGTGGTTTTGATCTATAATTCATGTATGGTGTGGTAAAAAAAAGTGATAATTTTCAAGATTTACAGCTTTAATCGCAAACGCTGCCTGAACCCTAAGTGATAGATCAAAACAATGTACTACATTATTACACACCTTCAAAAGGTCTACAAAAAAGTCCGCAAGGGCATATGTCTACCTCTTATGAATAACCCACAATGACCATTTTTATTTTTTTACTTTTTACGAGAAGTAATGGCCTATTTACGAAGCGATTTTAAACATAACAGCATTAATTTTCATTCAATTAAGTGTCTTAAATAGATTGTGCATGTAATATAGATGATCGTGGCGCTTTACAGCATGCAATTTAAACGAATATTTTCGAAGATATTGCAGTATTAACATAGCGGGACACCAGTTATTACTTTTGAGGCGGACCAAAGTTCGCCGGGTCAGCTAGTCTACTTATAAAACACAGGATAATATAAAAAAAAACTTTTACAGGTTTAATAGTTATAGTCGGAAATTAAAAAATGAATGATCATTTGAATGTATATTACGGAGAAAATTATTTTATAAATGAAGATAATTTGAAATCTCGTACATCCATAATATCTATATTATTACAAAATTGAAGGTGGACTATTTTGTAGTATCATATAAATTACTGAACATATCGTGATTATTTTATCAGTTAGATATAGATAAATCTCGCTATGCCCTACTCATAAATTGAATTGCCAATTTTCAGGGCAGCGTTATCCCGTGACCAAATACTATGATTTGTTTTTCATTTGTAAATATTGAAATATCATTTGTTTTTTTCATAAAAAAAATATTTCAGGTATCAAGTGAAACATTATATGGCAAGTAAAACATACTGAATAATGAGAACTGCGCTAAGCAATTACATCTAAGTAGATATTTAGTGGATATTGACGAACCTCGTGGTGCTTTGTTAAAGCTACCGACTACCGACTGCAGAATCGAGGTTGGCGGGTTCGATCCTCACCCAAGGACAAATATTTGTGACAAGCATGAATGTGTGTATGTATATAAGTATGTATTTACAAAAAGATATATATATTATGTATTCATATCCGTTATCTAGAATCCATAGCACAAGCATTTTGTTGCTTAGTTTGGAACTAGAGGGCGCTGCGTGTATTGTGTCCAAGATATTATTATATTATATTAAACGAATCTTAATTAAAAGATTTTAAGTACGATAATAATTATAAAGTTACGTACTAACGTGAGCTGGTTGAGGAAGTGTACAGTTTCCTAGATTAGCCTTGTACATTCTGTATAAATTACTGACTTAACTGTAACTAATTACAATTTATTTGGGACCATTCAAATATTATTAATAAATCAATAGTGGTAGTGCCACGCAGTTCGCTGCATGAATGGGCCGGCTCGACCGGTGAAATACCTCGGCCTCTCAGCAAATCCATGTAAAGTGGCTCTTAGGAACACAACTGTTGCATGTGTCTATGGGTGTTTGGTCGTTTGCTCTCCTTTTCCAAAAAAAATCGGTAATGATATAGTTGATCGGTCAGGTGATGAAGTGGCTGATGTGGAGAGACCAGTAGGTTCTATCTCCAGGTAAGTACAACCAACTATTGGTTTAAAACGAATGTTTGTATAGAAAATGCTCGTAACTTTTTAGGTAAGACTAAACTATTCTTGCTACATATTATATACCTACCAACTGTTCAAACATATCCATAATGACTAAGCAGATGGATATACACCAACATAAGGAACTTTACAAAACGGACTAACATGTAATAAGAAAAGTTATTATTACTAAAGTCAATGTAACGAATGAGGTATGTGTGAATCGTGCCTTACGACCGCTGAATACTTCCTGCCTATCGCGCAATTGTCTTGGCGTGAAGTTGTAGCTATTGTTATCGAACGCATGTTGATGTTTGTCGCGCCAGATTCGTTCCAAGATGTCAATGGACATTAAAGATTAGTCACACGTTGGGTAAGCTGACTCCTTCGAGGTCGCGGCCTCCTTACAAGCGGCTCTCTCTTCTCTATAGGTACTTTTAATTGTAGTACTATTAAAATTATAATTGTTTTTAATATATTGTGCATTTTAGCAACTTTTATACCCGATAACCAAAATAGAACCTTATCTTTTTAAAATTCTGCGCTATCCTACCCCGGACCTTCTATCTTTAGCCGCTTGAAAACACAAAAGTAATGTCATCAACTCAGGCCTATTCCAACTTCAGCGTCGCCTCCAACAGGATTTGCGGGCCGTGATCATTTTTACAGGAAAAAAAATTGGGAAAATGCAATGATGACAAAGGCAGCAACAAACTGATATTTTTGGAAAGTCTTTTAATGTATGGTATAACTACATCTGTCGAGTATCCCGCTTTGGAATAAAAAAACGTGACATTGATACCGGGCTCACACCAAACACTAAAAGAGAAGTTATGTGTGATAAATATCGATAACTGACAACACTGTGCCCGGTGCATAGCAATAGGATCCGCCAACTTTTTTTTTACGCGAGGAAATGCTTTATGCACACCCCCCGCCTGGGAACGGCAGGGGGTAGTGTGGGACTCCCAAAACAGTAAACTGCAATCCGATCCTAGGGTTACCCACTAAAACGTCGCGGCGGCCTTCCTCCAGCGTTGGGGTGGCCCAGGACAGTGCTTCAGCCCTCTGGTCCACCCCGCCGTCGCTCTCGCTCTGTCACGAGGGGGTGCTCATCCTCGGGGAGCCTCGGTGGAGGCTCCCCCGGGCGGGGCGGCACCAACCGCGCGCTGTAAAGAGGCGTGCGGCCGGCGGCGCCCCGACGACCCTCCCCGGCCGCGGGGACCCTCGCGGCCCGAGAGCCGATCCCGCTCGGCGGCCTCCTTCTGGAGCATGATTGCTTCGCAGAAGGAAACCACGACCCTCCACTCCTCCTCTCCCGCCAGCATTGCCGCGATCAACGCCCGGCGGGGACAAATCTCGCCCGATCCCGTTGACCAGGACTCGGCGCTCAGCCGCCCAGGCCGGGCAGACCTCCAGCGTGTGCTGGGCCGAGTCCAGGTCGGATGCGCAATGGTGGCATCTCGCCGTCTCTTCGCGTTTTATTCGACTCAGATACTCACTGAAGCACCCGTGCCCGGTGACTATCTGAGTACCAAAAAGCGTGAAAATTGTTATAAATACATCGAAACTGCTTCTGTCAAATCTATAGAGTACAAGCGCTGCCAAATTGGAATTGCGTGAACGAGTCGGAATGATTGCTGATTTGTGTTTGAAACAAAAACCTTGACCGACATTTCAAATGCGGGGCACCATAAAATAATTAGATACGTAATCAATGTGAGAATATCAACATTAATAAATAGTTATTTGAAAAAGTATTCACATACTGCTTTATAGGAAAAACTTATCATCAACATCAAGGACTGGTTAGAATTAATATTGAGAAAAACTCCATTGGAATTATGCAAGTGCCAGTGACTCAGAAGTACAAATACGTTAACGTAAGTGGAAATTGTGAGAAGCAAAGATTTATATAGGCTGTTACAATAACATAACTTAACTTCACGCCTTTTTCTACACGAAAGTGTGGGCAGCGGCTGTTAAGCCTCGTCTCGCCGTTATGTTTACGTCCCAAATGGAATAGGTGGCGAAAATAATTTCGAAAAGTCATTAGTGTGAGCCAGGATTGGAACCCGCAACTATTTGAATCAGAAGCTGGGTGCTTGACCACTGGACCACTATAAAAAAATATTTTAAGTAAGCGTTAGTAAAGATCAGTGGCTTCTAAGACGAGATCACATTTTTGCTTGTTATTAGGAGTCAAGAATTATGATGCCGTAGAAGAAAAAACCTATTGTTCAGAAAATTATACTATCGAAATCACCCACGCCATCTTGGATCAAATATGAAATCATTAGGGGACCATATTTTCCCTGGTCTAAAACTACAAATCTAGTTCTTATACAAACATAAGTATAATTTTATATTCATTTAAATATTAGTTACCAATTTTATTTTTAATCGATAAACATAGATGGATTAACGAAGGTACGGGGTCTGATATTTGTATCCCAACACATCACGTTCATCAGGGTAACCCACATTCTCCAAGTAATAACCCCAAAATTCTGCTAATAATACAAATAATAGTAAAGTATTGTTGAGCATTTTGGGGTTTTCTGCAAGTTTAAAGTGACAACCGCTTTGGGTGTGACTAATCCAGCTGTGATGACTCCATCAGTAGTCATGCTTTTTGCCAATTACTCTAGATGCCACCAATATTTTTGTAACTGTACTGCACTTTTGTGAAAACATAATGACGCATTGTCCAAAGAACTCATATTATGGAAAACATTTAAAACATAACGTAAACCTAATTATTAATTATGTATGCTATTAAAGTACATACATCAAAAACTTTATTATATTGACCATGTGTTTAAAGAAAAATGTAGCACAAAATATTATAATTGCTCACTAAAATACTACAAGAGTGTACTAAAATCTATTATAAATATACTAATGTGACTTTAAATTGCTTAATGAAATTTTAAATATTAGACTCTAAAGATTAGACGCCAAACAAATAAGTAGCCACACAAAATATCGTCACACAAATATTTTGGCAATAGATAGACAATAAATAGATGGTTGGAATAGATCCCGCCAATATGCCTAAACATAAAAACCTGGTACATACATACTTACAAGAAGTTCTTACACACCTCATTCGCTTCTTGATGAGTCTCGGTGGTCCAGTGGTCGAGCACACGGCTTCTGATCCAGAGATCCGGGTTTGAATCCTAACACTGGCTCACACCAATGACTTTTCGAAATGGTTTTCGGAGTTAAGTGTGAAGTGTGTGTGTGTGTGTGTGTGTGTGTGTGTGTATCGATATTTAATCGATGACTGAAAACTTTGTGCCCGGTATTGCAATAGGTTCATATAACGGCGGACGACGTTCAATAAACATAACGGCGAGACCAGGCTTAACAGCCGTTGCCTACACCTTCGGGTAACAAAGACGTGAAGTTATGTCACTCGCTTCTTTGTCTTTGATAACTCTTGTCATACACTACTCCGGTGTACCCTTAAAGCAAAACAATCGTCTAAATATATAACAACATTATTTATCTAAAACAATGTAACATCTAGAAATATATCTAGGCTTTTCTGTTGCAATACGAACAAAAGATATCCTAGTTCCACATGCATAGCTCATGTCAGATGACTCTGTTACACAGACAGACCAATTTTTATTGTATTATATAGTGATAGTAGGTTTTATAACAATGATTGTTTATATTTATATTGTTGTGACATGTTCTGTCTACTAATGTAACTGAAACACTTTTGACAAGAGTAAACTACGTTTTAAGGCACTCTTCAGTAAACTTTAGAAAATTTAAACTCTAGTTTAAACACAGTTATTCGTTTTTAAAGATCAAATTATCAAAATTATATTCTTTATTTACAATAATAAGAACAAATAAATTAATTACATTATTTACAATATATACAATTAAAAAACTACCTGAAATCAAATTTCTCCGCATCTCGGTCTACAGGCAGCGTGCCCAGAAGACTGGCCGAATTGCCACGCTCAATGGCAAATATTATCAAAATATTTATAACAGGAATTTTCCCCCCATAGGGGCTCGTCATAAACTTAATGTACAAAGTTTTTAATTTAGTAAGTAGGTATTTAGTAATAGAATGCAAAAATTATGTTTGGATAAGAGGGGGTGAGGTATCCGTCTATTTTAAACGAGGTCTTTTACTTTAGATAATTTGGGAATGCGTTATTTAAAAATATGTAACTGAAAAAATAGCCGCTTTATTTCAATACTAAACCTATTTACAAAACATAAGACTATCCTCTAATCCTTAGAGGCATTAATAGTTTGATTTGCAAAGTTCAAAGCAAGCTATCAATGCCTCTCCCTTATATAAAGAAGGCAAGCCCTCAGATACTACGTCCTTAAAATTTTAACATCAAGTACTTCAAACCTATTATTTCCAAATTTACACTGTAATAAAACAAATAATATCGTCATAAATAAAATAATTCAAGCTTGGCACAGTTCTTGTGATAAAAATTAACATTTAAAACAATATATAAATATAATACTTAATATTAATTCTGACACATTTACCTACTTTCATATCTAATAAGCTATGTCAGAGCTCAATATTGTCTGAATAAAATCTAGACTTAAAGACGAATGAATTCATAACGGTGTCTCTCAAATCTCGTTGCGACCTCGAAATTCGTACGCGAAAAATATATACATCACAAATAAAACTATTTAAAACTATTTGTAAAAACTCAATGAACGACACTTATTAAAAACATGAAGCAATTTTTACAATTTAATTTAATACCACAAAGGTGTAGGAAGCGTTTGCTCACATTCACCAAAAAATACCTGGGTCATAATAAGAAGGTTATAGAAGATGTGAGATGGGGTACTCAAGATATCTATTTTAAAATCGGAAGGACGCTAGAGTCCAGGAAGGCCAAAATCCGCTTTTCAACCAATTTGACCTTATTTTATCTGAAGATGTCATATAAACCAACCAGCGTTTTTGACACGAGTTATGAAATTAATATCTACCTAACGTTTTGAAATTGATTAATTTTTATCTACCCACCCCTTAGTCATGAGATTGGCATCAGATTAATTTATTTAGCAGCTCCTTAGATCAACCTCAGCAAAAAATGTAGTGACGCTGTTGTATAAATAATATCACTACCAAATATGTTTTATAAGTTATATGAATCCAAGTCAAATATGATCATAAAAAAACGGTTAATAAGTGTTTTCAGATCCTAAACGAAATATCGGATATCGAATACGGAATATCTGCACTCAACTCAAGTACCTGCCAGACAGAACGGACGTAAGACTTTATTGCTCATTTCGGCAACTTCAAAGTAGGTACCAATTTTTTATTGGCCTGTTATTTGGCCATAACTGTCCGACACACAGTTGTATTCATTATTATTGTTTAAAATATTTGTACTAATATTATAAAATTTAAAGAGTCCAATGCAATAATCTCAGAAATTACAAGTCATTTGAGGTACCTATTTTATTTCAGTGGTCAATAAGGTTATATAAAATCACACGACCAAATACGAGAGTTACTTTTTTGTAACTTCAAGACTTTAACAGACAAAGCCGCTGCTAGTCAGGAAAAACACTAATAACACATTTGTCTCCTCGATAATATCTTTAGCTACTTCAGTCAGCCGGGAGCGAAAGAAAAACATATGGCTGACAAGCTTACACAGCACTACACCGAAGAATGGCGGTATAACCATTCATAAAATATGGGTCACCCTAAATGTTCTTGGTAGTGGCGGGCAGCAGCGTCCCTATCTAAAAAAGGTTTACCCCTGCGGTCTCCAACCCGTTTGCCCAGCGTGGGGACTATGGGCATAAACCTCCCAAATGAAAATAGCACCAATGCAACGGCCCCCAGTTCCCGGTGGTCCCACTATTCCCGGCCAAGGCAGCGGTCGTGGTAACGGTGGGACAGGGGGTGCTAAGAATCTCCGGGTTACGGCAGGCTGCCAAAAACAACTACTTGTGGCCACTTATAATGGACGCAGTCTTCGGCTGGACCAACACCTCACCGAACTCGAGGTAGAGCTGGGTTGCTTGAACTGGCATATTCTAGGGCTATCTGAAGTCCGGCGAGAGGGGGAGGACACGATAACCCTACAGTCAGGCAACTTACTCTACTTTCGGGAAGGTGACCAGCTCTCCCAGGGGGGTGTCGGTTTCCTCGTTCACAAGGACCTCGCTAGCAGCGTTGTGGAGATCAGTAGTGTGTCGACCAGGGTAGCGTACCTTGTACTGAAACTTACCAACAGGTACACCCTGAAGGTAATACAGGTGTATGCGCCGACCTCGACATACTCTGACGAGATAGCCGAGGCGATGTACGAAGATATTGCAAAAGCAATACATGGTACCGCCAAGGCTCACTACACCGTTGTTATGGGGGACTTCAATGCCAAAGTGGGAGTACAAGAACGCGGCGAAACGAAAATCGGTCCATATGGCTTGGGGTGCCGGAATCACAGGGGGCAGATGCTGGTCAACTTCCTGGAGTCTGAAGGGCGTTTCTTGATGAATTCTTTCTTCAAGAAGAGTCTCCACAGGAGGTGGACTTGGCGAAGCCCCGATTCTGTGACAAGGAACGAGATAGATTTTATCATTACGGATAGTAAGCATATATTTAGAGATGTCTCTGTGATCAACAGGTTCAATACTGGAAGTGATCACCGACTTCTTCGAGGCTCTCTAAACATTAACTTCAAAGCTGAAAGGACCCGGAAGATTAGGTCTATTCTCCGACCTACGCTACTCCAAATAGCCGAAACCGAAAAGTTCCAAACGGAACTTAAAAATCGTTTCGATCTGCTGGAAACCACAGGCAACGTGGACGAAAAAGTCGACACTGTGGTCAACACGCTGAGGAAAGTGTCTCAAAGGATGTTCCCGAGATCGCAGAAAAAGGAGTCCAAGCTCTCTGCTGAGACACTCGAGCTGATGAGGCAAAGGCGAGAAACTCCATCCGATCAGCTGTCTTCGTCAGAATGGAAAAGCCTAAACCAGCGTATTAGAAAGCTGATGCGGCGCGACCTTTGTCGATCGAATACTCGAGCAATCGAGGACGCGATCGACCGCAACAAAGGGTCGAAAGTGTTCGCTCAGCAGCTTGGAAGGCCCCATCTGACGAAGCTGAAAACTGCGGATGGACGTGTCGTCACCTCTAAGCCTGAGATTCTCGCAGAGATAGAATCTTTTTATGGGCTCCTTTATTCCACACGGATGACCAAGCCGACGAGACACAGCGATGATGACCACAGAGCCCCGCTAACGCGTCACTATAGTGAGGACATTCCCGATGTCACTGAAAGCGAGATTAGTGCGGCTCTCGGGCAACTCCAGAACAACAAGGCACCCGGTGATGACGGAATTACTACAGAGCTTCTAAAAGCCGGCGGGACTCCTATCCTAAAGGAATTAGCAAGCCTTTTTAATTCCGTCATACACCAGGGCATAACACCACAGGCTTGGGGCAGGAGTGCGGTGGTGCTGTTCTTCAAAAAAGGTGATAAAACCTTACTGAAGAATTACAGACCCATCTCACTCCTGAGCCATATCTACAAGTTGTTCTCGAGGGTCGTCACGAATTGTCTCGCTGTAAGACTCGACGAATTCCAGCCTCCGGAGCAGGCCGGGTTTCGAAAAGGCTTTAGTACGGTGGACCACATCCATACTGTTCGGCAGATTGTACAGAAGACCGAAGAGTACAATCAGCCGCTGTGTATGGCATTCGTGGATTATGAAAAAGCCTTCGACTCCATCGAAACTTGGGCAGTTCTGGATGCATTGCAGCGATGTCGGATTGACTGGCGTTATATCGAGGTGTTGAGATGCGTGTATGACACCGCCACGATGGCTGTCCAGATACAGGACCAGGTGACGAACTCTATCGAGCTGAATCGAGGTGTAAGACAGGGAGATGTCATATCTCCCAAACTCTTCACCAACGCTCTAGAGGACGTCTTCAAGACCCTGGATTGGACTGGACAGGGTATCAACGTGAATGGTGAGTACATCTCACATCTTCGGTTTGCCGACGATATCGTTGTAATGGCAGAGTCGCTGGAACAGTTAAGCGGAATGCTGCGCAGCCTGGACGAGTCCTCCCGGCGTGTCGGTTTGGGCATGAACTTGGACAAGACCAAAGTCATGTTCAATGAACATGTCGTGCCCGGACCGATAAGCGTCGAAGGGTCAGTTCTCGAAGTCGTAAACAAATACGTCTACCTAGGCCAAACTATCCAGGTAGGTAGACGAAACTTCGAGAAGGAGGCCGCAAGGAGGATTCAGCTGGGTTGGGCTGCATTTGGCAAACTGCGTCGGGTCTTCAGCTCGCCTATACCGCAATGTCTGAAGACCAAAGTCTTTGACCAGTGCGTCCTACCGGTAATGACCTACGGTGCCGAAACGTGGACACTCACGGTGGGGCTAGTCCACAAATTTAAAGTCGCTCAGCGAGCTATGGAGCGGGCTATGCTCGGGGTATCTCTGAAGGATAAACTCAGGAATGAGTATATCCGCCAGAGAACTGGGGTAACCGACATAGCTCGTAGAATAAGCTCGCTGAAGTGGCAATGGGCTGGTCATATCTGCCGAAGGACCGACGGTAGATGGAGCAAGAAGGTCATTGAGTGGAGACCGCGTCTTGGTAAACGTAGCGTTGGACGCCCACCAGCCCGATGGTCAGACGACCTCAGAAAGGCTGCTGGAAAAGACTGGATGCGGAAGGCAGAGAATCGGATGTTGTGGCGCACATTGGGAGAGGCCTATGTCCAGCAGTGGACTGCAATAGGCTAATGATGACTTAAAAATTACATAAGTAAGTAATTTTTCTACCATTAGTAATATTAAACAATGGATAAAATCTTTAACGATTGTACAGGAAGTTGATGCAAGGGCTGAACTAAATATCTTGACTGTAATAAATGACCGGTGTAACAACTGGCTCTCGAGGTCAACATATCAAGCTCACGAGATAACCGGTGGGACCGGCTGATTGACCACGAATTATTGATCACATATATATTTACACATTTGAAGCAATAAGATCATGATACATTTCTTTGCTGATTTTTTTACGCAAGTGACTTAGACACAGTATTTTAGCTCGTTGTCTAAATTAAGATAGTGAGTTGATAAATAATCTAGTCTCAATTTGTTCTACCCACGCTTCAGATGGCGTGATCGTCGCGACATATCCTTGATAGTGAATTATCGTTGTTTTTAAATTTTAATATCAATTCAACCCCTATAGTTGTAATGTATAAGACCACCGGACGAGATATTAGACAATAGAATACCGGCCTTTTTAGGGCAGTATGCAGAATTTAATGGAATATGAATAAGTTGGTACTATTGTATTCTTGAGAACATAAAATTAGCCTTCTAGGTGAAGGGATATGTTATGTAAATGTGTTATCATGTTTATTTATATATTCACGCTTTTGAAATAATAACTAAGGCAAAAGTGTTTTGTCCTATCGATAGAAGAAAACTTAGAGGCATAATTATTACGACAATTCGTCTATGAATATCCAACCGCATAACCCGTCCAACATATAAGTAAATTTTATTAAAGAAGGGCATAAACGGTTTGAAAATATCTGTACTGAAACCATTTCTTAATGAAATATTACATATATATTATTAATTATATCTGACACGTTAAAATTTGATGAGTCAGGTTCCATGTTGGCACATTACCTTCTTTCGTGCGCAGTCGAGTGAAATGAAACAAGTATTCTGCCGCTCCCGCCTTGTGTTACCGCCGACATGAGTTCGGAAGTCTACTACGACACAGAATTTACCGTTAATTTGATACATCATCCGACAGAAGCCACTTAACTTGGCTCACTTAAATCGATAACTTCAAAAAGATGTACGGTTTTAAGCAAAGCGTTTTTGGTGGTCACATAGAGTAATCATTACTACAAACTGTATAGTTGACTTAAAAGAAGAGACTTAGGTAATAATATAGACGTATTATAAGGATAAGTTGAGTTTGTTTGCTTGCTTGATCCCGCTAATCTTGGTAAGTAATGGTCCGATTTGAAAAACCATATATGTGTTGGATAGTGAATTTATGAAGAAGACTTTCGCCGATATAACATCACGCTAAAACGAATAAGACTGCAGCACTGACCGCTTTAATCGGTAAAAAATGAAATATGGTTGTACAGAGGACGCGCAGTCAGCTCGTCTGAATAAATAATTTACAAAAAAAAACCTTTAAGCCGCGTTGAAAATAGTGCTGTGACAAAATTTCTCAAACAATTTAACTGTAATCTTATATAATAACTAATAAGAAGTTCTTTACTAAATGTCGTAATTTACTAGCCAACAACCAACTAGATTTTTAACATTAAAACTACTTTTTAGGATTATATCGCGTATTTTTACTTATTTATATTTATTTCCCGACGTTTCGAACTCTTTACAGAGATCATTTTCACGAGTGATGAACAAAAAGAAGAAAAATATTTTTTTTTTATTAATGTGATTCGCAAAAATCTGAGAAATAAATAAATATTAAAAATGAGACAGATAGATATTAAAAAAAAGAACACAAACATGACCGGCACTTTAGATTTACTTAGGTAAACAATAGCATATTCTCTATTTATTGTACATACATACATAAACTCACGCCTGTATCCCATAAGGGTAGGCAGAGACTTTGGCTTTCCACAAGCTACGATCCTGACACACCTCTTTCGATTCATCCACAGTCATACATCTTATCATGCATTCACGTCGGTTTCGGGTGCTACGCATTTTGCCTTTCTTAAACAGACCATTTATTTGGTCGTGGTAGCCCCGTCTTGGTCTCCCGATCCCGATGCCACTCACATTAATAAATTCTATTAGATATAAAATATACATATATGACTATCCGACCACGTAAAATATGCGTAATTTGTGTTTGCGTGCGAATTTCTATATATAATGGTCAGTCAATAATGTCACTTTCACAGTTATGATATTTTTTTACAATAGGTAATCTCTTAGCTAATCTACTCAAGCTAACCTATTCAGCCGTTTAAGCTATAGGGAATGGTAAGGAAGTGGTCATACTTAACATAATTTTCTTTCTTTTGCAGTCGGGTTTCCCTTTTGCAGTGTGCAATTTACAATCGACAAATACTTCTGTTACCCCATGTGTGATAGAATAAGTGGTTTTCAAAATGGACTTATATTTTCTAATATTATACACGTACATGCATAACTTCACGCCAAATCAATTGCGGGGTAGGCAGAGAGAAAACAGCGCTATAAGGCACGATTCTTAAACGCCTCACTCGCTTCTTTGACTTTCATAAATCTTTTAATGCACGTTCCTCGATTTTTGAGACACCTAACATCACCTTCCTCCAGGACACGTTCTAGGCCGTCCTCGACCCCTACATCCATCCGCTTTTGCATTGTAGGTATATCTGCTTAGTCAATCTTGCATCATCCATTCTTTCTACACGTCCAAACCATCGGTGCATGCCCTTTCTTACTTTTACATCGACACTCTCTTTAAACACGTAAATTGCAAAAAGTTGCGAAATGTATAAAAATCAATATTTAATGATTAAAAAGAGACCTAAGGGCGAGTGCACATTGTTTTGGAGTAGATATATTAATATGTTTGGGAGTGGCACGGGACCGTCATTTGTAGCATTCTATGGGGGAGGCTTACGTCCAGTAGTAGACCTGGAAAGGCTAATGATGTTGATGATACTAATATTAACTATTATTTTAAATTATTTGCTAAGAAATAGGTACTAAAAATTACAAAACACAAAAGAAATCGTCTCTTGTGCTTAAATTTTTAAAATCATTTTATTTTCATTAATTTATGATCAGGATTCATCAAAAAATTCATCTGTCACCGAGGAACATTTCCTAATTTTCAACATAATTAGGTAAAACAATAAACAAACTGTACCGTTAAAAAAGCAGTGATATTTTTATCTGACCTGCTTTATTTAATTAATTTAATAATGTTAAAAATCAGTTAAATTTAGGTCAAGCAAAAAATATAGATCAAACAGTTTCCCGTGGAATCTTAAGAAGTTACTCGTTAAAAATATATATGGGAGATAGGCAGATTAAAAATAGTCCCTGTGCATTTTGTTTCTATGTCAGATCTTGTTCTAATTCTTTTAATTCTGGTATCATTGCGCAATTTTCTTTATCCATACATAAAAATACAATTTAAGTGTATGTTTGTAATATTGAAGTAACCGCTTTTTACTACGTGCATATCAATATATATTCGGTATAAACACCAAAATAACATTTTAAAAATTTTGTCTGACTCTCTATTTGTTCCGGCTAGTATTTTAAATAGCTGGACCGATTTTGACGAAACTTTTATTGGCGGGTAGCTGGTGTGAAAGACTACTATTTATAGGCCGAGGCGAAACAAAGTTCACCGGGTCAGTAGAAAAAAAAACATTATCTACAATTTAACAATGGTATCGTAGCTAAGGGTAGGTACTGGCTATTCGCACTAAAGTCAGCAGGTTCAATCCGCTCTCAAATACATTAGGATAAGTGTTTTTTTAAACAAGAATGTTTTTATGGTATCTAATTCCAATTTTGACGTCTAAATGCTAGCCCTCAATAATATATGTATAATAGCCCTGCGCTAATTTGACAAAACCCTATCCATACCTAAAGATATTAAATGGAATAAAGATAAATTAACCCTAACTGAATAACCCAGTATGATGACATACTATACTGTGATGGTCCAGTGGTCGAGCACCCTGCTTCTGAATCTAGAGGTCGCGTGTTCCAATCCTCACACTGGCTCACACCAATGATTTATCGAAGTTCTTTTCGGAAGTTATGTGTGAAAGATATCGTTGACTCAAAAACTTTGTGCCCGGTATGGCAATAGGTTCCCCATCTATTCCATTTGGGACGTAAACATAACGGCGAGTCGACGTTTAACAACCACTGCCTACACCTTCGGGTAGAGAAAGGCGTGAGGTTACGTTATGTTATAAGGAGAGAGGCAGATCAGAAGAAACTGAGCACATAATAATGTAGGTAAGTTCTCAAAACAATGTTATCAGAACAATTCCACACTGATAATATAGTACATCTCATGATATCTTAACATCAATACTTTACCAACTGATAAGAGATTACAAGAGCTGATATCGGTACTGTGATGATAGCTCATGCTGCTGACAAGGAATTTCAGTGTTCCCTCTATAGGTTTGGTTATTATTATCGAATACTTGATCTTTGTTTGTAAAATATTACGCATCTGACTGTAAACTGTTTAAATTCCGTAAAATAATAAACTAAAACTAATACAGTTTGCTTTCTTGAAATAAAATCAATTATCGCTATAAATTCAATTAATCAAACAAGTCCGGAATAAAAAGAAGAATTATTCACAAAATACTCGTCACTTATTACTTAGGACAGAATATTTGTTGAGTCAAAATTATGTCTTCGGGTATTAAGCGTAAGCATACGCGTTTAAATATAGATATACATATATGAATTATCAAAATAGTCTAAATTCTGTTTTGTCAATCTATTGGTGTCTTACGTGTTTAATTTTGTTTTTTGTGTAACTTAAGTTTGAAAACAATATGGTTTCCAGATTGAAACAAGTGACTCATTCTGCTACAAGAAATTGAAACGCATCAAGGAAGGCATAGTTTCTTAAATCTTTCAATATATCCGTCATCTTCCTGCCCTGCTTCTATTATTTCTTCTTCTTGTTCACTCGAGTCTCGGAGGCGCAGTGGTCGAGCACACAGCTTCTGATCCAGAGGTCCGGGTTCGAATCCTGACACTGGCTCACACCAATGACTTTTCGAAATTGTTTTCGGAAGTTATGAGTGATAAACATCGATGACTGAAATACTTTGTGCCCGGTATGGCAATAAGTTCGCCACCTATTCCATTTGGGACGTAAACATAACGGCAAGACGAGGCTTAACAGCCGCTGCCTGCACCTTCGGGTAACAAAGGCGTGAAGTTATGATATGATTGTTCACATTTCCCTACCATTCGCATGTTCCATACTAACGCCGTTCTTCATCATGTCGTCTTTTTCACACAGTCCATCCATATTATATTAAGTCTTCCATATTCAGGTTTATTATTCTTCTCGCAAAATGTGTATCATCCCACCCCATTACATGCCCATATCATGCGAGGCGATTTCCTTAAAACCTCTCAATTATTTGCGCAATTTTCAAACTTCCTCTTACTCATTCAGTATTTCATCCACATCCCTCAAAACATTCGCATCTAAGCAGCATGTATTCTTCTTTCATCAATCCCTTTTATGGCCCAACATTCTGATCCGTACGTGTCTACGGGTCTGATAATTCTTTCAATGTATCCACAGATGCTAAAATATTTTATAATTTTAGTTAATTTCGGCAGCTGAAATTTTTAGTGGTGAAATCATAAAACAACCAAGTCGTTGGGTATTTTTTTCGATATGTAGAAAGAATATACTGACCGATTAATTTTAAATATTTAATACATTTTATAAGCTATTTATGAGTAATATTATTTCATTGCAATACATATATAAAACTAATGCAAAATCGTAAGCATTATGTTTATCGCAATTTACACCTCGAAATATTTGCTACTGATGTCCTTGATAATACATTAGTTGTACTACAAAGCATTTTAGTGTAATTTTAATATAACCATAGTGTACAAAATACATATTTCACATAATATTTACATCCTTGACTCACATTTACCCGCGACTCTGTTCAATGTCCAATTAAAAGAAACGTGCATATAGATACAGATACTAATGAAACATATAGATGAAATTGTTTTAAACTAGTTGGTCCTGTATTACTCACTGGCTGGTTAGAGCAGAGTATTATTTTCTAATTCAGATTTCGAACATGATATTTTTTTCTGGAAGCCAGTCTTCAAAATTCCAAATAAAACCTTAAAACATCTTAATATGAGTTTTCTTTGCCTTGTTGGATGCTAGGCTGAGGGGAAAAGCAGTGTTCAGCAAAGTGGGTACGCCACAACAATATTAATACTAAACACTACTACATACTATACACTGATAAATTAACATAGAACCAACTACGAAGGAAAATTAAAAAAATACAGTATCTAAGTGATATATGAAATGGAGTCGTCACAATGAGTGCACAACGAATATATAACATCGCCGTTTGTACAAAATCCAACGAATTTCAGCCAATGAAAGGACACAATAAACAAGGTGTACGTAAATTGCACAACGGACTGACCAGTCTTTCTAAAACGAAAAAAATATATATAGACCGGAATGCATAATACAACTTGAGTCTTAATCAAACACAAATAAAGTTTGCAATCGTTTGATGAGACAACAAACACGTACGTATTTATAACGATCATAATCGTCCAACAAAATGCATAGAACAGTGAAATTGATTAAAAAATTACCTCAAGTTTTTTGGAGTATTCCTCGGTGACGCGTTCCTGCTCCTTTTTCAATTCCTCGTTTTTCTCCAGTAGTGCTTTTCCCAACTCCGCGGCCAAGAGTAGATCGGACTCCTTCTGCTGCAGTTGAGACCAAATGTCTGGCTCGTGGCCCACGTCCATGTTCATCGTTTGCCTCAAAGTAGACATCTCTCTTACGTACGCTTCAAGATCCTCGTAAAAATGCTCGTCTGACAAACTCAACGGTATTGGAGTACTTCTGGTTGCACTCTTGCTGCGACTCCTTCTATGTCTGCTTATAGGCGTAGATGATCTTATATCTCCACTACCAACAAACTCGGCTTCATCTGTTATAAAATTAGGCGATTTATTCCGATCTGGCGGTTCAGGTTCACTATTGTTTTGACTGTTGCGACTATTTCTACAAATGTTTGTACTGAATTCACCAGCCATTTAATATCTGACGAGTCTTTTGCTATACCAAAATAATCTTTATTATAATATTAATAGTTATTAATTAACTTTGAACAATCTTTGTATAGTTGTTGTTATTCTTCTTGAATATCTTCTCGATCGCCACCTGGATCTTGGTAGTCTTGGGCAGTTTGATTTTAAATATGTTCGTGTTTATTTCGAAATCCTTTTTTAATGCCATTATAACTGGTATGGCGTATCACAGGGGTAACATTTCCGGTACACAGGCACAAGCACCAAGAACACTGCACTGTACAATATTATGTCGATAGACGCACTCGCGGACTGCGGACTGCGGACTGAGGACGCGCAGACAGATGTTGCCTCGACAACGGTACGAACACAACAGAGTGCCTGCGAAACCTGCGAGGTGAAACAGCCCGCGACCGTCATAGACCATTCACATTTACAGATGTGGCATTAGCTACACTATCAGATATGTTTTATTTAAGTTAATACTCAGTACCTGGCCGGCATTGAATCTCTGGAAGAAAAGGTACTTACTTTTCTTTTTTTTTTACCCTCCGCAAAAATATTTCTTATATATATAAGAAAAATTCTATATTTTTTGAGTGTATGTGAGCTAAGTTTTGTGATAATCAGTTCAGTAATTTCGGCGAAATTCTAAAAATAAAATATCGTAAATGCGTTTAATTAGTAAAGGAAAGTACTATCTAACCTACCTACTTATAGGGATGCACTTTCCTGTACCACTATGCATATTAATGGTGTTGTTTTATCCCCGGTGAATTTTACCCGGCTAACTCGAGGAGGATTTGAATAGAGTATTATTTAGAAATCGTTTATTTAAGCATCTTAGACGTTTATTTAAAATGAATTATAGATGTAAGAAAAGATAAGTTAGAAAACGACCAAACATATACTGTACATCAAGAAAAGCCAAGTAATTAAGTTTTTTTTTACTACATCTGTAGTGGAGTAAATATATAGCCTATTACTGGTGTGGAATTGGTGATGTTGCGCTTTTTGGTGGCCAGAGTCATGGAAAATTACCTTGCTTAAGATAAAAACGCTTAAGACATCAAAATTAGATGAATATTTATTTTAATGAAATTCCACTTGTACATAATCATCAGTACATAGTATAAAACAAACTCGCTTTCCGCTTTCTGTCCCCGTATATGCTTATATCTTTAAAACTACGTAACGGATATTGATGCGATTTATTTTAATAGATAGAGGGTGTCAATAGGGTGGGTTGTATGTATAATTCATGTATAATTATACTAAAGAAAAAGGGATAGTTTTCAAAATTTACCACACCAAATTAATTTTGAAGCGGAATAAAGTTCGCCGGGTCAGCTATCTAGTACTACCCAAAGTACATTTAGAACACGAGTATCAGTAATTTAAATGCAAATCGATCGATCTATGTTAAAGTATTTTAATTAAAAACTGTTTATTCAAGTTGTCTTATAAATGTATTTAAACTAAAGTCAACATGTCCAAATGCATGTTTGCAGACGCAACATTAGGAAAAGCAAACATTGAAAAGCCCTCTGCAGTCTAATCTTTGATGAAAACAAACATGCAAGAGCGAGTGAGACAACAATACAAAGATACAGTAGAAAGTTCTTGCGAGAACGGGACGGATATAGTTTACCAAGGTAACACAAAGAGAGTGGTAGAACTAAATTAATGTTGAAACGTATTTTTTTATTGTTGCTAAATTTTAGGAAGTCGTATCATCATCGGTAAAGGCATTGTTGCCCTACTAAAGGGTACAGCTACCTTTACAATAGGGGGTAATTAGGGGTAATTAAGGGTAATTAGTAAACCGCACCAACAGTTAATAATTTCAACACTACCTATAAGCTTCCCTTTTCTGGGTAAATTAATAAATTCCTTTCTTCTTTCTCCCGTTGCCTCTAGCGCTATGACCGTGACCATTCACGCAGTCCGTGTAGGCTTTATTTTTTTCCACTGTACCCTATTATTTTTTTGTAAAAAGTTAGTAAGTGATTTTAGTAGCAATATTTACTTTTAAATACATAATACTATTTATATTAAATTAGTATTTTTCTAGAATCTTTTATCCGGGGATAATAATAAGAGTATTATGAATGTGATTATTATGAAGTAATTTTATAGGATCAGGGATCAGGACTGCATTGTGGAGTAAATATATCCCTAATATAGTGTATCCCAACACTAACTTATGGAAGCGAGAGCTGGGTATGGCAGAGTGTGCATGAAACTAGAATAAACGCGGTAGAAATGAGGGCTCTACGCAAAATCTGCGGAGTGACTCTCGCTGACCGCGTAGAAAACAAGGTTGTAAGGAAGGAAGTTGGTTTGAAAGAGAGTGTCGGTGTAAAAGTAAGAAAGGGCATGCTCCGATGGTTCGGACATGTAGAAAGAATGGTTGACGCAAGACTGACTAAGCAGATATACAATGCAAAAGCGGACGGATGTAGGAGTCGAGGACGGCCAAGACACACATTCCAAGACCAAATAGAACGTGTTCTGGAGGAAGGTGATGTTAAGAGCCTCAAAAACCGACGCGCGTGCATGAAAAGAGTTATGAAAGTCAACGAAGCGAGTGAGGTGTGTAAGAATCGTGCCCTATGGCGCTCTGTTCTCTCTGCCTACACCGCAAGGGATTTGGCGTGAAGTTATGTATGTATGTATGTAATTTTATAGGACGATGCTCTCATGCTTTATAATAGTGTTGAATGTGTTGTACCACTTTTTAATAAAAAAGTTCAAGTTGTGTAAAAAAAAATTGAAAATATACACGGATAGCACACTTCGGGTATCTATGACCCAATTAATCCTTGCCAAATTGAATTAGCTAGTAACTTTATATAAATTAAATAGACCCGAAGGTGTAGGCAGCGACTGTTAAGCCTCGTCTCGCCGTTATGTTTACGTCCCAAATGGAATAGGTGGCAAACTTATTGCCATACTGGGCACTAAGTTTTCAGTCATTAATATTTATCACACTTAACTTCCGAAAACAATTTCGAAAAGTCATTGGTGTGAGCCAGTATCAGGATTCGAACCCGGACCTCTGGATCACCGAGTTTATTAAAAGTTTTAGTTTATAAATCTAGTTTACAAATAGTAAAAAACATTTTGGGCAACGATCAGGAAAGAAGCAGATGAATTCATTCCATTCCAATTCAGATTCCATGGATGCCGGTAAACAGGTCAATCTGGACTTCTATGGCAGAATTTAAGAAACATTTTCTGTTGATCAAGAAGAGGAAGAAGTGAAGGAACGGCAACGGAAAGGATACTTTCAAATAATTTAAAAAGTGACTACCCGAAGAGTTAGGCTGTAGACAAAAGGACTCGCTGATTTTTTATATGACAAATAGGATAGGTGGCGGAACCTATTGCCATACACCGGTCACGATGTTGTCATTCATCGATATTTATCATCCTTACATAGTATAAAACAAAGTCACTGTCCGCTGTCTGTCCCCTTATATGGGCATTTCTTTAAAATTTGCGGACAACGGATTTTGATGCGGTGTTTTTTAATAGTTAGAGGGTGTCAACGGGGTGGTTTTGATCTATAATTCATGTATAGTGTAGTAAAAAAAGTGATAATTTTCAAGATTTAGAACTTTAATCGCAAACGTTGCCTGAACCCAAGGTGATAAATCAAAACAATGTACTATATTATTATACGCCTTTAAAAGGTCTACAAAAAAGTCCGCGAGGGCATATGTCTATCTTTTAGGGATAACCCACAATGACCATTATACTATTTTAATTTTTACGAGAAATAATGGCTATTTAGGAAGCAATTTTAAACATAACAGCATTAATTTTCATCCAATTAAGTGTCTTAAATAGATTGTGCATGTAATATAGATGATCCTGGCGCTTTATAGCATGCAATTTAAACGAATATTTTCGAAGATATCGCAGTACATATTAACATAGCGGGACAGCAGTTATTACTTTGATGCGGAACAAAGTTCGCCGGGTCAGCTAGTCACACATAACTTCCGATTGGTGTGAACTAGAATTCAATTCCTGAACTTTTTGATTCAGAAGCGGGATTCTCGACCTCTGGACCACAGAAACGACAAGAAATTCCTGTGTACATTATACATATATATGTAATCGAATTTCTCCTAAACGGCTGGGCCGATTGTAATCAAATTTTATGGTCAGATTGGCTGTCAGATGGCTTATATTATACGCTATAGTCGATGTTTTTAGCAGAACGACTTTTGTCTTGGCATAATATCCAAAGTAAATTATATTTCACACTTACATAATAACTTTTTATTTGGAGACTGTCTGCGTAAAATGTATTTTACACTTCATGAAATCGCCTAGCACCGGTTCATACAGGCCAATTACATTCTTAACTCGCTTTAATAATTACTTGCACAATATATAATAATTATTATTGTTATTATAATTAATTTTAAAAAATGAAATATTTTTTAATATACGCGCTACACTACAGGTACACATTATTTTATATATTAATGGAAATTCGTGTTTTGTAACTTATGTAAAATAAATTTTGATATCTGCAACGTTTTATTTTAAGGGCACTATCGTCAGCTGGTTATTTATTCAAGTTGTTTTATGGGATAGGAAGGCATACGAACATACGAACCTGATGATAACACCGCCCATGGGCATCTGCAAGTTCTGCAACACATAATAGTGTTACAGTTGCGTTGTCGACTTGTAAGAGAGTAGGATGGGAAAGGATGGGGAAGGGCGGTGGGCCTCTGGGTACCTTTCTCGCCGAACGAGACGCGGCTTGAGAAAGTTAAATTACGCAAATTTGCGTAATTTAACTTTTAAACCATGGATATGCGGCCGAGGTGTTGACGTAGCAGTATGACCGGGCAATCCCCATGATTTTCTGCGGTAATAGTAATGTATCTACCCATTTTTCGTCCCCAGTAGCAATACGATGGAGAAATCCATTTAGCGTTTGCCTTTACCGTAGCTGTTCACAAACAAACAAATGTCCCTCGATATCTCTTGGTTTCAACTTGTATTGTATAGTACCCAATTAGGGATTGCAATTGCTGGATCCAGCAAACTGCAATCCAGCTGGATCCAGCGCCTTGTAAACAAGCTGGATCCAGCGATGCGGATCCGCAAACATTTCAATTTCTATTGTTTAGTTTTGAATTTGCGCCATTATCGAAACGGCGCGGTGTCGTTGCCGTACTGTAACCATAGCACGGCCGCATGTGCAAATGAATGGCAACGCTGCCCTCTCTCCCCCTTACAGATCGAAGAGATGGAGATGGAACAGTTTGTTTAGTACACTGGGACGTTTCTACGACCTCAAAGTAGTCTATCAATGCTTTAGCGATGCAATCGACAAAGCATTAATAAACGTCGGTTCCGAAATAAAATTTTCGGGTGATTAATGATGAATAAATCAATGAGTTGATGGTCAGTCTTCAACCGTTAAGACTGGCTGTAAAAGCTCTTTGCAAAAGAGAGTCCTCATTGATAACTGCTCACACAATCGTGAAATTTGTCTTAGACAAGCTATATAGCCAAGGCCAGCCCTAGGCGCCGAGGAGATGAAAACTTTGTTAAAACGAGTTAATAAACAAAATATTGGAGAGCCGGTACAAGAAGATGAAGATATCATGGACTTAGAATGGGATGGTCTAGATAATGACGCAGAACCCGTGAAAATGACTTTAGAGCAAGAGCTTGAGATGGAGCATAAAAGAGAGAAGAAGAACTTTAATAAACAAAAGCCGAAGCCGAGTAGCGAGTAGCCGAAAAGTCCTGAAAAACAAATGAGCGTTTATGAGACCGAAGGAGTGCGTGGCGAACTTTTATCTATGGTTTATGACTATTTAATAACCCTAAAACCGTCTATTGTAGAGGCCGAAAGGGCATTCTCAGCAGCCGGGTACATATAAAGGTCAGTGCGAAGCAGGTTAGGAGATTAGACTTTAGATAAAAATTGTTTTCTAAGGTTTTACTTCCAGAGGATTAAAAAAAAGAAGTAGTCAGTCTCTTGTTGTCAGATTTTAAACTGCCTAATTATCAGCTTTCGATTTTCATAACATATATGTACTAACGAGTGCGGAGAAGATTATTTCGGATTCGGAATTTCTTTTGTACAAAAAATAGATTGCAGATTAAAATAGTATAATTATTACGGTCCTTTTTGTAGTTAATTTTGAAAGAATTTGTAAGACTGATTGCTATTGATAAGTCGATTAAACACAAACGTAATTTGCGTAATTGCTTACTTAGAAACATTATCTTATACGTTGTATGAGGTTACATGTTAATTAATGTTATTTTGATTCTTTTGATCTCAAATGGTTAAGAAACCAAAGCAAATTGATATAAAGTATCACTAATGAGTGAAAGATTTAGATTATCGTAAGGAGTACAAATTATTCAATAAAAAATGTCGTCTTTTTTTGTTCCACATTTTGCTGGATCCGCGCTGGATCCAGCTGGATACGGGTCAATCCAGCAAGAATCCAGCTGGATTGAAAACGCCGCTGAATTGCAATCCCTATACCCAATATCCTTCTATATGAATCATTCCCAACTGATAGCCAACGAATATGATACCTTTTCTTAAGTTTAACACGAGTTTTCACTAAAAATCGCCTCCAATTCTGCATCTTTAACAACTTTTTAGCGTCCACAGTCTTCGACAGAGCCATTTGCTTATGTATTTGTTTGTTTTATAGTAAGTGACACCACCCAATAACGAAAGCCGCACTACGTGCTATCCGGGCAAGTACCGGATTTGAGGTCCCCTTCAGCAAATCAATTTAAGGTGCACTCACAGCACCCACTACTGAAGACCTCGGGGCCCCTGCCCGAAAGGTCTCACAGTCCCATTGTAGGTAGGTACTTTTATTTCTTATAATTTGTTAACAATATTAAGAAGAAATAAATTAATTACATTAATTACAATATATACAATTTTAAAAAACTAGCTGAAATTAAAATTCTCCGCATCAAGGTCTACTAGCAGCGTGCCCAGAAGAATGGCCGCATTGCCACGCTGAATGCCAATGCTAATCCTCTGTGCGAAGGATAGACCAGCCCTCTGGTCGCGAGAGGCCTCGATAAGTCTCTTTGCAAGATCTTATAATTTTCTTTTTCTTTTAATTATGTGCATAATGTTCATTTATACTGCAATAATTCAAATTAATAATATAATATTCTATTAAAATTAACAGTTTAGTGTTAACGTTAGGTATTGAATTAATCAAACAGTAACTTCATGCCTTTAAAACTCGAAGGTACGTAATGGCAATATATATATTGCTTATCTCGAAAATGTTTTACAGATTTGGCCAATTAACGACATCTTTATTAGGATCTTGACAACACTTTATCCTTAAAATTAATCTATAGCGGAGTGCTTTCATGGAACAGGAACGTAACATCATCGAGAAGCAGCTGCTGGATGATCAAAATGATGATGACTGATACGACATCCAAATTAACAGTCTCACTACTTTATCCAAGCCAACAACTGCGCAATTACATTAATTTCCTTAACCCCTAAATACATTTTAACTTTTACACTGGATTGAGTAATGTTGCTATTAATTTTGAGTAGGCGTTAATTATTACTTTTCATTTATCACAAGATTCAACTTTGATAGTAAGTGAAATTGACATTGATCCAAGGCTCTACATTTACTGTTGGAGCATCAAACCACTAAGCCACTGAGACGTTTAAATTTATTTGTTTTATGATTTTATCACAACAGTGTGGTGGTGTTTGTATTGTGGCCATTATCGACAGTGTTAGTAGGTTGTATTTGGACTTTAGTCACGCGATACGGACATCTAGCGCAAATATTATTAAAAGTCGTGCCCTCGATGTCCTCAAATACAGTTCAATCACCATTGTAAGGCATTTCATTTATGATCACATCGTAACTTCGTTTATCAAAACTACTCGAGAAGGTAACTCGTCAGTCTATTGTAATACTCGAAAATACATATAAACAACTTCTTTTTATTTTAAAATCAGTGTATACCTCAATATTTGGAAATTTTAACTACCGAAATTAAAAATTGAAGCCTTTCTAAATTAGGATTTAGAGCCTTTTTGACTTGATACACGACTTATCACCACAGGTGATACTAGAAAAATCCAATTGAAATCAATCCAATTAGTGAATACATAACATAACATATATATACAGTAGTACATATATAGTGTATACAGTTTCAAAATTTCATAGTATAAAACCAAGTCGCTTTTATTCTTAGATCTTTGAAACTACGCAACGTATTTTGATGCGGATTCTTTTATTAGACACAGGGAGTCAACGGCTTTCTATGTGTCATTCATGTATACTGTAGTAAGGAAAAAGTGATAATTTTCGAGATTTAGTATTTTCATTGTTAACGCTGTAAAAAATACTTTCGATGCGGAATAAAGTTCGCCGTGTCAGCTAATTAAATATATTGTAATTTTTAATACTTTGTGTATTTTTTTACAGTATTTAACAATGATGTTACAGACACCGCTTCATACTGAATGTGTAGTATCAGGAACCCTAAGGTTCGTTTTGCAATTATCAAGAATAATGGGGACAGCACCATTCAAGTGTGACAAAGCCCGTGATGGTTTGGTTATACAAATATCTGAGATGTGGAGCTTGTATAGTAAAATTATTGTTATTATCTTTGGTAAGAATATCAAACATACAGGTGGAGTTTCTTTACAATTAATCAATCGTCTTGTTCGCTCTTATTCTAACAATTTATACTGGAAGTAGTCTATCAAGTTTCTTCTTTGTCCGCAATTTTTTTCTCAGATACCAAATAGAGAAGAACCATTTTTCCATACCAGAAATAGTATCTATTAAGTACAACAGATTTTAATTTAAGAAATACCTTTTTTTAGTTGCTTGTGAGTTAACAGCCTTAACAGCAGATCTCAGTGTGGACACAATTACTTCTTTGAAGATTGTAAACAAAGCAAATCGTATATTGTGGACGACAGACGTGGCTGTAGTGGGCGCAGTCATTATCGCCGCTGTCTTTACAGGTTCCAACAGGATGAGGCATCTCATCGATTGTGTGGCGCAACTCAATCAAGTAATGGCAAAACTATAGAAACTTTGTTACCCATATTTCTGAACTTCTGAACCTTTATCAATATCATCATTACATAGTTTAAAATTAAGTTTCTTTCCGCTGTCTGTTCTCTTACATGCTTAGATCTTTAAAACTACGCAACGGATTTTGATGTTTCTTTACGCAACCCATACCCCCCGATATTAACGTCGAAATAAGGCGAAAAGTCGTCGTTAACGCGGCACGCTGTACAGCCCTCATAAATGACCTGCACCACACGCAGCCACTGTAAGCCGCTCACCCCGTAGCCCGGGAGCATGTCGCACGTATCCTTTCATAACACCTTTTCTTGCTTCTCTAGGATGTTGCGGAATGAAAAAATCTGGTCCATGCACCCTCTTCCGCTTCTAACCCCATCCAGATTGCTCTTTCTATTCTTGAAAATGCAAACTCTTCATCTAACCTAAACTAACAATCTAAATAACCATCAGCCTATTGCAGTCCACTGCTTGACATGGGCCTCTTCCATCGTGCGCCACAACATACGATTATCTGCCTTCCGTATCCAGTCTTTTCCAGCAGCCGTTCTGAGGTCGTCTGACCAAGGGGCTACTAGGCGTCTTCCACTACCATTACCAAGTCGCGGTCTCCACTCTATGACCTTCTTACTCCATCATCGGTCCTTCGGCAGATATGACCAGCCCATTGCCAACTATGAACTAATATATACATGAAAATTATATTCCATTCTTGTGTAAAGATTTGATTTGTGTAAAGACTGTGGCGTAACTTAACTACCAGGTCAGATTGTATAAATACCTTACCACTGGACATAAGTCATACCAACTGGTTATTGGCTGTTACTGGCTTATTGTCGGTATGGGGGCATGGACTTATGGTTTTTTTTTTCGAAAAACAACTGTTAAAGTTCCATAACATTTTCATGCAATCTCACAACAATATTGCAGACGAAGATTATAGGTTTTCAAAAGAGAATCTTTTTTAGGAGAAATAACAAAGTGATTTTTATTTTTATTTTTAGGTAAACAAGAAATTAAAGAGATACCGTAAGTCTAACGCACCTGATGAAGCCGCGAGGTGGACTGTGGTTCTGTTGTCGTTTACTTTCGGCTGCATCACGGAGTTTTCAGATTTCTCTTATTTCATTATGATATTTGCCAGCGTTAATGGAAAGGGTATTATACACATTATACAATTTTACCTAAAAACAACTTCGCACCAAATCCATTCCGGGGTAGGCAGACACCAGAGCGCCATAAAGCACAATTCTTACACGCCATATCCATAACTCTTTTTATGCACGCCCGTCGATGATTTTTGATGCTCCTAACATCACCTTCCTCGTTCTATTTGGTCATGGAATGTGAGTCTTGGCCTTCCTCGACTCCTACGTCCATCGGCTTTTGCATTGTATATCTTCTTATTCAATCTTGACTTATCCATTCTCTCTATATGTCCGAACCATCGGAGGATGAGCACTTAGCTTCTGAATCAAAGTCTTTGGGATCGAATGCATGCTCAAACCAATGATTTTTCGGAATTGCTCTCGGAAGTTAAGTGTGATAAATTTCAATGATGGACAAGTTTGTGCCCAGTGTTATGGCAATAGATTTCCGCTACTTATTGAATATCACGACGTAAAAATCGATCAGCCAAGGCTTGACAGCCGCTGTCGACACCTTCGTGTAGGAGAGGCGTGAAGTTATAAAAATATATATTATTCGTAAATTTCCTTTCAGTATTATCATCATGCCTATACGTGTTCTACAATATAGTATGTGTACAAATACATCTGCTGGTGCTACAGTTCGCTGTGGTCGCAATGAGCGTGTTGCCGGCTCTGTCAACACTCAACAGCTGTTTGAACTACAAGCTTACGGCAATAATCAAAGAATGTTGGTAGCATTTGAAATATATAATAAATACCACAATAAATATACATAAATACCACATAAATACCACAATAAATATACGAAAGGATCTGTGGGATATACTCCCGGGCTACGGGGTGAGCGGAGCACTGCTGCGCGCTGTGCAGTCCACTTATGAGGGCTGCACAGCGTGTGTGCGTGTTGACGGCGGCTTGTCCCCCTGGTTTGACGTCAATATCGGCGTCAGACAGGGTTGCGTGCTGTCCGCTCGACTGTTCATCCTGTACCTGGACAGTTGTCTCCAGAGAATGAGATCGATGGATGTAGGGATGCGAATGGGTGACCTAGTTGTGAGCTGCCTGCTTTACGCAGATGACGCCGTGCTTCTAGCCGAATCGCCGTCGGACCTGCAAACACTAGTCACTACTATGAAAGATAATTGCATGATTAAAGGCTTGCAGTTGAATGCGACGAAAACGAAAGTCATGGTGTTTGAAAGGGAGGAATCCAGAACAGATGCAAGGATAATGGTTGATGATGTAGTGCTGGAACAGGTGAATGAAATTGTATATCTTGGATGCGCATTTAGCAGAGATGGAAGGTACACCGCGGATGTAGAAAGACGAGTGGCGATAGGAAATAGCGTAAACGGAGTGTTGGGCAGATTCCTGGGCGCAAAAAATATTAGCAGAAAGGCCCAGTTAGCAATCCACAATGCAGTCCTGATCCCAACACTAACTTATGGAAGCGAGAGCTGGGTATGGCAGAGTGTGCATGAAAGTAGAATAAACGCGGTAGAAATGAGGGCTCTACGCAAAATCTGCGGAGTGACTCTCGCTGACCGCGTAGAAAACAAGGTTGTAAGGAAGGAAATTGGTTTGAAAGAGAGTGTCGGTGTAAAAGTAAGAAAGGGCATGCTCCGACGGTTCGGACATGTAGAAAGAATGGTTGACGCAAGACTGACTAAGCAGATATACAATGCAAAAGCGGACGGATGTAGGAGTCGAGGACGGCCAAGACACACATTCCAAGACCAAATAGAACGGGTTCTGGAGGAAGGTGATGTTAAGAGCCTCAAAAACCGACGCGCGTGCATGAAAAGAGTTATGAAAGTCAACGAAGCGAGTGAGGTGTGTAAGAATCGTGCCCTATGGCGCTCTGTTCTCTCTGCCTACCCCGCAAGGGATTTGGCGTGAAGTTACGAGTATGTATGTATGTATAAATATACAAAAAATGCCAAAAAACATCATGTCAGGCGAAAACTTTGCATACTTTTTCAAAAATTCTAATATTTTATTAGATAGGCGGCAAAGAAGGAAGCGAGTGACTTGGTGGTAAGTGCCACCCATGGTGATCTACAACAATGAGAGGGCCACAGTTACTGGCCTTTAAGATCTGACAGGACACGACCCTCTCGTAGTGGACACACCGCATACGCCAGTTAATGAAGAAGTAGATAATTATTTCTCCTTTTTCCAGCATCTATTATGGTGAATTTGTGTTCGAGGAATTACAAAAGCAATCAAGCAATAATTAATTGTCTCCAAGGTAATGGTATCACAAAAGTACTGCCTTTCAAAGAAGGTAAGAAAGATGGGGATATACAATTTAAGTAGTTATTGTGATAAAGAGCAATTTCTTATAAAACGAACAACATCGTAATTCGTGAATCACCTTTTTGAAAAGAGTGTTTAGAGTATTTTGCGCATCAGTTCCTTGCCCGGTTTTTCTCATGATGTCTCCTACACTATGCATCGGGCCGCTCGTGACAATTGCGTCCTTGTTATATTTCTCACGGAGGCATTTGCCTCACGCATCACAATATTAAGTTTAATATTTGCATTTATTGACTGTTTTTAAGGGGCTGTGAAGACCTATGAAAATAAATCTTTTAAGATTTGATTTGACTGATAGTCGAATCTGGAGTGATCGCAAGTACATTTTTCAGATACAAAGAAAAATGATGCATCCTTAAATAGGTTGACAGATCTATACTGTTCCCTGTGCGATGTCATAAGGAACCTGAATGAGAGTCAGGGAATGTTAGTGGTGATGTTGCTGACGTCCTTCCTTATCAAACTGATACTGACTACTTACAATCTCATCAATGGTGTATGTAAGCGAAACATTTCATAGCAAAAATATATCCGCATATTTATTTTTTGTATAACTAAAGTAGTATGTTTTCAACAGAACTGCTTTGTCAGCCTGATAGCAGGTACCTAAGTGATAATCGTGGCTGCCTAGTGGCCTCATAAGAATGTTTTTTTTTCTTATTTTTCATTAGGAAATCTACTACCTTTTGTAATTAGTTATGAAAATAGAGATATTATTAAACAATTATCGTAGCTAATAGAGACGGCCCATCATGGACATAACCAAAATGGCTTACTTCGGTAAGCCATCTGTTCAAAAGTAAATATAAAGAGTTCGACCTTTATATTTACTTTTGAACAGATTTGTACGATTTGAAGGGTAATCTACTACTAAGTAGACTCATCTTCACTGTCAAGAATCTCCAAAAAAACATGGAATTTACCCACAAACATAAGCACCACACAAGCAAACTCACGGTATCCTCCGCTTCATCAGATTCTCCACATCTCAGTCTACTGGCTGCGTGCCCAGAAGACTGGTAGCATTGCTACGCTGAATGGCAATGCTAATGCTCGGTGTGAAGACAGCCCTCTGGTCGCGAGAGGCCTCGATCAGTCTCTTGGCAATATATTTATAAAGTAGGCGAGCATTCGGACTCCATGTCCCTAAAGTCTCAAACCCAAACAGCTCAAAAATATAATCAACTACAAGGTTTCTGTATTTATTCTATTTTGTTATGTTTTTTCCCCAGTTAAACGTGGTCAGCTACCATATGCTGATGTGGTTCTCCAGTTGGCAGCATTTATTTATCATTTCGCGAAAGTAGCTTTAGTTGTTGAGCCTTGCCACCGAACACAGGAGCAGGTGGACATCATTCCTTTATTACTTATTATTACTAATTTTCCAATGCTCGAAGGACCAAAAGAACCGTCATATTAATTGGTGTTCTATCTTATAATTTAGATTGCGAGGACTAGAGAATTGATAAACCAAATAAAGCGATTCACGCCGCCAGATGACGTTGTCGCCATCACTGAACTGAAGTACTTCCATCAGCACTTTTCTATGAACCAAGTGATTTACTCTCCAATGCATCTCTTCACGTTGAACAGGACTCTGATACTTGCAGTAAGTTGTACACAAATATAAGAGTCAGTTTGAAAAGTATTTCCATTTATAATAGTTTAAGTAATATATGAATAAAGTTAAACTCAACAGAAAAAAACAACAGAGGCAAGCAGTTCGCTGCATGAATGGGCCGGCTCGACCGATGAAATACCACCACCTCTTAAAAGATCTACGTAAAGTGGCACATGCCTTAAAGGAAGCAACGCAACGGTAACACTATATATGTTGCTGGTGTCCATGGGCGGCGTAGGTTGTTTACCATCAGGTGACCCGCTTGCTCGTTTGCCCTCCTATCTCATAAAAAAAATCCTAAGGTTCGATGACTGACAAAATAAGGCTCGCTGCAAATAAGTCGAAACATAATCGCCACTGCCTGCATTTTCGTAAAAAGATTCAAAATTACAGTTAGTTCTTTTATTTCCAGATGATGAGCAGTATCACGACGTATTTGGTTGTAGCCATACAATCGTAGACAAATAAAACAATTAAGATTTTTTTTATTAATCGTGCTATAATTATATTCAGCATTAAATACATCTTTTAAAACCGTGTGTTTTAATTAGCATACCGTGCTAGTAGAAATGATTTCTTTCTGTAAATTTAAAAAATCTGAGTCATATTCAAATAACTATACATACCACAAACACTAGAAAAATAATACATTGACTCATTCGGGTAATAAAATTTCCAAACATTTTTGCTTACACAATTCAAACTGTTTCCAAGCTACTAATGGTTGTGACCTAATAACACCGCACAAAATACTCTAATTATAAATTACCTCATTTTAACACAACGCATCAGATATTAATGAATTTAGTAGTGACTATTGAAATACTAAAGATGATAAAATCCCTTCAAGAGATGGTCAATAAAACTCATTATTTATCGTACAAGTTACAAGAAATCAATGTCAAATTGTCGAATCACGAAGCACGCAGTGATGTTTGGTTACTATGGATAAAATTAACAAGAAACGGTTAGGTCGTCATAACCGACGAATGTCTAATATGTCTATGCCAAGAGTTGTGAATACGGAAAGTAAGTTAAATGCGTTGACCAGAAGCATATAATATTGTGATTTGGTATTTCCACATTCCCTGAAAACTATTATTTTTTGGAGTTTTAACTTTTGTAATGGATTGAAAATGTCTAGAATCCAAAACGTCATCGACTTGAAATGATACGTAGAGAGTCGTTTAGACTCGGTGATCTTTAGTACTTATTGTATTTGTTAACACTCTAGATAGTGTTTAGTTATAAACTAAAGGAACTGGATGATGACCACCAAATATGTGGTGATGCTCGCTGTTATCTGAAAGTATAGAATATTATTTATATAAACTATATATTTTGCTAATATTATTTTTATTACCAGTGCTCC
Source organism: Euproctis similis (assembly GCA_905147225.2). Taxonomy (NCBI): domain Eukaryota; kingdom Metazoa; phylum Arthropoda; class Insecta; order Lepidoptera; family Erebidae; genus Euproctis; species Euproctis similis. The sequence goes on from LR990110.1 coordinate 23,861,213, forward strand.
ACCGGCGGTTGATATTCGAACTTAATTAATTTAGGTTATAAGTTTTAACATTACTAAGGTTTGATTAGAAATTGAACCTTATTTACAGATTGAACTCCAACATTAATGTTATGCGTAATCATGCTTTAGGTATGTAATTTACATAGTTGTGATGTGAGACCATTACTTTTTTATTTTTTATTGCATCAGCTGACGGTCTTTCCACCACTATCTAGGTAGCTGACGATGTTTTTTCAGCTTGGAACATACAAAACTATCCCAGAAACTTAAGTCAGCATACTATTACATAATATTTGTGTCTTTTTGGAAACTTCCAGCAGTTCGCTGCATGAATGAGCCGGCTCGATGGTGAAATACCATGACCTCTCAGAAGATCGACGTAAAGTGGCTCATGCCGCGTTTCGTTCGGTGAGAGAGGTACCCGGAGGCCCACTCCCCTTTCCCCATCCTTTCCTATACCCTATCCCTTAAAGGTCGGCAACGCAACAGTAACACTATATGTGTTGCTGGAGTCCATGGGCGGCGTTGGTTGCTTACCATCAGGTGACACGCCTGCTCGTTTGCCCTCCTATTCCATAAAAAAAAACTGGAATCCAGTTCCCATGAATACTTGGGTGAATATCCCTATATACCATAAATATATGATATTACAATATTTACTTACAGTTAAAGAAAGGCTTCTATTTACAGTGAAAAGTTGCATCGGTGAATATGATACTTGGTTCAACTTGGTATGTTGGTAGAACCGTCTTACTTCGGATATGAATGAATAGTTTTCTACTGGCGAGTAGCGAACCGCCTGCTTCAGCCGATGTTGGGTTAGATCCATCTAGGTAGACAAGAGAAAAGTACTAATTCTAGGTGCGGTCACATCTGCCATATTTAGCTAGCAATAACAGACCGAAAAGGCAATTTGATTTTCAGTGAAGTAACAAACCGACTCAAATTCATCTCTTCATATATGTTCTTATATTTAAAGGCGTGATATTATGATGACGGAACTCGCAACTTGAATCAATTTGTGTTCCATTGCCATCGCAGAAGTAGAACTACCAGTATTCAGCCCTCGACCAAAAAGAAAAGTGTTTTAAGTGTCTATGTGTCTATCTGTGACATCGTGGTAAACTTTACTTACTTTTTCAGTGTTTTTGCCCTAATTTTCTGACCAAATTAAAATCTTCCAATATCATCATCATTTTCCTGCCCTTGTCCCACTCTACGTGGGGTCGGCACAACATGTCATTCTTTTCCATTCTCTCCTGTCTCTCGTCGCATTAACACTTACTCCCTTCATATTCATATCAACTTTTATACAGTCCATCCATCTCTTTTTCGGCCTTCCTCTGCTAATGTGTCCATCCACAGTCATTCTCATCGTTCTCTTTGTGACATGGCTTTCGTCCCTTCTCATAACAAAATCTTCCAATAACAATTCAAAAAATAATAATGAAATCACAACCCACTAAATTATAATTACGACGATATTAAAATACAGCCTCTTTGTCGAACAACGACGATATTTGATACGGCGATTTTAATTTGAAAAACATACAACATGATGGGACAATAAAAGTGTTTCTTACATACCTGCTCGTACGTTCGTTGACATACTTCGACAACCAACAAAAACTTAGCAATATGATAGGCAGTCCAGGTCAACTGAAGAATCTCACCAGATCCGAACAATTCCGCTGCAATTAATTGTATCAAAATATTAAATAAATATTGCAGCTATGGTTCCAGTTGACCAGAAATATGCCCAGAAAAGTTTGTGAATTACTCAGCACTAAGCTAATCTTTTGTAAAGTAGAGCAAGCCACGCCTGCCAAGATGGACGTATGATTGATAGTGTCACTGCGAAGTACTTATCTGATGAAACGCTTAACAAATTAGGGGGCGTCCATAAATTACGTGAGAAGATTTAGGGGGGAGGGGGTCAAGTCAAATCTCATATAATCTCACGTTAGGTAGAGGGAGGGTCTCGACAAATATCCCGCAATTTATGTTCTGATTAAAACGAAAAAAAAATACTATTTTGGTTCATTCAATCAAAATTGTATGTACATGCGCAAGGTTTAACCTCTTTACTCTGTCTGTCAAAAACGATGACATAAGCATCGTCTGTGTAACACCAGCTAAACAAACACGTATGCTCCACAACATGCGACCATCACGGATTATCACAACACAAGCTAATGAGCTACTGTGCTCAAGCGCCAACGGCTTGGAGTGGTTAGATCAGAACAAAGTCGAAGGAGCAGAGAACATAACAACCCAACGCGTTTACGTAAGAAACCCACATTCTGAAAAATCTCACGTGAGATTTGGGGATGAAGAGGGGGTTGAACAAAATCTCACGACATCTCTCCAACGGGGAAGGGAGGGACAGAAAAATTTAAAAAAACACCTCACGTAATTTATGGACGCCCCCTTATTTTATTTATTTCTCCTAAAGGTATAGGACTGGCAAAAGTCTTTAGACCATACAGCCTAGTCTGACGTATAATGAATTATAATTCACATCAACATTCTAATCCATAAAGTGCCACTTTATGCATGATGTTCCAAGGGAGTTTTCACGATAATGTAAAACATAACATAACATAACACGTTCGGATAGAAAGAAGTTATGTAGAACATAACATAACTTCTTTCTATCCGAACGTGTAGGCAGTGGCTATTAAGCCTCGACTAGCCGTTATATAAAATAAGTAGTCATCATCTTCCTGCCCTTCTCCCATCATTCGGTCGGCACAACAGGTTTTTCTTTTCCACGCTTCCCTTTCATTCGCTTCTTCCACATCAACACCCTTCCTAGTCATATGTTTTTCACACAATTAATCCATGTTTTCTTCGGTCTCCCTCTTCTCTTTGTTTTCTTCCACATTCAGGTTCATCATTCTTTTGACGACATGTGTATCATCCCTCCTCACTACATGTCCATACCACGCTAGGCGATTTCCTCTTATCTTCTCAGTTATAGGCGCAACTTTCAGGCTTCCTCTTACATAATCATTTCGTATTTTATCCCGTTTCGTCACTACACACAACCATCTCAACAGTCTCATCTCCGTAGCATGCATTCTTTTTTCATCCTTCCCTTTTCATGGCCCAACATTCTGATCCATACATGAGGACAGGTCTGATAATAGTTTTGTATATCTTGCCTTTCAATTTAAGAGGCATTCGGGGGTCGCAAATTGTTCCCGTTACCTGCAGCCATTTCATTCATCCAACGCTAGTTCGATGCAGTATGTCATATTCTTCGTAGTATTACTTCCTATTTAGCTTTATCGAAGACAACCTTACCCGGGTGAGTTCACATTGCTACACAATAACTTTTGCCTAGCTGCTTTGTCAACTGTTCTAAACCCTTAGCTGGTAGTTCAATAATAAATAGCTTATAACTCTCTCCAATAAATAGGCTGTAAAATAATATTTAAAATTTCATAAGCAGTTTCTGATAACGTACCAAATTTGATGATGAAGTAAAATCCTCTGATGATCATATTATGTACAACGAAGGTCAACATGTACAGCACCAGCATCACTCCTGTGTCCTCATCAATACGCCTTACTATGTTGGACAGAGAGCAATATATTGGTAGCAGTTTGCTGATGGAAGGTGGCATTCTCCTTATATCTGTCGAGTTGAAAAAAAAAACTGATCTCCATCTACCATATTCACTTAACATTACATGAAGTCATAAAAGGGTTTAACAGTGGTAGAGGAGAATGAAAAAAGAATGCATGCTACGGAGGTGAGTATGTTGACATAGATGCGTGGAGTACGCTGCATGAATGGGCCGGCTGAACCAGTGAAATACCACAACCTCTCGAAATATCCGCATGAAGTGGCTCAGAGAGGTATCCGGTGGCCCGATCCCTTTCTCCCACTTTTCGCCTCCTACTCCCTTAAGGGGTGGTGTTCATGGCCGTTGAGTAGTTGCTTCCATCAGGTGACCCACTTGCTGATTTGCCCTCCTATGCCAGGAAAAAAGGATACTCGTACACCTTACTAGTTTTTTCGACTGTCATAACTCTTGTCATACAAGCTATTCGGTTTTTAAGGGTATGTTTTAGTCCAATTTAGTCATGGAAAGTGCTTTGTGGTCATGCTCAACTACGAAATACTTTCACTCCTCCTTCATCAATAATTCATTGCTTAAGTTCTTATATGTTCCTACCTTTTGTAACTGCTGTAAGTTCTTCAACACGGTTATACGATTTCGTAATTTGACGAATACCCATTTGTGATGTTTCTAATTTAAATTTATTAATTGCTTTCTTCGGATATGGTTGCAGGAAAGATTTGTTTGCTGTAAAAATACTTCTGTATGCATCGTACATGCATAACATAACTTCACGCTATTTTCTACCCGAAGGTGTAGGCAGTGGCTGTTAAGCCTCGACTCGCCGTTATATCGTCCCAAATGGTCCCAAATAGGTGGCAAACCTATTGCTTCACGGGGCACAAAGTCGTCGATATTTATCCCACATAACTTTTGAACTTAATTTCGAAAAGTCATTGTTGTGAGCCAGGATTTAAACCTGCGACCTCTTGATTCAGAGATTCAGAAGCGGGCTGCTCGACCACTGGACCACCGAGACGTACAACCGTTCATTACAGAATCTCAATTGAGATCAATCTTATTACAAGCAAACTTTATAATACAATTCAGCAAAATAGTATTAGAGTCAACTCTTTTCAATTTGTTTTACAAAATAATAATAATTCCATGCCCAAGAGACTGACAAAAATCAAAAAAGACAATCTCAAAATGTAGGTATTGTCTGTCTATATATACTTATTGAACTACGTAACTATAGAGGACAGATAGCTTTATATATTTTAAAGATTTATAACTTAGAGCATGAACATGGTAATTACTACATTAAAACTGACAAATAGTTAAAAAGAAAACTCAACTAACAGTTGTTATACGCCTCCTGAACCAGTTCCATCAGACAATTGTTGATGGTACACAGAGGCGGTAGTACAGACATCGTGATGCACATAAAGTTCAAGGCGAAAAAGTCCAATGTCAGGCATAGAACCTTGTACAATATATATTGTACGAAATTCGGTGTAAATCCTGAAATTATTGAAACACGTGAAGTCACTTTACTACTCTCATAATCCATGCCCTTTGGAGTCCAGACTCCTTTCCCACTTTCCATAACTCCCCATACACAATTTCTCCTCATCTAGATTACACAGTATATCACATTACTTCAAAATTAATGCAGGAAATAACAGTGGTAAAGCCACGAAGTGAACTGCATGAATGTTCCGGCTGGACCGGCAAATTACTAACTACCTCTCAGTATATCGGCGTAAGGTATCATGTCACGTATCTCTTGGTGAGAGAGGTATCCGGACGCCCAACCCTTTCCCCTCACCCCTTCCCAACTAATTTCCGACCCTTGGGTCCATGGGCCGCGTTAGTTGTTTACCATCACGCACGACACGCCTGCTCACTTGCGTTCCTATCGTTATTGCGTTCCTAATGATTAACTTTTATAAAGCAACGTCGTTTTAATGTCGTCTTATCCTGGGTCTCTTTACTCGTCGTTTTCTGCAAAGTATTGTTACTCAGTTTTATTTTGCCAATTTCAACATGCTAGATATTGGATAGTTAGCTTCAGTATCTGTTCTGCATCTTAAATAATATGGTCAATTGAGGTAAAACAAAGAAAAATATCTGACCTTGGCTGCCTTTATAATTATAATTCAATATCTTGTATATCATATCGACAGTCACGTTTAAACATTGTAGACCGGTTAATATATAAAAAAGTAAACGCTTCCTCGTTTCAATTTTAAAAGATTGCTGCTTATATACATAGCTGTCCAATTCTTTGTTAATCTGCAAATATAATGTGTTTTATCTAATATATAAAATTCTCGAGTCTAGATGTGCGTAATTGAACTCCTCCGAAACGGCTTGACTGATTCTCATGAAATTTTATGTGCGTGTCGGGTAGGTCTGAGAATAGGACAACATCTATTTTTCATCCCCCTAAATCACAAGGGTCAATTTTACCCCTCAATTTTTTTTTTTAATTTTTCGACATATTTCTGTTTCTTATTTTTTTTATAAAACGGGATACAAAAATACATGCAACCCTAAATTTTCAACCCCCTACGATCAACCCCTATTTTTTAAATTTTATTTTTCGGCAAGACAACGTTTGCTGGGTCAGCTAGTTGGAATATATATTTTGTGCTTTACTTTTTATCAACATATATCCATTCTACAGCCTAATGTAATTATTAAAAAAAAAAAGTTCATATTTTCGTATCGTTCGTATTTTTGAAACTTCAGAAAGACGCTTTGAGAATAGGCTATCACTGACCTCGCGCTTCGATTATTTTGTCTCGACAGGGTCACTACCGTACATCAAATTAAAATAACTATTAATAGAAATAGTGTTATGGGCATTAAAATAACGGCACTGCCCAATATTTGCGGAGTGACTCACGCTGACCGCGTCGAAAACAACGTTGTATGGAAGAAAGTTGAATTGAAAGAGATTTTCGGTGTAAAAGTTAGAAAGGGCATGCTCCGATGGTTCGGAAATGTAGAAAGAATGGATGATGCAAGATTGACTAAGCAGATAAATGGTGCAGCGGATGGATGTAGGAGTTGAGGACTGCCAAAACACACATTTTATGTCCAAATAGAACGTGTTCTAGTGGAAGGTCATGTTAGGAGCCACAAAAATCGACGCGTACTCATGAAAAGAGTTATGAAAGTCAAAGAAGCGAGTTAGGCGTGTAAGGATCATGGCCAAATGGCTCTCTGTTCTCTATGCCTACCCCGCAAGGGATTTGGGGTGATATTATATCTATGTGTGTGTGTTATGCGCGCAATATACGCCGCCATTTAGTTTAACTAACGCTTGTGATATGGAAGTAAAGAACGGATCTCGAACGCGGCGACTTTAATTCATTTATAAATATGCATATACACACCGCAAGGCATAGCATGGTTTCTAATAACTTGCAGATGATAACATAAGTATGGTATAGTAGTATGGTAGCATTATAAAAATATTTCGTTCAGTTCACGTCAAATCCCTTGCAGATAGGCAGAGAGTGGGATGGAGGAGACACAGAGAGCGCCATAAGACACGATTCAAAGACCTCACTCCCTTCTTCAACTTTAAAAAAGCAACCAACGCCGCCCATGGACACCAGCAACACATAGTGTTACTGTTGCGTTGCCGACCTTTAAGGGATAGGGGATAGGAAAGAATAGGGAAGGGAGGTGGGCCTCCGGGTACCTCTTTCACCGAACGAAACGCGGCATGAGCCACTTTACGTCGGTCTTCTGAGAGGTCGTGGTATTTCACCGGTCGAGCCCGCCCATTCATGCAGCGTACTGCTTGGCTCTACCACTCTAAAATGATAATCTGTTTTTAAGGTTCTTGACACCACTTTAAAAGCGCCCGGCTTCCTCGTCTCCTACATCTCTCCGCTTTTGCGATATATGTACTTAGTATGCATTACAAAGATCAATATGACAGTTACTTTTTGCAGTTTGGCAATACAGTCGACGCAACATCGCATCCTATTGAAGCCGGTGGAGGCTGCGACCAAGGCAACAGTACATACGATCGATATGTCCACAGTCCATAGTATGCTGCTGTTGTTGTGCGCATTCATGGCCGGGGCACCGGGCAGAGGCAGATCAAACACTAGACTTATGAGTATCAACAAAAATACTGAAAATATACAATGAACATGACTTAAGTCACAGTGTAGCCAGTTATCAATATGAAATGGCTGATTGAGTGCATCATTTAGTCGTAATTTCTAAAATATATTGATGATAACTAAAAATTTTCAATTTGTGATTTTTATTTTGTGATGAAATAAATACTGTATATAAATTTTAATAATAAATAAGATAGCAGATGTGGCCTATCATTACTGATACAGTTTTTTTTATTATAATTTTTGCATGTTTGAGCGAATATAACGTAAAAATTACCGCGTCGTTTGTAATATGGTTTTCATCACTGCTAGATAGAATTAACTTAGATCAACTTGAAAATAAACAGACTATTTTACAGCCAGATTAATATTTATGATTTCAAGTGGTTTTTACTGTTTAATGTCTGTAAAAAAAAGTTATCAGCGTATGCTGCTAACACGAGAAGAACCAGGTAAGATTTTTCGTCACCATAAGGACTCACCTAATATTATCATCAACGCAATGCTGCATATGCTGTGAGCCCGTGACACACGGATGCGCCAGCCGTCTTTGGTCTTCACAAAGTGCAGCGGCGCAACTCCTATCGCACGGGAGACACGAAGAATAAAACCTTGGAATCCAGATAATGTACATTCTATCTCGAAATTTGTTTCTGATCGATTGATTTTAGAACTGTAATAATTTTAATTAAGCTATACTATATTTTAATAAAATTATAACATGTCTGTATATTCGAGGTGTTTTCTTTTTTAGGGAGAAATGGAATAAACGAGTAAGCGGTTCACGTGGTGGTAAGTGACTGTTGCTGCCAATACACATCTGCAATATCCATAGGGTCGCAGTTGCGATGCCGCCCTTTAAGACGGGATAGGGAGAGAGATGTCTATGGAAAATTAACGAGTGTGTCTGCTTGCTTATAATGACATTTTAGAGCTTTAAAAGAAGTAGCAATGTCGCAAGTCCCAAAGCCGCAACTTATATAGCTACAAGCTATTAGTTCGTTTTATTCAGAGATGAAAAATTACCGCCTGCGGTAATTGCAGAAGAATTATTTCAGTATCATTGATTATTACGAATATTTGGAAACTAATCTAAATTTTCACTGGTTCATTGTATCATTTTATGGGTAATTATTGATAGACCTTACTTATGCACGTGTACAGTTGTAGATTTTGGCGTCGCTGAAGAACCAACTCTATTGCCTTTAGCCATTATTCTCTTCAACCTCACCGAGAAGAACCTTACTGAGACACCACCGCAAGCAGTGACTTACTATTGCTTAAGTAGTTAGGTAGAGTTTGTCCTAAAAACCTTTTCGTTATATGTATTTAACTAACTTTATATGTTGTGTACTTATGGCCTAATAATAAATATTGAATTTCGTAGATAATATCACAAGTAAACAGTTATAGTGTCCTTAGGAATTAGTTATGGTTGGAAAACAAATAACGTTTTGATAAATATTATAGAATATTTTTAATTTAATATTTTTACTAACATTTATTGGAATCTCATGAAACACAGAAACAATGATAATTGGTGGTCTTCAGATCTTCATCAGCACCACTACATATGTTGTGACGCTGCCCAAGAACTGAAATAGATTAAACAATATTTTGTTTTTTTATTGGTTACTAGCTGACCCGGCAAACGTTGTCTTGCCGAAAAATAAAATTTAAAAAATAGGGGTTGATTGTAGGGGTTGAAAATTTAGGGTTGTATGTATTTTAGTATCCCGTTTTATAAAAAAAATAAAAAACAGAAATATGTCGAAAAATTAAAAAAAAATATTGAGGGGTGGGCTACCCTTGTGATTTAGGGGGATGAAAAATAGATGTTGTCCTATTCTCAGACCTACCCGATATGCACACAAAATTTCATGAGAATCGGTCAAGCCGTTTCGGAGGAGTTCAATTACGCACATCTAGACTCGAGAATTTTATATATTAGATTAATTTTGAAACTGAATTCATTCCTTATAGGCGTTTCGGTGGTACTTCTGAATCAAGACGCTGCGGGTTCGAAACCTGGCTCACACCAATGACTTTTCGAAATTAATTTCCAAAGTTATGTATGATAAATATCGATAACTGAAAACTACACCTTCGGGGAGAAGTGATGTTATGTTATGTTAATTAATTCCTTCCTTCCTGTTAGTTATGTTTAATATTAAATGTTATGTTAAATTTTATTAATGGAAAACGGCTTCAACTTTTTCAACTTAGGAATTAATTTTGTTAATAATTCCTCAGAGCAATAGGTTCGCCACCTATTCCATTTGGGACGTAAACATAACGGCGAGACGAGGCTTAACAGCCGCTGCCTACACCTTCGGGTAACAAAGGCGTGAAGATATGTATGTTCTCAGAGGTATAAGATCATTTTCATTACTTATCAATATAGTTGAATAATATTACAACAAAAAATGCTACGTGAATTATGATTATGAGTTTATATTTATTGTTATTTTCGTTATTTCTTGATTAAATAAATAAGCATTTTACTATTTAAGGAATACTTGGAAATGTTACAGGTGACACATGTTAGACCAATGATAAAACATTACATATACAAGATAATTAAAAATAATTAATACTTTGAATAACTGTAATAAAGAATTATAAACAATAAACAATAAAATATAGATTTACTCACAGCAATTATGAAAAGCCTATCCAAAATAAAAAACCGTAGCGGTGTATAGGCAGCCTGGTTGAGTACGAAGTGTCTGGAGAACAGCTTCAACTCATTCATGACCGGGTAGTCATGAGACGGTGTGTATCGTATCATCTGATGGACCAATCTCTTGGTCGACTCCATCTGAATTACAGTAAAGTGGCATTACTAATATTATAATGAAAGCTTTATTTTATGTTTGTGGGATAGGGGGATAGGGAAGGGGTCGGAATTGAGATGGGAAGGTGAGAGGGGAAGGAATTGTGCCAAGGGATACCTCTCTCACCGAACCAAACACAGCATGAGCCATTTTACAACGATATTATGAGAGGCCGTGGTATTTTACAGCACGAGTCGGCCCATTCATGCAGCGAACTGCATGGTTATACCATTGTGCCAAAGTTCGGTCATCGAATTCGAAATCAAGACCTCTGCTACAGTAGTGATGTGCTGTACCAAGAAGCAACCAAAACCGTATTCCATTCGAATCGACTCCTGACAAAAGTGTTTTCTTCTCCATCTTTTGAAATCCAGGTTTACCTGAACATGTGTGCGATGACAAGGTTCAGCAATATAGAAAACCTTCGCTAAGTAATTAACGATCCACGCCACCTCGCGTACAGGAACGTAATAGACGCCTGATCTGACAACTGGAAAGGAAATAGATATGAGAAGCCTTCATCATTCATATTCACATCTGTGATAGAATGTAGACGCTAACAGTGGTAGAGCCAAGCAGTTTGCTGCATAAATGGGCCGGCTCGGCCGGTGAAATACCACGATTTCTCAGAAGATCGACGTAAAGTGGCTCATGCCGCGTTTCGTTCGGTGAGAGAGGCCCATCCCCTTTCCTCATCCCCTTTCCCCATCCTTCCTTATCCCTTAAAGGTCGGCAACGCTACAGTAACACTTTGTGTCGCTGGTGTCCATGGGCAGTGTTGGTTGCTTACCATCAGGTGACAAGCCTGCTCCTCGTTTGCCCTCCTATCCCATAAAAAAATATCTGTCGTAAGAACTTTTCAGAAGAAAAATATTGCTGCCTTTGCAATAATTATGTTTTTTCACCGATAGCCGATTTGAATGTAATCAATTTTTAATTTAACCTACAAAATACAGGTAAAATTCAACCCAGTAGTTTCTTTTGTTTTTAACATAAGCAAATTTATAGACAGACGGAAAGGAATATTTTTCTGATGTGTGCATTAATAGATAGTTTCAGAGATTAATCAATATTCAATATTCTTTATTGTACACCAAAACAAAAGGATTACATTGCAATAACTCGACAAACAAATAACAAATGCACAAACGGCGGCCTTATCGCTATCGGTGATTTCTTCCAGACAACCTCTATGGACATACCAAGTAAAGCAAGGGTAGTCTTTGGTGTCTAAAATTGAATTTATATAGATAACTCAAAAAATAAAAATAACAAAACTATAAATCCAACACAAGCAATAAATATAAAGCATATAGTATACTTATATATTGCATATACGACATAATGTATACATAAATGCACTTACACATATACTCATAAATATACATACATATAGATACATAGAGATAGTTTCCGGAATAGGTGTGATTTCGACTGTGCTAAAGTAACCTAATAACCTAATTGTACGTGATAATGATTAATTAGGCGTTTTTTGAACGCACTTAGCGATTTAGCAGATTTTATTGCCAATGGTAACCCGTTCCACAAGCGTGCAGCTTGTACGGTAAACGATTTATCTGAAAAAAATTTGGCATGGGACGGTATTGCCAGTTGCAGATTTTCTGATGATCTTAGAGATCTCGTATGTGTGTCACATAAGAACTTAAAACGTTCTTTGAGATAGATGGGGGCGCAGGGATGAAACAAGATATTGTAAAGAAGAGAAAGAATATGAGAATTCCGGCGAAGACGTATAGGAACCCATTTGAGCTTAGCACGAAATTCAGATACGTGGTCATATTTGCGCAAACCAAATATGAACCTAATACAGACGTTTAGAAGTCGCTCAAGTTTAAACAAACTAACTTTATTTATATATATCGTGTCGACTTAAATAAAAAAAACCTTAAACATGTGAACCTATTTTATCACGGGATTCCGACGATTTTTTGTTATTTTTTTAATCCAATGATTTTAATGATTAGATATTATAAATTAACAGAAATTTATGTAAAGAAAAATTCACAATTGAGCATTCGGATTACATTATTTATTCATCACCATACTTCAACCCTAATTCCACCGTAAATAGAGTAGTTAGAAATTTCATTCATTTTCACATTTACACCCTTCAAACGCATATCCACTTAAGTTCTTCCTCTACTATCAATGTTCTAACATTACTTACATATCAATTTAAGTAAATAAACCACAGCGATCACAATATGCAGTAGAAAAGCACCAAATAATAGCGACAAGAGTAGTCCATTGCTATCATTCAATCTCCTTATAACCTCGCAAAGTGTACAATATGTGCAGCTGAGACGGCGTAATCTTTCCGAAGTTGTTCTTTTATTATTCAAACCTGGAAAATTATTGTTTGTAATAATTTGACTCGGCGTTTTGTTTACGTCTCAAATGGTGGTGGCGAGCCTATTGCTATAATGGCCACAAAGCTTTCAGTCATCGATATATTGATCACACATGACTTTCAAAAAAGAAATCGAAATGTCATTGGTTTGTGCCAGGATTCGTGCCCGCGTTTTCTTAATTCAGAAGCGGGGTACTCGACCAGTAGACCACCAGGACTATTTAAAAAAAAAACAGTACTATTACTTACCTCCATTGTATGCCAATGAATCAATTACATTACTAATCGATTTATTATTTAAGCGAATAAATACTTTATTGTTTTCTTTGGTATCATAATTTAGTCCATCTTTCTCTTTATCCAATCCTGGTGTTGGTTGCAAAGGTACAGCTGTAATTTAACCAATATATATATATATATATATATATTTGTGTGTGGCCGACTTTATTTATGACAAGCATGAATGCTTGCATGGCGTCTGGGTGTTTTATATGTATTTTATGTATGTATTCACAAAAGAAAAGCATTTAGCTGTTTAGATTGGAACTAGAGGGCCCTATGTGTATTGTATCCAAGATATTATATTATTGTAAACAGGTAGGTACTTACATTCATTATATATTTCTTGTAGTATATCCCTCAAGCAACTATTTAAGAGTTGAAACGTAGACAGCACTCTCACAATAAGCAAAACCAACAGAGACACCATAAAATCAGGAGTAATCCACAAGATCTTGTTGAAAATGTAAAACGTCGTCAAGAATACTGAAACGACATAAGTTAAAAAAAAATCAAAATTCAAAATATCTTTATTCCATAGACTTTACAAAGTACTTACAATCGTCATATAAAACTACTAGCTATAAATCACGGAGCTTAGATTCTCTTTCATCACACTGTCTTGAATGTGAAAGCGAATCTAAGTGCCAGTTCCGGCGTCAAGGCTTCTTGAGAAGAACTGGCAAGAAACTCAAGGCCGACTCTTTTCAATTTCCAGTTTAACAAATGGTAATAATTACAATCAATACAACACAAAAGGAGCAGTTCAATTCCAAACTTTTTCATCGTTTATATAATCTCATAGAGCTAACTATATTAAAGAGCTAAAAAGCGGGATTATGGTTTGTTTTATAAAGCAGTTTTTTATCCTTCCTACCCCCCTTCTCCATCCATCCTTATTCCCTACCCCTTAAAGGTGGGCAACGCAACAGTAAAACTATATGTTTTGCTGGTGTCCATGGGCGGCGTTGATTGCTTATCATCAGGTGACACGCCTGCTCGTTTGCCCTCCTATCCCATAAAAAAGTGAAAGAATGGGGCAAACGAGCTTTCGGGTCACCTGATGGAATGCGAGTATCGCCGCCCATGGACATCCTTAACACCAGGTACGTTGCCGGCCTTTAAGATGGGAATAAGCTCATTTCTTAAAGTTTCCTAGGTCGTAGCAGTCCGGAAATACCGTTGCCGGTAATTGGTTCCACAAAGAAAGTTCCGGTTGAAGTGCAGAGTTGTCGATCGCCAATTATTCGGCCAATGCGGATAGTACCTAGCATTGGCGCCTCCAGCGATGGCGAAAATCAACTGGCTGTATTAATTCAAACTCCTCATCTATTCTCACCACATAAATATTTGTAATGACGTCGATTCCGCTTATCTACAATACTGCAGTATAGGCAGCCAGTAACAGGCATTGCGCCATGAAAACTATCAATACAAAAGATGCAACCCTTAGACATACCAAGTATTTACAAAATTACCAATGTAAAAAGCTACAGGTAGAAGATACCCTCCAGGCATGTGTAAAACTACTTACTCAGATGGTTTCCTTCCACAGGCTGGACATTGACCAATCCAAAATTCAATACCACGTTACTACATCCGTACAGAAGTGAGAATACAGTGACGAACCATTTGATTTTTTCATTGCGATATGATTTTTGATAACGATCCAATTCGACATCTATCTGTAAATGTAAATTTTAATACTCACATTAACTACACGTCTTTTACATGCGAGGGTGGATGCAGCCGCAACTATATTACGAAGAGTCGACAAATTAGTTAAAAATGTAACAGGTAGTGGAACCTATTGCTATACCTCAGGCGCATTTTTTTTCTATGGGATGGCCTTCTATCCCATATAAAAAAAAATGTGCCTGTGCCCAGCGTGCAAGCGTGTCACCTGACGGTAAGCAACCTGCGCCGCCCATGTACACCAGCAACACATATAGTGTTACTGTTGTTGCATTGCCGACCTTTAAGGGAGTAGGAGAGGAAAGGATGGGGAAGGAGGGGTGGGCCTCCGAGTACTTCTCTCACCAAACGAAACGCGGCATGAGCCACTTTACGTCGGTCTTCTGAGAGGTCGTGGTCTTTCCCCGATCGAGCCGGCCCATTCATGCAGCAAACTGCTTGGCTCTACCACTGTTAATACAATGATTTCCGCTAAAGATATTTATCACAAATAACTTCCGAATAAAGTCATAAAAGTTACTGGATGAGCCAGTACCTATTCGAATGCGAGACTTCTTGATTCGTAAAATAGATATGTTTTACCCTACTAGCTATATAACTAAAATTATGACTTACTCGCTCCAAATCTGCTATACACTCAATCACACGTCGCATCCTATCAACCCCTGTGCACACCCCTATGTAACATAATATGTTCAGCACACTCAGGTCGATCACCCAAATTAGAGTTTGATAGTTCCTTCTGGTAAACAAAGTCACTTTCAAGCCATAAGTTAGGTCCAGTACGAGGGCCAACGTTGATAGGATTACTGAAAAAGCAATATCATCAATTTTTATCCGCCCTTATCCTACGCCACATGGCAGCTAAGCTATCTAGCTCTGTATATATATCTTTGTCTATCTAACTATCTAGCTTTTAATGACAAATTGTATCCACAATATGTCATCCTTTTCGCCATGTGCAAGCTTTTCAATCCTCCTTTACCTCCTTTATTTGCAAAATATAATATTATGTATACAATTAGAAAACATTACTCACAGCACCATTTAGATAAACGATTACACGGCGATACAACGGTATCCAGGTAAATCGTAAATGATTGTACTTGGTTGAGGATCGAACCTATGGACCTCAACTTAGTAGTCAGTTGTTATTAAGTTGGTTAAACATGTATAACAACACAGTTGTTAAACATGTTGGTCATGGAAAGTGTGTCATGGCCGTCCTGGTCTTATATCCAGCCTACATGTTAGGAATATTATTCTCTGTTCTCTCTGCCTACCCCGCAAGGGATTTGGCATGAAGTTATGTATCTATGTACGTTATTACGTACATAGATACATAACTTCATGCCATTGGGGATTTATATCTATGCTTCATCAATTAGTTTTAAATTTTGGTATAATATTTTATACCAAAATTTAAAACTAATTGATGAAGCATAGATATCTTCTTAAATCATTTCCTTTTATGAAACCACTTGCTGATGTGTTGCCCCTGGTGTTGCAGATGTCCATGGACGGCGATAGTCACTTCCATCAGGTGACCCCCAAGCTAGTTTGCCCCCTTCTACCATAAAAAAATAAACATAACAATACTATATTACTTACTACAAGATATAACCATCACATGGCTGTATACCACTAAGTTTCGCGAAAGACGCATACGTTTCCCATCACGGAACTGAACCGGCGCCTGTCCAAGAACACGCAGCACTCGTATCACAAGACCTATCACCCCTGTGATGACACATTCGGAACCGTAGAGGTCTTTGGAATCATTTTTAGTTGAGCTTAAATATTTGAAGCAGAAATTGGCATATAATTTTCCGTCTATTGGCATATAATGCGAAGCAACGCATTGAGAAGTAGGTCCTCAATACGAAGCAACATGTTGAAATAAGTGAAAACTAAAGACTCTTAGCAAGTTATCTGTGATTTATCCATGACTGGCAACAGGTTCCGTCAACTTACGTCATTTATTTAATAAATATGTATAGTTGAAAAAATAGGTGTTAAACTTTTACTAATATTTTAAAGCTGAAGAGTTTGTTTGTTTATTTAAACGTGCTAATCTCAAGAACTACTGGTTGGAATTGAATAATTGGTGTTGCATTCATCGACGAAGGCTTTCGGTTATTTATAATAACGCTATAATCAATAGAAGTGGAGTACCTACTAACTTATCGGTGTCAGCTAGTATATTATATGTAATAGGTTTTCTGTCGATACGGGATACGATCGATTTTATGTTTGTGTTATTATTACATTTAAATATTTATTAACAATAATATGAAGAACTAAATTAATTACATTATTTACAATATGTACAATTAAAAAACTATCTGAAATCACATTTGTCCGCATATCGGTCTACTGGCAGCGTGCCCAGAAGACTGGCCGCATTGCTACGCTGAATGGCAATGCTAATCCTCTGTGCGAGATATAGACCAGCCCTCTGGTCGCGAGAGGCATCGATCAGCCTCTTTACAAAATTTTTATAAAGTGTACGTGTGCTGTAACGGGACCCCATGTCCCCAAAGTCCTGTGTTGTTATTATTCGATTAAAATAACATGATTTTACATGTAAAGATTTCTTTGTTACAATATTAAGATTTACCTTATTTGTTGATGTGATGAAATAACAGCCATTGTCAAGCACTATGCAAATAACTCAACTAAACGGCACCCAAAATTTTGGTCGACTAATAACTTATCACATATTTGATGTCCAGAACAATATATCCACAAGAAATATAGTTGTGACTATTCGCTGTTATTATCGTATTTGAATATATTAAATACATAGACCACTTAAAACATTATTAACTTGGATAGGTTTGACAAAATAATAACTCAATTTTATAGCAAGCAAGTTGCCGTGTCTTTTTTATAGCACGCAAGTTGGCGTGTCTTTTTTATAGCAAGCAAGTTGCCGTGTCTTTTTTATAGCAAGCAAGTTGGCGTGTCTTTTTTATAGCAAGCAAGTTGGCGTGTCTTTTTTATAGCAAGCAAGTTGCCGTGTCTTTTTTATAGCAAGCAAGTTGCGGTGTCTTTTTTATAGCAAGCAAGTTGGCGTGTCTTTTTTATAGCAAGCAAGTTGACGTGCCTTTTTTATAGCAAGCAAGTTGCCGTGTCTTTTTCGGACTATGCCCCAATTCATCCCACGGGGATTCTTTCGAATCTTAATGTCATATAATATGTACACATATAATGAAATTGTAGAAAGGTTGAAACTGTACATTGAATATATTTTTTTAGAATACTTGGGACATGATCTACAATCGATACCGAAACCAAAAATTTATTTGTCTGTTTGTTGGTATGTTTGTTACGGATAAACTCTAAAAGTACTCTATACTTTTACGCCAAATTTTTCGTAAATATAGCCACGAGGTCGGATCAACACATAGGCTATATTTATCACGCTATATTTATTTGGTTGTGAGAAATGAACCCTTATAATGGCATACACACAGTATTTTTGCCGCTTTGTGGCGTCCACGCCATAGACGAAGTAGCGGGCAACAGCAAGTATTATACTAAAACTAATAGAAGGGCTAACGAACAAGCGTGTCGATTGATGGTAAGCAACTAACGCCGCCCATGGACACCTGCAACATAGGTTGCAGGTGTCCATGGGCGGCGTTAGTTGATGAGTTAGTAGATCGCGGCGGCGTCAGTAGATGCCCATGGACACCTGCAACCTATATTGCAGGTGTCCATGATTATGGTCATGGCTCAAATGGGTTTGGCGGTGGAACCTAATACCATACACAGGACACGGTGTATCATTGATTTTAATCACATAACTGCGGAAAAGAATCCCAGAACATCTTGGGCGCAACCAGGATTTGAACCCCTGACTTTTTGATTCAGAATCGGGTGCTCCATGACTTTTTGTATAAGTAAATAGTTTCCAGTTTTTCTAATAACTGTCTAAATAATATAAGTAATTATGATTGATGATTATAATTTCTCTATAAATAACATTAATCATATTAAACAGCTTGAGCATTGACCGTCCAATATAAATAATAAATAAGCTGAACTGATTAGAGTTAACTAATAACTAGCTGTCGCCCTCGACTTTGTTCGAGAGAAATTCACCATTCCCTTACGAAATATCAAAAACTTGAAATACCTGTGTCCAGTCACAATGATTAGTTCCACATCATAAATTCCTAGGATAAGGATTAAAATCCTAATCTGTGCTGTTTACACCATCCTAAGAATTTACTTGGAAGTCTTCTTGGATATCTTTAACTAAATTGTTACAACTGTTATCAACCACGACGGATCACATTATTTTACCACTGTTGTTCCTTATAAAATTTAAAATTGTAGCTATTGAAAATCCAAACAAAAATGTTTTTTTGAAAGACCACCGGAGATCTAAAACTGTAATACTATCCTTACACAAATACACCTATATAATAAAAAAACCTACCTGTAAAAATTTGCTCAAAAAACAATCCTCTTTGCAGTGGACTCGGATAAAATTATTTTGTTTCAACTATTTGATGGTTACGATCTCAATAATGTTTAATGCTTCTCCTAATATATTTGTATAGTACATTTGATTGTGTTTGTTAAGTTATTTTGTAACTGCACATTTATTTGTTAATCTTGTGTAATCTACTATTTGACTGTTATGGTGATTATCATACTAAAAATATGTAGACGACAGTTTGATATTTATTATTATTATAATAAGTTCGGTTCTGTAACAAACATTGGAAAAGCCATTGAATATATATATAAAATACTTCCTTTTATAAATTCACACCTAGTTACATCTATAGGTGTAACAGCAATAGCTCTGGACACGCCGCTTGAATTATTTTATCAAAAGGCAAAGGTCAGAATTTTCTCAGCCATCATGATTGTAACCACACTTATGTTTCGATAAGTCTTTATTATGTACGACAATTCGAACTCTGCATATTAGAATCAGAAGTAGGTTTACCTACCACTAGATCATCGAAAATATATTTAGTTTGAATTTTATTCAGGTAATATGGAGACTCACAAAACAGAATGTACTGTCAAAGGAGTTTTTGGCGTCGTCCTTTATTTAAGCAGCCTTGCAGGCGTAGCTCCACTGCGCTTCGAAAGATGTAAAGATGGTTGGCGACTCACAGTTTCAAAAATTAAAAGTGTTTATGGAAGGACATTGGTTCTAACATTAGGTAAGTCAATAAGATATCATCTTTACACATAGTAAGATATGTAGAAAGGATACGAGATGTAGGAATGACTAAGCAGATATACAGAGCAATAGGTAAGCAAATTTAATAGTCGAGAAAAGCTACGACGCATTTTCTATGACAATGGTTTTTATGGGAAGGTAAAAGCCAAGGAACCTATTGAATTTTTGTGAGAACCATCAATTAAGGCTCCAGGAAAAGCACTTCTTTTTAAACTCTTAATCTTGATTTCAGGTACTTTAGCAATACTAGCCGTGGGTACGGCGTATAGGATGACGCCCAGACCAGCTCATCTACAAACAGCATCACAACGAATGTTGGCAATTCTTGGATTAGTAATAGCTATGCCAGTCCCTCTCGTTGCGTCATTCACTGGTATGGACAGAATGCGTCACCTGATCAATTATCTGGCGCAGCTTGACAAGGTATCGCAGTCTAGATTTTAGATAAACTTCTGTTTGTCTTCTTAATTTTCAATCACGTTAGGAGCATATGAGCTGATCGAGGTTTGCATGATGGTCATAAAAACAGGAATGTCACAATTGGTCTTTATACTAAAATTATAAACAGGCAAAGTTTACTTGTTTGTTTGTTGCATTAACCTGATAACTAGATAACTATCTTATATAATGTGAAAAAATAAATTTTATAGATCAATGAGGAGTTGGCTCTCAATTACAAGCAAGTGGCACAGAAAGACAAGAATATGTGCCTTTTCGTCGCGTGCCTTTTGGTTTTAGGGAATTGTGTTTTATTTATAGACTACGGTCTATTTCTGAACGAAACTATAAAGGAAAATTATGAAGGTAAGATTGACATCAGAAAAAGATTTTCTTTGGAAAAAAGAATCTGAATATGTCTTAATTTGAATTGCATCAATAAAAAATATTATGCGTGGAGATCCCTCCGTCCAAAAGAAGACAAACTTTGTAATTCATGTTTACATTTTTCGGCACTGTTCCTGTTCTTTCTGCTTACCCCGTAAAGAAGTAGTGAGGTTATTTTGTTGACTGTTGTGATAAAGCAACATACATACTGCTACTGAGAATATCACTTTGAGTACTAGTACTTTATGTTCAGTTCACGCCATCTATCGTATGATGGCATTAACAACAGCATTTATTGATAAACTCAAATGTAAAATAAAACTGCGAAGTGTTATTTCGATGAACTGTAATATAATCATAAATATTTTGACTCGATATAAAAAAGTGGTTTACTACATATGCTCTTCTCATTGCTAAGCGGGTTTCATCAGACATGTCTTGTACGATGTCCTTGAAAATAAATATTATTATATTTCAGCACATTAGTTATTATCTATGTTAATAATATGCGAACGGATGATACCTACTGTGTGAGTGAACTCTAGGAATCCCGCGAGTTATTCTGATTAAGAATTAATGAGTTTATTATTTTTGTAATTCCAATTATCATAATACTATAATTTAAATTTAAGCTGACGGAATTTCAAGTGCTTTCAAGGTAACCTACAAGGGAGTTTTAAACGTTAAACGCTTCAAAGTCGCTTAAGAAGTTTCACCTTAAAAAAAATACAATAGAATATTATTTTACATTCAAATTTCTTTTACTGCTCTATAATATGAATCTTAATACAATGCAAGAAAATATAAACAGCGTCTGTTAACTAAATTGTCTGCTAAATTGTCTGTTAACTTACGAAATCAACCACCATACATTTTGGGCAATATTTTTATCACATAAATAAATAAGTTTTCTACTTCTCTTACAATTTGAATTCCATCTGTTTTAGCAGCCTGGCCATATCTGTATATATTCCAATATGTACTGGTGGAGTATGTCCAGCTGATAAGTATACAGTTCTTTCTGACAGCCTCACATCTTCTCAACTCGTATAAAAAGCTCAATAACTGCTTGAATGGCCTCCATAGCAATGTTACCAGAGACATTTGTTAGTATTAAATTAAAATATTCTATATATCTCAAACCAAACTATCTGTTTACCAATAATCTCCAAAGATCCGAACCTTGAACTGACTGTACCTTCTATATTGTTTTAACTTAAAAGTATTTTATACAAAATCCGAAAGGTTCTATTTTCCGACGCTATGCGTGCGTGTATGTGCATATTAATTTGTTACCTAGTCTTATGGATTTTATTTGAGACCTAGACCTAGATTAGAATTTTAGTCTAGGATTTTCTTTTTACAACGTTTGATAGCCTATTAGATATTTGTGATTTTCTCAAAAATCTACAAGAAATAAACAACTAAAAATAATCCAAGTAATCTAACTAAAAGCCAGATGGCTGGTTTATTGTTGGCACAGAGGATTAGCATTGCCATTCAGCGTGGCAATGCGGACAGTCTTCTGGGCACGCTGTCAGTAGACCGAAATGCGGAGTAAATATTGCAAATATTATTTTTTTATGGTATATGAGAGCAAACGAGCATGCGTGTCACCTCATGGTAAGTGATCATCGCCGCCCATGGATACCTGCAACACATAGTGTTATAGTTGCCTTGCCGACCTTTAAAGGAGTAGGATGGGAAAAGATGGGGAAGGGAGAGGTCGTGATATTTCACCGGTCGAGCCGGCCTATTCATGCAGTGAACTGCTTGGCTCTACCACTGTAATATGTGTATTATAACAATCTCCTAAATGAAATAGTTGACGTAGCCTATAAAAAATAACGTCTGACGCTCTCTGCTTGCCCCGCAAGAGACTTAGCGTGAATAACTAATACGTTCGAATTAATAAATACTTTTCAATAATTTCAATTTAAACAGCAACAACTATACATAGTCTTGGACTGAATTATTGTGCGCTGTGTGATGTCCTGGTGTCTCTTAACGAGAGTAACGGTTTGATACTGGTGCAATTACTGATGGTGTTCCTCGTTCACATGATAGTTATGCCTTACCGTATTCTTAATATATTGTGTAAGTACATATATACATATAACATACATAACATAACATAATTTCACGCCTTTGGCGCCTGTGGCGGCACCTATTGTGCCATACTGGGCACAAAGTTTTCAGTCATCGATATTTATCACACATAACTTCCGAAAACAATTTAGAGTCATTGGTGGCCAGGATTGGAAACCGAGACTTCTTGATTCACCAGCAGTGTGCTCGACCACTGGATCACTACACAACTAGTCATTGTCAAATATAGGCCCCCTATAAATCGGCTTATATATCAAATTTATATATATCGGGTATAGTTTTATAAGGACCACACTTAATTACCAAAAAGATCACTCGTGTGTGCTCAAATTCAAACACAAGACCTCTCAATCTAAGTGCATACCTAAATGTAACCCACACGCCATTCAAATAAAGCAATGTTGATTTTTCAGTCGCAAAATCCTCTGAAACTATTTACACGGGATTGTTACATACTCTGTGGTTGGCGTTGCAGATCTGCAATCTGATTATAGTGCTTGAACCATGTCAACAAACTCACAATCAAGTATGGACCTATAGCTATTTTTCTGGCTAAGAGCACTCATTTTTCAGCCTTCAAGTCCTCGTAAACAGTAATGGCTAATCGAAACTGGGCTAGCCACCTATGCCAAAAGCAATTTATTTAATGGGATAGGAGGGCAAACGAGCAGGCGTGTCACCTTATGGTAAGTGGCCAGCGCCGCCCATGGATAGGTACCTGTAACACATATAGTGGCACATATACCGACCTTTAAGGGAATAGGATATCAAAGGATGTATGGGGCCTCTGGGTATCTCTGGGATCTTCTGAGAGGTCGTGGTATTTCACCGGTTGAGCCGGCCCATTCATGCAGCGATCTGCTTGGCTCTACCGCTGTCAAAACCACTGCACATATATTTTCTTCGATGACAGAAGGAAACTCTGCCATCATAATACCTTTTTTCTAACACGAGGAAAAAAATAATATAATACCTATGATTGTGTTTAGATGAACTTGACTAAAATATTGTTGAGCAAGCTGATGAGACGCAGTATTTACTCAGAGGAGCAGGATGTTCACTCCCAGTTGCAGCTGTTCTACAATAACTTGATGTTACAAACCGTCAGCTATACACCTCTCGGCATGTTCAGAATAGACAGGGGTCTTATAATGACTGTAAGTTAAACAGAAGTCATTATTTCATTATTATTTTAGTCCCGGTGGTCCAGTGATTGAGCACATGGCTTTTAAATCCAGAGGTCGCGGGTTCGATCGCATCGAATCCCGGCACACACCAATGAAATTTTTTTCAAAGTTATGATCGTAAATTATGTGTGATAAATGTCGATGACTGAAAACTTTGTGCCCGGTATGGCAACAGGTTCGCCACATATTCCATTTGGGAGGTAAACATAACGGCGATCGGCGAGTCGAGGCTTAACAGCCACTGCCTACACCTTCGGGTAGAAAAGGCGTGAAGTTATGCTATGTTATAGTATTCACTAAGAAAAATGCAAGTTGAATGATAATGTATTGGCCAAAGTGAAGAGAAATATCTTTAGACGGTTTGATCGCGTTGCAAGAATAAAAGTCGACTGCACAGAAATAGATCAAGATAGAACGGCCGCGATGTCATATTTTCATACATTTCGAGCGTGTCACTTTTTTGAAAAACCACGCCCACAGCGTGACGTCATTTTCATTGTGAGCGGGGCGACTAGTTAGGAGACACACTCATTAGATTATCGATAGTAATATCTGAAACGTGTGTTAAATTTATTATTTTTATATGATACCAACTTTATTGATTTTGTGTAACGATAATCATAGAAAATAAAACATGTTAAATACTTTAATCAGACATCTTTAATATCACATAAGTATGTAATTCACAATTTAAAATTCAAGCTGAGTATCCTGTTTTCCCAATAGTATATAAACTTTATTAATAAATATTTTATTGTCCTTGAAACAATACATATTTATAAATTTTTCCCCTTTTGTAAGGGTTGGCCTCACAGTCCTGGTTAAATAACGAAGCCAAACGTCGACATATACTTCGGTTACTGCCCGTATGAGAAGGGCCAGATGATTTTCGGTCGGCGATTCGTCAAAATTGGTGAAAATTTATACTGTCAAATAAACTGCTGCAAATAAAATTACGAAGAACTTTGGTTGAAATTTGTGGTGTCTAACACCACAAATTTCAACCAAAGTTCTTAGGGTAATAAAAATAAAGGCAAGACATGAGCTGCAACTCGAATTAATTTATCGATAAGTCCAAAGACTCCACGATACATGGAGTGTCGTTGCTCTAACATTCTAAGACCAATCACAGCGTTTAACAGATACAGCGATCGACTGGCAGGTGTATTGTGTATTTCGTTCGATTCGACGTACATTACGCGTATAATATAATTAAGTGCGCAATATTTTTGTATACGAGCGTTGAATGTGGACAGCAATGGATATTTATCATCACGAAAAAATATACAACTTATGATCGTAATTATTGAACATGGTAAAAGTAAAACAATTATTTAGAATCTCAAAAAAATACTTTCTACTGAATTTCTACACTTACAGATGATACGAAATATTTCCTTTCTTCATATTTGCTTCACTACTTTTGTTTTTACAATTTGCCACAGCACAATAAGGCATATATGTGAAGTTTTATCTATTTTTTTACGTCCTGAACGCAGAATCGGGACGCTCGTTGCGTAATGAGAGCGAGTATCGAAAAGCATGCAATATAGTGCATGGTTTTGGCACGTTTGCCACGCCTCTTTGCCCTTCTATCTTGATCTATTTCTGTGGTCGACTGACTAAAAGATTATACGTAGCAAGATGGGAGTGGCAGAGTCGGGATCGGGAGACTAAGAAGGAGTTACCACGGCCAAATAAATGGTCTGAATAAGGAAAAATGCGTAGCGCCCGAAACCGACATGAATGTATGACGAAAACCGAAAACTGTGCCCAATTGCAAAATATCTGAGACATTTAAAAAGCGAGTCTCGCTAAAATGATCCTTTTTTCTGTATTGCTCGCCCGCTACTGTAATACATTATCATACGTAGGCAGGTTCTTATATTATATGTATTTTGGGGAATATATAATATGTTTACAAAGCTAATATAAATAATTGATTAATTTTAAAATAATTTGTTATATCTTCTGTTTCAGATATTAGGTACGGTTACTACTTACCTAGTCATCGTGTTAACACTATAACCACTGTCTGTAATTCTTATTAATAGGAAATCACCTGAGAAGAGTTTTTTTCTTCGGCTTTTGGAAGTATTCAATACCTATTTGAGTTTATTAAAGAAATAAAATGGTCAAGTAGTCTGGTTCTTGTCAGTGGTTTAATTTCTCATAATTATCCCTCAGTTTATTGCATATTTGGAGTTGCCAGACTCCAAATATGCAATAAACTTGTGTTGGTTTTGTTTATGCTTGTGATAAGATATTTGTAAATTATGTTGTTAACGATTAGGAGTTCGAAAATATCTTCGATAGATGGCGCTGTTAAAAAAAAACAATTCTGCTAACGGTATCTAAGTAAGTATCCGTCATTTGGCATATTATGTGAAGGAGTGTGACATAAGGTGGAACTAAGTGCGTAACTTGGAAACAATATCGATGAAACTTCGCGAAAGAACAATTGGACGAACTAAATGTACTGGTTTTGTTAAAAGCTAAATAAATAATTTAAAATTAAAATGGCGACTCCAAGTGATGACATGGAGATGGAGAAGATAGCAGAAGATGAGCTGTCCAAACTACAGCGCCAGGTAAATTAAAAAACTATCAGCTTAGTTTTATCACTTCGCTCATTGTCTTCCACTGGGTGTCGTGTTGACATCTGATGCTGAATAGCGTCTGAATAGTGTATATTTGCAATACTAAAATAATCTCATCTTACTAAATATATGTTTAAACGGTACGAATATATAGGTAACAAAAAGAACAATTTTAATCTGCTAGTTTCGCCTAATCTCTGAAATGGCTGGACCGGTTTTAACTACTGATCCCTACGCTAACTTAAAGACGCTAGAGTGGAGTGTGCACGAAAGTAGGATAAACGCGGTCAAAATGAGAGCATTGCGCAAAATCTCTGGAGTGACTCTCGCTGACCGCGTCGAATTTAAGGTTGGAAAAGAAATTGGATTGAAAGAGAGTGTAAAAGTAAGAAAGGGTATGTTCCAATGTTTCGGACATGTAGAAAGAATGGATGATGCAAGATTGACTAAGAAGATATACAATAAAAGTAAAAGAAGGGAGTGAGGCATGTAAGAATGGTGTCTTAAAGCGCTCTGTTCTGCCTGCCTACCCTGCAAGAGATTTGGTGTGAAATTATGTATGGGTTTTCAGTTCCGTGTGATGGAGATAGACAGGGCAACGGTGATGACGAGTGCGCAGCCCACGCTCAGAATGCAAAAAAACATTATTATCACCCTCAACAGAGACCTGGAGAAGATAATGATGGAACTGAAGGTGACTATAATATATCGGCTAGAAATAGTCAAATATAATCTTCATTAAAAAATATATTTGAGAATTTGTGTTGAAGAATACTTTACTTTATTCTATTATGTATGTATTACTACAGTTCACAAAGAGCACCTCGAATCTATTGGAGAATTCCAGAAGCAGAGACAAGTTGATTGCACTGTTGAGGGAACACGAGAAGTATGCTACAGAAGTAAAAGAACATAGAGGAAATATTAAAGAGCTAGATTTCTTGATAAAACAAGTGCAGAAGGAGATCAAGGCTCTTAGGTTCAAGGGAGCCGGTTCAAACACGGTAAACTTTGAAAAACTAAATGTTAACCAATAGTACTTTAACGTAGTTTTGTTAAAAATTTGAAAAACAAGGAGGTATGTAGCTTTCTGAAATTTAACATGTGGTAGAAAGCGGAAAAAAAAAAATTTCTTCGCTTAAATCAGTTCTATTTTAGCGAAATATTACTGTAGATAGTTTATGTGTTTCTAGGAGTACACAAACGCACTTAACAATCAGATGATGGTCAGCCAACTAGAGAATCGTTTGGACACGGCGATGAAGAAGTTCAACACAGTCAACAGTGAAAACTACTCAATGAGGCTTGACATAGACAGACTATTAAGAGACCGGTTGGTTATCACAACAATAGTATAATTAGGAGAACCTCAAGACTGACTCATGAGGTTCTCCAAGTCTCGAAAAGCTTGTCGAATCTAAAAGGAGAAAACCCATTACGAATCTAAAGCAAATGACAAAAGAATGCTAGTGGCCAATAGCTTCTGCATAAAATTCGCGGGTTCAATTCTCGCCAGTGTTGAAACGTTGGTGGGATATTTTTATGGCGGCTGCGACTGCCCAATATATGAATGTTATCAAAAACTTATGGAACTGTAACTTATGGAAGCGAGAGCTGGGTATGGCAGAGCGTGCATGAAAGTAGGATAAACGCGGTCGAAATAAGGGCATTGCGCAAAATCTGCGGAGTGACCCTCGCTGACCGCGTGGAAAACAAGGTTATAAAGAAGGAAGTCAGATTGAAAGAGAGTGTCGGTGTAAAAGTAAGAAAGGGCATGTTCCGATGGTTCGGACATGTAGAAAGATGATGCAAGATTGACTAAGCAGATATACAATGCAAAAGCTGATGGATGTAGGAGTCGAGGACGGCCTAGACACACATACCATTTCTTTTTTATGGGAATCAAACGAGCAGGCGTGTCACCTGACGGTAAGCAACCAACGCCTCCCACGGACATCAGCAACACATATAGTGTTACTGTTCCGTTGCCGACCTTTAAGGGATAGGAGATAGGAAAGGATGGGGAAGGGGGTGGGCCTCCGGGTACCTCTCTCACCGAACGAAACGCGGCATGAGCCACTTTACGTCGGTCTTCTGAGAGGTCGTGGTATTTCACCGGTCGAGCCGGCCCATTTATGCAGCGAACTGCTTGGCTCTACCATTGTTGAAACCATGACCAAATAGAACGTGTTCTGAAGGAAGGTGATATTAGGAGCCTCAAAAATCGATGCGCGTGCATGAAAAGTGTTATGAAAGTCAATGAAGCGAGTGAGGCGTGTAAGAATCGTGCCCTATGGCGCTTCGTTCTCTCTGCCTACCCCGCAAGGGATTTGGCGTGAAGTTATATATGTATGTATCAAAAAACAAATCTCTTTAAACTATACATTTTCTGATTTTTAGTCAATTCTTCAATAATCTGTGGAAGAATCAGTTGAAACGTTTGATGGACGGCAAGGCCATGATCATTGATCTCCTGGAACAGGCCATCACGACATATGATCAACGCGAGGAGTGGTGCTCCAAGCTGGACGCCCTCAAGGAAAAGACAGCATTGGATTATAGAAAACATTGTTTGGTACATAACGCCATGATTTGAAATATTCGTCTCAGCAAGTGGTTATTTGATCCAATATTAAAATCAAAAGAGACAGAGAAATAGAGAGGAAAAATTGTCTGGAGCAAATTCCATATTCTATTTTGTTTTACAGGAAGTCCGTGAGCTCCAACGTCAGCTGGACCACAGCATGAAGCTGGAGGAGTTCTTACGTACGAAAGGCACGGTGAGACTCACAGCCGCTGATGCCAAGGCTGAGGCCAAGAGACTGGAGCAGCAAGAGGAGGAGACGAGAGCATACAATAATTATGTCAATATATTGGATGCTATCCGTGTGAGTAAACGATAAAATAACATGAGAGTAGCAGAGATATTACTTACCTGGATTCGAACTAGAAACCTCTGAAACAGGAGCGAAATTCTGAGTGCCTATGTCATGCTTAGGTTTCTACCTGATATCTTTTTTTTTAATTTTTTTTTATGGGATATGAGGTCAAACTAGCAGGCGGGTCACCTGGTGGTAAGCAACCAACGCCGCCCATGGACACCAGCAACACATATAGTGTTACTGTTGCGTTGCCAACCTTTAAGGGGTAGGAGATAGGAAAGGATGGGGAAGGGGGTGGGCCTCCGGGTACCTCTCTCACCGAACGAAACGTGTCATGAGCCACTTTACGTCGGTCTTCTGAGAGGTCGTGGTATTTCACCGGTCGAGCCGGCCCATTCATGCAGCGAACTGCTTGGCTCTACCACTGTTAAAATGATGATATTTATGATATCTCTGCCTGGAGACGCAGGTCTTAAAAAAGAGATATGTAGTGAATAGAGAGCCCTCAGTTCTAGCATATTTTGCTGTGTATTTTATATCTGCTTATTAAAATTGAGTTGTTTAGTCCACCAAATAGTTTACGAACCGGTTCAAAGAGTTTTCACCACAAATTAATTTGTACAGTCGAAGAATCCTTTTAAAAAAATAATTATGTACTTATCTATATTGGCCGTTATAACGACAAAATCAATAATTAATGACAATGTTGTTATTCGCCACCTATTCCATTTGGGACGTAAACATAACGGCGAGACGAGGCTTAACAGCCGCTGCCTACACCTTCGGGTAACAAAAGGCGTGAAGTTATGTTATGTTATGTTGTTAATATTTGGACACAATACAATTTAGTTTTCCAAGCTAAGCAACCAAATGCTTAAGTAATAGAAACATTATAACTTTGGTATATACTTTATTTTTGTAAATTCATGACAAACACCCAAACTCCATGCAAACATCCATGTTTATCATAAATATTTCTACTCGGGTGGGAATCGAACCCGCCGACCTCTAATTCGTCCTCGGTGGTTTTACCGATGCACCTCGAGTCTCGTCAAAGGGATCTATTCGACTATAACAGAACCATGAACATAACAGAAGAATGGAATGTTCAGGAGTTTGCTGGTGAAGAGAACGTCGACAAGCTGATCCAGGAGTTCACGCGTCGTGAGGAGGAGAACTACGCGCTGTTCAACTATATCAACGAGGTGAACAGCGAACTTAAACATCTGAGTGACACGGTGAACTCGCTGAAGGTAAACATTGGTAAGTATACTTTATCAAGGTGAAGAAACTGTGTAGCAGTAGGGTGTAGTGTCATTACGCTAGCTAATAGTTTCCGAAGCATCGCTCAGGACTATCCACCTGTCCTATTAGGTCAAATAATACATTCGGTGATATGAAGTAACGGTGCTCATAGTTTGGGTACCTGATATACAAGGTAAACACATAAAATGGCTTAAAATATCTGATTTAGATTCCAACCTTTGGCATCCGCAGAAGACGAGACTGCCAAACACCAAGCGAAGATGTTCAAACAGCAGGACAGCATCGAGAGTCTTCGGGTGAAGCTGGAGGACAAAAAAAGTGCTAACGACAGTGCCCGTGACACTTGCGGAAAGAGCTCTCAAGTCCTCACTAATTTGTTACAGGAGATACACGCATTGGCACTGTGAGTATAACGACCTACTGAACATAGCATTAATGAAAAAGAAAAATAACAAATATCGGTATGTTAATATCGTATCTAAATGGCTCTGTAACACATTGCTCTAGTCTAACCATAAAAAATAGAAATAATACTATAGAAAAGGCAGTATAACTTCTAAGCTTTAGCGTGTCCAAATTAGATGAATGAAAAAAATATAGTTACATTATTGTTCAGTCCTGGCACCTTACGGAAATAAATACCCGTAGTTTAATAGGCACAGTTAATCGTGTCGAGGCATATTGTATCCTATTGCCGCCTTTTGTCACAACTTTTGATATTTGATAGAGTCCAGAAGATATGTATTCGCATTTCATATTCTATTCCAATGTTTCTAATTATTAGAACCTGATATTAGGCATTAATATTAAATTGGTTCTGCTCTCGAGTCTGTACATCGTGCTATGAATTTATTTTCTTTTCAGGGCATCAGACTGCGAATCTCTGCCACTATTCAAACTACTCGGCAAGCCGTTTGATATCAACGTGATAAACGCAAGGATTTACATCAAAAGTTTAGAAAAGAAGATTCTTGAGATTATAGAAGTTATTCGTATGGACGAGGTAGTGATTCAACATTCAACATTAGCCATCGAGTCATGTGACTTTGAACGGCAATCAGAAAATGTCGCCTTGAATGACGTAACACCGTGCTAAAGATCAGTAGTCTATAAACATTGACGACGTCCATAAACAAACACATAATTATTTTTGCCACGGAGAGACGTCATTCAGTCTGAAACGCTTTTATATAGAAATTTGTTTGATTTATTAAAATGCACAATATATAACCAATATGTAATTGGTTATATAAGATTTTATCAAAAATATTGCTGTTTTGACATAATATAAACATTAGCTATATATATTAATAACCAACCTTTAAAATTTAGTAAACAAGCGTATTTATTTGATGTGGCCCATTGTCCGCAGGCGCTGCAGCGGCAGCTGGAGGGCAAGGAGCGCACGCCGCCGTCGTCGCGGCGCCGCCGCCCCCGCCCCGCGCCGCCCGCGCCCTCCCCTCGCCCGCCCCGCGACACTCGCGACACTCCGCAAATATCAGCCAACGCGTGAACCAATATGCACAGCACGAAGTATAGCAACACAGGAGTCCGAACGTTATGTGGAACGAGTGCTCTTTATATATGGGAACGAATTTTCGCCGGTAGGGGGCGACATCCTTCGAGAAGAACTCGTTCAAATCTTTACGCGTGATGTTTCGTCACCTTTGACAGCTCTTTTTAATACTAAACGCGACGAAGTTACGTACGTACCCATCAAATTCTAGCGCAGCCAGTGGCAGTAAAAAGTACTAAGATCTCAGTTTATTATTGTGTACATTAATACTATGGAAATGCCTGACCGTTCGGACTCCTGTGTTCCTTTACTTCGTGGTGCAGTCTAAAAATAGCAGAAAACTATGTTTTTTGTTTTACAACTGAAAGTCTCCTGGACCGGATGGACTGCACAATTTTCAGTTAAAATGGCTATTTAGTTGACATGCTTGTTTAACATCTCAGTACATCAGGTAGTCGTTTTTGACTACCGGCAATACATATTTGGACAGTATTAAGACAGGTCTAACTATGAACCCTAGTAATCGATCTATAAGCTCCCTACTTCTTAGTTTATTATATAAGGTTTCAAACATCTTTTATGTTGTGTCTGTAACATGTATTTTATTACCCATATGTGACAAACTCGAAACATCTCTACGAACTTATGTAGTTATAAAGTACTATAAACCTAAGCTTCTTCTCCCTATTAAAAAAATACCAGAATAAAAAATATCAGAGTAGACATTTGCAGACACCGCCATCTAGTGCCAATAGTATAAGCTATGGAAACAACCATCTAGCGTTATTCTGTCCCCATGAAATAATACTACTTGACTACAGATGGCGCTTACGCTTCAGTCACGAGATTTCTCAACAAACTTGAATAACATTAAAAACGCCTACAGCTCGCCTATAACTTAAATTTCCGTTTTAACATTCTGGTCATTTTTTTAAACCATTAATTTTAAGTAGTGTTAATGTTCTCAAACTGCTTCAACAGTCCTATAAATAAAACTATCCACAACCTAAATTAGTATTTTTTTCTACTTCCATAAAGAAACAAGCCTATTCCCATATTAAAGATGATGTGATGCCCAAGGTGTTGCAAATGTCCATGGGCGGCGGTAGCCGATTTCCATCAGGCGACCCGCAAGTTCGTTTGTCCCTTATACATAAAAAACAAACCTTCACAAACATTTTGATCATACACTTACCTGATACATAAAAGAAATATTTAAGGTCAGGTGAATCACGCATTAAGAAGAAATTTATAAACAACTCAAAAACTAAAATATACACTATAATTAGCTATATTATAGTGTGCAATATACAATAAACACAGTTTTTAGGATACCAATTTTGACCTTAACTGTTTAATAACGAATTCATAAATAATTTAAATCAAAACTAATGCATGGCAAAAATAATATAATTAATTGTAAAAGAGTACAACAGAATGAGTTTTTTTAAAACCTAAAGTTAATTAATCACAGTTTTCGTCATCATCTTGTTCATCAAAGTCTCTTATTTTGACGTCAGCATCTTCACCGTATTGAATAATATTGTCTATTGTTAACACTATATTCTCCACACTTTCCTCATCTTTTATATTCAAGGGATAGAATCTAACTAGACTGAAATTCTCTATAACTTCTCCGATGGCCTCAGTCAGTTTTGCATATTTCTGGTGCCATTTAGACTTGGCATTTCTCATGTCTGCTAACAGCACGTGGGGGTCTGGATCCAGAAAGCTGAAAAGAAACAATACAATATGTCATCATATAACAAGAATGAATAACATTTTAATTATTAATGGTACATAACTTTGTAATTTTACTGCATCACACCCAACCTGAAGGTGAAGACAGTAGCAACTTATGCATCTTAGGAAGATGGACAGCTTATAAAAAAACGTACGTGGAGTCCCTCCGCGCGAAAGAAGTGTAACTTCATTTTGTAAAAAAGAAAATAGGAATAGGTTTTTAGCGGAATCAAATTGTTTTCAAAAGACAAACTTTATTGCTATTGCTTACAATTCACAATTAAATCTTAACTAACATTTTCAAGTTCTAAATCTATAACATTTACCATGGGGTTATGGTAACTAAAGTAAGATATGTAATTTTTTACATCTATTTTTTCTATGTTTCTTGCAAAAACTGCATCAATAGTAGTTCCTCCTTTAGTTGTTGGCTCATTCCTATCATTTATCATTAATAATCCGAATCTCTGAGGAAATTTATTAATGATTCAGCCTCAGGTAATGCAAAATTAACATTAAAATCTCCTGCAAGGAAGATAGGCCAATCACAATAATTAATTTCTTCACCAGTAACGTCTGCCAGAGCTTGAGATCCTGCAGTGGATAGCGGTAATAACGATTTTGCAATAAATAATTTAATTTCCCTCATGGCTGTATTTGGTGAAATATAAATATTAATTAAAATTAATCTCCTCGGATTGTTTCCGGTGTTGTTCACTACGCACTCCACAGCACATATATCCCCAAATCTTTTTGACGTCGAAATTGTCACATCAGGATCTCCTGAATATGGAGCTTTGACGTCTAAATGTGGAGTGATAATATGACATCCATTTTTCTTATTGTTATACGAGTAGATAGCAACCCCTGCATTCCGGATTTCGTTGCGTTCAAATCTTGTAATACAATCAAAATCTGGTATGGGAACAGGCGGTTCACTATCTTTCATATAAGTTTCTGATAACATCAAAATGTTAGATTTTTCAAATATTCTATCTGTGAAATCATTGGCGTGTGCACGAACACTTTGACAATTAAATACAATAATTGTGAAATATCTTTTCGAGATCATAAATTTATATAATGTTTCATCTAAGGTGGGAAGTGGATTTTCACGTAGTTTAATCATTTCATTTCGTAAAGCGACACACGAGCGGTCATTACTCCCGTTCCCATGATAAAATTTATTATATTTATTAACTGGAATGATATACAATCCTTCAATTGAAACAGCTCTCGACATGGCAACGTAAACTAATTGTTGGGATTGATTTTTTCATAATAATAAACCACTTCATTGAAAGTTCCCCCTTGCGACTTATGAATCGTCAATCCACAAGCTGGTGCTAGTGGAAAATGATTTCTTTTAGCTGAGATACTTCTTTGTCTATTGAGATAGATTGTAGCATTTCGTCGACCGATCGGGACAGTTACAGTATTGAGATTATTAGCTATCATAAATGATCGTGCCACGGCCCGAGCTTTTACTCCAGTTCTTTCACAATTCGGAAACATCAACCATACTCGAGTAACCTCCCCGTTATCATTTTTTTCGATGTGGTCCAATTTACCCATGGCGCCGTTGGCCAAGCCATCAGCGACGTCAATGTTAATCGTTATGATATAATACTGCCCAAGGACAAATGTCAAACGTTTCAGTAATCCACCGGTATCTGCTGGTATTTTTTTCTTTTCAAGTGCTTTACGTGCACTTTCAAGATGTTCTTCGTTCTCACAACCTGATATGAAATCTATAGCTTCGGATATTGTCTAATTAGCTTGGTTTTCTAAAATTTCTGTGTTGTATTTCTCAATAGTTTGGTTGGAATAAGCCAGACGTATACCGTGCGGGCATAACCGATTAGCCTCTTCTTCTGTTACAAATTTCGATTCCACTAGTGCAAGTTCAACATCATCTAATCGATCTCCATTTCCTATCTTCGTTAAAATCATCGAAAATACAACATTTGATTGACGCATGACTTGGGTGAGTTCATGAAGTTTGAATGAGCGCCAAGTTTTTGAACCAATATAATGTTTCGATTGTTTGAAGATAGGTTTTCACTGGTAGAAGTTGTCTTAAATCTCCAACCAGTATAACATCCAGTCCGCCAAAAGGGATATCTGATTTGCCTGTTATCAACTTCAATCTTCTATCAATTCGTTCTAAAAGCTCTGCTCCAACCATACTAACTTCATCGATTAACACCAAGCGAATGTGTTGAAATAATGATCTAAATTGATGTAATGCTTCAGAACTCAAGCTATTATGTGAGCTCGTGGATAATGATAGAGCGGTGTGAATGGTCGTACCGCTGATTGCCACTGCAGCTTTTCCTGTCGAAGCACATGTTAGGTACGTATTGCAATGTGCATTTGTGGTCCCATATTTATTATAAATTTCCATGATCAGACGAATTACAAAAGTTTTTCCGCATCCTGCTGGGCCTGTCAAGAATACCAACAGTGGTTGAATTGATTGCGATGTTAAATGATGGATAATTTCTAATAAAATCGATCGTTGCTGAAGATTGGTTCCTCGCATCAGTTTGCAAAATTCTTCATTTATCATTAAATTTTCTCTCCGCTTTGCAGTCGCTCGGAGACGATTTAAAGTTGCTAAACGAAGATCATCATTGATGTTAGAATCGGGGTCCGCATACATATCATTGAATGAAGGTGGCTCTGGAATTGCTTCCGGACGAACTAGATTGTTTGGTTGCCTCAAATCTTCTTCTTCACGATATATGTAATTGTTCACACAGTCTCATAGTTTCCTCAATGTTGATGTTAGATTCAAATTCTTTTCGGCGTTCCATTATGATGTTCTCATTTTCTGTGTAGATTTCCAAAAATTTTGCTTCAGAAAGTAGATCTATCTCTTCATTGCGAAAAGGAATATGTAGCATCACCATTTCTCTTTTGTACTCTTCAAACTGAGTTGCCATATTGTAATTTGTATATCTTATATATGTGAAGTGTTCATTTTTTTTGTATTCGTTCTTGTTACTTACATTTATAATGCGCACAAAATTGAGCAAGAGTGAGATCATTTAAATTCTGAGGCCGCTTTTCGTATTTATCAATGACATTATCCTTCCAAATATCGGTGGATTCATCATTAAGGTCTGCTAATTCGGTGCGTGCTTTTTTCATTCTTTGTCGATCGACAGGCCAAGAAGTTGAAATATACGTTACTGATCTAGATGCATGTGACATCGGTTTACGTAGCAACCACCAAGCTGCTTCTTGGCTAGAAATTTCCACAGAATTTAATAAATCCACGCTCATTTTTCTCGTAATTTCAACCACTCCAAAATCTGGATATTTTTCAGTTATCTCAAGAATCTGTCTTTGCAAATTACTTATCCCTCGGTTTGATTTATTGACGTAGTCTACTACGTACATTGCACACGAATATTCGTCTAATATGAATTGCAAATCCATGTTTGATTTCAACACATTAAACAAGAATGGATTATAAGGATTATGCCATTTCTCCGATGGTTCGCGTTTTAAAAATACTCGTGGCCGATTGATTCCAGCAGAAACAATTTTTAAATAATGGTCATCTGAAGTTATATTGTTGCTTTGATAGAAATCATCAATACTATTGTAATCTGTAATTTCATACTGGGATTTGATTTTCTTGTAATTATCAGCATATGTGGCAAAATTCTGTTCTTCTTTATTCATAGGAATAAGTATTTGTGTAGACCGAGAAGGCAGGAAAGGTGCTTCGAACCGACATTTATGTGGCTGATTTGCTTTGAACTTTCTTATAGCACGTAAATGTGTGTTTGTGTGTCTGTAGGTTGATGTTACCTGAGGCTTCTGAGGTTGATACCGAGATTAAAGTGTTGATCAGTGTTATCGCAGCTTCTTTATCATCGCCTAGTGGACTGTTTGGTGCATTTTCCAACCAGAGTAAAATATGAGCGTGCGGACTCCCACGATGTTAAATTCGATTCGTTTAAATTGATCTTTCACTCTATATTTTCCAAATGGGCATAGGCCTTTGTTCTGTAGAAGAGCCATTAACGTGTTAACCAATTTGTCTAAATAGATGGCACATGTGACAGCGTCATCGTTGATAAGTGTACTTTTTTGCAACCAATTAAGCTCATTTGCTTCATTTTCAGTAATAATTCTTCCATCTTTAAATTTCTGTAGCAACTGTAGTAATGGGATCCATCCAATTTCGTTTGCACTCATCGTGAGAAATACTGTCGGCCTACCTAGTTGCCGAATCATCGCAAATAGATCTTTTTTGCGCTGAGACCAATAGTACACAGAATTCGGTATCGACTTCAAGAATGCGCGGTTTGTCTCCAGACAATCGTTAACATATTCTTCCGATTCGATTTGTTGTCTCGTGACCTTTGTATCACTGCCAATAAACTTAAAGGCACAGGTACAGTAAGGGACGAAGCAACACGTAGTCTCATGTTTTTCGCAGCCATGTATAGCGCCATAATGGCGAGGATTAACACCTCGTCGATCTGATCGCCGTATTTCGCTTGTTGCGATTTGAAAGGGGGTCACAGTTATTTCCTCGCGAAATTGTCTCATTTGTCCTGTATAAATGCCTGGAAATGACAGTTCCTCAGCATAATCATCAAACAACAGACTTTTAGGAATCTGATTTTCCCCTGGGGCAAGTCCCAAATACTTGTCTTCATCCCATAATAAAGTCTGCTGTTGAGCCACGTGACTGTCTTCAATAGTAATTTCTTCACTTAATTCGTCATTTGGTATATCTCCATGTGTAGGTAGGTAGATCCAGCCCAAAAAGATTGATCAATTTCGATCTCGTGATACAGTGGAGTATCTTTAAGAAAATGTAACCAAGTTTTGACTGTCCTTTTAATAACCAAGCCTTGTACATAGCTGGATTTGTGATTTTTTCTTTTCTTAATGTGGACATTTATTGCATGATCATCTCCAAGATCTCGTGGCAGACGTTTTACCATTGTATCCACGTTAACAGGCACATTTATGATCTGTCCATATACACCGTATTGACCACGGACATGTCTTAAGCGTTTGATCTGCATAAACGGAATTCGAGGTGAGATTAGACGTTCCGTTATTATATCCAGCGGTGGCAAATTTGTTGGCAAAGGTGGATATTTGAAACCATTATAAACTGCAAAAGTTGGTATTTTATTATGTTTCACTGACTGGAAACACGATGCACACAACATGATACTTTGTCTCGAATCATTTGGTAAGATTCTGCGCAAAACTTCTTGGCCAATATCTGAAGAGAGTCCTCTCAAATCTTGTTTAAACCATAATCGATCACAAATCGAGCATGCAAAACCAAAATTGTTCTCAGTGAATTTTGTTTTAATATAGTTATGAGCTTTATTATGCTGATTAAATTGAGCATATGGAACTTGTGCATCTATACTTCTATTTGCATCACCAATATTGGTGGGATTTTCATCGGCGATCTCCATTGAACCGTCGTTGCTTGACCCAGCTCTCGTCGACTCTCGTTGAGCTTTTTTCCGTGCTCTATATTCTCGCTGATATTCTGCAGGTGTTCTCCTCCTTGCTCTGTCTGTGCTTGCTGGTCCAAAACCAATATCACTACTCGTCGAAGGCCCAGCAGTTGTTGATGGATTAATAGAAGGGCCAGCAGTCGTTGGTGGATTTATAGAAGGCCCAACAGTCGTTAATCGAATAATAGAAAACCCAGCAGACGTTTCTGGATTAATAGAAGGTCCAGCTGATATTTGTGAATTGTAAGAAGACCCAGCAGTCGTCGGTGGATTAATAGAAGGTCCAGCTGATATTTGTGAATTGTAAGAAGACCCAGCAGTCGTCGGTGGATTAATAGAAGGTCCAGCTGATATTTGTGAATTGTAAGAAGACCCAGCAGTCGTCGGTGGATTAATAGAAGGTCCAGCTGATATTTGTGAATTGTAAGAAGACCCAGCAGTCGTCGGTGGATTAATAGAAGGTCCAGCTGATATTTGTGAATTGTAAGAAGACCCAGCAGTCGTCGGTGGATTAATAGAAGGTCCAGCTGATATTTGTGAATTGTAAGAAGACCCAGCAGTCGTCGGTGGATTAATAGAAGGTCCAGCTGATATTTGTGAATTGTAAGAAGACCCAGCAGTCGTCGGTGGATTAATAGAAGGTCCAGCTGATATTTGTGAATTGTAAGAAGACCCAGCAGTCGTCGGTGGATTAATAGAAGGTCCAGCTGATATTTGTGAATTGTAAGAAGACCCAGCAGTCGTCGGTGGATTAATAGAAGGTCCAGCTGATATTTGTGAATTGTAAGAAGACCCAGCAGTCGTCGGTGGATTAATAGAAGGTCCAGCTGATATTTGTGAATTGTAAGAAGACCCAGCAGTCGTCGGTGGATTAATAGAAGGTCCAGCTGATATTTGTGAATTGTAAGAAGACCCAGCAGTCGTCGGTGGATTAATAGAAGGTCCAGCTGATATTTGTGAATTGTAAGAAGACCCAGCAGTCGTCGGTGGATTAATAGAAGGTCCAGCTGATATTTGTGAATTGTAAGAAGACCCAGCAGTCGTCGGTGGATTAATAGAAGGTCCAGCTGATATTTGTGAATTGTAAGAAGACCCAGCAGTCGTCGGTGGATTAATAGAAGGTCCAGCTGATATTTGTGAATTGTAAGAAGACCCAGCAGTCGTCGGTGGATTAATAGAAGGTCCAGCTGATATTTGTGAATTGTAAGAAGACCCA
Source organism: Euproctis similis (assembly GCA_905147225.2). NCBI lineage: Eukaryota > Metazoa > Arthropoda > Insecta > Lepidoptera > Erebidae > Euproctis > Euproctis similis. The sequence continues at coordinate 23,902,184 of LR990110.1, forward strand.
GCAGTCGTCGGTGGATTAATAGAAGGTCCAGCTGATATTTGTGAATTGTAAGAAGACCCAGCAGTCGTCGGTGGATTAATAGAAGGTCCAGCTGATATTTGTGAATTGTAAGAAGACCCAGCAGTCGTCGGTGGATTAATAGAAGGTCCAGCTGATATTTGTGAATTGTAAGAAGACCCAGCAGTCGTCGGTGGATTAATAGAAGGCCCAGCAGAAGTTTCTGGGTTAATACAAGGCCCAGCAGACGTTTGTGGATTAATAGAAGGCCCAGCAGTTGTTAGTTGGTCTACTCTTAATATACTTGATTGATGAGTGGTAGTAAATGCCCCCGACCAAGTTGATGGAATTGTAGCTAGCGAATCAATGAGTATATTGTCACGTTTGGCTTTTTTACGTGCTCGGTAATCTCTCTGGTATTCCGCAGCTGTTTTCCTTTTTTTCGGTATTACTGATCCTGTGACGTTAATAATAGAAGAATCAGCAGTCGTACAAGGATCACGTATTCTATTCAACAAGTCTTTTTCCTGCTCCGCTCGCTTCCCTGTTTTATAATCACAGAAAGAATGTGCATTTACTCCTCGTGGACCTCTTAAGCCAGTGGAAGTGCTTGCCTCATCGTCTCGTCCTAGAAAATGTAGAAAAATTAATAACTAGCCGGCCCTGCGCTCTTCGTACCCACTAAAAGGATATTCTTCCTTTTTTAATACTTATTCTAAAATTCGAGAACTGCTTATTAGAAAAAAAATAACAATCCTACAATCATTATATTGTTTGACATAATATTTTTATGTCATACTATAAAAAAAACACAAATAACATTATATTTCATTTATTTTACCATTTTTATTATTTAATTACTTTAACTTCATAATTATAAATGTAGTGTATTTCACCGATGTCCATATTAGATTTTAGTAATATATTCACATAAATATCAACATGTAATTATGTATAATAAATCAATTACGCAAAATGACAAAAGGCTATAGTTGACTACAGTTGCCGCTAGATAGCGTCCCGCGTCAATATTTGAAATTTTACTACTTAAAACTGCCGAGTTTCATTTCGATGACTTTTGTAATAAGATGTATAATGTAATCATATATATTTTCACAATATAATAACTTTTACTTTATCTTAATGGTGGTAGCAGCGGGCGTGGTAACATGTAGCATCTAGCAACATCACAATATAAAAAATATTGACTACATTTTATGCTTTTCAGATTGCAAGATTTGTTTTGAGCGATGTCCTTGAAAACAAATATTTTTATATTTTAGCACATTTGTTATTAATTTTTATCTTTAATATTACTATGGAAACGGATAGTACCTACAATAAGGCAACTGTACGTATCCTGTGAGTTACTAGGATCAAAAATAACTGAGTTAATTATATTTGCAATATCAATTATAGTAACACCACCCGCTACTAGATGTCTTAATAGACTATATAAAATAATGTTTGTTCTTAATTCGGCGAATATAAACTATTCGCCCGTTTAAAGTCGAAAGGATTTTTGTTTTCAATGACTTAAGCTATAATGTAATCATAAGTATTTTCACAATATAATAACTTTTATCATCTTGGTGGTGGGAGAAGCGGCCGTGGCAGCATCTAGCAGCGGATGGTCGTACTATTCCACTAATAATTTATACCTATCAATTATGAGCTAATAGTACCACTATGCGCTACTAGATGTCTATGTACTGCGAAAAATCACGCTTAAGCAATTTGCATCGTGGGTGTATATATACATCGGCTCAGATTCGCCCTTCGTATAATTCACTAAGGTTGAGAGCCCTTTGCACTCACCAAAAGTCCGCGTAAAATTGTAACAGCCGTCAGGCTAACAATCAGAAGTCACTCACAAAAAAAAAAAAATCGCCCTTCGTACTATTATGTATTATGTTTAGTGGCCGCAAGGGGGCGTTAAAAGCGTTAAACGGTTGCACGAGCCATTAGAAGTTACACTTAAAAAAAAATCAACATAACTTCACGCCTTTTGTTACCCGAAAGTGTAGGCAGCGGCGGTTAAGCCTAGTCTCGACGTTATGTTTACGTCCCAAATGGAATAATAGGTGGCGAACCTATTGCCATACCGGGCACAAAATATTAAAGAGACGAGGCTTAGCAGCCGCTGCCTACACCTTCGGGTATAAAAAGGCGTGAAGTTATGTTATGTTAAGTAATGAATTCTGAACATTTTAACTATGACTTACTCATCAATTTGTCTCCTGGCTGACTTACTGAGCAGGTCCAACTTAGATAAAACATTGACATGTGGTAATTCCAGATTGACCATGACACTTAATGCAGCCATTGTACCTGGAAATAGAAACATTAAACAAATAATAAGTTCACATCTTGACTTTTCTAATATGGTGTGGGGATACACCCAATTTTTGCAATGAAAATGACTTTTATAAGATAATTAATTATGATATAATAATTGTTTTCTAACATGACTTATCTTGTTCTACATGTATTTCCATAAAAGATATGAGAGACTGAGAAGGTTAGAGCTAATGCTTCATGCAATATTTCAAACTAACTTGTATGCAGATGCAGATTTAAAAATAAAAATGTTTTTGAAGTCAGTTTTGTTTTTAACAGTGGTAGAGTCTTGCAGTTCACTACATGAATAGACCGGCTCAACCAGTGAAATATCACAACCTCTGGGAATATCAGCGTGAAGTGGGGAAAAGGTATTGGACGTCCGGATACCTCTCTCACCGAACGAAACGCGGCATCGTTCGGTGAGAGAGGTATCATCCGGAGGTCCAATACCTTTTCCCCTTCCTTTCCCCTCCTATTCTCTTAATTGATGGCAACACTCCACAGTGTTCATGAGGGGTGAGAAGTTAATTACCATCAGGTGACACACTTGCTTGTTTGCCCACCTATCCCATACAAAAAGATATTTTATTGTTACTGAACTGATATGAAAATACTTGGTTATACCAAGCAATTTTTTTTTCATCTTATGATCGGAACCCAATGTATATATTTACCTGATATGAATTTAGCACCATCAATCATGAATTGTGAATCTACCATAAACACAACACAGATTCTGAAATTCCACTTCTGCAACAGATCAACAAGTCTTTTCATTGCTGGCAAGTGTGTGTACAGCTCTATTTGTCCAGGGCAGTCAAAGAGTAAATAGTCTTCATCAACATCACCCAACTGCTCCTCAAGCCACTCAGAATTTTCTAGTAGTGTCCTATAAATGGCAAAATATTATATCATTAATGAGGAATTTTTGTTTACAAAATAATATTCCTAGAAATTTGCGGCATTTTATTTTATTAAAGACTGAAAAAAAGAAAAGACTGGATGCGGAAGGCAGAGAATCGGATGTTGCGCAAATTGGGAGAGGCCTATGTCCAGCAGTGGACTACAACAGGCTAATGATGATTATGATATACTAATAAACTACTAATAAAAGAAAAAAACCATGTGGTCCCAGAAAGTAATTTCATTATTTTTAATATTTTCCACTAGCCACAAGCACTTCCTGGCTTTAGCTTCAAGTAATTTTAGTTTAGTCATTTTCTTTTATGACTTAAATAATATACAAAATATGCACATATTAACATTATTGAAGTGATTTCCAACAAACTTAAATACAAACTCACAAAATTTAGGCACATAATTTCAGTATACATTTTCGTATTTTTGTCTATGAATAAAAATATTATTATTATATTATTACAAGAAAGGCAATGGCAAGGCACGGATATATCCAAAAACAGTCAACATTATGGTAATTTATACAACTTACTCAATACAAAAAACTAATCCTCCATTGGGCCCAAATTGTAATTCTTCATCTTCCATGGCATCATCCAAATGTATCAGCTCTCTGATGTCCACCAGTGGCTCATATTCAAAGTGTTCAGCTGCCGGATCCAAATTCACTACTTCTATTATGCGTTTTGAATCACTTGCATGTTTGACTATTGTTGAACAATATGTGGACTGAAAATATTCTTAATTTAACATTATATGCTTGTACTTTTTGTAAATTTATACATAGCAGACAAGCACAAGTCTGTCGTTTTTTTACATGGCTAAAAGAAAAGTGAAGTTTCAGCATGAAAAATATGGAAAATTATTTAGCCTATGTCAATATTGTAACCAAAGACGATTTTCAATTTAAAATCCATCCAGTAGTTTTACTGCACGCTCGAAAAACATAACCCTACAAAAGTAGTAGACATATAAGAGAATATAGCAACAAAAAGTACAAACTACGATTAAGAGAATGAGGACAAACTTAGTGTATTCTAGACAATACACGATTAGACCATTTACTCCGATAATATTGGTAAGAAACATTACTGAAATGTAAACAACGACGAATTCGTTCTAATTTCTAATGGTTATCACACCTTTCCACTTCCAGCAGGGCCTACAACAAGCTGTGCGTATCGCATTTTCAACAATTAAAATCTATAAAAAAAAATTACTAAAAGAAGTCTATTTTCTACAATTGTTTTCTTCTTCTTTCGTTAATGGCAATTCGTTACAAAGTTACAATCAAAGAGTATATAAATACGGTTACAATTGTTTTGTTTTCGATCAATGAATAGGTATTAGGTAGTGATGCTCAACTCGAGCTGGGGCTGACTCGCGTCAACTCGAGTTGATTGCCTTCAACTCGAGTTCAAATACTTGATTAAACCGACATGGAACGGAGCTAGTGAGACCTTTATTTGAGCCGTGATTATTTATGTCTACATTCGTTCATAGCAAACAAAGCGTCACATTTATGTAGATTTGAAATTAACTTATTTTTGTTGTGTTTTTGTCACTTATCTTTCTTTTCTACATAAGGAAATTGTAAATTTTAGTTATTATATAATATAACTTCACGCAAAGTCCCTTGCAGGGTAAGCAGAAAGAACAGAGCGCTACAAGTCACGATTCTTACACGCCTCGCTTCCTTCTTTGACTTTCATAACTCTCTTGTCGTGACACGCTTGTCGATTTTTAAATCTTCTGACTGAATAGAACGAGAGAGATATAAAATAGAACGATCGATCGAAGACTCGTTTGACTCGTTCTATTTTATATATATTTAACCACCCGCTTTTGTAGTGCATATCTGCTTAGTCAATTTTGTATCATCCTACATGTCCAATTGTCTGAACTATCGGATATATAGAAATATATTTTTGTTCATTAATATACAACTAGTTGATCCGGCGAACTTTATTCCGCATCAAAAGTATTAAATGAGTAAATTTTGGATATCATGAGTTCAATTTGTGCTATTTATGGGAACGTGTCTTGGCCGGTACTATTGCGCGGCGTAACTGCTATCCCGCTATGTTAATACTGCAATATCTTCAAAAATATTCGTTTAAATAAAATGCTGTAAAGGGCCATGATCATCTATATTACATGCAAAATCGATTTAAAATACTGAATTGGATTAAAATTAATGTTTAATGTTGTTGTGTAATAATGTTTAAAATCGCTTCGTAAATAAGCCATTATTTCTCGTAAAAAATAAAAATGGTCATTGTGGGTTATGCCTGAGAGATAGACATATACCATTGCGGATTTTTTTGTAGACCTTAGGACCTTGTAACTAAGGGTTCAGAAAATTGCAATAAATGTGCTAAATCTCGAAAATTATCACTTTTTGTTTGCTACATTATACATGAATTATACATAAAAACCCCCCGTTTTCAACCTCTATCTAATAAAAAAACGCATCAAAATCCGTTGCGTAATTTTGAAAATCTACGCATATAAGGGGGCAGACAGCAGAAAGCGAATATGTTTTACACTATGTACTATGTAATTATTAAAGATAATTTTACCTACAACATAGATGCTGTGTGGCGCCGGCTTAGAATACCGCTACCCCATCTCTTCCCATGGGTGTCGTAAAAGGCTAATGATGATAGATAAATAATTAATTTTTGATGCAATGACTTGATACATGACAATTTGTAATTTATTACTTCAAAATTACCCTAACTCGAGTTGCAACTCGGGTTACGTGGATTTCAACTCGAGTCAACTCGAGTTAGGATTTATCCGAGTTGGCACATCACTAGAAATAGGAAACCTATGGAAGTGGCATGTCGACACAAAATTGAAGCCGGGTGTGACGTCATTTGGCCGCATAAAATTGCGGTTTAGTGCTGCACAGAAAAATTTTATTTATCGATACTCAACATTAATTACAATAAAATGAGCCAAGAACGGCTCATTTTATTGTAATTAATGTTGAGTATTACTCATTTATAGAATTAACACTTAAATAGGAAGTAAGTTTAATGTTATGCTAAATATTCTGTTTTGGATATCAAAATGTTTTTCTTTCGTTTTTTACATGTTTTTCTTAGACTACTTACCTCTATTTTACAAACTATTTTAATTAAGTTGCTGACTCTAAAGTAAGTAAATCACTACTGCAATACACCTCTAGATAGGTGCGCTCCACAGTAAATAAGAATGATTCAAATTTTAAAATTATAAAGGGACCGCTTGATAAACAAAACGAAACATCTTCAGAACATTTTTTTAGTTACAAATACATCTCTTAAGACTTACAGTCTAAGATCAGTTAATTATTACATAGTTAGCGAATTTACAATAGGTTTTTACTCGTTACGAAATAAAACTAATTTATTTAGATAATTCCGCGAAGAAATTATGTCGGTAAAATTTTTCCCAACACTTTTTTACTGGCTGAACTGATAAAAATTCCGCCATATTTTGCGGGATCTGTGGCGTTAGTAGGTACAATCGTGAAATCTAATTTCCGTATTCATTCATTTTATGTACGCACTAAAATACTGTTATACTGTTTTCATGCGAGTGACTGTGCTAAGTAAGAACGAGACAGCAATATATACAAGCAATTGTACGTATAGAACAATATATGTCTCGTCCATATATACAAGTCAATGTTTTCGATTGGATTCTGATAGAATGACATGTGCCATCTGACTAGGGTTGGAATGCAAGTTGATTCGTATATATTGGGACCTGAAGATATCGTATCTGAAGATATCTTCAGGTTTTCTTCGATATATCGACATCGTAATTTTCAATATCTCGTACGTAAATTACCACGGCCGACTTATTTTAGCAATTTACTTAAAATGTTGTGTCACTTTACCTTGACCAATGGTTTTTCCGAGCTGGCACCAAATAATAATTATATATCTAAATCAGCCTGCTAACTTGATATTTATCGACATTCAATATATCGATACCTTTAGATTCCTTGCATCCCTACTAGTCCAGGGTAGATGCCTTCAAAAATAATAAAAAGTGAAAAAAGAAAATAGTAGGATGAAACCCATTAGAAAAGGAGGAGAATATTACAAAAATGAAAGGAAAAATAATTTACGGGCGATCTGAGGTCGGGAAGGGGATGGGGGTGAGTTTTTAAGGGTAAAAACGGTTTTTCTTGATTTCCGGCAATACTAAAAGTCCTATGGAAAAAAGTTTAATGGCAAAGTTGTAGGTAATAAAAAGATCTAAAACTTTTGTATTTACACTTTTGTCAAAAATTTAGATGAAAAATTCAAAAAACCAAGTTTTTTGATTTTGATTTTTATCTTTTACAATTTTTTTTTTATTTTCACAATATTTTGTGAAAAGTTTCCTTTTTATGTCCCAAATACGCTGTAATTTATTTGTTTACAAATATTTATTTTTTTGCCTAATATTGAATTATTATCGAAAAAGCACCCTAATTTTCAATCGAAAATTCTGACGTCAAAATATCAGCTTTTTTCAAAAAGTTTGGGGGCTTTTTGTTCGTTGAAATATCTTCTTTCTGATGGTGTAAAAAAAATTGTGCTATTTTAGTAAATTTTCTCAGAAAATGCAAATCAAAATCGAAAAAAAACTCGAGTCCGATTTTTTTTTAAATTATTATATAAAATTTTGAACTATTTATTAAAATTTATACTTTAATTACCCGAAAATCGTAAGATTACATGTTACATTGATAAAAAAAATTGCAAATCAAAACAAATTACTATAATTAACAAACAAATAAGTTATTAATTTCTGAATTCGAGTATTTATCGCTTTTCATTTGCATTTTCTGAGAAAATTTACTAAAATAGCATAATTTTTTTTACACCCTCAGAAAGTAGATATTTCAACGAACAAAAAGCCCCCAAACTTTTTGAAAAAAGCTGATATTTTGACGTCAGAATTTTCGATTGAAAATTAGGGTGCTTTTTCGATATTAATTCAATATTAGGCAAAAAAATAAATATTTGTAAACAAATAAATTACAGCGTATTTGGGACATAAAAAGGAAACTTTTCACAAAATATCGTGAAAATAAAAAAAAAATTGTAAAAGATAAAAATAAAAATCAAAAAACTTGGTTTTTTGAATTTTTCATCTAAATTTTGAGGTTATGTGAAAAAAGTGTAAATACAAAAGTTTTAGATCTTTTTATTACCTACAACTTTGCCATTTAACTTTTTGACATAGGACTTGTAGTTTTGCCGAAAATCAAGATAAACCATTTTTTACCCTTAAAAACTCACCCCCTCCCACTTCCCGAACTTGGATCGACCGTAATTTATTTTTCCTTTCATTTTGATCATATTCCCCTGCTTTTCTAATGGGTTTCATCCTACTGTAATTTTTTTTGGTTTCAAAAATTATCGACCCTGGTCTATACATCTGACACTGACAAAAGTGACAATACATTAATTTACAAGTTTTGACATTAACTCGATCACGTTCAGAAACAGATAAATAGTTTAGAGTTACTTCCACCAATAAATTGAATAGTTATAGCTAATTCAAAGCTAGTAATTATTTTGAGACATAACATAACTTCACGCCCTTTTGTAAGCGAAGGTGTAGGCAGTTGTTGTTAAGCCTCAATTCGCCGTTATGTTTACGTCCCAAATGCAGCCCCGATCTTCATTTTTATTCAGGCGGGGCACAAACTGTAAAATGCCGCCCCCGCCCACTTAGATTAATTTTTACCTGTATCATCCGTGGTTTCAGCATCAGATATCCACTATAAGTGTATATTAAATTCGCAGGGCAATGCAAATATTGGGAAAAGCATACTGAAAATCATGGGAATAGCTCTGTTGCAAAAGACAGAAATCACCAAATAAAAGCGGAGCTTACTTTTTAAAAGCGTAAAGCTCCTGGCAAAATTTAACGGCGGCGTAACGGTTAATCTCGCTCGTATTTTCGACCCAGATCTGCTCCATACACTGAGTAATTATGAAGTGATAAGCAAGACCGACGCAGTAAATGCCTGGAAACTGGCATATCCACACTCTAATTTACTGACCAACCCATTTTCCTAGAGACAATGGGACGACTCGGTCTGCGCCATCTTAAAAGAATCGCTTATTAGTGGCTCTGTAGGTGCTGCTGAGCGTGCTCGTTTGCTCGTTGTGGGAGAATGGGAGTGCCATGTTTGGCTTAAGGCACTGCCATCGAGAGACGTGATCTCTGAATATTGGCCTCATGACGAAGCTCAAGGTTGCTCAGCGTGCTATGGAACGGGCTATGCTAGGAATCTCTGCAAAAAATCGGAAAATCTGCAATACGGAGATACGCAAGAGATCTGGCCGTGACCGACATACCCCGTAAGGTTAGCACGCTGAAGTGGAGATGGCCTGACCACATCACTCGATGAACCCAGTACCGCTGGGGTAGAAAGGTTCTCGAGTGGCACGTAGTATCTTGTCCTCGCCGGCGTTCATTGCGCCAATGCTGGCGGACGAGGAGGAGTGGAGGGTTGTGGTGCGATGCTGTGATGCACCAGAAGAAGGCCGCCGAGCGGGATCGGGAGAGAGCCGATCCCGCTCGAAGGCGGCGGCGGCGAGCGAAGTGATCGCAGCCGCCGACGGACCACGAGGGCGCACCGCCCACAGGTGCGCCCGAGTCGCGGCCCGGGAAGGATGATCCCCGATGCGGCCGGGGAGGATCGTCGGAGCCGCCCCGCCCTGGGGAGCCTCATACCGAGGCTCCCCAAGGATGAGCTCCCCTAGTGTTAGAGGGGGGCGACGGCAGGGTATCCCAGAGGGCTGAAGCACTGTCCTGAACCACCTTAACGCCGGGTTAAGTAATTTAGGAGTCTATAAAATGTGGATTATGCCGCCCTCTGAACTTGCCGCCCGGGGCATGGGCCCCGGCTTGCCCCCGCCTAGAACCGGGCCTGCCCAAATGGAGTAGGTGGCGAACCTATTGCCATATCAGGCACAATGTTTTCAGTCATCGATATTAATGTCACACATATTAATCACTTTGAAACAAATCCTCCCGAGACATGTGGTGCAGGCTTTCAAAAAGTAATCAGGTGTCTTGAAAAATAAGCTTTATGAAATACTTGTGAAGACATGGTACTGTCCGGTGAAAATAAATATGTGATTTATCATTAACCTTACAAGCACCATTGCCTAGCAGAGAATAGCGTTAATAAACTACTATTGCTACAATTTTGATGAACATTTAATTTTGATTGTTTGAGCAAAAACTTTTTCGTCAATAATTTCGTTGTTTACCGACCACCATATTTATAGTTCGACAAAAAATCAAAATGTTGTTTTGAATCGAGAATTGTCACATAGATTTTGCCATTAATACGAAAAACAATACATAAAAAATTTAACATTAAATAAATTATTAAAATTTTAATAATTTAAATATCCAGAAATATTTTCGGACTAAATTAACAAATATGACTGCTGTCGGCATAGATTTAGGTACAACTTATTCCTGTGTAGGTGTGTGGCAACATGGTAATGTCGATATTATAGCAAATGACCAGGGTAATCGTACCACACCATCATACGTAGCGTTTACAGATACAGAGCGCCTCATTGGTGACGCTGCCAAAAATCAAGTAGCTTTAAATCCAAACAATACCATATTTGATGCAAAACGCTTGATCGGACGAAAATATAACGACCCGAAGATACAACAAGACCTAAAACATTGGCCTTTCAAAGTTGTTAATGAAGGTGGTAAGCCGAAAATACAAGTAGAATACAAAGGAAGTACTAAACGTTTTACCCCAGAGGAGATTAGTAGTATGGTCTTAATTAAAATGAAAGAAATCGCTGAAGCCTATTTAGGGAGGCCAGTGAAAAAAGCTGTAATAACTGTTCCCGCATATTTCAACGATTCACAGAGACAAGCAACGAAAGATGCAGGGGCCATTGCCGGATTAAATGTGCTTCGTATTATTAACGAACCCACAGCTGCAGCACTAGCCTATGGATTAGACAAAGATTTGAAAGGAGAACGAAAGGTGTTAATATTTGATCTAGGTGGAGGAACATTTGATGTTTCAATTCTAACGATTGATGAAGGTTCCCTTTTTGAAGTAAAAGCGACAGCAGGAGATACGCATCTTGGTGGAGAAGATTTTGACAGTAGACTTGTAAATTTTTTGGCTGATGAGTTTAAAAGAAAGCACAAAAAAGATTTAAACTGTAACTCAAAATCACTTAGACGTCTTCGTACTGCGGCCGAAAGAGCGAAGAGAACTTTATCGTCTAGTACAGAAGCCACCATTGAAATAGATGCTCTATATGAAGGAATAGACTTCTTCACACGTATTTCAAGAGCACGCTTTGAAGAATTGAATTCAGATTTATTCAAAACAACACTGGAACCAGTTGAAAAGGCACTGAATGATGCCAAAATGGATAAAAATGATATCCACGACATAGTTCTAGTTGGTGGGTCGACACGTATACCAAAAATACAAAATTTGTTGCAATTTTTTTTTAATGGAAAGAAGTTAAATTTGTCTATAAATCCGGATGAAGCTGTAGCATTTGGAGCTGCCGTGCAAGCTGCCATACTAAGTGGAGATCGTCACAAAAAGATACAAGATGTTCTCTTAGTTGATGTTGCTCCATTGTCTCTAGGTATAGAGACTGCCGGGGGAGTTATGACAACTATAGTCGAACGCAATGCTAAAATACCCTGCAAACATTCCCAAACATTTACTACATATTCTGATAATCAACCAGCCGTAACTATTCAAATTTATGAAGGCGAACGAGCAATGACAAAAAACAACAATTTGCTTGGAAATTTCGATTTAACTGGTATCCCGCCTGCACCCCGTGGCGTGCCACAAATTGATGTAGCATTTGACTTAGATGCTAATGGTATATTAAATGTTTCTGCTAAAGAAAACAGCACAGGTAAAACTAAGAATATTGTTATAAAAAATGACAAAGGCCGGCTGTCACAAGCTGAAATAGATAGAATGTTATCAGATGCCGAAAAATACAAGGATGACGATAATAGGCAGCGTGATAGAGTTGGTGCTAAAAATAAACTTGAAAGTTATGTGTTTTCAGTACAACAAGCTATAAATGAAGCGGGAAGTAAGTTAACACAGAATGAAAAGTCTGAGGCTATAAAAAAATGTACTGAAGTTCTATCATGGTTGGAAACTAATTCTCTTGCAGAAAAGGAAGAGTATGAAGATAAATTGAGAATAGTTACGAAAGAATGTGTTCCCTTTATGAAAAAACTTTACGGAAGCGGTTCATCTAACAGCCAACAAGGGGACAATAGTGGACCAGTTATTGAGGAAATAGATTAAATTCCATTTACATTTATTTCATGACTATTTGAAATGTTACTTTAAACGTATTAGGTTTTTTGTCTGTATTGTTTCGTTTCTAGTTTTTCTCTCTAGTTTCAAATACCGGTGCACATGCACATTAATCTTTTTTTTTCCTTAATTTCTGTTTGCTGTAATGTAATGAAATAGTGCTCTCAGCAACTCAATATGACCAAAAACACGATTTTACAAATGGTTGCTAATTTTTTTTCCATTTAGTTCAGATTAGGTATAGGTAAACGTTAAATATTCATCAAATTGGGCTTTTGACTTTTCATCATATTTTTAACAATATTTCCTAACTTATTCAATGCAAAAGCTCAGACCGGAAATCAGCTAAGATAGGTACCATTTTTCACCCACTTCGTACATGATGAAGTGACCTATTGTTATATGGGTAGGAAATATTAACAAATATTTTTTTAATTTTTAATACATAAGGCTTTCAAACACATTAATTTTAATTTGAAACTAAATAGTTTTAAACTTAGTAAATAATTTTAAACATTAAAGCCCTCTTAAATAGTACTAAAACCAATATTTTTGTTCTTATTGGTTTTTAATCCAGCTATTTTTCTTCTTTATTACTATTTTCTATACTTGTCTCATTCTTCAAATTTAATAGTAGTATTTACAGACTTTGTTTTTTCATAGTTTCTAATAAAAATTGCTTATGGTATTGAATAAAGTAGTCTGTTTTTTATTCACTCAAATATAACTAAAAAATAATAACCACAAAATTAATAAAACAACAGGGGATTAGCAATTTCTTTATTTTTAAATTTTAATAACTTTAGAAATTGTTCGGAAAGAAGACAATGGTTTTTCAGCATCGTTATTAATTAATATTATGATATGAACAATAATAATTATCGCTATATTTTCTATTCTATTCATTATAATAATGGATATAACGCATAATAATCTATTATCTACCGGGATAGTATTTATATACACCAACTGGCAACACTCAACGTAACAATAAAATACAAGATGGCGTATGATAATATAGGCGCTAACAATATTTCGAAATTTAACTGAGAAGGTAAAATACAAAATTATAAAACATTGTATCAAGTTTTTTTTTAACAGAAACTGGAATGCTTTCTTTATATAATTAATATTGTTGTAATTATCTGAACTTTTTGTATTGCCCTTTAATGTGGTCGATCTACCTCATAGCATGATGTATAGTAGGTACAGTAAAAAACTACAATACTTACTCAAAATGCTAGTACAGTGATACGTAAACTGGTGAATTTTAACGTCATTTATTTTAATTTTGCTTTCAGATTGTAATAAAAACTTCAACGCATTGGAATTTAATGTATAATTGAAATAAAACTTTCAGATAGAAGTAGTATTGGACTCATTTAGAAAGTCAGTGATGTCCAAATACGAAATCAGTATGTGTTAGAGAAAGATTTGCTTGAAAAATATTAGTCGCACCTATATTAAATAACAATAATATTCATAATATAAGTTTATTATTCTTTTATAAGCAAAAAGCTATTGAAATAATCTAGAAATATAATTTGTTTTATGAATTTAAAAAATATCCATCACTTCGGATTCAGATAATTAAAATGATTTTTATAAACTGTTAAACAGCCTAAGTATTTCTTTAATATTGACTATTACTCACTATTACTTAACTAACTTAATTGTATATATATAACATCGATATGTATATTGGGTTTCTTCTAAAACTTGATGTATTTATATAGCGAGTTGTTGCTCTTTATGAAATTGAATTTTCTTCCAAAAATTGGTTTCCGTCGAAAATCGGAGGTCTAAATCTACTTTTCCATATATTTTAGATACAATTGTTAGATACATTATAAGAACGACAATAATTTTGATTATTCGTGTTTTTTACCAATTTACGAAGAATATTTTTTTCGGGTATACTATTTTTCCTACTAATCTATTCATATTCAAGTTCAACGTATGATTTCACTTAGTATTTACATTTCGATTCGAATCTATATACAACTTCATGCAAGGAGTATGGTTCCCTTTTAATTTATACATTCACTTTATTTCCTATATCACCAAAAACGAAAAAAAAAAGGAAAATTAGGATGTAAAATAAAATAAATGAAATAAGATTAAAAGCAAATTTATTGCTAAAATAAAATAAAACTATAAACCATAAGCAGTACAAAACTTGCTCAATAGTATTATTTTGTGTGTCGATTTGTACATTTTCTATATAAAAAATAATAATATAATATATATTTAAATATATAAAAATTAAAATAAAACAAACAATATAGGTAATAAAATAACTGTACCGAAATCAGATTTGACAGTTCACGTGACAAACACCAACACAATGACACTAATGACAGTTCTAATCACAAAGTTGAGCGGTCCCGCGTCGATTTTCACAATAATATTATTAATAATATTTAAGAAAAAACATAGTACAGTAAAAAATAAACAATATAAAGAATAATTTAAAAGTTAAAGTTATATAATAACCCGGTTATAATATATCAAACCGCGCCGGTTTCAATAAACATAATAATACTTTTTTTTCAACTGGGGCTCGTTACAACGAAGCTTAAATTACAGTCAGATTGCACTTTAACATTCTTATTAACAACTAGAGTGAACTCTCCCTATATAACTATCATTATCGATATTATTTTACAGGACAACTAACTAAATCTACAGTATTTACAGGCTCCCGCGGCTTCACAGGCAACATTCGACACAATATTTGGTATAGTTATTTACATTCGAATCAATAAGCCTTTATATAACTTAAAAATATATTCAGATATTTGTACCTAATCAGGGTACGTATTTATTATATTATCAAGAAAACAAATATTTAAAGCAAAAATGCATATTTTTGTATCGCAAGTTTAATTTCGTACTCACTCGCGTATCGCGCGAAGTGTACGTCACTATTTACAAAGTCTTTGGCCTTACCATGGAGCTACAATAACATGAGCTACGTAGGTACGTTACACAGAAAGTCCTCACCGAGGGGACGCGACGCGATACACTCGCCACTTAATAAATAAAAGTTCTGTTCTGATGTGGCGAGCGAGCTGCCGGACACCAGTCCAGTGCGTTCAATACTCCCAGCCGTCATCCGTCTCCGCCTTAATCTTGTCCTCGGGGATGACCTCGTCTGGCGTGAGGGGGGGTCGCGGCGTGTGAGGGGTATGCGGCGTGCGGGGAGTGCGCGGGGCGGGGGGCGCGGCGGGAGAGCCGTCCCGTGGCACGGGCGATGGCTCTACTCTCACTGTCTCCTCAGCTTCACGTCTAAAGTCATCACTTCTCATTACACACACACCGTTGATTATCACTTCATCTGGGTTTCTAGGTTTCTCGTCTTGCCAATCGGGATTGACCCACTGTGGAGCCGCGGGCTTTCGTCGATTCGATCGTCCGGCCGGCGTCGATGTCGCTTTCGGCTCGACTTTGTTTTCTTCGTCTAACGAATCCTCGGATCCAAGGTTGCTTTCCGCATCGTCGTCTTCGAAGTCATCACCGTCAGGTTCCCGTTTGAGAGGCATAGACAGGTCGAGCCCACCGGACTGGTCCTTTACCTGCTCTTCCGGTGGTATGAGACCTCTGCTAATCAGTGCTGCGAGGTTAGAATTTGCCGCAAAGTAGGGAGGGTATGGTAGTGGCACGCCTGCTAAACCCATTCTTTCCTTTTGTAGTTCCAATAGTCTCTGATTTAGCAGTAGACGGAATTGAACAGGGTCGAAAGGCGCGGAAGATTGATCTCGCGCAGGAGGTTCAGCCGGTAATCCGTGAGGCGCCTGTTGTTTTAAGCGCATGCGGTGATTATGAAACCAGTTGGTGATAGTTCTCGAAGAAAGACCCAGTTCTGACGCAAGGAATTCAATCGTGGGCATATTCGGGTAGGGATCTAGCGCGAACGCTAACCGGAGAGCCTCCTTTTGTTCTTCAGAGAATAGAACTCGTTGTTTCTTTGCGCAGGGCGTACCGGTCGTTGGGCCCGGGGAGCTTGAGTGGTAGAACTCTGACGTGTCATTCGACGATGTGTCTGAGGAGTTATCCTGTCCAGGCCCACTGGACCTTCGCCGTTTGCTCGCCTCCCGCCTCTCATTTTTTAAGGCTTGCAGACGGTCTATATTGTGGGCGTCACTCAACCACAGCTGCATACGAATGAAGGGCTCTCGTCCCTTAATACTGAGCATGTGCCAGGGCTTCGGTTTCGATAGCAGCTCACTTACAGAACCCTGTGATAGACCTAAAACGGCCTCTCCAAATATTTTTTGCCCAATATTGTTTGCTAATAGTGCCTCTTTGATTTTGGTCGTGATCGTTTGTGTATCTAAGTCCTGTGTGAGAGCGGCCATCTCGTAAACACTTGGCGATATGTGTTGGTGTAGATTTCGAAGAGGCGCGGGGGGGTGGTGCTGCTGCGGGTGTGGCGGGGGTGGGGGCTTCCGCTCCTTGCTGCTGGTGTCCAGGTGCTGCGGGGGGAGAGTGACGGCGTGGTGGGGCGGGAAGCCCGGTGGAGTAAGCAGCAGTGGCGCGGGCTGGGCTAAGTGTCCTAGATGTGCCGAGCCCAGCAATTGCTCCTGTTGCATTTTGCTTAACAATGAAGTTGCGTCAGAAATCATCTTCGGTGTTGGAGGCATCGGTTTGTTCATGTTTGGTGGACAGGCTGAAAATATAACGAAAGGTTTTGTTTATTTCTACTGTATTAAGATTGTAACTATTTAGTATTTACTTAATTACACTAAAGTTTCCTCGTATACATATACTGAATAAAGCATCGGTAATCATTATTCACTAACATTAGTTACTGGAACAACCTGATGCGTATGACATAAAATCCCATTTAACCTTTTACTTATGGATAACATTATTTACAGGCATCATACAACACGATCTTAAAAATATTATTTTAAAATTATTCAAATTAATTTTTTAAAATGGAAAACAACATTTTACAATTTATTTTATATATTATTTAAATGATAAATATCAATGACTGACAAAATCGTGCCCGAGTGGCAACTTTGCAACCTATTTGGGACCTTAATAAAATTAAAACATGGGCGCTTTGAAACATGATCGCCGCTGCCTACTACTTCAGTTAAAAAGCGTAAAGTTACAAAAACAGAATTAGTATACTTACGAGGTGCTCCACTGTAGTTTCCTGTCCTCATCAGCTTTTCAGGTGCAATTTTATATTGTGACGCGACCAGTTTGTGAACTGCGTTCTCATCCTCTAAAAACATTTTCATTCGTATGAATGGCTCCCTTCCCTTTTGTGTCAGCATATGCCAAGGTTTTGGTCTGGCGAGCAAGTCGCTGACGGATCCTTGTGAAAGACCCAGTACGGATTCACCGAACAATCTTTGACTGATAGAATACTGACTGAGAGCTTCTTTTACTCTTCTCACTATGTCCTCCGTATTTAAATTGTTAAAGAGATCGAATTGTTGCTGTGTAATGGGTGGAAGAACTGCCTTCATTGACCGCTGTGGGGTCGGATGATGGGGAGGATTTGATGGCTGGGAAATTAGACTATTAGTAATCGAAGCCATTCTTTGTAGCGGACTTGCTGCTGCTGAATTGCTGAAGTCCTCATTAGGGGTTATCGCTGGAGGGAGAATCGCGTTGCCTAATGGACTCGATGCAGAGGATCCAGTAGATTGCTGCCCAGGCTCTAGTTTAGGTCTTACTAACGAGAATGCGCTTCCTACATGTCTAATAGCCTCTTCGGCGTCCATTGACCTATCCTTATCACTATCAGTCATTCCATTAATTTTGGCGTTTTTATCTTTGGGCAAAGACAAATCTTGGACCGCTCCAGAGCCGTTCATTTGTTGATTCTGAGCTTGATGCATTGCTTGTTGTTGTAAAGCAAGCAGATTTGGAAAAGGTGGCATTCCTGGCAAGTTGTGCAGATTGGGAATGTTGCCAGCTGGCTGAATTTTGGCAAGTTCTCTGTGATATGCTTCCAGTGCCATGCGAATGTCTTCAGGTGGCCTCTCCATGTGAGGTGGCATGCCGCCGCTGAAAAAAGGAGGAAACATGCTATATGTTAGTTTTAGATGTGCTGTTCTCGTTTAAATTACTATATAAAAATTTTAAAGCCTTTAGATGAAATTTTAGGATAAGATATTAAACGGCAAATAATTACCCAGGGAAACCTTCGCGGCGCATGTCTTCCACTCTTCGAGTCATTATTTTGGTGAGCTCCTCTTGGTAAATGCGAGCCACTTTCTCTTGTGGAATGTCGTCGTTCTCATACTTTTTAAGTCTCCTGTTCTGACTGGAGTCCTGGAAAAATATACAAACATTTTTGTTCTAAATAACGCTCATAAAGCCACCATCTAGATAAACAGAAGCGACAGTAAATTCTATTGGATATAATACTGTAGACATTAATTTGGTATTGACGACTTTTAAGAATTTAGTTTTTTAATAAATTCGATAAAAAAAATACATTGTATAGAAATAGTGTCTGACACTAATACTCACCTTTGAGAATGGTGATGGACATTGTGTCCGTGGTGAACTGGAATCCTCATTACTTCTAGAGTCATCATTGTTCATCTGTCCCATTGGGGTTTTCATAAGATGTGAGGCGTCGTTAAGTATCGCGTGTGTAAGCCTTTCTTCACCTTCACCCTCAGACCTGCCGTATACTGAGCCAGCGCCATCTTTTGACCCAACTGTAACCAAGAAATTAAATAATTATATTATAATTTTCACTGGATAGCTATTAGATTTAGATTGCTTATATAGTACATTATGAACTAAAGTAACAAGATGGAAATTGAAGGTAAGTTTTTTAAAGTATAAATTTATCTTTGTATGAAATTTTGACAAGGCATTAAAGAGTGTCCATACTATCATTTCTGCCATTGGCAGTAAAGGAATATCTCTCTGTTATGTATTTGAATGAATTGAGTACCTACGTTCAGTTTTGTTACAAATATATTTGTGCTAATGATACATATCACACTTTAGTTATATATTTGTTTTAAATTTGCATCTACATGCGAACAATTTTAATTGCCGCTAAATTGTTTCACACACACACACACACTCATACATGCACAGTATTGTGAAGTGCACACATACATGTGTTGGCACAATAACCGTTGCCAAGTATTAAATATAAGAGTTATATTTGGTACAATTGAAATTAGGCGCTTCATTTAAACTCAACAACGATATATAGTTCTATAAAGATAATCTTTGAATGGGAACATGCGCTCGTCGTCTATGGCCAGTAATCCTAAAACTGCGCGCGCGCAATAGACTTTAAACAAATGTTGTTACGCGCGAAAACAGTCGGCCATATTGCACATTCATCCTGTCAACATATTGTCTCCGCACTCACAATGAAACGACACTATTTAGATGGTGATGTACGCATGGAATTAGTTTTAATTAAGTCCCCTTAATTAGTTTTAGACGTTCACCGAGATCATTATAGAATTAAACTTGTGAATGTAAACGTTCGGATATTCGGATCTTTTGCGGGTAATATTTGTTAAAGTATATTTTGAGTTCAAAGAATTTTCGATGTTACTGTTAGCGCTGCGTTCGCATTTATTTATTTTACGAACTTTATAATAACCGGTTGACATGTTTTATATAAATATATTGCATTTATGTAGATTTAAGTTGTTTGTATGTCTGCCTGTTTGTAGGTGCATATAGTGAGATTGTGTACGCTAAAAATTGGCAACATCCGTCAAGTGTTTTAAAGAAAAACGATAATGTTATTTGCTTTGCGGTATTTTAACGACTCCGAAAATGGATCGTTCACGAGTTGACGAATTAATTTTCCAGGATCAACAAAGGATTAATTGCATCTTTAAAATATTTTATTTTAAAACCGACAATGTGTTGGTACTTTCATTTTCTTAGCGAGTTTATTTCAGTACTGTGACTTATTGTTCTCGGCTCGAAACCTAATTATTTCATATTAAAACCCGCAATGGAATGTGTTGCGATTGTTTTTATTGGATGTTGTTTGACGATTTTCTTGATATGTAAAAAGCTTTTAATTATTTTATACAGAGTTCAATATATATATATTATTATAAGAGAATTGAGATTGTTAGTGTCTGTATTATATAGTAAGGCTTTAGTTTATCTGACAATAACCACGCGGCGTCACCCCCTTATTGCATTTACAGGTAAATGCAATATAAAAACATCTAACAAACAAATTTCATCATGAGATATTTCGAGGATAAAAATATCGGTAGATAAACCCAGCTATCATTAAACCGTGGCCTTTTGTTTAACTTTCACCTGCCAGCCTTTTCTATGTTCAGTAAAAAATGTATTATTTTTATATTTACTTTCACATGTCATTGGCAACGTTGTCAACTTTTTTTTCTGTCAATTCTCACGGTCGAATTCGTAAAGTAGACCGTTGTTATGTCCTTCTTAAGACAATATTTTCTTCTGTTTCTGTCAGCTGAACGATCTTTACGACTTATGGCTAAGTGAGAAACGGCCGTGATAATGTTGTTACTTGAACAACCATATCTGGTATTATTATCTTGTATGACCATTACACTCTTAGGCAACAACACTAACTATATATATATGTGTACGTGATTTGGTTATAAACATAATATTTAAATATCGCAATATCAAGACTATTTAAATTTGAAGTTTATATAAAAACTATGAAAATTAATATACCTACACATAAAATTATTTCTTGTTAAAATAAAGTATTCACATGCCTTTAATGTAAATCTATGTAAATGTAAAAAAAATGATACTTTTATTTAGTTTAAATATCGTGTCTCGACATGCGGTATTTTAGGCGCTATTTAAAAATTACGAATATAATGTCTTAACTCATTAAAAGTCATTGTTCTCCTAGATATCTATACACGAGCACAGAAAAACTGATGACCTGTTTGAGATTTACAAGGTGTCTCGCAAATAAAGCACCTACATACCTAGTCAAATAGATAATTTGTAAACTGCAAATTAAAGAATATGCGAGATTTGTTTTGTATGTACAATATACATCCTTCGACATAAAGCCGTCAATAAATTTCAACACACGTCTGGTAATACCTTTGATCTTGTTGCAGACATTTTGTTATTCTGTAAACGTTACGCGGGCAATTACCGAGACGTGCTTCGAAATATTGTCAAAAAACTGAGGTTATTTCCATTGGAGTGTTACGTAATAGATACATACTGGTCGCGCCATTTTGTACACACGTCACTCATCAACATGGCGCCTGGCGGTGCAAGATGTTGCCACTACTTACTAGAAATATTACATTTTTATTGGTCTAGTTTCTTTCCTAGGTAGACTATATTAAATATGTAACGATATCAGTTTTTATCGTGGCCATTAAGATGTGCATTTTTGATGGATATTTAAAAAAAAAATTAAAAAAAAACACGGCACTCAATTAACGTCGTCCAGTCACGGAAGTTTAAAATTTATATCGGTCGCCGTTTGATCGCTTCTGACCGATGGCCGGCAATAGGGCTGTGTGTAAATTCAAGTGGCAATAACATAATTCAAGGATAACAATAAAAACGAAGAAAGAAATTATTTGTTTATGCGACATTTATATTGCGTGCGTGCACGCGAAAACTATTTTCTGTGTAGCCATTATTGATTGCCACAGTCGTATGAATATTCAAAGGCTTTGGAAAGTAGAGGGGCGGTGCCCTAAATTATAGTGTCATTGTGACATAGTGAAAAAAGTAACGTTCGTAATTTAACTGTATAGTTTGGATTCGAACGGGGAGCTCGTATCCGGGACTGTAAATCAAGTTGGCGGGTAGTCGCAAGAAAGGGGTGAGAAGTGCGCGCTCTATACGTCACAATGGCGATCGATGCTCATTTGCATTCGAGTCGTCGTCGGCAGCGGACGTCAGGGCCGCTCGAAAGTGTTGCACAGCGAAGAAAAAAAACACCCACATTTGAATTGTTAATTATGTATAAAAGAAATAGTTGCATAAACTGGCACACATATATAAATTGAAATTAGGTGCTGAATAGTACAATTATAAAATCTTAGATACAAGTAGTATTTAACTACAGTATCTAATTAAAATACGATATCAAGACCCTTTATTATTTAGTTTGGCATTATGGCAATAATATAACGTAGATATTGAATTATAAATATCACGATAACATTGGAATGAAGAGGTAAACTTGTGGAATGATATCATTTTCGATTGGTAGTAAGCTTCTTTTGTTCGACGTTGCGTGTGTAGGGTCGAGCGATCGGGATAGCGTGCTAGATGGCAATCTGCCTCGCGACGGGGGCAGCGACCACAATTGAATCCACACTAGAGAGAAACTGAACCGTCTCCTGCATGTGACGACAGCTCCACAAAAACATACCTACGTACATACTGCAAGTTCACATGGGAGATCAGCTCATGAAACTAATATAAGGGACGAAGAGGACGACTCTGCGAATTTTATTGTCTATGCTATCATCCGAGAGAGAAAACCTCCAGAGAAAAAAATGCAAAGATATAAGATTTAAAAAAAATATAAGAGTCAGATTTACGTACTAATAGAGAGTACTCAAAGAGTAAATGTGGGTGATTACAATATTTAAAATTAATGATCCTAAACCAGGAATGCATTTGGTGTTATCCAAGTGACAGAAATCAATTAGTATTAACAGATAAAAGTGCAGCATTGTACACATAATCTTTATATAAACATTCTACTTATAAGTAGATATAATTTATGTTACCTGCAATCATTGTTCTGATTGAGTCAAAAATTACCCAAGTACCTGCCTATTGCGTGTATAAGATTGTCTAATGACAAACGCTGTCAAAATTACATGTCGTTCGGAAATTAAAATATCGAGGGCAACTTTTTCTTTGTCGATCCATTTTAACGGAAGGTATTATCAGTCTTTTGAGAGTAAATGTAATTCTTATTTGCTATGCATAATAATTTGAACGGTTCTATTGTGTTTTTTTAAACATGGAGTAGACAGCTATTATTATTTCCTGAGGAAACTCCACAGTTGAAAGTAAATAAAAGCTCATGTTAAACTCGATATAACTTCAGTTTTAATAGTTTCAAAATATGTTATGAATATTTTAATTATGCTAAAAATCTAGGTTTGTTAAGATTACAGAGGTAAAAGTATAATTGACATAGTAACTGATTTTTAATTGGTGTTATAGCCTATTTTTATATTCATTGCTAATTTTATATTTACTTAGCCATTATGGCTAAGTGAATATAAAATTAAAACTTGCCCAGTTATTAGCCGATCCTAAATATGAACACGATTTTTGTTATTTGATAAGTTTTTACACGAATAATGCTTGTAGTCGTAAAAATTGTTTTAACATTAATTCGATAAAAAATACCGTGTAAATAAACGATACATGTGCAAGCAGATATTTTTCAGGGAGGCTTTTTGTGCTCGGCGTATTCCCAGATCCCCAAACGATGGAGAATGAATACGTGGGTAGTGGTCGCTAGTTTGTACCTAACTAGATTCAATCGTCAATTTCGCCAACTCCACTGAGGGATCCTGTCTCATCCACATAATTTGTTTACATCACGCGTTTTGTTCAAAATAAAGCATTCTTTTTTACGGCAACGATATTAATTCCCGCGTGATGGTAATTTGCAGATAGCACCACCACTCGATAGATGTAATCCGAGGTATAGGTTTCAGATATAAAGCTAAAGATAGGTGTTAGCTTGAAAAAAAAAAAAATTATAAGATCTTTTACATTGGGAGAATGATTTTTTTTAAATTAATTATTGTCTGAAAGAGTTAAAATACTTAAAAGAGTTAACAAAGAAGTGTTCTACCATTACGCATCGAACCTGATGTCATAAGAAGTGTCTTGATTACAAAATTTGGTAAAGTAGGTATTCTGAGATGTAATAATTTTATTCAATATCTTATATGAGACGACAGTGTAATAATTGCATACACAGGCACAGAAAAGTGCGGCAGTAGGTAGGTGACAACACTCTGTCCCCGGGGCTTATCTATGTAACTTTTAACGATAGCGCTTCGAAGTTTTTTAACGAAATAACCAAATTTCCGTTACCTAACTAAAAGTAACCCTGTTAGTGCCGATCGCGGTGTCTGCCTCACAGTGCAGTTTTAAATTGATTTTTCACGACATTCTACGATCACAGGAATGTGATGGATATTCGTGAATACAGTTTTTATTCACGCTGTAATACAAGTTTAGATATATTTAAAATATTTGAACGAGTAAATATATAATTTAACGAGTCTCGGTGGTCCAGTGGTCGAGCTTCTGATCCAGGTTCAAATCCTGACACTGGCTCCTCACACCAATGACTTTTCGAAATTGTTTTCGGAAGCTATGTGTGATAAATATCTGATGACTGACTGACTGACTGAAAAACTTTGTGCCCAGTATGGCAATAGGTTCGCCACCTACTCCATTTGAGACGTAAACATATCGGCGAGACGAGGCTTAACAGCCGCTGCCTACACCTTCGGGTAACAAAGGCGTGAAGTTATGTTATATTGTTATTTAACATTTTACGAAATGTTTAGTTTATTCTATTTGAAATCTGACCCTTCAACCCCTGATCAGACGTTAGTAGGTATTAATGACTAGATATATGACTAGACTAGATATGATTTGTAAGTTAAATGACGTCATTATAAAATACCGTTAAATTGGTTTTTCCATAGACAAAACATATTTGACAAGCTACCGTGACAGTTTAACGATATTTTCCATGTATCTACTGCACTAATGGCGGGTATAAATGCATTGATTTCGCGCGGCAGTTCTATTGATCCTGGTGCCGATTGATTGTAGTGAGACACGCAAACACAAGCCGACTGCGAGAGGGCTTCTGTTGCGTGAAAATTGAAAAAAAAAGATCGATTGTCTATACCTACCCCGTAACTGCTAGACATAAGTTCTGGACGAACAATGTAAAGTGAAGTGTTTTACCGCCTCTCTCCGTCACGTTATACTGAATAGCAGTGCAATTTATGGCATCAAGGAGATTTAAATCATAACTATATATATGGATGGTAAATAACAGAAATATGGAATTGCAGTCTTTACGTAAATCATGAGGTCTATAGTAGTAGGTAAATTGTATGCGAAGATTCTTATTGAAAGATTGACGAATGTAACAGATGAGAAATTGTGGGATGTACAAGCGGGATTTAGGAGAGGAAGGGGGTGCATCGATCAGATCTTCTCTCTGCGGACCATCTGTGAAAAACATTTAGCCAAGTCCAAAAAAGTATTTTGTGCATTTGTAGATCTGGAGAAGGCCTATGATCGTGTACCCAGGAATGAATTATGGTCAACGCTGTCGAATACATATGGGGTTGACGAGCGCCTGGTGCGGGCTTTAAATTCTCTATATGAGAATTCTAGAGCCTGCATCAGGGTGAATGGGGCGCACTCAGACTGGTTTAACATCTATAAAGGCGTTCGACAGGGATGTGTTGCGTCACCATGGCTCTTCAATCTCTATATGGATAGTTGTCTGACAAATCTGAAAGAGACTGAATGTGGTTTAAGCATGGAAGAGGTGCGTGTCAAGTGCCTGCTGTACGCCGATGACCAGGTATTACTTGCTTCGTCGGCGTCGGAGTTACAAGACATGCTAATCTTGGTGAATGAAGGGTTTAGAGAAAGAGGTATGAAAATAAATGTAAGCAAGACGAAAGTTATGGTTGTGGAGAGAGAGAAAGAGGTCACACAGTGTGATATGATATTGGATGGCGAGAAATTGGAGCAAGTGAATGAGTTTGTATATTTGGGAAGTATGTTTACAAGAGACGGAAAATGTGAGGAAGATATTGAAAGGAGAGTGACTGCGGGTAACAGAGTTAATGGTGCACTGCATGCCTTGATGCGTAGTCAGGCTGTGTCTGAAAAGGCACGCTTGACGATTCACAATGGTGTGTTGGTACCAACTCTGACATACGGGAGTGAGTGTTGGGTGTGGCAGGCGAAGCATGAAAGTAAGGTGAATGCAGTGGAAATGCGTTCTCTGAGAAGTATGTGTGGAGTCACCATTGCGGATCGAATGAAAAATAGCGTGATAAGGGAGAAATGCAAGTTGAAGGATGATGTGGTGACCAAAGTGGAGAGAAGTATGTTAAGATGGTTTGCTCATATTACAAGAATGGATGAAAGCCGAATGACTAAAAGAGTATACGAAGCGAATGTGAGTGGCAGGGTCGGGAACGGGAGACCAAGACGGAGCTACCACGACCAAATAAGTGGTCTGTTTAAAAAAGGCAAAATGCGTAGCACCCGAAACCGACGTAAATGCATGACGAGATGTATGACTGTGGATGAGGCGAAAGATGTGTGTCAGGATCGTAGCTTGTGGAAAGCCAAAGTCTCTGCCTACCCCCATGGGATACAGGCGAGAGCTTATGTATGTATGTATGTATGTATGTATGTATAGTACCCGGGACGTTCAATTATATGTTTACATATAAGTTGACATTACACAAATTTTAACATTTTTTTTGGGTTTTAATGACCTGTTAACTAAAACCTTTAAGTCAAACAAATTTCAACATGATCTATTTGTCAAACTGACATTTGTTTTTTTTTTTACTGGCAAAGCCTTGCATATCTGGAACAAGGGCTATAAATCCAGTAGCATGTGTAGATAAATCTGTGGCTAGATTCAATTCTCGTATGTGGTGGATGGATTAAAACTATTTCGCGGCACAATGACGACTCATTCATAGCTGGACATTAATCCTTACTAATTATGCAAGACGGGGAGCAAAGATGTAAAATGGTCGGTCACAAATCGCGTCCGAACTGACAGTTTAAACAAGCCATCTCGCGAGACAGATCCCTGATATATAACTGGTGTATGCTAAGGAAACGTGTGTAATTAATAACAACGAATAATACGTCAGGATGCACTTAATTTCCTATTAAGCCGTTGTGAAAATGGTGAACAAGATGGCGCCCTGCTAAATGGCGCGCGACAATTTTGTTATTCCCATGAAAACGCTTACAGTTTCCGTGTGCGTTATGAAGTGATTGTTTTTATAACGAGTATATGAGTCTACAAGTTTTCGAAACGAATCATATATACGTGGAAACGTTATGAACGTTGCCAAAACTAATAATAAAATACAGGTCTAGATAATTGTTGTACCTACATACTTCTATCTACATACTTCTGCTTACTTTGATATTTTTCGCCTATAGCACTATCATGAGCAGGTGTTAAATAAAAGGATTATTAGATGAAATTTCTTACCAAGTTAATTATCAAATTTATCATACTTTAATAATATTCACACATATTTGTAGAAAAAGTGATAATATTGTATCTCTTTGTGTTGCCACGAAAAGTCGACATACAACCTGACAATATCGGAGACCATGAATTTTTTGTAACAATGTATTTTTTTAATTGACCTGATTCAATAATAAAACATAAATTGTACCTATTGTAAAATAGTCTGTATGCGTTTTGTTCCTTTTGCCATGCCAATGTAGATGAATAAACTGCAAACCGCAACGCTTTTACATTAATTTTAACGTTAACGTTCCCGAAGTAAATAGGTAACCCCCATTATTTACGCGAATTTATCAACTGATTTAGTGACCTAAAATATATTGTCTTGTGTGAGAGACAAGAGAATTATTGCAACCAAAACGTTTTGTGGGAGATCTCTTGATTGCGATAATTTACAACTCACTATTTTTAGTTCGACTATTAAAAGATAATTGTGTTAAGAGCATTGCAATGCTATTGCGTTTTAAATGAAACTGAGCAAAATGTATAACACTAATTTAAAACAACATATTCATGTGTTTGTTTGTTCTATTTTAAATAGATTCGCCGTCACGTTATTGTTACTATAGGTACCTAACGTTTATCAAGGTAATATTGTTCGGCGGTGATTGAACCCGCTAAGGTTTAAGGAGCAGCAATTAACTGTTGTGCATTGTATCAAGTATATCTAACTAACTAATACTTTAGCAAGAGCTTGAAATTTTTTAGCTACATATATTAATATATATTTGTTGTACCTACATACTTCTATCTACATACTTCTGTTTACTTTGATATTTTTCGCCTATAGCAATAATATATTAACAATATATGGACTTGTCTAATTAAACTTTGTATGTATCGGTAAAAATTGAACAGATCTGCAGAAAGACAAAGTTGACTTGCTTTTTCAAAATACTTTTCTCGTGATTGTGTTTGAAGCTACTGAGTTTGCAGCCTTAATATATATTTAAAAGTTTATCGATAATTGATAGACAAATTACAATCGATTTGGATTGTTAAGTTTTGTAAGTGTTCAGATCAAGCAAACATTTTATGCACGGAGAGTCGTTTATGTATAAAATCATAAAATATATAATGAGAGACGGTATTACAATCATAAATATGCCAGTAAAGTGGTCTGATTGCTTCGTCGGAAGCCATCAAAGCGGGCCCCGAGACGGCGCGCATTCTTCGCGAAATTATATCTTGACCTCTACTCGCTTTACGCTACTCGTCAACAGATGGCGTTACGCATACACTGTTGTGAGCATTCCGCAGTTTTTCCGACGACTGTTTTTTCCCGAGTTATTTCTGCCTTTAACGTTCTTAAACGAGTATTTAGTTTTTCAAACGGACTTTCTAAGTGGGCATCTTAATACTTTTTGCTGGAAATAATATCCTTTGTAATAATACTTTAGCGATAATTGCGTTGTAAATTTAATGTTTGTCTCTGCCATTGTAATTTTAGAAGAATTTATGAGGTTCATTTAACTTTGCCAACTTTTTACTGCACCTTTTAATACGACGAAGTCTAGTAGATATCTACATGGGTTGGTATACCTACTTGCCGCTAGATGGCACTACGCTATGTTAAAACGTCATTGTACTATTTGCGAAGCGATGCCTCTGATTGAATAAAATTTGGCATCAGTCATTATTAATGTCTTTAAAATTAAAGTCTACAGAAAAATGTTTACCATCGGTTAATATTGCGTCAAGCTAGGAGAACTACTACTACTAAAAACCCCCCATGATTGAGCGGACCGGCAGTTGTGGCGCTTTATGGGGAGGCCTATCGGCCTATGTCCAGCAATGGACCTCAAAAGGCCAATGATGAATGATTGTTATGTGTTAAATAATGTACAAAAATGTGTATATATAATGAACAATTAGTATTATAACCAATTGTAGTTTTTGCTGCAAATATTTATAAATTACTTTACTTTGAGGATAATATTTTATTTAAGATACACAGAAAAGTATTCTATCAAATTAAAATAATCATCATTTAACTTACACCAATACAGTTAAAGACAAGAGTTTTCAATTACATATATAATAATTATACGAAATGTTATCTGAAAATATTTCTCAAGATATCATTCTTTACAAGTACCAATCTCATTAATTTTATAGATTAGATTTTTAACTGGAACTTATCTTATTATTGTGACACGTTGACTAATTCGTTACGTTATTTGTGGACGTATTTACGAATCGCCATCTTATTAACATTTAAATTATATCGGGGCTTCGTAAAGGCAACTTGGCAATTTGACAAATAACGCTAAAAAGTATTAAATTTTACATTTTTCACCCGCGAAACTTTATTGCCAAACAACTTTTTTAACGCTCCTAATTCAAATTGAAAATGTTTTTTTTAATGTTTTTTTTTTCATGACCATGGACCGGCTACTTCAGTAAAGAACTTTATTACTACCAATGTACTTTTGCTATCAGGTTGCAATGAGGACTGTAACAAAACTTACATTATCACAATATATACCTTGCTAGATACGTGTGATATAACTTACTTACAAACTTTTAATAATTATCACTAGAAGGAGGAAACGTAAGTTAACAAATTACTATAAATCAATATTTAAACAAAGAATTGGGAACGATTTGTAAACAGACGTGAATTTGAACCGCCTGTCAAAAAATTTAAAAATGGAATAAAACAGGTCGCGTTCATCAATGCATAGAAAAGTATTTATTTCAATAAAATGGGTGCGTTCGGTTAAAATACTGAGCGTGAAGACGTCTGTTGTGGCAGTTTTAGTAGTTGGTGTCTGCGCGTATTAACTCTCAGCTAATACACTTGCGAGTTCCGAACTCTGTACAGTTTTAAACAGCATTTGACAGCCCCCCCAAGAGGACCACAGTACGTGACCACCACATCGATCACTTATTACTTTTATTAACCATACACTTCTGTAGAGCCAAGAGCAAAGTCTTAGTTGGACATTGAATTTAATTGGTACTTTAATTGTCTCATTTTATTTAAAGCTTTTAATAGCTTTGAAGCCGAGTCAGATATTTGAGTTGTGACACACAGTGTATAATATAGGTAGGTACGTATGTCCGAATTTCATTTGACAGATGTCATGTCATCAAAACCTGAGATTTTAAATAACACTTTATGAATGTGATGATTTTATTATCTTGAAAATTATAATCCTTAATTTACTTACGTTATTTCGCTTGGATATAAAGAATATTAAATAAGATGTCTGTTTAAAATTAGTAATGTAAAGAGAATCACGAGCATACAAAAGCACAATTGAATATTAAAATTTGCTTAGTGGCGAACTAAGAGCTCCACGAGGGCAGTTTCCCAGTGTGGAGCGTCGAGGACGCTTAACTTTGGGCATAAAGCCTTTGGCGGGTGTCCTGCGCCGGCCGATAGTGGCCCATTGAAAATAGATTTTCACGCTACGCTTGAAATGCTTTTAGAGAGGTTAACTTTGTCCAAATATTGGCGAGTTTTAAACTTAAACTAACACTTGTGTTGTGTTCGATTTTTAAATACTGAATTTCTTTTTTCAATTGTCCATCTGATGTTTTTTCTTTTCTATGTTGAATATATTTATTAATTAGGCAGTATGGGTTTTAAACGTTTGCCTCTTCGAAATGGACGAATGATAAAAAAAAATTAAATAGGTAAACGTATTTTGATAAAATACTAATGTATAAAATATATTATTATGTTTACTTTTCTGAGAAAACTAAATATTTATTGTCTATTTAATACATTTATTTATTATGTGTTGATGGCTGCGTGATAAAAATATTAAGTATCCCTATTAATTCCGACTCGATGAAAATTTAATACAACCGAGTGTTGATATTTTATTTGAAAACTGGATTTCATAATATAATAGTGTTTTTGTTTCGCTCTAAAACGTAACACGATACACGATTGAGTTGAAATGCGATAAACTTTTAAAATGATCATTTTTGTGAATTACGATATTAATCTCGGTGTAGTCTCGGTGGCGCAGTGGTCGAGCACATGGCTTCTGATCCAGAGGTCCGGGTTCGATTCCAGACACTGGCTCGCACCAATGACTTTTCGAAATTGTTTTCGGAAGTTATGTGTGATAAATATCGATGACTGAAAAACTTTGTGCCCGGTATGGCAATAGGCGCGCCACCTATTCCATTTGGGACGTAAACATAACGGCGAGACGAGGCTTAACAGCCGCTGCCTACACATTCGTGTAACAAAAGGCGTGAAGTTATGTAATATTTAAGAAATGATTTCTTTGCCGAACAGTTTAATCGAGTTGAAAGAATAAGAATTAAAAAAAAATACGAAAATATTATTAACTTAATTGGAATGAATGTATTATGTTAATTATTATCAAGTATTACTTACATCGAAGTTTACTGACCGTGAAGAGAAATGATATATCGCTGGTATCGTCTGTGGTCGAAATTCGACTTGTTCTTGTAGTCGAAACGGATCGTCGGAAATCTAGGCCCAATAAAAAACCGTCTAGACCGTGATGAAAACATGTGCTTTTTTCCTATGATTTTATATGTACGGTTATTTATAATTAGCGAGTTTGTTATGGGTATATTTTTGAAACTTCGTTCCATTCAAGTGAGTGAGGGAAGTTGAAAAAAAATTGTTCAAAACGAAATATTTTGAATTTGGAATGAACTTAAGAACAAAAAAATTTAGAACTTACGTATAAGATAATATAGTCGGTTATTGGGTAAATAAATTTAATTTTGAATTAAAAATGCCCCATTTAATACCTATGCAGATATGTGAAACGGAGAAATAATCTACGATTACAGTCTACATACATATTGTTTACGACTTGTATTTATTATACTTTGCTATGCTTAACATAAAATTAAAAAAAACCTAGCTATGCAAAATGACTTCAACAATAATTGTTATAATAATGTGCAATTGTTTGAGCAATTAAAAATCGCATAAAATCTGTCAATTATATTAATATTCTCTTAGCAACTTTTTACCGAATACTAAAATCAAAATAAAACATCAAACGCTCTTATAAAACTGTTATTATTATTATTATTATTTTATATTGTATGTGTCTTTTTTATATTATTTTATATAGAATAGAATATATCCATTGAATTTCCGCAATTATATATAATATTATATTTTATAATTATTATGTATTTTTATGTTATTTTATAACGATACGCGTCATAAACCTTAGTTAAACCGGATAAATACCATCGATAATACAGTCTAGAAGATACACGAAGTATATAGTTTTTGCTTCACATATATACAGAGTGATGTTGTTCTGTTTTTTTTTTTTTAATTGAGCCGCCACTGTATAATGCGCGTGACTTGTTTGAACAATTAATTTTTATGTGCTGTTGACTTCTAAGTGTATATTAAAAACAATAATGTTCACACTATTGATAATGTGAAATAGATATTACTTGTATCTACTAACTAATGCGCTATTAGAGTATTCGTGTATAATCTTTCAATTTTTTTTTATTACCTATACAATTATTAAGTAAACAATGATTGCAGTACCCATTGGATAGGTAAAGCCACAATGATATTTTGATCGTGTATAATTTCGCAACGTCCTGTATATGGCGAGTTTAGTATGGATGCAACAGCCTGTATATCACGGTGTCGCGTGTGAACGTTGAACAATCGTTTCGCAATGGACGTACAGACGGACATTACGCATATGTATCGTGGGAACAGGGAAATTGCCTCTAGTATTGATGCCAAATGATATGTTCCTATGTCTATCTACCTGTTGATAGCCGGTGCAGTACTATGTAACTAGTATGAGTAATAATAATCAATCATTAAATGTAATTGTAAAATAACAATAACTTGACTAAAACTCAGACTTTGTTTTAAAATTGTAGCTTGTTTTTATAGCATGGACTTCGAACAGACTGAATACTTCATGGTTCCTAGTTAATTAAAAAGCAAAAGTAAATAAAACAACAACTGTCATCGCTAAAATCCACAAAGGACCATTTTGTTTATAAACGCGCTAAAACAACCAGAGAGAAATATCTAGATTCTCTATTAGGATCCGCTTTTATTTTTTTTGTTTAATTTATACAACTATAATAAATAAATCTGATAAAAAATTAAATTGACAAGAAATAATAAATAAATAAAAAACGCATGCTATCAAAATATATCCGAACGAAAACAAGAATTTATTAAAATCGGAACGCATCTATAATTTTAACGACAAAAAAAAAGAAATAATGACTACAAGATTGAGAATCTATCTTTTAGTTAGAATCTTCGTCGATCAATATAATGACAGTAAGTGTTTCCCACGGCTATGGTCTGTATTGTTAGATGGTTAGCGTGACCAACACGCGGTCATTATGTACTACTTATTACTGGTCACGGATACAACAAGCAATGTATTACATACATCACAGTCGATAGACGCAAAAGCAATCGTATCAAGGTTCGTAAACGAAACAAAAAAAAAACAACAGATTTAAAGCTCAATTCAAAATTCGAATTGTGTAAATAACGGAACGCATCCGAAACGCGGTAACTGAACGCGTCCTAAATCTTTCTTTGCATAATAACAGCGATAAACGTGGTGAAAACACCAATCAGCAATAGCCCGCAAAAACAAAAACCGCATAACGTTGCACAAGAAATAAGAAAACCTTAACCCCTTTTGGGAATTATCTGAAATTCAATCTATTTGAGCTCATCCCTATCGATGGGGACAAAGGCTAATGCTGGAGGAGTCCATTGTATCCCGTAGATTTATACATTGTCCTGCATTGTCATTAATGTGTACACTGCCTTACAATGAGGATGTACGTACTTTTTTAATTCCGAATTTGTGCATTGTGTCTGGGCCTATTACGAATTGCATAGCGCTTTTGTTTCAAAGAAACTGATAGCAATCACAACTGTCATATACCTAGGTGCAGTGATTTAAAATTGTGACTTATACAGATGATTGATGAGTTTTAACAAAGTTTTTTGCATTGTAATAAGGTTTCATAACTGTTTTTATGTTTCAATATGAACTCTAAGTTGTAAAGAGCCGAGTGCGTGTCCGCTCCGCTTTTCCATGTTATTCATTACCCGATTTAAACGCACTTAAGTTTTGTAGACATAACGAATAACTAGACAAATGTATGTATTTAAAGAAATCTTCAATAGTACCATGGACTGGTGCTCAATAAACCAGGGAATAAAATAAAAAAATAAATCAGAGTTTGTATAAAATTTAGAAAAATCCTGCTAATTAATACAGTATTGAAAAGCATCTGAAAAATTCACAAAAAAATCGCAATCAAAATTTAATACGGTTTACATTTAGTTTACAGCTGGATGAACCGTGTCATATTTGCAGACGTAAGGACTAGAGGAGCAAAGGGATATAGGATAAGGTAGGAAATAAATAATAAAAGAAAAACATAACAGTAATAATAACAAAAGAAAAAAAGTGCGCCGTTCACTATATGATAAAAAATAACATCTTAACTTTAAATATTTTTGGTTGATGGACATAATCGGTGTTGGAATGGAAGTCAGTAATGCCATCGATATGTAGTAGAATAGATTAATAAATCGCGTTTTACAAGTATTTTGCGTCAAAATAGTCATCTTTAGTCTATGGCGCGTTGATGGATGAGGTGCATTGTCAGCCGAACTGACAGGAGAAGATAACCGGTGGTGATGTCAAACGGTTCATGATCCACGCCACGGATTGATGATAATGGCGCAACGTACCAAAGGTGATTAGATAAATTTGTCGTTAAGTGATATTGATAGTCTCTTAATATTATGTTTAAGAGTTTTTGGGTTTTGTTCACCTTAGATACGTTGTAACTCCATATTTGAATACGATTTGCAAGACAAAAAGGTTTTGAGTTCATTTATCAACTCACAACAATGTGTAATGGGGATATATACAAAGTGACAAAACTCAAATACTACGACTCTGAATAAGGAAAAAAAAACGAAATGTATTGTTTATAAAATACCTTTTCTAGGGATGAGCGACTTGAGCAGCATGATGGCGGCCTCGTCGCAGGCCCACGCGTGCATTTTCCTGTACGAATCTCTGCCTTTCTCCGTCAACTTGTCCCACGGCTTCGGCTTGGACAATAACTCTGAGACGGTTCCTTGCGACAGTCCCAAGACATATTTAGCGAACAGTCTTTGTCCAATATTATGAACCGATAGCAATTCTCTAACCCTTCGACTGATGTGTAGAGTATCAAGATTTGTATTGGCATATTTGTCTATGTTGTATCTCAACATCTCTTGGAGTCTGGCTTCCATTGGATCGCCTTTAGGGATGAGCGAGTCGCCGAGTCTGCCAACTAGAGCCCCCGGTGGTAAAGGGCCCATGTCTTCTGCGAATCTGTAGGTCCGGTGTTCTTCGAAGCGGAAGGGGCTCGGCGGCGGCAGTGGCAGCGGAGTCGGTCCGTTGTTATTGTGGTGCGTGGTGTTGTTGTTGAGCGGGGGCGGTGTGCTCGGCCAGTCCTCGCCACCTGTGATCAGAGCACGGTTACGCGGGAACACGAGGACGGGACAGGTGACGAGTGGGGGAGTGGGAGTCAGGAAGGCTATCACGCACGCTCGTAAGCGTCGCAATCATTCGGCAACGATGTACGAATGTATAATGCGCGCGCGCGGCGTCTCTCAACTCTCAACATGCTCCGAATTATAAAGCCTAAGCGTGGAACGTTTACGCGCGTCCGTGAGCCGCATGGCTGAGGTGGTGGGAACTGGATATTCCTCGTACTCCGCGCTTTTATCTTTTCTTGGTATACGATTTTATCTCAACACTCGGACAGAAAAGTGAAGCGAACACGAACTAGCTACGGACATACACATTGGGTTTGAAATATCGATTATGCTTATTGGTTGCGATCGATTTTCAAATTTGACACTTGACGTTGGCAGAATTTCTTACGTCTGGCCTGAATCACATTCTTTGTTTACATTTAAATTAGTTAGAAAAAACAAGCCAAATGTTAGAAATGCTTATGAAACTAATCTACTACGCAGTACGTTTGTAACAAATGACGTACCTGTATCCCGCCTTTCGGCACTGCGTTCCCGTTCGACGGAGTTGTCTCGCAACGAGGGTGCAGCACTGGGAGATCTGAGTTCAGGTTTCCTTTCAAGAGAACGCTCGCCCGCGCCCAGGTCTAGCGCCCGAAGCATACTGTAACAATAAAATGAAGTGTTAAACTTTTATAAAAGAATATATTTATCACGTTATTTATAAAATTTTACAGTTTGGTACATTATTAACTTAGTAAAACATAAATAAAATGGTGTTCATGCTTAGGGATCAACTAAAGGGATCTTTGAATGTTTCCAACTCATAAATACTAGTGAACATATCAATGAAACTCAGATGCATCAAAGAATGTCGAAACATACATGTGATCATCATGTCATTAATAATAGCAACTTTGACCTGTTTTAAATTACTATCTTCAAAATGTACGATAGGTACTATTTGTTTTTTACATCAAAGGCAGTAGACGAGCTCCCGGACTACGCGATGGTATATTTCATTGACTTGCCTAGAGACCATAAAACATAATATCAAATTTTCTGTTCAAAGTGGGTACTGATATTGGATATTACAAAAGTGATTTGAAATTCATAATTATTGAGAAGCTGTTCGTGTATTTATTTAGCAAGGAATATATTCTACTACTATAAATATCATCACGCTACTAACCAAAAAAAATGGTGCAGTACCTTGTTCAAAAATAACCGAAAGAAGTTAGCAGATTATTAAGCTAGCGATGTCATTATTTGTATAATTAATTAATATAGGTACTTAGAATTATAATTTTGTATATTAAAAACTCTTAATTTTATATGTTACGATAGATAGATAAAATATTATATATTATTATTATATCTGATCACGTTATAAACTCACTCGGGTATAACAATATAATGTTTAATTACTCTTTATTATGTGGTTTTAAATAATTGAAAACTGGTTTTCTACCTTCCCCACCAATTATTACCTACCTATGCCCCGGGGTACCGATTTGAGAAGCGCGATAGTTGAATGTGTGATTCAATATGAATATATATATATCAAAATTTAAATTATATCTACAGTTTAAAAATAAGATTTAAAATTTAACTTGTAGATAACATAATAATTATTATTTGGAATGTTTTATTTGAACAGGATGTGGTAATAAAATAATTAACTATTTGAATTATATGTACCACAGAATATAATACGTTCATTTATGTTGGCTCTAGAAAACTACAAACACACTGCCTATATCTTCATACCTACAGCGTGAAGATATATATACACATTTTTTTCCGTCATCGATTTTAATAGTAGTAAATCATAATTACATCTTTATCAGACCCAAAATAACAATGGCTTTAATTATGACCATATAAAGGCTCTACTTACCTATATTTATGCAGACAAGTGTGGCGGTGACCGTACAATATGCTACCTTCCGATAAATTGTACCAAAAGTGAATTGATTAAAACATTCAGGTGCAAATTAATTAAGAGGATATTTTAATTAATAGCAAGTGGCCTGCCCGGGCACACTCTATTGGCAATATACCTTTAATAAATTTATTGAGATCGGGTAGCTTTTGGTACCCCGGGTATCTTACGGCTATTAGGAGATAAGAACCGCCTCCCGCACCGTGCCCACTGTCGGCTCCATTGGCCCCTTATATTTTATATCTAACTGAATATACGTTTATGTATATCTATTAAAATTAAATTTATATTATGTTATTATCGCCCAATATCTCGTAAATAGAAGTCGGTAATTGTTAAACTGTTAATTGCAAAAAAAGTACACGAAAATGTCAGACAGTTTTTGATTATTGTATACCTAGTAGTAACTAGTAATTTACTTCACAGTATCACATATATTTTTGTTGGTGAAGTAATACGCTGCCTATACCATCGGGTGATAATGGTGTGATTGTATGAAGACGTAGGTAAATTTGAGAGTTATTAAATTTAAAAACAATTCATGTATAAGTACATTATTAGGAAGTTTCAAAATTTTGTTTGGATAATTTAATGTATTTATTTTGATTTGCATCTAATTGTAGTTTTATTGCTAATTAATTAGAATTCCTATTAGTTATTAGAATTATTAAAATTATCTTCCCCCGATGACGTCAATTGGAACAATTGTTTGACGTAAATTGTATATTTATTACAAGTAAATAAATTTATTTCAAGTAATCACATCTAATCCCATCTAACAGTATGAAATTGAAATCTTAACTAATCTTTTAAATCTATTTCTTAATCTATTTTCCCCATTTTTTATGGTAAAAAGGGGCAAACGGCATGGACCATGGACCTCTGCAACACCAGGGGTGTCACATCAGCTTTGCCGGGATTTAAGATAGGAGTACGCTCAGAATACGCATAACAATTCTAAGTCTGTTTCTTCTAATAATGCTATCTATATAACATATCGAATACATCTAACAGCTCGGTGGCGCAGTGGGCGAGCGCACGGCCTCTGATCCAGAGGTCCGGGGTTCGATTCCAGACACTGGCTCACACCAATGACTTTTCGAAATTGTTTTCGGAAGTTATGTGTGATAAATACCGATGACTGACAAACTTTGTGCCCGGTATGGCAATAGGTTCGCCACCTATTCCATTTGGGACGTAAACATAACGGCGAGACGAGGCTTAACAGCCGCTGCCTACACCTTCGGGTAACAAAAGGCGTGAAGTTATGTTATGTTATGTGAATACATCAACATCGGTCTAGTTGATATCTACAAAAAAAATAATTTGGTAAAATGAATGACCGAATGAATGATTTCAATTGTACAATAATTGAATTGATACGATTGTAATACGATAAAATTAAACAACCCGGATATATAACTATTTTCCGAAGTATTACTACAAGGAAGTTTTGTTTAAGTTAAATGTTGATGCGGAAAAATTTATTATCTACATAAATGGAAAAAAAATATAGCCGCCATCTTACGAAATAAATTCGAAGGATGCGTAAATTTGAATGGATGTTGGAAGTTATTTTGCTTTTATCACTTTGTACTAAGTATTAAGTTTAGAAAAAAAGGATTTCATATTTATTTATCATCTATACAGACACTGATTATGATTAATATATAATCATATAGACATATGTGACTAGAAATATCATTCATTGAGACGAGGTATCATATCTACCTATAACTTCAAATATTAAAAAGCGATTAGTTGAAGTTTCATTTATATTAGGTAGACAAACATGGTGACACAATTGAGTGAACGAATGAACTGAACAAGAAATACTCCGTTAAAGCATAGACAAGTCGGTCGACGTGTTGAGTCAACTAGTGTGGTACCCGGGGCGCAATAGGGTTGCCACGTTAATTACAATTTAATATATCGCCAATTAGATCGTTGATCGGTTGAGTCGAATCTCGGGAGGTGTTGCCAGCTTCATTCTCTATGAATGAGGTTTGTACGTGAGTTTGTAAGTAGTTGCCGTTTTAATTTGTTATTTATATAACGTCGGGTCTCTTTTTAATACGTAGTTAGTGAACTTTAAAGGAAGAGAACTCGAGTGGAAATTCTGTAAAATTAAACTATAATACTCATTCTTACTTGTTATAAATATAGTTTTTCATTAAGAAGTTTTTCAAATTTTATTAATTTTATATGACGTCTGTTGCTGCTGATACAACTATTACGCATTTGTCAGTAGATACTGGGGAATTTTGTAAGGAAACTTTGGAGGAATATTGCTACTAAAATATTAAGATAGTAGTTTTTTTATTATTTTTAATTTAATATGACTAGCTAAAGACGATACTAGTATTTTGCACTCCATATTAAAAAAAAACCAATTTATTAATTCTGCAATACTTATAGCGTTTTTGTGTTGAACTGTGAAAATGAAAAAGAACTTATTCTACGGTGACGATAAAAGTATCACTTAAGTATCTGCCGCCATTGCCAAAAAAGAATAACAAACTTGAAAAAAATATCAGTAACATTAAAACTTTTCGTAGAGTAAAAGGCGAGGTAGCCATGTCAGAAAAACGTTAAAAAATTAGTTACGAAAGTGGTGTAAACACCTTTACAAAGGAGGTTAGTCGTTTAGTGATGTTTTATGGGCGTTTTAAAACTGATACATTATAAACAGAGATGACACAGTTGGGAGATGGCGACGCCGCTGGGTACTGGGAGGCTGTGGAGAACGTCGTCGGCCATCTTAATTTTTTGAGTGCTCATTTTTTTTTAAATATTAACATGAACTGTAATATTTATGCTGGAATGAAATTGTGTTTCTTTTTTGGTAATATCACGTCATCGTCCGTCGTCATCGGTACATTTATGGTGTAAGCAGTACAAGTGTTGATAATAGTTATAAGTGCAATAGTATCTATGTGAAATATAGTCTTAAATATAAAAAAAATATAGTTTAATAAATTAATTCTCCACAATATTCAAGAAAAACAAATCTTTAATTATAAATCTTCTATTCTAATATAAAGTACCCATTGATAGATTTATAATATTATATTGAAATTACTAGTATAGAATTAATGTTAACTAATGAAAAAAGATTTAAAAAAATATTTAATGTAGAGACTCTATAGTATTTTGTTCTAAGCGAAAGCTTAAAAGCATCTTTGTCTTGTCCAAAAGCCTTCAGTATACGGCGTGTGCATACTGAATATTTGATGAGACAGTGTAACTGATGTTGTGTATCTCTACCCTTACCGCGAACTTGGAATAACTTCAAATTCATTAAGAAGTTTCATTTTAACGTATTTTGTCGATAAGTTTTAATATGGTGGGTAGTTATATATTTTAGTTGAGTTTGATTTTACTAAGAAACATTTATCTAGTTATAAATAAATAGGTATTGTTATTACTAATGGTTTAAAATAGTCGTGAAATTATTAATCTACTGCAATATTACTAATACCAGTCTCTATGGTCTAGTGGTTTATATCCTACAGAGAGAAATTTAAAACGTAAATTCCCAGGTTATGTACAATGTTATGTATGTATGTATATAAATGTCCAGGTTCTCAGCTTACTACATACAGTGATGAAATTTTTAAAAATATGATCGGCAGATATTTGTGAAATCTGACTGACTGAAGCTTAGCCACCTTATTTATCGTATGGGAACAAACATAATATTTCTCAAGGCATGAGGA
The DNA here is from genome assembly GCA_905147225.2 of Euproctis similis. Taxonomy (NCBI): domain Eukaryota; kingdom Metazoa; phylum Arthropoda; class Insecta; order Lepidoptera; family Erebidae; genus Euproctis; species Euproctis similis. The sequence continues at coordinate 23,944,274 of LR990110.1, forward strand.
AGCAACGCTAACTGCCTACATTTTCTGATATTAAAGGCGTGGAGATATTATAAAATAGAAGTAGATGGGTACGTTGCACGTTATTCAGTTCGTTTGTTTCAACCATAGACAAATAACTGCAAAATGACTGTCATATTTCAAAATCTGTGACAAAATTTTGATTGATCGCTACCGGCTCGTTTTCACCCTTTAAAGAGGAATATTTCAAAGACATATTTCCAAAGGGGTTGAACGTAAAGGGATGTTTCTATATTGATTAGCGAATTACGAATTCCTGTTGAGTTCTTAGCTCGCCTGCTTTTATTGGACTATGTGTCATCGGGGAGCGTCGACTTTGTTTTGTTATTCCATCTAACACAAGAAACTTGAGCGAAATTACTTGACACTCGTAAACTCTGCAAATTTTATCGACAAACACTCATAACGCCTGTTCAGCAAACTTGATTAATTAAAAAATGCGTCCATAGTCTGTCGCCCATGTCAGATCGAACAATGTAGTGACGTCACTACCGTATCAGTACGATCGCCGATAACGCCCCGCCTCCGCATCGCTGACCAATCACCGATCGATCGGTCACCAACAAACCGCCTTTGGCCGAACTACAAACTACTTAAAATCACAAACAAACCAACCATTGGTTCCATTTTCAAATATTCATATTGACACAAATATCTCTGTGTTCCATATTTGATTATTTAGTCTGTGACATAAGGTCTCTGCTCTGTCAACAGACAGTAAAAAGCTTAGTGCCCGACGGGACATTATTCTTTATGGCATCAAAAATAGTCGGGGAACGTAAATTAGTTGATAATTTGTGTGCGACAACGTTGAGCTAAACTTTCGTTAAACGTAAGACAAACATCGCCTAAACAAATGGAGACAGGTGTCTCCGATAGGCTCTCATATTGATATATAGGGAGGCAAACAAAACCACATAATATAACGTGTATGTTTCGTTGAAATTATGTAAATCTTGTATGCATAGAAGTTAATTAAACAAGAGATAACTATGAATACAAAACTTTATTTGTCTTTTTTAAATTTCATCTTTGACATGTCAACATTGTAAGTTACTTTTTTTTCTGTATGTTAATTTAGTCAGCTTCAGAATGTTAAACATGACTGTTAAGTTGATTTGTAATCAAATATTTTGATTAGAGCAACTTCAATATATGAAGTTATAAATAAGATTTAAATATTTTTAATGAATTTAAAAGCTTTACAGTACCTATGGGTACACTTTTACAAAACTACAATTCATTCCAAATTACCGCCAATATTGTGCTACAGCAACATAAGGAGTCTATGGAGCTATTCGCAGATATTAAATACTAAGGATAATAGAGTATCCGCTCTATAGCTCCATGGGAATACCACAGATTAAATAAAATCCTTGTAACCGAGCTAGAGATAACAAATGAATCGAAGGTACACATAATCGCCGCGCTGCCAACCTAAGCGCAGATTTGGCGCGAACCGCGTTCCGTTCAGAAATCAATCCATTTCTCCCTCCATTAAGCTTTAATCTTTCAGGGGGATGGCTATAACTTAATCCTTACTTGAGAACCGGAATAAATAAGCTATAAACCAGTGCAGGTGCCCAAGCTGTTTATATATAGAATTATACATCTTAAAAGATTACGTGATCTCTCATCTTTTGTTGGAGAAAGTGATCATGTGAAAAATACCAAATGTTTGCGTGTTACTGGCAATAATTGAAATGGTTGTGCCACCGTATTTTCACCATATTTTTCTATCTGTATCGTGTCTGAACATAATACAGATAAATACGTAAATATATCATTTATTTGATTACTATGATATTGTATTGTAATAGATATTTAATACGATTTGTAGTCAAATATAATTTTATACCATAACTACTAACCTATCTTATTTTTTAAATTGTGGGTGGATGAGTAAAATAAAAAGTCCATTCAACTGGACCGGCTATACTAGGACATAGGTGATCTGATAAGTAAAGTATTGTGTGAACATGTAAAGTAACCATAATTCATAGATTAATTTGTTTATCATATTTCTGATTCCATTAAAAAGCATCGGAAAATATTGGCAACTCTAGCCAATATTTTCATCAACTTCATAATCTGTGTGTTGGTATTTAATGTTGTATCTCTTATATATAAATATATCTGTTAGATCTAACCAACAATTTAGATTTCAAAAGCTCCTGTTGTAATATCGCGCCATGTTTATCTATTTTTCATTCGCCAACTTTTAAATTTATATTCTGTTTATTTCACAATTTTATTACAACTTCAAACTTTTTCTTACGATCGTCAATATTCATAACATTTTCACTGTCAGCTTGTGTACCTACCAACATGATTACAGAAAAAAAAAATGTGTGACGCGTTCCAATTTCCGATTTCCTGTCGTAAACCATCGATTATAAATATATGTGTAGTTTTTTTTTTATTATTTTAAGTTTTTAACGTGTTTGCACAGGCTTGTGCATTTTTATGTCGCCGGTTCGTGTGATATCGCTTCTTTGACGTTAGATCAAAGGGACCGACCAGGAGACCGTATTGGTAGAAATAACACATAAAACCCTTGAAGACATTGGTTTCCGAAGTTATTACAGAGCGATATAAATAGGTCGAGAGTAATGTATAACGACACCCTTTGTGATGTGGTCGTGATCCTGTGATGCGACAAAAATATCTTCATTATCATTCTTAACTTTACTGCATATTATTGTAAAAGCCATTTAAATAGGTAATAATAAGATAATAGATTTTATTTCTATTAGTATTACAATGGCTTCACGGGCGACACCTATCAATAACCAAGAAAGTCTACAGTAGGATTTCCAAACAGATCACATGAAAATATTAGCAGATAATTGCTTAAATATACTTGTTAGAAATATATTTTAAAACGTACATTTAAATGACAATTTCGTTTTAATATTACTAAGTCATTCGACATGGTATAAACCACTAATAGGCTCAACAGAATACAGGCAATTTAAGGAGAATTGAAAACTTAACTAATAACAATATGGTGTTGCTCAACAGAATAGCACAACAATAACAGTTGCGTAACGTTTATCGATCTCCTTCAATCTTATCCAATATATGAAGTTGCTCATCTACTGCTGATGATAAAGTTTACCTTTAGTAGGTGTTATCAGCCGCAGGTGATGGATCTACGAGGATGTTGACTGATCGCATCCTGATTGTTTTGTTGCACGGTTTTAATGCCTTCGGAAAATACATGGGAATATTTTGTTTTGGACCTGTTTGCAGTAGTATTTAATACTTGTTAGTTTAAATAATGATAAATTTCTATCATATAGGAAATAGGTGTTTCCTATCTGTAACTGTGCTTTTCATTCATTCAGTCGTTCATTGTTTACTCTATTCTGAATTGTCAACGTCTAATTTGCATCTCTCTTTTTTTCTTTTCGTCTTTGTAGTTCTTTTAATTGTTTTCACAAGGAATTTGAAGCAGTGGACATATATAATTGGTTGGTTATGATAAGTTCTAAAAGTCAATCAAAGTATTAATTAATACATAAGAAACCTTTTAATTCATTCACTATCAAATCGAAACGCTTAAACATCCCTCGATAATTGTATTTATATTTCCCACTGATGCGACAGGAAAATAAAAAAGTAAATCCTTTGTAAGTTCTCAGGGAGCGATTTCTATATCAATATGATGTGTAAACTCGGGGGTGCCTGCTAAATTCCATATCTCGAACGTTTAGCGTATAGACGTGAAGTCCATGAGACCCCGCGACACACAAGTGCTTTTCGATTTTTGAACGAAAGAAAAAAAAATGAAAGAAAAAATATCGACAGACCTCCTCGGTGAGCAGACCGTTTTGGGTGCCAACGAGTGGGTTAAAAACGCTTATGTCAAAGTTAGCTGACAAATACATAAGTGGCCAGTATTCAAATACTTTCGAACTAGTTACGGTTATATTTAAACTGTACCTATATGGAGATATATAAAAGTTTCATTTTAGAGAAATATGATAATAAGTTAAGTCGTTTTTTCTACTGTCGTCTTTTGTATGTAAAGTGAAACATATTTTTCATGAATACAAGGCGGGAAAGTTTGTTATTTAAAAACAAACTGTAGATTTCAAAGAGTAGTCGTTGACGGCTCAATCTGTTAAAAACATAATTACAAGGAACTACATAAAAGATCCTTTGGGACGTACCGTCCGTCGAGTGATCTTCCACAAGCTGTCCAAATATACTAATGAATGATGAGACTTAAATGTTCCTTCGTGTCAGACGGTCCTAATGAAACTTGTATTGTTCTTCCCATATAGGGAGTATAGTGTCTATATTTTTTACCGTGCAATCAATAAGTCTTTAGCCTTACTCTTTTATCATTGTCATGGAGGTAGTAAATATTTTGAGTACCCAATGGACTTAGATAGTAACTGTTCAATAAAACTTTTATCGTTCCATGTTTGAAAATTTTAAGTGTCTGTGGCCAATACGCAAAGTGTGTTTGCCAAAATTTAAAGAAAAAATGTACGTTTTTACCAAATTGATAACAGGAACTCATTTGAAACCTCTTCTTTCAAAGATCTTTCTTTGAATTTTCATAGTATGTTAGATATTTAAAGGGATTAACTAATAAAACATCAGTGATACTGTTGTGCGTGTATATAGATATAAGTAATGAACTTTCTTGCTGTAAAATCAACAGGAGGTGCAAGGCGCCATGTTATCAGTCAAAGCTTGGGTCAGCAAACATGCATTCATCAAACAATGATACTTTATGTATTAAAAAGTGCATATATAGTACTGTTTCTACTTTTACTGTTTAAGTAACTAATCCTTTTTGACTTGATATAAAGACGATGAACTTGTTACAAGTTGAGTAATGCTAAGGTAAACGGTTATGAAAGTTTATTTTTTCAACGTGAGGTTTATTGGTTGATAATGTGTCTTTTGGCCGATATTTTGCACAGGGTTCACTAATTATTGACGAAGATCTAATTTATTTATATATGCCTGTCTTAATGATTGACTCCTGCCACTTGAATTTTTGGTCTTACCTCTAGAGGATATTCCAAGTCGGAAAATGAATCATAACAATGACATTTTGGGATTTTTTTTCGGAAGCCATGATGATGTATGGAAACCTTCGCCACCAACTTGGGGTCACAAATTCATTTAGTAAACTTTTCGTACCCATGAAGGTTTACCTTAATGTAATGTCTCAGTGTGACACATAGGTATGGCAGAGCGGTATCTATGATGAACTTCTTGTCTAGCCGGCCGCATTCAAGGCTCGCTTAACAAACACTCACTGTGTTTACATACACAAGAAACAGGTGAATGTACGATAAAACAATGTTATCAAGTTTATTAACATCATGAGCGCGTGGTCTATGAGAGTTTCTTGTTCTTTTTTGTATAAAATTTACTAGATGTTACTCAACTAAAAGAAAAAGGTGGACTAACCTGATCTCTCTTTTGATATCATCGTAGTCTCTCTGCGTCTCCAGCCTCGCTTCAAGTCTTGCTATGTGCTGCTTCTTCTCGTCCAGACGTTCCTCTAGTCGTTGGAGTTGTTGAGCATGCGCCTCCTGAAGTGCTGTTAGTGATGCTTGCAACCGCCGTACATCTTCTACTAATTGAGCTATCTGTGAACAAGAAAATAGCATCGTAAATTTAATGGGCGTTATTACTTCAACCAACAAAGGATTATTAATCCAATAGGATGACGAGAAGATTGTTTGGATATGATCGATTAATTAGGTTTCTTTATAAGTATTATAGGATTTCTAAGATCTAACTTATTTTTTACGTTTGAAAAATACTTGAAGGACTAGCATCAGACTTCTATCAAACTACAACATGTCAATGGACATGTAGGTAGTATGACATTAAAAACATCTTTATTGTGTCAGTTTCCTTTATAAAAATTGTCGTAGATATTTTACAATACACAATGTTCTGTTATAATTATGCTTTATCTTGTGTACATTGTGAGTTATATCTTTAGCTTGTAATTATAGTGATCAATCTGTAATGCAAGATGGCGGGTCTTAATACACTCGGCAGCCATGTTACGTTATATGAATATATAGATTAAAAATATACTTATATCGCCTATGACTTTAAAAAAAAACATCATAGACAACTATATTATTAGTCTTATTGCTAAATTTACAGTATTTTAGGGTCTTTATAGACCTTTTTTTTTTCTGGTAGATAACTCTGATGTTTTAATAAAATCAACGCTTTGCAAAAGTCGTAAGTTTTATGCAGTTTGATCAGCTAGAATGGTTGCAAATTAAACCTTATTTCTTCGGTTGAGAGTAAACATTGCATTGGTAAGTTTGGATAAATTTTCTCATGTATATTGCAGTAGATTATTAAACGACCTTCGGAAGATATCAATTGTGGTGGCAACAGGCGTAGTGTCGGAGTCGCTCGACCGTGGACTGCAGATGCATATCTGTGATGGAGAGGAAGTGGCTCACGTCAATTTGATGCCAAGATATTGGAAACTTTCAAGATTACATTGTAATCATTAATTGTATGTTTACGATATCCTATTAAAGTTTTCGAAGTGTAAGGAATTTTGTTTTTGTTGTGTTTTTTCCTTCTAATTTAGTGCTCTTAGGCGTTGCGTCTGTCATTCGCAACCCTTCTCCAGTTTGGATTTGCAGTCTTCGGGTCGGTCGGTCGGTCAGGTCTGCCGGTCTTTCACGATCACGCCTTCCGTCTCTAGGATATCATTCTATTACTCCTTTACTCCACCAATTTTAGCATCTCTCATTATGTAGCCAGTCCATCGCCACTTTTTGTTGATCAATTCTGGTTCCTATATTTCCCTAATGTGAGTTTTAGTGCGAAGGTCTATGTTCCTGATTCTATCTTATCTTTTTAATCCTAACATGCTTCTCTCCATTGCTCTTTCTCACGGTCTAACTTCCACCTGTGAGATTTGGTGATTGTGTCAAACATGTCTCACATTCGTCAGAATCCACTTAATATTAACTTATTGAGCTATTGAAAATATTTAAAAGATTACAATTTTATACCTAACTATTTCAGAGAGTAGTTGTCTAAAAATAATTAATTTACATAACACACATATAATATATCTACGTTCAATGGATATTTGTTTTTTTTTATAATGAATTAATTTATTACCTTTATAGTGTAAAAACCAAATGTTTGAAAACCATTCTAGAAGCTTCGAAATTTAACAATTCCTCATTAATAATACTTGTCTAGACGATAATATAATACCGAAAATCTAATAGGTAATATGACTTGAAATCAGTGCATCATGATAGAAAAAAAAAACAATTTTCAAATACATATGTAATAGACGGAGGGCTGGGTCACGAAAAAGGGCGGGAAACGTTCGAAAGGAAAGGCGCACTTTTCGAATATTTTATTTTAATTTATTAAAAATTCTTTAATTTTCTTTGCAAGAACAGTCACGGAAACATAATTAATAATAGTAAAAATCGTTATTATATTTCTACTTCCCCATAAACATGGGGAAGTCTAAAAAACGCAAAATATTGCCCAACACTCCTGATGAGTTACCGATATCAGATACCACTGATTCTGACACTGATTCGGTTTACGAAGAGGATAAATATAAAATTTATAAAGTCGCAGGCTATACCCGAAAATATCAAGAATGCTGTCAGAAGTCAGAGTATATTGTGTTCCTGAATCATGAAGATGGGTCGAAGTATTTCAGCAACAATGACCGTCTTGAAATCTCAAAGGGTCTACGCAAATATTGTGTTGCAGGTGTACAGCATCTGAAGACTATTAACAAACATAAAGTCGGTATCATCTTTGACTTATTTAATAATGCTAATATGTTCATTCAAAATAAGAAATTTTTAAGTGAGCTGGGTCTAGTGGCCTCTATTCCCGCTTCGGACACAGAGGTGACTGGGGTATTAACTTCGGTCCCAACAGAGCTCTCAAACAAGAAAATCTTTACATTAATAGGTAGTTCTAGGAATGTAATTCAAGTACGTAGATTTATGCGCCGTGTACGTAATGAGAGTGGTGTCATCTCTTATGCACCTACTCAAACTGTAGCAGTCACTTTTGCTTCAACACAATTACCAGAATATGTATATCTAGACCACTGGCGTCATGAGGTAAAAATATATATACCACCATTAAAACAATGTTTGCAATGCCTTAAATTTGGTCACATAGCCAAATTTTGTAAAAATAACATAGTGTGCTCTATATGTACTGAAAACCATAATTTTAAAACTTGTAGTGTAAGTAATGAAAATGCTAAATGTGCGAATTGTGGTGGCAATCATGTAGCAATATCTTCATCTTGCCCCATTAAAAAGAGAAAACTAGAAGAAAATAAAATTAAGTCACATGCAGCTCAATATTCAGAGGTCTTAAATGAAAAAAATTTTCCTCTTCTAAATACTAAATCAATTTATAACCAAATCAATAACCTAACCAAATCTGATATTTTTATGAACCTGGTAGTTGAAACAATATTAAAAGTAATCTCCAATAAAAGTAATATACCTATTAACTCTAGCTCTATTAAAGAAATGTTACATACTACACTTAAGACACAAACTTCCACTAATCTTTAATGGATACTCTAAATATTCTTCAATGGAATGCTCAGAGTATCATAAGTAATAAATATATACTCACCAAATTTCTATATGACAACGATATACATATTGCAATAGTCTCTGAAACTTGGTTAAAACATTCACAAATCTTTCAGATATCAAGATATAATATAGTACAAAAAAATCCTGGTAATAATCACAATGGTGTTGCTATTTTAATTCGCGATTATCTTGATTATACTATAATACCAACATATTCTGACGCTTCTCTTCAGAATGTATGTGTTCAAATAAGAGTAAATAACACAGAAATAACAGTGATTAGTTTTTATAGTCCTCTTAATTGCAATCCCACATTTGATAAAAATAAATTAGACTCACTTATTAAATCTGTACCAAGTCCTCTTATTTTAGCTGGTGATTTTAATTCACATCACACTTCCTGGGGATGCCATTCTAATTCACCCCGTGGTAATGATGTTTTAGACGTTATTGATGATAATAATTTGGTCCTATTAAATGATGGAAATGTAACAACATTAGGGACACTATCATGGCGTCCAAATGCATTAGATTTAACCATAGTTTCACCTTTAGTGGCCCTCTACACTGAATGGTCTGTCCTTGATAATCCATTAGGCTCAAGCTATCATCTACCTGTTATGATTAAAATATCAATGCACAATAATAATAATTTCAATAGTAATAATAATTGCAATAATTTTCATCTCCCAATATATCCAAAATTTAAACTAGTAAATTGGGAAAAGTATTCAGAAAGAGTACAATATTTGTTACAGGATTTTGATATCACTAGTTGTTCAGTTTTAGAAACTTACCATAAGTTTTGTAATGTCATAAAAACAGCTGTAAATCAGTCTATTGTTTTGCAAAGTAAAAAAACACCACCAAATAATAATTATGACTGTACTAAAAAGAGACATAATAAACCAACATTACCATGGTGGAATCAACTTTGTAATGAAGCAGTTTATAATGTTAAACAAGCATATGTGAAATTCAAACATAACCCCACTGAGGAAAATTATATTGAATTTAAAAGATTAAGAGCTCTTAAAAAACGCATTATTAGTAGAGAAAGGAAAAATAGCTGGATTAGATTGTGTACTAATTTTAATCGCTGTACGCCTCTATCATTTATTTGGAAAAACATGCGTAAATTCAATAAGTCGTACTCGTCTAATAGTCTCTTTAATGACGATAGCTGGGTTACAGATTTCTTAAAAAATTACACCCCTGATTTCACTCAAAATAATATATCATGTAACATGTCACAATCAATCTCTAACAACAGATATTCGTATTTACTGGAACCTTTTACTTTACAAGAACTAACATCAGCTATAAAATCAAGGAGAGACACAGCTTTTGGACTCGATGGGTTGCCATATATTATGTTTAAAAAAATGAATAATAGTAGCTTAATTTGTTTTCTTAAAATAATAAATCTACTCTGGATACATAATATCATACCTGAAGACTGGAAAAAGGACTGTCTAATACCAATCCTTAAACCAAATAAACAGAAGGGTCATGTAGATTCATATCGACCAATAGCACTCACCTCGTGTGTTAGTAAGATTTTTGAACAGCTCATAAAACAGCGTTTAGAATACTACATTGAACATAATGGTTTATTACCTAATAATCAATTTGGTTTCCGTAGAGGTCATTCCTCGAGAGAGAGTATTAGTCAATTTCATCTTGAAATTCAAAGTAGTTTATCAAACAACAAGACTCTCATGGCGGTATTTTTTGATATTGCCTCTGCTTTCAATAATGTAAACCTTAGTGTCCTTGCCGGTGAATTAAATTTATTAGGAATCCCTCATAAAGTAATTTCATGGATCTTTAATTTTTTAAACGATAGGAAAGTATATGTTAAGTATAATAATCATTTATATGGCCCTAGATCTTCATTTAAAGGCGTTTGTCAGGGAGGAATACTCTCACCGATATTGTTCATATTATACATACATAGAATAAACATGGTTCTGGGAACAAACATCGCAAATTTACAATTTGCTGATGACTTGGTTATATATGCATCTGGTACAAATCCAAAGTCAGTTGCTGAGACTATTACTGGCGCTTTAGATAATTTAAAAGGATATTTAAACTTTCTCAATCTTGAAGTAAACTGTTCCAAAACTAAGGTAATGGTTTTTGGTAAGGGACGTACGACACAATCTTTGGAAATTTTCTATGATAGTAGAAAATTGTCAGTTGCAACAGATGTAAAATTTTTAGGTGTATTATTTTCTCGTAATCTTTCTTGGAATCCCTATGTTGATAAAATCATAGAGAAAGCCAATAAAGCTGTAAATATTTTAAAATCATTAACTGCCACATACTGGGGAGCTGATCCTAAAATACTTTTAATGCTTTATAAATCCCTAGTTCGTAGTCATTTCGAATACGGATGTTTTTGTTTTGCCCACAACGAAAGGGTTTTAGAAAAACTAAATAAAATACAGAACAAATGCATGCGTATAATAACTGGTGCCTTCAAAACGAGCCCAATTGGGGCTCTTCAAATTGAATGTAATTTGCCTCCATTAAAAATTCGATTCGATTACTTAAAAGAAAGATTTATTCTTAAATTATATAGTAATCCTCATAATAATTTACTAAAACATCTTTCTAAAAACTTAGTCACTGTACCACATAAATCATTTTATTTGCTTGAAAATTATTCTAATTTTCTTAATCATTTAAATACCCTTAATATATATAAATCCAGCAAAATCCTATCTTGTTTCGAAGATACATATGCCAGTAAATATCCTGCTATAAACATAGAAATAAATCATAACTTTAAACATAAAGAAGAAATCTATTCGAAATTGTCACAATGGACTGACTTTGAATTTCTATACACAGATGCATCTAAAATTCATTCTGCAGTCTCGTTTGCAATATATCAAAGCAGTAAAAGATTAGGTAAGGGACATCGATTGAATAAAAACTTTAGTATTTTTTCAGCAGAGGCCATTGCAATATTATGCGCCCTGAAACATATCCAAAAGTGCAATTATCAGGATTCAAAATGGGTCATAATTAGTGACAGTATGAGTGTTCTGAAAAACATAAAAAACAATAAGATAAAAGCTAACACTAATTATATTATTCACGCCATCAAGCAATTATGGGTTCAATTATCGCAATCGAATATTCGTGTCGATTTTTTGTGGGTTCCAGCCCATATAGGAGTTGTAGGTAACGAAATGGCAGATAAATTATCCAAAACCATAGTCCATTACTCTGATTTAAATATACTTTCCGAAAATAAATGTCTCGACATCCCATTACCTTATTCTGATATTGTTTTGCTATTGAAGTTACGCATGTTTGATGTGTGGGGAAAAATCTGGAACAACTACATCCAAAATGAAAACAAAGGTCGTTGGTACGCCTCTTTAGATATTAAAGTCAATAGTCAACCTTGGTTCACTAAAAGTTCACGTTTTGTTAATAGGAAATTCTACTCCGTTTTATGTCGATTGCGTCTAGGCCACTCTAAGCTAAATCATCACCTCTATAGGATGAAAATTATTGATACACCCTCTTGTAATTTCTGTAACATCGCTGAACAGACAATAGATCATATAATATATAAATGTCCATTCTTTGGCATCCAGCGCCTTGTGTTGATGGATGGACTGCTAGAAATCTATAAACAAACAAATTTGATCCCGCTTTCCGTTCTCGAATTACTTAAGAATCCATGCACCTATTTTCATATATATAATTTCATCAATAACACTTTAAAAGAAATCTAATATTGTAAATAATTACAATTTCTTTTTGAAAATGTTACAAGTCCTTTAATGAGTTAAATGTAATTTTCTTTAGATAAGTACCTTTATTTTTGTATTTAGTTGTAAGATGTTGTAATATACTTTGTAAGTAGTAGGATATTTAAGCTAAAATATATTGTAAAATAGTTAAATTTTAGATAAAATATGTATAAAAAATAGATATAAAATACGGAAAAAATTCTATAAAATTTGAAAATAAGCAAGAAAAGAAGAGAAAGAAAACGGAAATACGAAACAAAGTAAAAATTTACAAGAAAAGAAAAACACGACATTACGAAAAATGTGATAACATAATACCCGGAAAGAGGAAAAAAGCATGAACGAATGACGAAAAAAAATGAATAAAGAAACAATTTTATTGACTCACTGAAGACTTATACACGAATTTTACGGAAAAGACAAAAAAAAAAATACTGATGAAATATGAATATTGATACTTTATGGACAAAAATTGAGATATGCACTACAGACAAGGCAGTATGGCTTCTATGCTTTAGCCTGCCCAAATGGGCAAATTAAAAAAAAAAAAAAATACATATGTAATACTAAAGTACATAAATATATTCAGTCTGAACTGATTTCTAACTGTATATAAATAAAGTTCAATAAAATTTGTTTACAAAATGCCTTGACATCGATGTCATTATAGACTAATACTTTAGTAAATATTGTCAGTTTTGATGTTACCTTGAAACTGTCGTAAATAATCTCATATTTTATACTCACATATCTTTATAGATTGTTGTAAAAAAATAAAAAAATACCTTCCACAGAGCAGCCTTTGAACGTCATTAGTTGTAATTGTGATATTATAATATAGAATAACCAATAAGAACATAATGAATTTAATATGTTTCAACAAACAAAGAGAACGTACCTATCTAACACCGTTCAAGATGGCCGACGACTTACGTCATTTGGGTTTTTTTTCTTTTATATTGCATTACTATTTGAAAGATGATTTATCATTGACTTTTTTGATGAAAAAAGTTACGAATTGTGTAAAAAGTTAAATTAACAAAAGGTTATTTCGGTGTCAGTTGACAGTAGTGATCCTTCGCTCACCGTTATGGCAATGTAAACACTGTTCCCGCCATTTTGAATAGTACATTCGACTATAAAAAGTATTAGGCGAAACGAAAATGTACACGGACAGGACCGCGAGTAATTATTGTCTTAATTCGGACCTCACTGACCGCTATTATATTAGATGCAAGTTAGGAGCAACAGCGGAATCACAGTTTTATTTTTTATGACGGATGTGTGAAGTCGTGGCTTTTAATAGAATATACAGCAGAGAACAAAATTATTATGCATAGATGCTATAATAATACATTATTATGTACATTTACTTTACGTCTAGATTGAAGAGAAGAAGGAATAAGCAAATTTCTTTTTGGTCGAGACAATCTAAGTTTCAGGTAATGTTGCTGGAGGCTGAGGTACTTTATACAACAATCCTTTTAGGCCGCACTCAACGGGTAACTTTTTCCACCACAATTTGCTTTTGGATAAGTTATAAAAGATTTAAATCAGTTTAATTTTAATTTGTTCTATTATTGTAAAGATTGATAAAATCGCTTTCTCGCCCACGCCTGTGATTTATGCTTGATCCAAATGCGTCTCCTTCAGCGAAGGGTTAAAGGCAACCCTTGCACAATTACCTACAATCATTACTATGGACAATTATGTTTTCGACCGTCGCTCCGTCACAGTTTCAGCTTTTTATTGAAGTCTACCACATTTTTAGTATAATTACAATGTAGCTACCAGGGTCCTGTGATCATCCCACTGTGACGCCGATTAACACAGATCTCTCCCACTCTCTCTCTGTCTCCCATGTGAAACGTTTTAAAGAGTAACCAACTTTCAGACTATTTGGTCAGATTTACAAGTGTTAGCAAATTTACTTCGAGTTGTAGATTAGATTTTTTTTTCATTTGGTAACATTTAGAGTTTATTTTTCATTGTTAGTTAGTTAGTGTTTACTTTGTTTGAAGATGAGTTTCAAAATGTTATACCAACGGTGAAAATTGTGAGGTTAGCAAATGTGTATTTGCGAACTATTTTATTTCTGCAGAGAAAATACGGTTAAATGTTCTGCAGCGAATATATCGGCCTTCACTCTCAAGGACTATGCTGCCTTCATGTTACTGAAGCCTTGGCTGTACAACTGCGTGCATCACATTCTTAGCCGTGTTCCTTCCGATGCAAATGACATGTCGCTGGCCGTAAATTCACTCGCGTCGCCTTATCAGACATGCTTCATTCTATTTCCACACGTATTTCTGTTCACAATTATAACTACAGTGCGAAACCATTAAGTAAATTAAAAAAAAAAAAGCACTTACACATGAATCTATGAACCTTATTATTCTAAATTGAATAAGCAATTCCAATTTCTAACGTTCGACGATAAAATATAATTCTATTTTCAAAAAAACATTCATTCTTTTATCTCCACCAAGATTGACACAAAATGAAGATATAGGTATGGCCAGTACGGCGATTGTCTAAACTAAAACACGAATAGAGCAACAATATCCATTCAGTTCACGACACAATATGCCAATGCAGCGCTCAATCACAAAGGAAGTGATGGGAGACAAGTGAAGGCAAAAATTAAAAAAAAAACCTAATATGCCATTTTGATATCAGAAAGAGTTCATGTTTGCGATCTGTCAAAGCGGTCGAACAGTTCTGTTCAAGGGTGACCAGTTTTTAGGAAAATGCAGATACATAATGTGTTTTTTTTTAAATAATACGAAGTGTAGTAATAACATTCGTGAAACAATATAAGGTAGGTAAATTAAACTTCATTATAAGATTTTATGTTAATAAAACAAAAATAAGTACTTTGATATATCTAACGTTTTTTTTAAACAACATTAGGAAAACCATTAATATAAAATTAAATATGTATCTACATACCTATATATAAAGTACCGCATAGTAACAAAATATTCAATTACGGCGTCTGATTGTTAATATAGTTATAAATATAATATATTGTTAATAAAATACTATCTATACATCCGGTACTTGGCAGTTAAACTGTTTGTAGCATCAGATTTTCATTAAATATATGTTATAATATATAATTCATCATTCATTTCCCAGTTCACAGTTATATGAGGTGGTATATTCAATATATTGGGGCATGGCATTTTAAAACCCATAGCCCAATTCTTTCTGCTTCTTCGCTATCCTTTATTTATTTAACTGCAGGTTTTATATCATTTACAAAATCTTTATGAATCCCCGTTTTTAAATGCCATATTAGTGGTGACCCTAAGAAAAATCACGAATAGCTCGCAAACATCTATTAGGACGGACGTTTAAGCGGGAGAATTCAAATTTCGAATGTGCAAGCAAAACCAAACGTAGAAACAAAAAGACGTTTCGGAAAGCTTCTACGGACGGGCGGCGGTTATTTCATTTTACATCATCTATAGCCTGTCTAGTTTGACGCGACGAGAGGCAAGTTTGTTTGGTTTGCGAAAAAAATATAAACGACTCCAAGGATGGAACAGTGATGAGTTTCAAAAATATTATGTTCTCTTCAACTGTCATAGTTGCTATCTATATTAAAATGTCCCAATGTATTTTATTATTTTAAAGTAATACGTTGACAAAACTATGTATTCGCTTCATAAATATTCACATTTCGGCGAATGCTTTTACAGTAACCGTTTGATTGACAATTGCACGTCATGATCATCAATCACGTGTCAAATGAAACAGTGCCGCGTGAAAATGGTAAAAATTAATAAATACAGTCCAATGATCGCTGCTGATATAAAAAGTTTCTAATATAGTATCAATAATAGAGTCGAGTTTCGCTTGGCCGATCCCAATTTTGAAAATATGTTAACGGCAAACACTGACGTTGAACTACGTCCATGCACTTTTGACATGATACGTCCATGGCGTAGGTACGTACGGATAAACAGCGATGAATCGTGATCATTTCGATTATTACTTTTTCGACGCTGTCAGTTCACATTTGGTAACTTTGTGTGCGGAGATTCTGTCAGTATTAAGTAGAGGATAGTTTTTAATGAACCGTGCAAGTGACGTGATCAACAGTAGAAACGAAGGATACTTTATGGCGTGCGTGGAATTATTTCCAGACTCATGATTGACGGTTGATATCGTTTTGTTAATTTTAGTTTGAAATTTATGGATTTCCACCTGGAAATTTCATTCTCACCATTAGGGGTGTGCTTTTTGAAACTGCATGGCCATAACTCTTGAAGATCAAAGTAGCTAGTTTCATCCCACTTACGAAATATTGGTTTGAATCCGGATCAAAATGGAAACTGGAAACTTCTAAATAAAAACGTTTCTTTGTGCATTGATAACACTTTTCCAATAAATTGATGGTGTCGCGTGTAATGCAGTTATAACACCAAATTGGCAAACGTCGTTGGGAGTGTTTCCATTTTTTTTTATTGACAAATCCAATTACCGTTTGGAAACACAACACGGCGAAGCCTAATACAAACTGCACAGTTCTTTGTCGACAACGAAATGAAGCAATTATAAGTTGCAGGAGTTCATTTATTGCCTGTCTATCGTTTGCCATTATAAAACGAAATGGGGAAACTAAGTTTTGCCTGTTGCGGTGCCGACTATGCGTTACGGGGATCTCTCTATTTTGATTCCGATGATAAGTTGGACTTCGGGACGCTATTGATCACGAATTGTACTATGCAAATTCGTTTATGTTACCAAACACAAAATTTGATTGGAGTTACCCTACTTCATGTCATTTAAATTCTAAATAATTAAACCACTTCATCCATTTAATACAAAGAGTAAAAAGATGATTTAATAGAAGAAAACAGTTCATTTTGGAATAAATAATATAATTTTTAAAAGAAGAACTTTGGCGAACGTTGCATGCTGCCAACCTCACGCGAAATAAAAATACCCGCCAATTATATACAAACGTCATTGAGGATAAATAGAAAAATATCAAGTGCAACAACATGTTTCTTTCCTTGGTAAGGGTTGTAGATCACGTGGGGTGTGCGATATCTAGCCTAGATTATTTTGAGTAACGGCCCACCGTGGGGGTGGGTGGCAAAAAAATGCATCGCTTGGATAATATATAGTTTGGTGTAGCAATTAAAATGCTTTGTGTTGACATGGTAAGGTATAGGTATACCTGCTTTTGATTTTCATTCTAACCGGATTTTTTTTAATTATTGGAACAATGATTACGTACCAATGCCCATATTTAATGTAGTAGTACGAAGAAAAAGAACTAAAAACTACTAAATGGAATGCTACTTTGATATGTCTGTTCTATTTTTAAATAATAAATCACCACAATCAGTATGGAAGTACATTGCTTTCACGCCATCTGCCGACCGTTGGCGGTATGCGCCACGACTGATCGTGAGGCATTGCATTCTACCCCCGAAAAGCGCGATAATTATTTTAATTTATAGTTACCTATCGCTTCGAGTTATCACGTTTATTTTTGAAAATTTAACCCTGGGTTATTTTATTTCAAGCGATAATGTCTTAAACGCAATGAGTTATTGTTTAGGTAACACGAATGTACCTGGTTGCTTCTTTGTTCCTGTTTACTGACTTTTTTAATTCGCCCAAATTTAAAATTTTGATTTACTTGGTAACTTTCTATTAAAGTAGACAAATTGTTTCATATTTTGCTCTTCTGCCTTTATATTCTATAAATGAGAAATTTTCACGAGGCCTATTAACTTTTCCAACCGTCATTGGAGCATGTGACGATGGTCTTTCTGTCTACTTTCGTGTTTGAATCACGTCTTACACAATCTGAACACGTTCAATGCCGGAACAAGCCGGAGATTGACGATTCACTGTAACAATGTCTCTGTGCTCATTCGATATGTCAATTGAATGATGTTCCGAAATTAGTTTTGACATTCAAATTTCAAATTTGGAATTCACAAATTCGAAAAGCCAGCAAAGTTCATTCATTTCTTTTTGCCAGTACTAATAAGCGTGTCTTGTTAATTAATTTTAGAAATTTAAGTCTATATGTGTGAGTGTAAATTGTCTGAAACACATAATTTGATAATACGAAGACGGGAAAACAAAAAGCGTCGAAAATTCGATATTAGCCATTAGTAGATCCGGAGTTTTCTAATTAGACTAAGCACACAAACGAAATAAAGCATTAAGGAGTTGTGCAAATAGAATGGAAGAAAGGGGAACGAACGCGGATCTAATGTTACTGGATGTGATTATTAACGTACGATATCGAATCATACAGTTACCTCTTTCGGAGCGTTGAAATTGTAAAAGAGTATTACAAAAATGTACGTATATGCCGAGTTTAGTTACCACTTGTATTTTTTACAGGAACATGTCTCCTATAAATGATTTGTAATATGAATATGAATTTATTATTATTGATATAGAAGTGTGATATGTATATGTAAAATATGAATTTTCTAAACCTATTTTCAACCGACAGAGGAAAAAATGTAGGTTGAATTTATAGATTTGAGAAATATTCATAATGATTATGTGGTACATGACCGCTGGTTATAGTTAAGCTTCACAGTTATCTTTAGAGTATTAAAAGGACATTTACCTTATAGTAATATAGTATTGCTCTTTCAAATCGACGTACTATATTGTAATCATTCCAGCATTTTAATACAGCATTGTCAACCCGTATGTATGCTTCGTAAGCAAATAATTTGACAAGATAAAGAGAAAACGATATATTGTTTTGTATTTCTGCAAATAAAGTTAATTTTCTTGTCTAATAAATAGTTAAAAACGAGTGTGTTTGCGTTTTTAATTAACTTCTATATTTATTTACTAATCTAAAGCCTGATAGCGATGCCGTAGATTCAGAAGTGATGATAAAATCAAAATCACTCTTTTTTTGTGTTTTCTTTTTCATATTATGCGGGTTTATAATAGTTTTATTGAAATGCTACTTATGTGTGTTACAAAAATTTACTTATTAACAATATTTTATTTAGCATAATGTGAACTACATAGACCACCATTTATTTCTATTCCATCTTCAGTACTTGGAGGAAGTGGTATAACCAATTAGTTGGTTGTAAGACCTACGCCTTTGTTGAAGCAAGGCCAGATCACAATACACTAAGATCATTATTACTATTGTCGTTCATAGGTAATTGTGACTTCACATCACGAGGGCACGATGGCGAGAAATGACTGTTGTTTCAAAACGAAATCGATTATTCAATTTTAATGACTGAACGTCATATAACGTATGCTGAGTATGCTCGTTGTTCCATATTCAAAATTAACATGTGTCATAATTTTAAAAGTTTTTATTTGTCATATAACTAGTCCTTTGGGCCATACGTCTATTTATTTAAAATAATAAAAAAAGTCTGTCAAGGTATTATAATTAAATCAATATTTAATTATGAATATGTATTTCAATCACAATCATATTTACGCAAGTATAATATGATATGAGTCTAGGGTCATTTATGGTTCTATATATACTGTAATAATAAAATTGTAGCACAGATACTAAAGTCTAAAACTGTAAGAAATATTTATATTAACGCATAGTTCGAGCGAAGGACTCGTTTTTACGCGAATACCGCCATCTGGCGGCGAGTCGCGGCTAATTATAAATAAAATTGACAGCAATTACAAGACCTCAAGATTTTTTTTAAAGCGTTTTAGTAATTTCTAGAAAATAATTTGTAATAATGCGAGAAAAGGTATATATACATATATGTGCGTGTAATGAGACGTTGTTATTAAACGTTGATGCAATTATTATAATTTAGCAAGATAGAGATTAATGTCACAGAATAATGAAGTATGCAGTGAGGCCACTTTGGATGTTGACTTGTTCTTATTATTCATCTAGAAATGCATTTGTTCTGCTTTATAATTAGCTACAAGATTTAAAAAATTCATAACATAACATAACTTCACGCCTTTTGTTACCCGAAGGTGTAGGCAGCGGCTGTTAAGCCTCGTCTCGCCGTTATGTTTACGTCCCAAATGGAATAGGTGGCGAACCTATTGCCATACCGGGCACAAAGTTTGTCAGTCATCGATATTTATCACACATAACTTCCGAAAACAATTTCGAAAAGTCATTGGTGTGAGCCAGTGTCTGGAATCGAACCCCGGACCTCTGGATCAGAGGCCGTGCGCTCGCCCACTGCGCCACCGAGACTGTTTCATTCATATTTTCATAATGTTCACTATAAAAAAATAACGCATTTTTATTAATGCCCAAAAGTACTACTAGCTACTTTTTGTTATTTGAGCAACATAGGGATCATAATATAACTTCACGCCTTTTTCTATCCGAAGGTGCAGGCAGTGGCTCTGTTTATACAATCAACATAGAAATAAATTTCGAAAAGTCATTGGTGTAAGCCAGGATTCGAACCCGCGACCTCTTGATTCGGAAGCGGAAAATTTATTACTTTTTTTTTATTACTCTGTGTTATCTTTTTTACAGCTTATGTTCCAATAAAATGTGAGAAATACTGAGTGTTTTTTTTATTTTTGCTGAGGCTTCCACGTAGGTAGTGTCTATAGGTAATTATTTATTTATTATTCACTATGAGCTGTCAGTTTAGAAACAGCGAACATCCCGTGTACCTATATTTAATAAAAATTCATAATAATGATTTTCTGTATGACATATTATACTCTATGTCTCCAGACAATTATAGGCCGGTATGTATTAATTAGTAGTACTTACCTACTCTTTAGTGTCATTTTCTTATATTAATTAAATATCTTACAAATTAAACACATTATGAAATGAACTGTTTATCTAACTTTGTAAATATTACTAAAGCTAAACATAAAACAAATCCCAGCGATATCATCTCGTACGTACAAGAGACACATTAAAAAATCAATATCCAAACTGCATGCATACTCACAATTAAGAAGTCCTCTGAGTCGAAACATCCCTCAAACGTCATGACACCCTTACATTTCTAACGAAATATAAAAGATCCTAACAAAAAAACAATCAAAGTGTTCTAAATGGAAAGGGATAAGGTTGCAATTTGTGTAAATATTACAATAAAAACGGTAAACCGAAGAGTTATCCGACCAGCAAAAATGTACGCTTAGCGGCGAAGCATGGGGAGTGGGACGGGGCAAATTGGGCAATATGCAAAAGTTGGGCGGTGGGTGTCGTGGGGGGTGTCGTGATTAGGCCGTGTGTGCCGATGCGCATCTTATGCCCGCATTACCCTTTCGTTTTCCTTCCGATAGCTGCCTTTGTGAGGCCCTTTAGTTATCTGTGCAGTCGAGATCATACGATACCAATTTTCTTTTGACAATTTTCTTTTTTTATTTTCTCGAGAGCCATCGATTAAGAGCGAGCTTCGGTACTGTGACTTTGACGAGTGATATTGAATATTTGATTTATTTCAATGGATGCTAACGTCGGCATAAAATGGGGATGTTATGAAAGCAGTTACTGACAAATTACTCAAGATAAATAAATGGAAAATGAAAATACCAATTTTATATTTCAAACACATTGACGCACACTTTGAACCCTTTTGCCCTTTTGATTATGAAACCAACCACATATTATGTCACGAACGAATAGATGTCATAATCTCTCAATATAGGAAAGGAGTAACGAAAGCCATTAATGCAGCGAGCTATCAGCACCAGTTCCAAAACTTACATCAAAAGTTAGTTCCAAAACTGACACAATCGACTAAAATGTAATACCCATTAGTAAAATCGACTACACTCGCTAAGGGTGAACTCGTTAACACACTTTCCAAGTTTCCCATCGCAAAACTACCCCCATTTATACTACCAAATACGTTGAGGACAAACTAATAAACGTGAATGTTTAATATTCCAAATCTTATACCACCCCCACAACCACCCTCCAATTTCAATACGAGTTTAAGTAATATCGAATTCTGGCTTCACATTTTCGCGTACAATGTTGTAAAGGGAGTATGGCTCGTGTAACGTCACTCTTAGGCAACACCACCAGACGTTATGGGCTATTCCGAAGAGTGATTTCCCTTGAAGCCAATGTAGCATATAAATACCATTATTCTGAAACAATTCACGCTTCTCGTGGCGTACTGTTGTTTTGAATTGAAATCCGGAATATTCAATAAGACGTTTGTGTATAGACAACGACTGATATTTACTTATATTTTCCACTGAAACTCAGTTACGTCTGCTGATGTATTCATAAAATTTAGAAAGGGTTCTTCGATTTTGACTTAATTCTCTTTGTACGTACGTATTCTTCTACTACTGCTTGATAATAACACAAATATATATGTATGTATAGAATACATAATATTAATTAAAGCTCCGTAAAAAACTCACGTGCATATTAGACACGTTTCAGTGAGTTTTGCGTGAAAAAAAATTGGGGAAAAAACTGCTCGAATCCTTTTGAAATCAAACCAATATTACCCAAAAATTTTTTGAACGGAGCAAGTTTGAAGAGCATCCCATCCAGTTGCTATACTTGCCCCCTTACACGTATACACGCGCGCACACACACAGACAGACGTCTAATGAAATCAGACATACCGACGCAATTGTACATTCAATTAGTACAGAGCTGTTACCATTCTTATCGGAACGAGACGATTTTACGAACGAATTAATCCGAAAACATACGATTCCTATCTTCCCCAGCCTCCCCTCGCCCCCTCCAACAATCTTAGCTGCGCCACCTATCTATCTATATGTCTATTCTACCTATCGATGTGATGTCATTGTATTTGCCAAGTGTAATTAAGTACCAGGATTGAGACGCGAGTGATAAGTAATGGAGTTTAAAATATATACCAAAGTTTGAACAGGAATCGGTATTTGTTGAAGACCTATCTTCAATTTTTATTTTACTTTTTTAAATACACAAGATTATTGTAATAATTTTGTATAAAGATAGGCAGTATGGCTTGTATGCTTTAGACTGTTGTAATTAGCAAATGAAAAAAAGTTAAGAGACTATTCAATTTCGCTATTCTGTTAATGTTTATTGTCTTTAGTCAGTAGCTAGTGTTTAACACTAGCTACTTAGGCTAAATATGTGTTTAGTCAGTAGCTAGTGTTTAACACTAGCTACTTAGGCTAAATATGTATATTTCTATGTTCAATCGACCATTAGCATACCTATTTGAAATCTACAAAATCTTAATGTAATATTAAGAATTTATTGCTACTGAGAAACTATTTAAATTAGCTATGAAATTGGAATTTATACATAAACTAAGTATTAAAATTTCTTAACTAAAAACCAATAATGAAAACCATTTTGAAGAATAAATCTTATTATGTGTTTATTTCAACCGCAAGTTTGACATTCACAACAACCGTTGATCATCGACTACATAAAAATTAAGTTATAACCATAGACAATTATCCAAATCGAATTGTACAATCGGAATAAATTAAACCGAATCATAATATTATATAAATCACTATTCGTGGAATTAAAATCCGATACTCGATAATTCAATAGACAATATTGTTGAGGGTTCAATCAAAACAGACGATACGAATCATAGATAAAATATTGGTAATAGTGAGGGGGGAATGAATGAAAAAAAACCCGGGGTACTTTTTATAGTTTATTGATCACTCACGCCTCTGTATTGAGTACTATTGATAGATTGGCATTAATAGCGATCTGTGGGGAGAGATTTTTTTTTCTTTTATTACAAACCTCGTTGACGTCACCACAATTGGATATTGTGCTGTAATACTTTTGCACACAATTGTGGTTTATTTTTTTTTTTCATCGTTTCGAGAAAATATTCATTATTGATGTTTGCTGTTTGACTTAATTCATTGATTTGTTTGTTTTTGAACGTTTGTAATGGGAATGTATTGTGTTTGTACAAATTTGTAATGTTTGTTAACGAATTGATTGTGGCGCCATCATTGTTGAGTGGTTTGTTAGAAGTCATTTTTTTGTATTACAAATTTTTGATTTCATTACAAGCCAACGCATTGCACTTATGTTATCTAGTATCTATCCAAACTTGAAACTTAAGCCTTAAAAATGGTTATATTTTAAGTATATTTATGTGTATGTACCTATACTTTTAGTCATTTTTAATATCAAAGAAGCCCGAGGATCCAATTTGCCAGTTCAGAGACGGTGGCAAGTTCATAGAGAATATAGATTCAAACAATGGCGTTTCTATATTCGTGCTCACACTTCAATATGCGAAATTGACACCGCAATATTACAAACAGAAATAAGATTGCCTGAAGCCTCCCCACCCCACCAGCGCTCGCGTGGGGGGCGAGTACTTTATTATACGAAATGTCTTCGCGATTGAAACCAATTGTTAATTGAGCTATATCTATGAAAATTGCGTCTGTGCGTATTCGATTCTTATCGGAATTTGTCGTTAAATTTATTATTATTATACAGCCGCTTTTCGGTTTTCGATTTCAAACGGGTGCGTTCATTGAGAGCTGCGGATTTAAGTATTAATAATAATTTTAACATCGATTTTACGCTTGGGATATTAATCATAATTGTATTTTAATTATACTCGAATTGAAGGTTGGTAATAACCGAATTAAGACAAAACAAAAACGAAATACTCTGCATCTATCACTCTATAGTCTATGAATAACAAATACATACCCACCTACGAAGCTTGATGAATTTGAAATTAGAATATCGAAATGTTGGCGGTAAAACAATTATTTTAATATACAAAATGGAGGGCCGACAATAGTTAGACAAATGAATAAATCCAAATAGAAATTTCCCTATTCCGTGAACAATAGTTAGATTTTAGAGGCTGTATCTCGTACAGACAGATTGATTGGGCCCTTTCTACAGATGCGGAGGTAAGGACATGGCTGGGCATGATTAGTTTTATGGTAATATGAATATTAAGTTATTATATTTATAACATTATTTTAGAACGTGAACTATATTTTATAGAAAAGATTGTGTGGTTTTATGAAACCACCGAAAAAGTGAAACTTTTTTTCACATTATAGACATTTAACTAAAAATAAATGTTAAATAAAATTAAATATATTGAATGGACCGAATATAAATAAAAAGACTTAATTTAATATTCATACAAAATAAGTTAATTAATAAATTCAAGCACTCAAAATTGAAATAAATCCATAAACAACAACATGGCCGCCATATTGGCCTCGGATAAAGTGAAAGGCGCTCTGACGAGCGCCTTTCACTTTATCCCTACTCCGCGGCCGACCGTCACGCGACATGCAACACACAGACGAAAAAGTTTGAGACGATGTAATAAAAGTTTCACAAGTTTCAAGTTTCAGTGTAAAATTGTTATGTCTAGAGCAATTTAAAACTTCTTTCAATGACATTTATTAATAATCTTTTGTATTAATTCTATACACATCAATTCGATCTTTTGACCTGTTTTTTTTCTTTAACTGGCAATGGCGTTGAATAACATACAGCCAGCATTTATTAGAAAAATGTAATGCAAAACTGTCACTTGGTACCTATAATAATAGAATGTTGTGTCGATCAGTGAGGACGTGGTTGGGGCAGTACCTACGTCGTACGTTGTCGACTACTGTTGTTATCTCCGGCGAAATCTCAAGTTTCCACATAAATTATGACGTTGCGTTCACATAAATTCGGGATCTATCTCCATATTTTGTTACCTGGCCCGTTTGTTACGATTTTATTATGAAAATGAATGGCAGGCGAGCGCGGGGCGGCGGCGGTGGTGGCCGCGGGCGGGTGTGCGGCGCGGCGGGGGTAGCGCCCGTCGAGGGTGAGACAACACGATCAAAAGGGTTCTAATTCGTACATTCGCCAACTGCACACTACCAAACTATGAGTTTTATGGAGCGAATCTTTTATGGGATAATCAAATTTTGTATTATTAATGCTTTTAATTCTCGTCTACGAATTGATTCTCGGCCTGGTACTAGTTTTGCTGGTTCTGCTTTGTTGTCTAATATTAAAATATTAACAATGTTACATACGTGTATATTGCATATAGTTTTTATTTTTATTTTTAAGTCTTAGATGCCTGTAGAGTGAAGAATATGTTCGATAATTGCTAATACTTTGGTGGAAACTGTATTATGATGATTACTAGTTATTCTGGACTTTGTGAGAATTCTGTCGATAAAACATAGATTTTAGTTTTTTAAGTTTTATTTATTCTCTACTATTTAATGTGATAGAAAAACTACCCACCACCTCATCAAACTTACTACTTGTAAAAAATATGCCTCATTATTCTGATGAACCCTGGCAATTAACAATAATGCCATCTAGAACGTAACAAAAAACCTTAGATCAAATTAATAAAACAATAACCCGACACATATTGACATAACCTACTTTACGTTTTATTACAAACTTTCGCCCGAAAATAAGCAAAACCAATACACAAACCGCTAACAATATTTGTGTTACAAACAAACATACATAACATATCATTATTTTAATTGAATTCCCCCGTTTGACGGCAACTTATTTTTGACATTCACCTTCTTCTTCGGAATTAATTTGCGTACACCATGGTCTCCAACGTGTACATTATAAAACCTTTGTTTTCATTTGTTTAGTATATATACGCAAGAATTAATTGGAATTTAACATTGTATATAAAACACGCAGGCACCTATGTAATTAGAAAATATAAATGTTAAGTTTTACAAAGAAAATTCATTATGAGGTCGGTTCGTGAGGAATTTTTGTTTATGGTACGCGATAATGATATAACCTGAGGCGTCTTGTCTTATTTTAATATATAAGACTCGTTGATGTTTTATCGAAATGTTCTAAGACAACACTATTATGTGTTACTAAAAGAATAAATACGACATTTTCAATGTATAAGTAAATGATTAATTCTTCACAATTGTACATCTACCTATCCTAAGAATTAAGGATATTAGTAAAATTTTAATAATTCATCCAAGAATATAATTCAATTACATCTGAGTCTCAAATTATATTCTGGAATTGAAATCTAACGGCATACTTAATATCATAGACACCGAACACTTTTTTGGTTTTTGAAAATTCATTAATAAATAATTTGGCAAAGGAAACGATCCGTATACAGCCAACACGTGAGGCGCAAACACACGAAAGTATCTTTATCGTTCACGGTTCCGCATACGTATATGTAACATTAAATGTAATCGTGGAAACCTGTGAAAATATGTAAATTGATCCTTGGAGATGCCGGACCGACGGACTGACTCGAATTTGAATATAAACTTTCCACGAGTACCGTATAAGCGTCATTTATTTTGGCCGCTCATAAAATATAATGATTTTTGACGAAGCTCTCTGCTGTATTAATTTTGTGGGTTTATAGGGTTGGGGGGTCTGATGTATCGACAGGTATCTCTTACTCACTCTCTCTCTCTCTTCTTTCTCTGTATGTGTGTGTACCATAATTACACCATTGGTCTCTTAATTAGATTTTAAGACTTAGTTTATGGTGTCTTTAGTAAATTTGCATACAAATATCGATAATTTTATCCTTCAAATCTCTTTATGATTATATTTAAATAAGTTGTAAAAGTTAATTTCATCATAGGGTAGTCTGAAAACTTATTCAAACTTAGTTTTGTTTTAAAGGAATGAAGAATTGGTGGCTTTGATTTATCGATATGCCAGTTTTTTAGAATCAGATTTTCAGAGTGTGATGGCTGATCTTCATTCAGTTAGAAAAATATAATTATGAAATGGGTCTAAAATAATGCACATAAATCTCATTAATTTTGGTTCTAATTAATTTTGAAACCGTTAAAGAGAGTATAACACACGAATTGAATTATTTTACAAGTTCTTTCGTAGTACCTACGTCTCTCCACTTCGACGTAATCTAAGGGAAAGTATCATTATATCAAATAGTCAGTGATTATGATGTTTACGCTAATGAATTATAGTAAAAAAAACTCAATTAAACTTTGTTCCAAATATGTTATGCAAAGTCCATATCCATTATGTATTAAAATATTCCAACGTCTAAATATAATAAAAAAAAGGGAAAAATATCTGCAAAATGGATGCCACTCGTCTGAATAAGAGATCGCGAATATTTACATAAAAAACAAATAATACACACCGAGATGGGATGCGTGCATAAAATTAAAATCGATGAGAAATTCTACCCTTCGAATTAAATATCACTGCCCTGTCTCTTACACACACAGGCGCGCTCGAGTTAAGATCTAGATTAATGTTGAAGGGGCGATGTCAAGCATTTTCATCGAAGAACATAGTTTAAATGTAATTTATAATTGCTATTCGAAAATTGAATTTAAATCACGTCGTCTGCTCCAAGATCTATGGACACTATTCCAAATTCAAAATTTAAAAACAAATACATTCTTTCGTACCATAAAGAACAGATTTTTTAAAAAATAAGTGTGCTTTTTCAATGGGGTGTAGGTTAAAATATCGGTCCGCGCTTATTTGCATACTAACTAAAATAATTTATTATTTTTTTTCTCGGAGGGGTCGCGGTCGGTGGGGTGAGATTTGTATACAATGAGAATAACTAGAAACTGAGTGTTATTGGCCCGATCGCGGCGCGTCGGAACATTTTAAATAACGTTCATTGGAAACGCCGTTTGAAGTTTTGAAATTCAAATACAGAATGATATACGGCCGCTGTAGTTTCAAACAAAATATCAAATTAAACATACACGGAAATGCAATATTCGACGTCAAAACATGGGATGCTTAAAAGTTTGTTGAATCAAAGCGGTTCGGAAATCAAAGTACTGTTGGCAAAAGGATGAGTGGAGTATCGCGCGGCGCATCGCATCCTTACAACAACGTAGCGTATGATTGCGCGAAACAAAGGCCCGGACAACTTCTACAGCGGGCTCGTCGCTCGTCGCTCGTTGTGCGTCGTCGGGAAAAAGTTTGCCGACTGTGCCCCGCATGTCACGTGCTATACTTACATCTACCACTAACAAACAATTCGATTTTCGAACCAACGATTCTTAATTTGAAATTGTAGTGATGGGGCTCGGTCAACATATTAGGTATAGAAAGTTATCGATCATAAATAACATCAATACTGTTATTAATTGTTTATTTTTTAAATAACAATATCCAATAATCGAAGTTAGTTATTAAACGAACGAACGAAACTCGACAAAAGTATTTAGTAGATATTACAAACAAAAATTTTAGTAGGTATCCGAATGTCTGGTAGACGCTCCAGACTTGCGAAACAAATTATCATTTGCATCAAAGGGAATAATTTTAAATATCTACACACAGGCATCGCTAGGTTCTGCCCAGACGGCCACCCCGAAAGATTTATACATTTTATACACACCCCGTGCCACGATACTGTTAAAATTCTACGATTCACTGATGCATTATATGTGGTCATGTTTTTTAGGCGTCTGCCAAAACCTTTGTTTTGAACGATACGTTAGTAATTTTAATTGTATATTTTTATACAATTGGAGCTACTAATATTATCTGTACTATCTATATATATGACGCAGATGTAAGAGGTAAAAGTGTAGTCGAATATATTCAACCTCGATTATGAAGTTTGATTTCCTGTTTCAAATAAACTATTCGTATAGGGGACAACGTTTTATAGGTTATTTTAACATATATAATACACTAGAGGTGACGTATTCAAATGCAAATATGCAAATATATTATAAAAGGTTTTTGATACATTTGACAGGAATTTTTGAATTGAATTTGAATTATTAATTATGGGGAATATTAAATTACAGTTGTTGTTTATGTGTGTTTGAATGTTAAAATAGTGTGCCTGTAGTTCAACGAATAAGCGAAGAAAAATCTATATCTGAAACATAAGGCAATTTTTAACGCAATAAGAGCCCTTCAGTTCATGTAATAAAGAAAATAGAATTGAACAAATATTTTCTTTCGTAACCTAAGGTTCTAGTAGTTTTGAAGTAAGACGATGGATAACAAGCACCAACAATATGAATGCGTATACCTGGTACCAAAACAAAACCCATACAAGGGGGAGATGCACAGTGCAAAGATATCGGACAGGAAAAGGGGTTGATTTTGATTGAATATCTGTTATTAAGACCCTCCCTACACACACAGGCGCATATATAAAATAATATTATAGACATTAAGTTTATAAATATGCATGAGTTTCGTTAAAACTTGTGTATGTGTGCACGACGAATTTATATTAATATGTGTTTGTGTGTTTTGTGTATGTGTGTATTGATTGTAATAAATTGTACAAATGAAAAACTTTGTAAGTATTTAAACAAATGTGTTCTATTTTCAAAATGTTTCAACTTTTTTTTAACTGTCACTTCATTCAATTTTCAAAATAGTTGTTTCACATCTTCTAAATCGACTCGTATCGATTTTAAATTAGTGTTGTAGTCATAGTGACTGATAGTATTCTAAATATAAATATATAAATTACTTTTATATAACGTTTCTTAATGCAAAATGAACGTATACATGAACGTAGCAATACGATTTTATTATAAACGTTGATATCCGTCGTCGGATGATGACACTGAATAATTAATGGTCGGTCGAATTGTGCGGTTTCCTTCCAAGTCTTATTGTTTTGCAGATTTTTTTTTGTTCCACTTCCAGAATTAATTTACTTCTCAGTTTTGCCAGCGATCGTACGCAGATATTTAATGATGTACATTTTGTTTTGATTGCGTTGAGTTTGTAAGGTTTGTGTCGTTCGCATTTAAATATATACAATCGGGCCCTTGTAAAACAATAGGCTCGATTTAGTTCAATAAAATAATTTATAACGTGATCTAATATTTTTACGCGTCTTATAAAGATAATTAAACATATCCAGTTGACATCGCGACTTGTTTAAGTACATAGCTGAAGCAAATTGGCAAGCGGACCGTTGGAGGGCGCCACCTGTCAACTATCATTAACGAGCTGTCAATGTCAAGTGTCAGTCGCAAAGACGGCACCGAGACGATTGGACGTCTGACTGGAATTACATTAATTCTTGGTGACGCATTGACTAGAGCAGGCGTATTTATAGATTTGTATTTTTGGATTTTGTTATGTATTTTTAGAATAAAATTTAAACAAATATCAATTAATCCTAAAACTACTTTGTTTTGTGTAAACAAAGCTGATATAGCAAGATATTTTTCAATGATAAAAAATACGAAGATGGTGTAAAGCGATGTATCTTCTAATGTGATTTTTAATAGGTGTAAAAGCAAAAACTTACAATAAAAACATGTTATTATCTCTAAAAACTCATAATAATGAACTCTTCTGTCAATATACAACAATTAAAACAGCTTTGATCTTGAAACGAATAACATAGGCGGACATGTTGGATACGTTCCAGATTATTTCTAAATGAACGATCCTTTTTTAAGTTCGATATGAATATTCTGTAACATACGTATTGCTCTGCCGATTAAAATATATGAGCATTGGACAAGGAGGAAGAGATAGCGGGAGCGTTTTGAACTGAGGCACCTAAGCAATTGACGGTTGTTTGTTCGAAATTTGAAATTTATTTTTCTAATTTCTATATTTTTGCTCAATTTTCGTAGTTGGCAGTTAAGTTATGAAATATATTTTTCTTTGTCTTCATTCTTAAGTACCGGTACGTTTAGTTTTGATGCTTAATCGTAGTTAATGATTTTTTGTTGTTTCAAATTCATATTTATGATTAAATTCAAATTAGAAAGTCATTTATTTATTTAATTTTTCTATATTTTCTTTTATTATTTTATAGTGAAAAATCGCTCAATCTCATCCCACATGACGGGGTAAGAAAGTCCCGTTTTTAACTGGGTTGTTCACCTCCTGTATCGAAAGGGTTAATTTCTAGGGGTTCCGCGTGTCCGTCTGAGGTATGCGTGCTATATGTTTTTTATTGTTTTTGAGGGTTGAGGGACGCTTCTGTCGTCTGCTTTTGTTTTTATTTGCGCTAATATCGGAATCATTTGTGGATATGTCTGATATTGCTTTTATATTTACAGATTATGCCGAGTATTTAATGAGGGTTGCATGAAGGGTTGGATGTATTCATTATTGCAAAATGTATTGCTCAAAAAATGTATTAATAAGATGTGATTGTAAATGTTAGAATTAGAATATGGCTTCCTGCTTGGTACCCTCAGAACTATGACCCAAGGGTGTACTTTTAATTCGTACATACTAACTATAATGTACAATTCTTGTACATATAAGATCGCAAAAGGGTGGGTCCTCCGGGGACTCAAATTTGAGATGGGGGTTCAAAA